>CM065706.1:13463352-13478352 GCA_017654935.2 Phymorhynchus buccinoides
TTCGGGCCTCCCCTTGCAGTCCCCTCTTCCACCAGGCTCGGGAGATGCTTGAGGAGACCAACTACTACTGCGAAACTTGAGGTTGTTTGTCTGTGTCATCATTTGAGATTAAGATCTGAGGGAAGAGCCCTCACTTCGCCTAATTACACTTCGCCTCCTAATTACACTTGTCCTAATCATTATCTCGACCTCTCCGTGCCGGCATTAACTTTCCCGATGTCACGAAAAACCCAAGCGTAACATTCCGCCTAAAAAACATTATTAGCACGCCTCGCCTAATCAGCCTCAACATGGGTTATGACGAAACAGCAAACAGAAGCCGAAATGGCTGTGAAAGTTCACATTTTAATGCGAACCCTAACTCTAAACCTATTCAAACTACATTTACAAACTGCAGGTTATGTATGCTCTTACTTGTAGTCTGCCGAGTTGAATAAAATATACTTAAAGATACCTTATTTGTTGTGGTTTTGACATTTTAGGCGAAAAAATGCCGGGCATAGAGCTGGGAAAAGCGTTAACATATGGGGATGGGGGAAGTAGACTCGATAAATAAGACGGTTAAGAATCAAATAAACATTAGGCCACACGCCAAGTGCAATTAGGCGAGATGTGATTAGGCTAGCATGTGGTTTGTGCGATGTGTAATTAGGCGAAGTGTGATGCACCGGATCTGAGGAGGGAAGAAGAGGAGACAAGAGAAGACAAACAAAAAGCTCAACATTATGTGATGGTGCATAGGAAAAAAACCTACATACGTGCGGTCTCCAGGTAATGTTTTTAGCAAAAGCCAAAAGCCAAAAATAGTCAACAACCCCCAAAATATCAATGTTCTATTTAGGGCATATTTATGTCTATTTTTATGTGTTCTACCATTATACACAACATGGACAGACGAATTTTGAATGATTTCTTTGTTTATTTGATTGTTTTCTAAATCAACCGTGTCAATTAGAAAGACAAAGTTGTTATCTTCTTATGCCCAATTTCTGGAAAATGATCTAGTTCGAATGCCAAACTTCAAATAGTTACCCATCTATAAGATACAAAAACTAGAAAAGATTAACTCATTTCGGTTTACTCATATGAGATTAGTTAACACGTATCTTTGCTGCCACCCATGAAAAATTTAAAAATCTCAATTTATGACAGAAAAATACATTATGTCTGTCGTTTCCCCTGCACTGGTCCACATACTGTCAACATTTCGATTTATTAATCTTTATCCAGACTTCCAGAATCAGTCACACTCCCATTACTAATGCTACACAAACCAAATTACACCAACAGTGAACAAATAGCAGGAAAACAAACAACCGAATAAACATTTTTTTCCTCATATCAAATTATTCTTAAAAGTAATATTGTTAATTTGTTCATGAAGCACATGGTAAAGAGAAGAAGAGATGGAGAGGAAAGGAAAGAGAGAAAGGAGAGAGAGAGGGGGGGAGTGATAGAGGGATTTAAAGAAAGGGAGACAGAAGTGGACGCTAGGAAGAGGGGAGAGGGAGAGGATGGATGAGAGGAGAGAGAGAGAAGGAGGAGAGAGGGGAGGGATACTAGAGAGAGGGAGAGAGAGAAATTTGAGAGTGGAGAGAGAGAGAGAGAGAGAAGAGGATAGAGAGAGAGAGGAAAAGAGGAGAGAGAATAAATTTAGAGATATGGTCAGTTTAGTGTTAGGTGCGCTGAAATTTAGCCTGTGGGTCACGAAAGCCGAAATTAGCCTTTTTTAGCCATTTTTGCACCCCTATGTTTTCAACACTGTACATTCTGATTAGACAGAAAACAATCGTCATGTATAAGTATTTCACTTTGAAAATGCATTAATCTTTCAGATATATGCGACTTCAAAAACGGCATTGTTTTGCAGTTTGGCAAAATTGAGCAAAATATGGGATCTTTAAAAGCAATTATCTTATATAAACTATTGAATATATTTAACTGAAATTTTGCATGTGAGTTTCTAGTTACGAGTTTGTTTTGGTTAAAATATGCGTTTGGTTTTTTTGACATACTTTTGAATTTGAACCCAAGTTGGTGGATTAGACCTACTGTATGCATGCCTCTGTGTGTCTGTCAGGTCCGTCTGGTGTGCCCAGTCTGTCTGTCCGTTGAATATGTGTGCTTGTCTATTGTGAAAAGGGATTTTTAAATCTGTTCTTCCATCAAACCTATCAAGATGCTTGGAGGAGGTCGAACTACTGCGACTTTGATTGGGTTCCTGTTTGTCTGGTATGTAAGGCCGTCTGTTGATCTGTATGTATGCCAGTCTGTCCGTCTGAATGTCTTGTGTGCTTTGTAAATATGTAAAAGGGATTTGTAAATCTGTCTTCCATCAACCCATCAAGATGCTTTGAGGATGTCGAACTACTGCGATTTTGAGATCATGTCGTCGGTCCTTGTATCCGCGTATGTGCCTCTGTCTGTCTGTGTCTGTTCTGTATGCCAGTCTGAAATGTCTGTGTGCTTGTCTATGTAAAAGGGATTTTAAATATGTCTTCCATCAGTCCCATCAAGATGCTTGAGGAGTCGAAATACTGCGATTTTGAGATCTGTCTGTCTGTGTTGGTTGGTACTGGTTGTTTTGTTGTGTTGTGTCTGTCTGTGTCGATGTTCTGTCTGGTTAGATGAGAAGGAGAATTTGGGAATCTCTCTTCCAGTCAGACAGTTCAGATTGCTTGAGGAGGACCAACTATGCTGTGAGTTTTTTTTGAGCGTCTGTCTGTCACTCTTGTCTGTCCCTGTCTGTCTGTGGTGCCCTGACTTTGTGAACGGATGGAAATTGACATCTCTCTTCTATCAGGCCACCATTGATGCTTAAAGAGACCAACTACTGTGATTGTGAGGTCTGTCTGTCTGTCTGTCTGTCTGTGTGCACGCTCGAACTTTGTGAAATGGAAATGGAAATTGACATCTTCTTCGTGTCTATCAGGCCGTTGTTTTGTTTGACCATTGATGCTTAAAGAGACCAAACTACTGTGATTGTGATTTGGTCGTCCTGTCTGTCTGTCTGTCTTGGTGCGTGTTTTTTTTTTTTTTTTTTTTATTTTTTTTTCTTTGACTTTGTGGAAAAATCTCTTCCATCAGAAGGCCATCATTTGATTGCTTAAAGATTTTTTTTTTTTACCAACTACTGTGAATTTTGAGACACTCTGTCTGTCGTGTATGTCTGTCCTCTGTGTCTTGTCTGTCTGTCTGTAATGTTTGTCTGTGTGTCTGACTTTGCGAAATTGAAAAATCTCTTCTATCAGGCCATCATGATGCTTGAAAAGACCAACTACTGCGACTGTGAGATCTCTCTGTATGTATGATCTGTCTCTCTTGTCTGTCACTTTTTCAGTCTCTGTCTGTCTGTCTGTCTGTCTGGATGTCTTTGTGCCTGACTAGTTTTGTGAAAGGGATTTGAAGTCTCTCTTCCATCAGGCCATCATGATGCTGTAAGAGATCAGCTGCTGCGATATTGAGGTCTGTCTGTATGTAGGTGTGTGTGTGTGTGTGTGTGTGTGTGTGTGTGTGTGTGTGTGTGTGTGTGTGTGTGGTGTGAGAGCCGTGGCGTGTTGCGTGCGTGCGTGTGCGTGCGCGTGAGCGTGCGCGTGTTTCTCTCGTTGTGTGTGTGTGTTTCTCTCTGTGTGTGTGTCTGCCTTGTGGGAATGAGACCTGAAGTCTCTCTTCCTCCAGGCACTTGAGGAAAACCAAATACTGCGACTTTGGGGTCTGTCTGTATCTCTCTGTCTCTCTTCTCTCTCTCTCTCTCTCTCTCCCTCTCTCTCTCTCTCTCTTCTCTACTCTCTCTCTCTCTTCTCTCTCTCTCTCTCTATCTCTTCTCTCTCTCTCACTCGTCCTCTCTCTCTCTCTCTCTCTCTCTCTCTCTCTCCTCTCTCTCTCTCTCTCTCTCTCTCTCTCTCTCTCTCTCCATCTCTCTCTCTCTCTCTCTTCCACCCCTCTCTCTCTCTCCCATCCCATCCTCTCTCCCCCACCCTCTCTATCCCATCCCTTCCCCACTCTCCCTCCCCCCCCCCCCCCCCCCCCCCCATTCACCACTACTATTCCCAATCTTTCAAAAATCTTCCCTTTTTTTCTCTCTCTCATCAAAACACCCCACCCCCTTCCTCCAGGTGCAATACGAAATGATCCACAACGCCGTCCACGAGCTGGTGGGGGGCAACAAGACCTACGGCATGTCCACCCTGGACTTCTCCGCCTTCGACCCCTTCTTCATGGTGCACCACGCCAGCATCGACCGCCTGTGGGTCATCTGGCAGCACCTGCAGAGGCTCCGCCACAAGCCCTTCAACCACGCGGCCTGCGCCTCGGACCGCATCATGTACCACGACCTGGAGCCCTTCAGCTACCACTCCGTCAACGCGGACCCCTTGACGCGGGAGAACTCCAAGCCCGCGCAGCTCTTCGACGCCGCCAAGTTCCACTACCACTACGACGACCTGGAGCTGAACGGGCACGACGTGAAAGAGCTGGAGGAGCTGATCCACGGGATGCAGGAGCACTTCAGGCTGTTCGCCGGCTTCGTGCTGTACGGCATCGGCACCAGCGCCCACGTGCATGTGAGTAGGGGTGTTTTTTCGACGACGACGACGATGATGATGATGATGCTGATGGCGGCTGGTGGCGGATCTTCTTCTTCTTCTTCTTCTTCTGCTTCTTCTTTTTTCTTCTTCTTCTTCTTTTTCTTCGATCGCTCGGACAGTTTCCTTGTCAATTATAAGCGCAGATGCGTCATGCTGCCGTTACGCGCCTGGGCTGACCGAGAAATAGTTAGGCCCAGCAAGTCCGACTTCGGCTGGAGGAAATGTTTTTGAAAGGGTTTCTTTTCTTTTTTTAAAGAAAAAAAAAAGGCAGGAGAGAGAATGGACCAGTAAGATAGAAAGATAGTAATACTGTAGATGGCAGTAAGCAAAGGGAAAAGGCGAGAGTCGAAGAGAGTGATAGATTAGAGGAAGTTACAAAGCACAGAACTTCCAGAAGGTGTGGGGGAACTATTTATACAAAAGACCCCCCGGTATCCCCATGGGGGATGGTGGTGAGGAGGAGGAGGAGGAGGGGCATGATGACGATCATGATGGTGATGATGACGACGATTATCGCGATTTTTGTGATGGTAACAGGGTTCTAATTGATGACGACGGTGATGGTGATGATGGTTTGTAATGATTGCAACAACAACGGCGACGACGACGACGACGATGATGATGATGATGATGATTTTAACCGTTCTGTTCTATCAGAGATCCTTTCCGGGAAGAGAGTCTTTACACTGGCTACGGTTTTTAACAGTCACAACGGTCACTTGACATTGATTATAACGGTCACTTTGTTCTGACGTTTTTTTCTGCCAAACGGAACGCCATTGGGCCATTTATGAACTTTTGATTCTAGGGAGCGAGCAAGGTCTAAAGCAAGGTCTAAAGAACAATGTATAGGAGTCTTAAGCAAGGTCTAAAGCAAGGTCTAAAGAACAATGTATTGGAGTCTTAAGCAAGGTCTAAAGCAAGGTCTAAAGAACAATGTATTGGAGTCTTAAGCAAGGTCTAAAGCAAGGTCTAAAGAACAATGTATTGGAGTCTTTTCGTCTTAAGCAAGGTCTTAAAGCAAGGTCTAAAGAACAATGTATTGGAGTCTTAAGCAAGGTCTAAAGAACAATGTATTGGAGTCTAAAGCAAGGTCTAAAGCAAGGTCTAAAGAACAATGTATTGGAGTCTTAAGCAAGGTCTAAAGAACAATGTATTGGAGTCTAAAGCAAGGTCTAAAGCAAGGTCTAAAGAACAATGTATTGGAGTCTTAAGCAAGGTCTAAAGAACAATGTATTGGAGTCTTAAGCAAGGTCTAAAGAACAATGTATTGGAGTCTTAAAGCAAGGTCTAAAGAACAATGTATTGGAGTCTTAAGCAAGGTCTAAAGCAAGGTCTAAAGAACAATGTATTGGAGTCTAATAACCTTTGTTTTGACGTACCTTCCTCCTTGGAGTATAAGCACAGAAGTTTATAACGTAAAAATGGTAGGTATAAAAAACAAGGTACCTGTGAAAAGGAGAAACTTCAACGTTTCGTGCCCTAGGCACTTAGTCATGAAGTGAAGACAGCAAAGTTGGCAGGTTGTAGATCTTCAGCAAAGTTGGCAGAAGTTTATAGCTAGAAAATCACTGCGTTTTTTAGATTTGCACAGCTTCAGGTCAACGTTCACCTTGGTAGACATTTTTGCTTTGCTGAACGGTTATGGACCGGTGAATCATAATGACATTTTGCGATGTCAGTAGGCCTATTATGATAATGGTCTTCTATCTCATGACACCATTTAAAAAATAGTTAGTTCTCATGTTGCCTGAATCTTCACGTTGCAAAATATATGGAGTGTCCCTGGTATAAACTGACTACGACCCCCCCCCCCCCCCCCCCCCCCCCCCCCCCCCCTCGGATACTTCAATTTATTCCACATTAAAAGGTTTGCGCCTCTCTCACTACCAAATAGTTGGGTAAAAGGTTATTGTTATGAAACTGAAACAGTCAGACAGGGTACCACGCCTTGGCATGAGGCTGTGTCATCAGACCAGTTGACATAAGCTAGACCACCAAGGCTACATCAAAATGTTGTTATGTTCTGCATGGTTGTGCGGGGATTGTCTTAAGCCATAACAAGCTCCTAGCATAACATCATCAGTCTAAAATCCTCCGAAGTCGGAGTGTGGCTGCCCACGTGGCGGGGTAATCAAAAACGGTCACACACGTAATGTTCCCTCCCTAGCTGGTGCATTTGTACCATAGTGTTCAAGTGCTTCGGCTGTTGGGATGATCCCTGGAGTCTTTAAGCCAGGGTAAGACAAACAAACAAACAAAAACAACAAAACAGGGTACCTAGACTTAAAACTATTTCACCGCCGATGTCGCATGTTAGCACCACAATGGCTTAACACCCATGTCACTAAAAAGCATCAAATCAGGGCCTGTTATCCAAAGACCCTATTTTCTTTATTTTGAGAGGTAAGGAGAGGCCTAATGTTATACACAACACAGAGGAATTCACAATATTGCAGATATTTTATTTTCTCTACCCAGTTAAGTTTAACCCTTTCGCCGCCAGCCATATTTTAGCCAAAATATACCATTAAACTTAACTGGGTAGAGAAAAAATGTATCTGCAATATTGCGAATTCCTTTGTGACATGCATAACATTAGGCCTATCCTTACCTCCCAAAATTAAGAAAATAGGGTCTTCGGATAACAGGACCTGATTTCATACCTTTTAGTGACATGGGTGTTTAACCATTGTGGTGCTAAAAATGCGACATTGGCGGTGAAAGGGTTAATGGTATTTTTTTGGCTGATAAATGGCTGGCGGCGAAAGGGTTTTAATTTTTTTTTTTTACCGATTTGGTTACCCTTTCCTACCATATAGGTGGACCTCGTCCATGATGGCCAACACGCCTCGGTGGGCAGCTTCTTCATCCTGGGCGGACCCACGGAGATGCCGTGGGCCTACGAGCGCCTCTACAAGATGGACATCACGGACGCGGCCAAGCAGCTGGGGTGGGACCAAGGCGGCGGGCACAGGGACGGCCATCTGTCCTTCGACTTGACCATCACCAAGTACGACGGCACGCCTTTGACCGCGGAGCTCCCCGAGCCGTTCTTTGTCAGGAGGGCCGCCCACTCCGACCACGACGTCCTGGTGGTTCCTCTGAGGAGAGAGTTCAAGATTCCGCCTAAGGTGAGTTCGAGTCCTTAGCAAGATGGCAGAGTGCAGGAAAAGTTAGGCATATGGATGTGCTGGTAATTGACATCCTGATGGTGCCTCTGAGGTAAACGTAACTTATTAACTCAACTTAGATCTTGCAATTCACACTTGACGATTCTTCAGCTTGAGCAGGTGAAGGGGCAACAGGAAAATGTACAAACTGCGCAAGATTTCGACATGGGAGAGCACTCAGGCCCCACTGTGGGCGATTTTGAGAAACAATGAATGCCTCTACTATAATCCTACACTGTTCTCTCTCATATACTGCGAGGTTGTTGGGTGGGGTTTTTTAAAGGATGGGCTTGTCTTGCTTGTAGACGTAGAGGCACAAATAACGGATATCTCACAAAACTTGTTTCTATCTTAAGATATCGGCTATTTCAAAGCAAAATCTCAGTTCTTTCATGATCTTCAGTGTTTTTAAGGATGGGCTAAAATTGCTTGTAGACGTAGAGGCATAAATAACGGATATCTTTCAACACTTCGGATATCTTAAGATATCAGCTATTTATTTTTCTTCTTCTTTGTTCGCTCAGACAGTTTCCTGTCATATGAGCGTAGATCCGTCATGCTGTCGTAATGCGCATAACTAACAAATAGCTAGGCCCAGTATGTCCGACTTCGGCTGACAGAATCTTTGTAAGAATTTATTATTTTGTTTAAAAAGGCAGGAGAATGGACCAGTAAGATAGAAAGATAGCAGACGACAGTAAGCAAAGGGAAAAGGCAGAGTCAAAGAGAGTGACAGATTAGAGGAAGTTACAAGCACAGAACTTCCAGAAGGTGGGGGAACTATTTGTACGACCCCCCCCCCATCCTCCGGTATCCCCACGGGGGGAATCGGCTATTTCAAAGCAAAATCTCTGTTATTTAAGATCTTCAGTGTACTTAATACTGAATTCCATGCTTGTTCATGTGTGTGTGTGTGTTTGATAACTATGTTTTCTGTCAATTAACATGTGCTTTTATGTTATTTTACAACAAATTGTCTCCTCTTCTGTTAAGGCTATAACAATATCTTATTTTGTCTTCATTTTCATGTGCATGCCGAAAAACAAATGTCTTCACTTGTTTGGAGACAATAACATTGTTGAATTTGTTGTTTGGGGTTTTTTTTTCTTCACATTACATTACTTTACTTTCTTACAAAATACATCACACATAATTCTTCACATTACATTACTTTACTCTCTTGCAAAATACATCACACAGAACTCTTCACATTACATTACTTTACTCTCTTGCAAAATACATCACACAGAACTCTTCACATTACATTACTTTACTCTCTTTTTTTTTCTCTTTTTTTTTATAGTTTCCTTCATACATTGTTGAATTGATGCAAATTGCATGAGGAAAAAAAATGTTCAATACAAAACCAAAAACAATTGTTGAATCGAATTGAATTGAATTTTTTTTTTTTTTTAATCTGTGTAAGGTGGTGGTGCGCAAAGGCACGCGGGTGGTGTTCCACGCCGTAGAAGAAGGGTTCCCGGGCCCCATGCGGGAACTGGGGTCCTACACCAGCAGTGCTCACTGCGCCATCCCTCCAGGCGACGCCCACAGCTACGACCTCGAGGTGCCTCACTCGCTGGAGCCCGGAAACTACTACTTTACCGTCAACGATGCCGAGCTGTGCAAGAACGGGGGCCGTCTCCAAATCAGTGTGGATGTCGAGTGATGGGTTTTTTTGTGTGTGTTGTTTTTTTAGTTAGAGAGGAGGTGAGTTGTTTTTTGGTTTTGGGGGTGAAGCGTGTGATGAGAGAGCGAGAGAGGGGGGGGGGTGGGGGTCCATGTGAGAGAGAGAGAGAGAGAGGGGGGGAGAGAGAGAGAGAGAGAGAGAGAGAGAGAGAGCAAACGAACGACGAACGAACGAATGAATGTTTTTGATAAGGGAAAGAACAGAATAAGCAAGAGAGAGAGAGAGAGAGAGAGAGAGCGTTTTGGTGTGGAGGGATGGCGTAGAGACTAAAAGAGAGAGAAAAATTGTAAAAGGGATGGTAGAGAGAGAGAGAGGGGGGGGGGGGGGGGGGGGGGCCAGAAGATGAATAGTGGGGGGGGGGCAGAGAATGAATTTGGTGGGCTGGCTGGTTGGATACAAATTTGGTCGGTTGTGTGAATGGCTGTTTTGGCGGTTGGTTGGTTGGTTGAATAATTGGTCGGTTGATTGAATGGGTAAGTGGCTGGTATTCTCTGGGTAGGCCTATGTTTATGTTGTGAAAGTTATGCAAATCCCAAAACTTTTTGCTACGTAATTGCTTCTGGGCTGTTCGTATTACTGATGCTGTTGTTAAACCTTTTTTTCTGTAAAAATGTTGTTGTAAGTGATTGTGTTCTACTATTGATTGAATGAATATATTTCTTTCTTTCCTTCTTTCTTTCCTTTTCTTTCTTTCCTTTCTTTCCTTCCTTCTTTCTTTCCTTCTTTCTTTCCTTCTTTCTCTCCTTCTTTCTCTCCTTCTTTCTCTCCTTCTTTCTTTCCTTCTTTCTTTCCTTCTTTCTTTCCGTCTTTCTCTCCTTCTTTCTTTCTTTCCTTCTTTCTTCTCTCCTTCTTTCTTTCCTTCTTTCTTTCCTTCTTTCTTTCCTTCTTTCCTTCCGTCTTTCTCTTCCTTCTTTCTTTCCGTCTTTCTCTCCTTCTTTCTCTCCTTCTTTCTCTTCCTTCTTTCTCTTCTCCTTCTTTCTTTCCTTCTTTCTCTCCTTCTTTCTCTCCTTCTTTCTTTCCTTCTTTCCTTCCTACTTTCTTTCCTTCTTTCTTTCCTTCTTACTTTCTTTGATCATTTATTTATTTATTTATTTGTTTGTTTCAGAGGGATTCACAATCTAATCCGGAGGAATGACTTTCAACCTACAGTGATGATGTCTGCTCTTTGATTGCCTCATTCACATGTTTAAACACCATTGTTATTGTTATGGTCGTTGTGGAGGAACGATAAACTGACTCGTCCTTGTGGATTGTGCATAATAATCTTTGCTGTGATTGAAAGTAAATAAAGCCACTATAGTCATTCAGCGTTTCTTGTGGGCTTCAGTATTGTGTTGTTGTTGTTGTTGTTGTCGTTTTCATCAGTACGTTATCAGACCTGTGCTTAATTTTATGAAGTTCTACTAAAGCTTAACTGGGAAACAAAACGTTGTTACTTTCTAAATTAAGTAAGTCGATTTACTGAATTTAGAAAGTAACAACGTTTAGTTTCCCAGTTAAGCTTTAGTAGAACTTCATAAAATTAAGGGCTGGTCCGGTCCTTTGCGTTGTGAATCTGTGGATCGATTTGATCTGTCTGCTTGTGTGTGTCAATGTGTGCTCTGTGTCTGTGTGTGTGTGTGTGTGGTGTGTGTGTGTGTGTGTGTGTGTCTGTATGTGTGTCTGTATGTGTGTCTGTATGTGTGTCTATCTATTTCTGCATTTTGTTCACTTCATTGGTCGGTCGGTGATGCTTTTTTTCTGGTCTTTCTTTCTTCCTGTCTATCTGTATCTCTCTCTCTCTCTCTCTCTCTCTCTCTCTCTCTCTCTCCTCTCTCTCTCTCTCTCTCTCTCTCTCTCTCTCTCTTTCTCTCTATCTCTCTCTCTCTTCTCTCTCTCTCTCTCTCTCCCTCTCTCTCTCTCTCTCTCTCTCTCTCTCTCTCTCTCTCTCTCTCTCTCTCTCTCTCTCTCTCCACTTGTGTGCGCCACTCATTCAAAGCTTATATCACACATTGGGACGACACACATTCAAACACTGACGCGCATACACGCATCGCGTGGCATCACATGTGCGCACGTTAACTGTGCATCTCTCTCTCTCTCTCTCTCTCTCTCTCTCTCTCTCTCTCTCTCTCTCTCTCTCTCTCTCTCTCTCTCTCTCTCTCTCTCTCTCTCTCTCTCTACACACTCACTCGCGCGCGTACATACACAAACGCACACGCACACACACGTTTATGCTAATCAAGTGTGTGCCAGCACGTGCGCGGCGCGCGCGCACACACACACACACTGAGAAACACAGTGTATGTATGGTAGAACTACCCATCTCTGTTTACAAAAAGAAATCAAAATAATCCCAAGACTTAACGTGATAATTGTTGGGATGAGACACCAAGTTAAACTTTCCATATTCGTTCATCAAATTGCGTTTATAATCTATAACTCTTCGGGTTGCTTTAAGCATGGATGCTACAGTATATTTCTAGTCTATAGCCGCCATGCTTTAAGTTAATTTGCGGACACAGATAGAGAGAGAGAGAGAGAGTGGGGAGGTTAACCCTTTCACCGCCAGCCATATTTCAACCAAAAATGTCCAAGTATACAATTTACCTGGGTAGAGAACAAAATCCATCTGCAGTATTGGGGGATTCTTCTGTGACAGATATAACATAAGGTCTATCCTTACTTCCCAAAACTAAGACAATAGGGTCTTTGGATAATAGACCCCATTTTGATGCCTTTTAGTGACATAAGTGTTAAATCACTGCGGTGCTAAAATGCGACTTTGGCGGTGAAAGGGTTAAACTAAACGTATGTTGCTCTGCTTTTGATGAATTGTTCAATTTCAAACTGGGTTGCAGAACGAGAAGAGGGGTGGGATTTTAAGGTAGGGAGAGAGAGGGAGTGGGAGTGGGGGAGGGTGCTGTTAGACAGAAAGGAAGAGGGAATAGTCAAAAGAGCGGGGGTGGGGGTGGGGGGGAGGAGGGAGCAGATTAAAACAAAAGAGGGTGAAGAAGAGAAAGAATGTGAGTATCCACAAGAGGCTACGCCTAATTGGACGTTAAGCCAACCATCTAGCAAGGAAAGAATGTGATAAGCATTGATAAGACAGAGACTGTTTAAGTTAAAGCGGAGTGACTGACTGCCTGATGAGAACACGAGAGAGAGAGAGAGAGAGAGAGAGAGAGAGAGAGAGAAGAGAGAGAGAGAGAGAGGGGAGAGAGAGAGAGAGAGAGAGAGAGAGAGAGGGAGATTTTGTTAAGAGGGTAAAGGGACATAACCATTCCTTTTGTCATTCGTTCCATGGAGGGTGTAACTTCCCTTACAAGAGAGAGAGAGAAAATGGAGTTTTACGTCCTCTTGGTCTGAATCAGACACATATGGGACATTTGTAAATACAAATAATTATGGGTGGGAACAATACTGGAGGCAATGCCCGGAGGCAGTACGAAACCAGTAAAGTCCCGATTTTTTTAATATTAATACAGATAGCTGTAGCGGTGACCACGCCTCGGTTAAACCTCATCGGGCTATGGCACCGCCACAAGTAGTGAATTAAACTTCCCTTACAAGAAGAAGAAAAATGATGTTTTACGTCCTCACGGTCACAGACACATATGGGACATTTGTAAATACAAAGATGGTGGGAACAATTCTGGCTGCAATGCCCGGAGGCAGTGCAGTAAACACACCAGTAAAGTCCCGAAGTTTTTTTGTTTTGGGTTGTTTTTTTTCCCCCTTACAACGGAATATGTATCTACAGTGTGTGATTTCTTTTTGTTACTGATTCATTAATTGTTATCATCTTATCACAATATCGGTTACGCTAATTCAAACATGAGGGGGGGGGGGGGGGGGCAGTTTGCACGACACTATCATTGCCCTTAAAACAATTTCGTTAAAACCATGTTGAGTGTTCTCAGCCTAAAACATGTAAATCTAAGAACTTCAATGAAAATATAATTATTTGGGTGAAGCTCTAACTCTACTTAATCAAAGACTGTATAGGGGAAGATAAGCATCCGGTCTCTTTTCCCTATATGAGTAGTGAGGACAGAAACACTGGTTATGTCCCTTTTAAACGTGACACATTTACACGTCGATAGGCCAGTTGAATTCTCCGTTCAAATTCCAGTCTGAGTTTTTGGATAGCCGCCGCTGTGAATGGTGTATAACTAACGATAACTCTATCAGCCCGGTTCGCTGTAACTCTTAAGTAGTCCACCTTACCCTTTTAGAATCTTTGACTCAATTCAACATCGAATTTCTTAATCTTAATGATGAACACTTTGATTGTTCATAACTCTTTACATGTAGGTTTTTTGTTTTGTTTATGTATTTGATTCAGACAGACAACAACAAACAACATCATCATCACCACCAACAACAACCAAACAAACAAACACACAAGATAGCAAAGCCATGAAAACGTACTCCCAGTTCAAGATTGATTTCACTGGTGATGCACGTGCGCTATTTCCGTCAGTCAACTGAGTTATTAGTTATCACAGGCCTCATCCTCAGGCTATTGAAAACAATTCTGCAATTGTTTTGTTATTATGATCACTCCAGTATTTTGAGTCATATGCATTATCATTATATTAAAAACAATCAGACTGACAGGGATTACATTTATATGGCTTGTCGTTTCTTGAAACAGACATAATAGCCGTTGGATATGGGTAATCATTCTGCAAAGTTTAATTATGATCGGTCCAGTTGTTGAGGATCCAGGGAGCGGCTTGGAACATATGCGACATGCACACGTGTGTGTGTCCACACGCGCACGCACGCGCGCGCACGCACACACACACACACACACACCACACACACACAACACACACAACACACACACACACACACACACACACACATGAGAGAGAGAGAGAGAGAGGGGGGGAGGACGGAAAGTAACACACATACCCTTAAATAAGCGCTCACACATGGATGCACAATAAGATGGAGAGAAATGAGAGAGAGAGAGAGAGAGAGAGAGAGAGAGAGAGAGAGAGAGAGAGAGAGAGAGAGAGAGAGAGAATTGAATGAATTTTATTTATAGAGGGTAATAGAGTAAGCAATAACATGCTTTTTTACATCCAGCCCTCTGGACAGAATACATATATAAAAGTAGAAAATGGAAAACAAAAATAAACACATACAAAGTAATATAAAGCATAAAAGAGGGGAGAGAGAGAGAGAGAGAGAGAGAGAGAGAGAGAGAGAGAGAGAGAGAGAGAGAGAGAGAGAGAGAGAGAGAGAGAGAGAGAGAGAGAGAGACAGAGACAGAGACAGACAGAGAGAGACAGAGACAGAGAGAGAGAGAGCACTGCGTATATAAAAGCCCTCATTTCCATTCTAATGTTCCCGTCGTACATGGCGAAAGCCGATATGCGACGTTAAACTGAACTTCCATTTCTAATGTGGGCATATTTCTTCTTCTGTGGTGGTGGCCATGCAACTTCTCGTTTTCATAGAAGTAATTTCACACACTTTAGGGGGTGACCAAAGAAAAAAAGAAGCACTGAGAAGAGAAGAAAAAGACAAAATAGAAAAGACAAAAATCACCGAGAAC
>CM065706.1:13483352-13562338 GCA_017654935.2 Phymorhynchus buccinoides
GTAATCTTCTTTCATTTCTCCTTTTGTTTAAATGTATGTTTTGCTTGTGTGTATCACTATCAGTATGGCGTGGAGTGATTTGTGAGTTTTTTTTAATAATTCAAAATTATTGCGATGCGAATAAGTTAACCCTTTACTGGCTTTAGGGGAGACGAAAAAATCAGGAACCCTGAACATGTAGTTCTCTGTGCGTGTTGCAATGTAAGGGACATAACCGCTGTTACCTTTATGCGGTATGCACTACTGCAGTTGTCTCTCTTTGATTATGATGTTAGTTAACGTTATTTTAGACATGCGCACTAATAAATGATCATCCTGTCGAATGGACAGCCTCGCCATCTTGTCTGCTTAGCAGTAGTGCTAGAATGAATGAGTCTGGCAAACACCACTCAACACCCCTGACACATCATCATGTGTGTGTGTCACTGTGTGTGTGTGTGTGTGTGAGAGAGAGAGAGAGAGAGAGAGAGAGATGGAGAGAGAGAGAGAGAGAGAGAAAGAGAGAGCAGTGATGTACAAAGGATCGAAAAGTGACAGGACATAAAATAAATCATAATGTTTTAAGACAAGACAAATCAATCTAATTTTATCTATGGACAATGTCCTGACTTGCAAAAATCAATAAGACAAAATGAGCCAGTGTTAAAATAATAATTAATAAGACGTTTGTCCTGACAGGGGAGAACACAATAATACATTTTCAATTTTAATAGGTCAGTGTCCTATGGCCGGAGCCTCAGGACATCACTATGTGTGTCTGTGTCTGTTATCACTTTTGGGTTGGTTGTATGGGTTTTTTGTTTTACAAGTTTTTTCACCTTCTCTTTATTCTATATCATTATGAAACATGGTGTGTCAATTTGTTAATTTATTTTTAATATGGTTTCATCAATGTTTGTAAAGCGCCGATGATTTTTATCATGCTATATAAATGAAATTATTATTATTGTTATTATTATTATTACACTTGGTTGGATGGGTGTTTTTCTTTTTGAGTTCTACTTCTAGCAGAACCATCGTTAACACCTTCCATGTACTGATGCAGTAACGTTTTACTTATGAAATTGTCATACATGTACTTTGGGGCAGTGGGCGTGCCTCCATACGGGGAACTGGACGACCCCGACCCCTCCACGAGTCCACCCGTGGGGATACCAGGGGGGGGGGGGGGTCTTTCTTAAAAATAGTTCTCCCACCTTCTGGAAGTTCTGTGCTTGTAACTTCCTCTTGTCTTTCACTCTCTTTGACTCTGCCTTTTCCCTTTGCTTTCTATCGATCTATCTTTCTGACTTATTGGCCCCATTCTCCTGCCTTTTTTTCTCCAAAAAAACATCTTCCAATCTTTGAGCTCCTCCGAAAATCGGAATGTGTCAGCTGTACGCTAGCGGGGGAGACCAGTGGAAACTGAAAACCAGACACATACGTACCTTACCCATTATCCAGACCTGTTTACTCTACTCGTTTCGAGTAGTATTCTACTCGATTTGGACCTCTACTACTCTTCAAAATTGAAAAAAAAAAGCTCTAATTAAAGTCTAATTACTCATTTTCAGTGAATATTATTTGATGGTTTAATGAATAGGACAACTCATTTCACACCAAAACTACTCATTTCAGCTATCCAGACTACTCAAGACTTGTGTAGGGGGTAAGCAGGTCTGCATTATGGCCTGGGAATGCAGAAGAAGAAGAAGAAGAATCATGTACTTGTGTGTGTGTGTGTTGCAGTTTCTGCTGTGCCTGAAGCTGGAGTACCTGCCCTCCATGGCGCTGTACTACATCATGATTCCTTTCTGGGCCTTGACCTCCGCCGCCTCCGTGGACATCTTCCGGGGACTGGTCACCCTGCACCGCCGAGTGTGACAGTGATGGCGCAACACAGTGACAGTGACAGTGGACACGGCACAATGCCGTCACCCTGCACCGCCGAGTGTGACAGTGAGTGACCGTACAGCGCAGTGACAGTGACACGGCACAATGCTGTCACCCTGCACCGCCGAGTGTGACACTGAGTGACGGCGCAACACAGTGACAGTGACACAGCACAATGCTGTCACCCTGCACCGCCGAGTGTGACAGTGAGTGATGGCGCAACACAGTGACAGTAACACGGCACAATGCCGTCACCCTGCACCGCCGAGTGTGACACTGACAAATGCTGTCACAATGCTGTCACCCTGCACTGCCGAATGTGACAGTGACTCAACATTTTTACATTGACAGTGACATTTAACACAACGCTGTCACCCTGCACTGCTGAGTGTGACAGTGACACAACATTAAGACATTGACAGTGACACTACACAATGCTGTCACCCTGCACTGCCGAGTGTGACAGTGATGCAACATTATGACATTGACAGTGACATTTAATACAACACTGTCACCCTGCACCGGTCGCCGAGTGTGACACATCGACACAAAGCTGCTAGCAGGGAGTTCAAGTTTTCAACAACTTTGTTATTGTAGCTCTGGGGGAAATAGTCCGGGCGGGGGGGAATCTCTGAAAGCTAACAGTAGCAATTTATCAGTAAGCATGCTGTATGCTTCAAATTTTGGCTTGGATTCTTGCAATTTCCTGTTCAGTGAGAGCTAAGGGTATAGAGATTTGTGGGTACAGTGGAACCTCCCTTATAAGACCTCCCATTATTAGACTCCCTCCCATATATAAGACCTGCTTCTCTGAGACACTGCCCTATTTGTAAGTATTAAAATCACCTGGGCCTCCCTTATAATACCCCTCCCTTATAAGACCTCAATTTGGATGATTTTTTAAGGTCTTATAAGGGAGGTTCCACAATTACTATTAGCAGTATTACCAGAAAGCCTAAGCATAAAGAGTGATTTCTTCGCAGCCTACCAACCTTGCAAAGAATTCAGCCATTTTTGTTCACGGTAGGAGGGGGTGGGAAGGTGAAAAACTTCACCACCTTCCAGGTGGGAAGTGTTAAGTATGGTAACAGTAGGCAGTGAGTGAGTTCACAATGCTCCCCACCTGTACTGTAGGTGAAAGGGTGGGAGTTTTAGAAAAACAACGGCTTCAGTCAGCTGCGGAGTTTTCACTCTTAGTATATTCAGGCTTTTGGGTATTACCTCCACTATAAAATGTACAGCCCCATCTTTAATTAATGCCCTATAGGCCTTTGCAACTAGGGTTATTAACGCCCTTGACAGTGAGAGTAATTGCTCTTGCTGGTCAGTACTGAAAAGGGCATTCACTCTTGCGAAAGGCAGCCATTTAGTGGCATCAAATAGGGGTTATTGGCGAGAGTTATCTCCCTGTCTGGTCAGTACTGAACCATCTTCCCCCACCCTCCAAGGGCATTCACTCTTGCAAAAGGTGTTAGTTGCAGACCCCAATAAGTGCAATATTATTAAGTAACGCTTGCCTCATCTACAAAATAAAGACTGAACATTGGATTGGAGCAGCATGCTGGATATTGGGGTCTGCAACGAACACCTTTTGCAAGAGTGAATGCCCTTGGTGGGTGGGGGAAGATGGTTCAGTACTGACCAGACAGGGGGATAACTCTCGCCAATAACCCTATTTGATGCCACTAAATGGCTGCCTTTCACAAGAGCGAATGCCCTTGTCAGTACTGACCAGCAAGGGCATCACTCTCACTGTCAAGGGCGTTAATAACCCTAGTTGCAGAAGCCTACATTCATTCGTTTTAAAAGCTGGACAAGTCCAGTGATGAATACGGCTCCACGGGCAAACCACCAATACCTGAGGAAGGATCTTGATTTACAGTACAGTAGGACCTCCATTTTAAGACCTCGAAAAATCAGCCAAATTTAGGTCTTATAAGGGAGGGGTCTTAATAGAGAGGTTAATGGTTTGTGTGTGTGTATGTATTCAGTGGTCCGGATATGAAAGGGGGAAAAAATCGGTGAAAAATGTTTTGGTTCACATCTTAAAGGGAGTCGTAATGAGGAAGGTCTTAATAGGGAGGTTCCACTGTATATATGAAAATGCAGTGACTGAATCGGTGAATGAACGGGAAGAATGTGTGGCTTTTTCTCAAAATGATGCAGTCAGACAGAGAGAGTGAGACAGAGAGACACATTATCATGATTATGTTCTTTTTTTTTCAATTGACCTTTTTTTTTTTTAATTGCCACAAACTGGGTGGTTTTGATTATTCAAAGGGAAGGTGAACTCTTTCAAGTCTTTGTGTAAAATGTTGTTGTTGTTGTTGTCGTACCCTGGCTAAAAGACTCCAGGGATCATCCGAACAGCTGAAGCACTTGAACACTATGGTACACATGCACGGCTAGGGATGAGAACATTACGTGTGTGACCGTTTTTGATTACCCCGCTATGTGGGCAGCCACACTCCGACTTCAGGGGATTGTAAAATGTGATTATTTGTAATGAATGTACGGTAAAGGTCAAGATGTGCCACCCCCCCTACATTTCTCGGTTAATTGTATTTTTCCGTTTTTGCCTTTCTTACCAAACATAAAGCTGTATTTTAGGAGCCTTTTTAGCTAATAACCTTTTTGGAATACTAACCCTATCCCTAACCCTAACCCTACCGCCCACCCTATAAGACGGAAAAACGCAACGAACCACAACTGTGACAAATCGCGGTGTACTGCAGTACATAGTGGTGGGTAGGGTTAGGCTTAGGGCTAGGGTTAGGTATTCGAAAAAGAGAATTAGCTGAAAATGTTCCTAAAATACAGCTTTGTGTTTGGTAAGAAAGGCAAAAAGGGAAAAATACAATTAACCGAGAAATGCAGGGGGGGTGGCACATCTTTACCTTTACTGAATGTACAAAATGTAATACAGTGGAACCTCCCTTATAAGACCTCCTATTATAAGTCTCCCTCCCACATAAGACTTACTTCTCTGAGAAATTGCCCTTCTTTGTAAGTATTAAAATTACCTCCTTTTAAGACCCCTCCCTTATAAGACCTCAGTTTGGATGATTTTTGAAGGTCTTATTAGGGAGGTTCTACTGTATTCACAATGAGTGTACCGCCATAATTAAATGTGTGTGTAGTGTGTAGATATGTGTCACTGAGTGTGTGTATGCGCATGCGCCAATGTTTGTGTATGTGTGTGTGTAGGTAGTGTGTGTGTGTCAGGGGTGGGGAATATGTGTTGTGTTGTGTGTGTGTGTGCGCACAAGCATGCGCATGTGACATGTATGCAAGCATGCGCTCACATACAAATCTGTAAACTGCGAGTACTATGTAAAGCCCACCCTTACATTGTTGGGGAGGGTTTAGATTCAGATTAAAATTATAGCCCCGTCGACAACTAAGGCCATGTCAGGGCTGTCACCGCGTTAGAATCAGGAGTAGGTTAGGGGATGTGGTTAAACACCCTTTGCTATAAATCTATCCATAAAGCTGCTCCATCTTACCTCTGCGACAATCTTTCCATTTATACGCCAGCTTGCACTTTACGTTCAATTTCTGACCCTCTTTCTCTCCAGATCCCTAGGTATAAGCTTTCAACTGTTGGTCGGCGCTCTTTTGCTGTCTCAGAACCGACTTCTTAGAACAAACTTTGCTTTCAAATCTAACCTCAAAACCCACCTGTTCCCCCATCATTAAAGCTCCACTCTCTTTCTCTTCTTTTGCCTTTAGGTCTGTTTCTGCTGTATGCCATTTATGTCATACGTGTGTGTTCGCTTTGTATTGCATTTTTTGTTTGATTGCGTTATGAATGCTAACGTGTGTGTGTGCGCTTTGATTTGATTTCTATTAAGATTCAGCGCCATTTAAATACTGTATGTTGTTGTTGTTGTGGTTGTAAGTGGGTGGTGGTGTACCTTTGGCTCTGTAGATTAAATGAATGCAAACGTTGTTTTTCTGTTTGGTTGTAGAGCATAATGACCACGAAAAAAGCAAAGCCTGCACTGCTGACACAAAGCCGATCAGCTGACTAGTAATTCAGCAAAGGTTTAGCTAAGCAGCTGCGAAACAAAAGCTGGTGAATGTTTTCATCGCTGTCTGGACCTGGCTGACTAACTATCTGACTGTCTGGGTTAATGACGTATGATGTTAAGAGAAAGAAGAGGAAGAACATGATAGCTTTTGAACGGTGGGACTTAGGACCCTCAGATTTTGCGTGCGGATAGGTAGTTAGGATATCTAGGCCAGGTTCGAAGATGGAGGTCGTTGGTCAAGGGTCAAGGTCACTGGAGCCCTAAACGCTACCCCGCAGCTGCTTGTTGATCTAGCATTTTCACGCTCTAGTTAGTTAATGAAGTGATAAATATTAAGATATGCCAACCATGGCCAGTTGAACTTGTAAATTAGGTAGATATAGTTTATAATCACAGAGGCGTCTCTGTGAAATTTGGGTTGCTCCCACCTGGAGAGCGTGTCGCAGCCAGAGGCACGCCACCCAATTTTTTTTGGGGGCATGTGATTTTTGTGTGACTGATGAGAAAGGAAAGGGGAGGGTAAAATTTTGACCAAATGACAACTTTTTCGTTGCCACTGGTATTAAGATGTGCTGAGTGCATGGGCACATGTGACCTCGATTTATCATCTCATCCGATAGACTCCATGTTCAGACCGTAAGGCCTAGTGCAAAGTGAGAGGAAAAATCCCCCTGTACCCAGGTTCGAACTCGTGTTTACTTGACACAAGGTGAACACATTACCTCTGTGCCACTCTACACCCAACTAGAAAACAATCTCTTTGCTTGTTCAAGCGCAATTCTGATTGAACCTTTCTTTTTCCAGCAATGAACATGCAATTGTTTTTTCGACTAATAGTATTTCTCACTAGTTTAGTATTAATTTTCAGTCAGAGCATAGCCATAGCTTTTTTTTCTTTTCTTTTTTTAACTGTCTGACTTGAAGAAAGTTGTGGGTGAATGAATGCTGCTTTAATTTTTGGTGCATATTGATTTGTTTGACAAAGAGATGTTTAATTTTTGTTATATTGAAATTGCTGTGTGTGTGTGCGCACGCGTCCATGCACACATATATATATATATGTAAACAAGCTTGTGTATTTGACTTTTTGTGTGTGTCTAAAAAATAATGTTATGTGATTGAGACTGAGAGTGTGTATGTGATAACGTTTTTGTTTTTTGAAAATATTTATATTGCCATTATTGGTATGTATAATGTTGGTTGAAGTAACAAAAAAGAAGAAAACCTTTGGAAATAAAATGAAGTTAAAAGCATTGAAAGGGTGTTTGTGCATTCTTGGACTTGGCACAGTGACATATTTTATACTAGACTAATCCACCACCTTCCTTTTCTCTTTTTTCTTTTTTTTTGGGAGGGGGGTTATTGCGGTTGTCGATTGTTAAATTGTGTAGTGTGTATTGTGGATGTCACACTTGCCCAGAGTAACGACAGAATGTCAGTGGTCATTTATTCAGCCTGGCCCATTTACCACCAGAAACATACTATCAACTAGAAAGGCACTGACACTGCTAATATCCCACTTCACTAATTTGGGTGTGGGCTCTTTTATTAAATCTCGGAAAAAAAGAACACTGAAAAAATGGGGGGGGGGGGGGGGGGGGGGGGCAGTCTATGTCTCTCTCTATGTGCCTCTTTTGAATGCTTTGTATTCTTATTATTTGTTGCGCAAGCGCTTCATTTTTTTGTAATTTTTTTTTTTTAACCTTTGTTTAGCCTCAGGGCTGAGTGTAAAAAAGCGAATTGTATGCTTATCTTATAACCCTGATTAAACAATATTTTGTTTGTTCGTTCTCTCTGCGTCTCTGAGAGAGAGAGAGAGGCTGGCTGGGAAATGAGGACAATAGCACGATAGTTATTTCCTTTCAAGAGGATAACAATTTTTGATGACGTCAATCGCAGGTCTAACCAGAAGTGAGGTCAAATAGCCTGGGTTCTATTAGCCACATGAGGTCAAATAGCCACTGCCTTTCACAAAACGCTGACCGTAGTAGCTTCCCTTGTTCTATCTCTTACGCTTCAAAACCGAAACTAAACTTCCGGGAGGAAAATCCCATGTTATATTTTTGGTTTATTACTAATAGGCCTAAGTTCGTTGAAAATTCCGTAGATTCTATTTTCAGATGTTAACCAGTCAAAACCAGTTTAGCTGGTGAGCTTGAAGATGGCAAACATTGCACAGGTGCAGCTTATCTAGCTAGGATTCTAGCACAATACAAAGCCTAGTCTTGAAATCACTGGCTGTTTCTTCTTCTTCTTCTTGCAGTAGACAACCACCATCATCTTTTTGATGGTTCTGTTGAAGTGTTTCTTCTCCAAAAAATAATTTAAGATGGCGACAGGAGGCGTTGGCAGTGGCGTGATACCACCAGCAGCAGACGACGAGGAGAATAATAAGCTGATGTGTGCAATATGTCTGGAGAAATACCGTCGACCCAAGCTTCTGCCGTGTTTCCACACGTTCTGCCAGAGCTGTCTTCAAGGCATGGTGGGATCTTCTCCATCCTTTGCCTGCCCCTCCTGCCGTACACTGGTGGTGTTGCCGCCTGGGGGCGTCAGGGCTTTACAGGTAAACCTATTGTTTTTGTCTGGTCCGTCCGGCGTGCCTCCGTCCGTTCGTCTATTCGTCCGTTTTTCTCAAAAACTGTTCAGTCTATCATCATGAAATTTGGTATACTAGTTTGCCAAGATGCAAGCTATCCACTGATGTATTTGCCAAGATGCAAGCTATCCACTGATGTATTTAGTTTTACATTAAGGTCAAGGTTGCACCAGTTACGGGGTTCAAACCCCGAAACACATAATCGCTAATATCTCGCGAAGTTTTGCATGTATTTTAATGCAGTTTTTTTCATAACATTTCTTCGCTAACCGGATTGGTCCAGCCTGGATACTACGAAAAAGCCTATGGCCAAATTATATGGCAAATGTAATATACTATCAATACCACCAGACAGTTTACTTCCAAAATAAAATAAAAATCAATAAAAATCATTAAGTTCAAACTCTCATTTGCGCTCTCCCAGTTTCCGTCGAGTTTATAGCCTTCATAGGCTCCTTCGACGTACAGATCCAGATCCAGATGATGAATGGTCTATAACACAGTCGTCATTAATTTTTCTGTGCGCATGTTCGCGCGCGCTCAAATCACGGGTCCGAACCACAAGGCTATATATAAAAAAATATTCAAAATACTATTCAGTTACGTGCTGTTTTGATGAGTTTTTATGTAGTTACGTGCTGTTTTGATGCGTTTTTATGTATGTGTACAGCCGACACATTCCGATTTCCAAGTAACTCGGCGATACTGCGAGTGAACTTTGCAGCCGCTTGGCGTTGCACTTGTTGTTTTTTTGTTTTTGAGAATTATGAATTTCAATTAAAAAGATAACTTGTCTTGTGAAATCCATAAGACCACACTATCAACGGTGAACCTAGTAGTAGTAGTAGTAGGGTAGGGACTAAATAAGCTGTCAAGCTTTTTGGCAGTCCCATCGTATCATCAAACTTGGATATATTTTCGGTCAAGGTGTAATACGGTTGAATTTTTCTATCCTTTATTAATATTATACAACCTGCTTTGTACCTTCTGGTTTTCACCCAGTGATATTCAGTATTTTGTTTTTAGCCATACATATTATAGTTCTATAGTATAATGTGTTTGTGTTCTGTTTGTTGCAGACCAATTTTTACATCGAAGAAGACCTGAGTGCCTCTTCCCCTCAGCGCCGACTGTGTGAGGTGTGTACGGAGGACAAGGACGCCACTCACACCTGCCTCCAGTGCCAGCAAAAGTTTTGCCTCCCTTGCCGAAGGTATCATGATGCGATGAGAGGTTGCCAGGGTCACACAATGGTGTCTCTGGACCGGGACGAGGAAGCTGGGTGTGGGCAGGGAGGGGCTTCTTCTGTTAAAGAGGAGCAGGGAGTAGAGATGTGTCCCAAGCACCCCAGCCAGCAGCTGCTGCTTCGTTGCGAGCAGTGTGAGAGGGACATCTGCATCCAGTGCAAGCTGACCCAGCATGATGGGCACCCCACCCATGACCTCACCGACATCCGTGCCAAAGCCAGGACCAGCCTACAGAACATGATGGCTACCGTGACGCAGCAGCGTCGACAGATCAATCATCTGATCCACGCTTTCAGCGACCGACGTGACAAGTTGCAATGCCAGCAGCAAGAAACGCTACAGGACTGCAAAGGGAAAGCGGATGTGCTGCACCAGTGGGTGAACCAGTCTCTGGACGAGGCAGCCACAAGCATCCAGACGTCCACCAGGGAGCTGGATCAGGCTCTTCAAGATCAGGTGGAGCAGCTGCAGAGCAGGGATACTGCCCTGCAAGCCCAGCAGGATTACGTGATGCGCGTGTTGAACGACGGCAAGGAGGCTGACCTTGTCGCCCTGGAGGGTCAGGTGAATGAAAGTCTGTTGAAGGGCACAGATTTCAAATGGATTGAGAAGGAGCTGACAAAGGACATTCCAAAGCTGCGTGTCAGAAACAACAGCTCTGCCGTCAACCAGGTGCAGCTGCGTGAATTTGTTGGCGTTTTGGAGCCAGTTCAGCCAGAGGCCTTTCAGCGACAGTCATATTCTGCTGCAGGCTCTGCTGGTTTGCCTGTTAATGGTTCTCAGGCTACCAAACAAAAGAAGCAGCCAAGGCAGTTTGTCTATTCCAAAAACCCACAGTCCATCATTGTGGCCATGTGTCCCATCACTCAGAACCGACTGTGGGTTGCTTACCGGTCTACGCCTGATTCTGCTCTGATGATGAAATTGTTTGATGCCAACGGCCAGGTTGTCACCACTGTGAACACTGTCAAAACAAGCTCTGGTCTTGTTCCTCAGAATAACAATGTTCTGTCATGGTCATACAACAGTGATAAGATACAGATAATCAAAGCTGATGGAGAGCTGCTGGATTTCACTATTGGATGCCCTGTGGGCTGTCTTGTTCTTTCTGCATGCAATGATAAGATTTATCTGAGAATTCATGGGGCTGACAAGCTAAACCAGGTAGATGTTTTGAAAGTAGGGCCAGGAAAGTTGTGCACTAAAAGTAAATTTGGGGGAAATGTGTGCAGTACAATGCCAGGCTTTAATCTTCCAGTGCACGTGTCTTCCAATGGTGAATATGTTGCTGTGGTTAAAGACTTCACAGTGCATGTTTGCACAAAAGGTACTGAATCAAAATCATTTTCATCCTACGTCTCACCTCTAAAAAATGACTTTCCGAGGAGTGTCTGCTTCTGCGAAGTCGGTGGTCAAGAACAGCTGCTGGTCATATTTGACGGTCACGTGAGGGTCCACATTGTTGACCACATAGATGGAGGGATGTTGGTGGGATACCTCAACACAGGACCTGTGGACTTGTACAAACCGCGGCGTCTGGCTACAGACTTTGACCAGCATTTATGGATTGGTTGTGATGGAGGGAAGGTGGTGATGGTGGACCTCAAAATGGTGTGACTTAGTTTCTGACTGAAGGACTGCTTTCAGTTCAATTGTGACTTAGTTTCTGAATGAAGGAGCACTTTCCGTTCAAGTGTGACTTAGTTTCTGACTGAAGGAGCGCTTTTGGTTCAAGTGTGACTTAGTTTCTGACTGAAGGAGCGCTTTCAGTTCAAGTGTGACTTAGTTTATGACTGAAGGAGCGCTTTCAGTTCAAGTGTGACTTAGTTTATGACTGAAGGAGCGCTTTCAGTTCAAGTGTGACTTAGTTTATGACTGAAGGAGCGCTTTCAGTTCAAGTGTGACTTAGTTTATGACTGAAGGAGCGCTTTCAGTTCAAGTGTGACTTAGTTTATGACTGAAGGAGCGCTTTCAGTTCAAGTGTGACTTAGTTTATGACTGAAGGAGCGCTTTCAGTTCAAGTGTGACTTAGTTTATGACTGAAGGAGCGCTTTCAGTTCAAGTGTGACTTAGTTTATGACTGAAGGAGCGCTTTCAGTTCAAGTGTGACTTAGTTTATGACTGAAGGAGCGCTTTCAGTTCAAGTGTGACTTAGTTTATGACTGAAGGAGCGCTTTCAATTCAAGTGTGACTTAGTTTATGACTGAAGGGGCACTTTCAGTTCAAGTGTGACTTAGTTTATGACTGAAGGGGCACTTTCAATTCAAGTGTGACTTAGTTTTGACTGAAGGAGCGCTTTTAGTTCAAGTGTGACTTAGTTTATGACTGAAGGGGCACTTTCAATTCAAGTGTGACTTAGTTTATGACTGAAGGGGCACTTTCAGTTCAAGTGTGACTTAGTTTATGACTGAAGGAGCGCTTTCAATTCAAGTGTGACTTAGTTTCTGACTGAAGGAGCGCTTTCAATTCAAGTGTGACTTAGTTTCTGACTGAAGGAGCGCTTTCAGTTCAAGTGTGACTTAGTTTCTGACTGAAGGAGCGCTTTCAATTCAAGTGTGACTTAGTTTTGACTGAAGGAGCGCTTTTAGTTCAATCTGTTGGACTTCTTTTTTCAGTGAAGAACCAAGGATTAATAAAATAAATGATAGGACACACTATCCAACTCCAGAACCAAGAAATTCAGTGGGACAAAATATTCCAGCTCCTGCAGAAATCAAGTGGACAAAGTCCACCTGACCTAAATCTCAGTGGGACAGTTATCTTGATAGGGGAGAACACCTGAGCCATAGGACATCACTGTTTTATTGAAACAATACTTCAGAGTTTCAGATTGTCAGCGGGCCTGGGTCATTGACTCGTATTGATACTGATAGTGATTTGACTCCTCATTTTGTGTAGCTAGGGGTCATCTGACTCATGAAGTCTGCAACGAAATGTAAGTTTTATACTACAGTGACACATTATTGGCCCATTAGTTTGGAAATTGACCCATCATTTCTGTAATAAGGGGTCATGTGACTCATGAAGTTTGAAAACAATCTGAAGCTCTTATGCATTAAGGGTTAAATCCTTAGGTGGACCCTGCCGAATGAGTTTTTGCAAGAAACACGTCCAGATCACCAGAAAGACAGCATTTTCAAGGATCGGAACACTCACTTTGCTCTGGTTTCCTATAAATTAAACTGTAAAAACGGCGATTTCTCCTTGGCGGAGATGCTGGAGAGAGTAGCCATTTTGGATGGGGTGGGTGGAGGACACTCATTGTGGTTGAAGTGTTTTCTTTTTTTGTTGTGCAGTAAAAAAAAAATTGGATCTATTTCCTTTGTTGTGAGCGAAACTCCTTTAGATAAACTGTATAAAAATTTTAAAAATAAAAATAAAAAGGCTTGTATTGCGAAAATGTTGTGCAAATGATCTGGCGGCCATTAGAAAATAGACGGCAAACACCATCTCTTTGGGTGAAAGAATTTGACTTCCAGCACCTCCGCCAAGGAGGAATCGCTGATTTGACGGTTTGATTTATAGGAAACCAGAGCAAAGTGAGTGCTGCAATCTCTGTAAAGGGTGTTTTCCTGGTGATCTCGACATGTTTTTTGAAAAAAGCTCATCCGTCAGTGCGCCCCTTTAAAGCCACAGCCGGCATACATAAACAATCTGGCGCAGCTGCGCAGCCTCATTTGCCTTGCTGCTCACAATAGCAACACTTGAACCATACTTTTTTCCCTGTTGTGCGAGCCACTGCGAGACAGCACGTTTGTGACTAGCGAGACCCGATCATTGGGATCGGTTGTTATGCCTTTAATTAACAATTACCATCATTCCATGTGTTGATTTCCTTCAAATGTTTAACCTTGGAAAGGGTAAGGGGTTGGGTTTCAATCTGTTTCCTTTAAGTTGGCGACAGACTATGTGACTGCCTCATGTGACTCGATCAGGTCATGACGTTTCAGCTCATTTGCATACCATCATTCTCGATCAGTCTGACTCAGTCAGGTGACAGGGCCGAATAGGGCAGGTTCTAAATTTCACTGATCGAGTCAGATGGCTGGTGACGTCTTCTGTGCAGGAAACAACATTTGGTCTACGTCACGACCTGAGAGGCTATATGAGGCAGTTGCATAGTCTGTCTCCAGCTTTAGGGCTATTTTAATCGCATGAAAAGATTTGTAACTTGAGTTTAAAGCCTCAAAATACAGTTGACTAAGCACACCAAACATGATAAATCCACATTCTTTCATTGATGATTTTGCAGCGAAAATCATGGACCTTTAAAATTGTGCCCTTTTAAAATGGATTTAAAGAAGGCTTTACTGAAGTGCTTTTTTTCCCCTTCATGATTATTTTAACTGTTCATTCTTTCCTTGACATGAAAACTCAGAAAAGTAACCCTAAATTAATCCAAATTCTGTCCATTACCCGATCCAAGGCAAAATTGGAAGAAAATCGGCTCATGGAATAATGGTAATTATTCATGAATTTAAGCACGACGAGAGTAATGAAAATCGCTATGACATGGTCGCATTGGCTAGCGGGCTGTGTTTGTGTACATTTTAGCTTGCATTATCACATCTGTTATTTCAAATCTTAAAACTGTTTATTTTGCATTTCGTAGCATGTAAATATTTTCTAAACATACTTGCTTGAACTTCCTTGATTCTGAGGCAGAGTAATATTAACGTATATGCATGCAATACATATATGTAACCGAAAAGTTGTTGATTTGTTTGATACTATGCTAGGTATTAAAATATTCCAATAAGTATTGTTGTTGAAAAAATGACTGGAGTTCACTAAATTGTAGCAAGAAAAACACAGTTTTACCCTCAGTGTGAATCTGTGATTGTTTACAGAGAAGACCATGTGAGTTAGATAAAGGTTTTTAAAAAAATGTGTTTAGTTGATTTTGAGCAACTTGAAAACGATACAGAAACCTGTCTTTGGGGACCAACTGTTTTGTTTTTATTGTAATGTGTGTGTGTGTGTCTATGGAATGTATAACAACATAGTAAGGTTCTCTTTTCCTTTTTTGCCCTTTCAAATGTTTTTCTGGTTATAGATTTTATACTTTTTTTGCAATTTATGACATGTACAATGGAACCTCCCTATTAAGACCTCCCATTATAAGCCTCCCTCCCACATAAGACCTACTTCTCTGAGACATTGCCCTTCTTTGTAAGTATTAAAATTCCTCCCTTATAAGATCCCTCCCTTATAAGACCTCATTTTGGATGATTTGTGAAGGTCTTATAAGGGAGGTTCCACAGTACCAGCTTTTTTGTTGTGTGGATAATAATCTTAATGGTTATTTTGTAGTTGTAGTTGTACAGGTTTATTTTCTCATCCGTAAATATTTCAACGATTTTGCTTCTTCTTCTTCTTCTTCTTCTTCTTCGATCGCTCAGACACATATGATGCTAGTCTCCCTAAAACTGTGTAATTCAGTAGTCAAATTCATTTGACAGCTCTAGATACAGTGGCCAGGTAAGGTCAAAGAGCCAAATTGATTTGACAGCAGAGGCCAGGTAAGGTCAAAGAGATTACTGTGCCTGGGAGGCAAACTTATAATAAGAAAGCATTACCATATGAGTTTCATATCAATTATGAGCGCAGATGCGTCATGCTACCGTTATGCGCCTAAGTAAGAAATAATTAGGACCAGCATGTCCGTCTTCGGCTGGAAGAAATCTTTTTGAAAGTTTCTTGAAAAAAGGCAGGAGAATGGGTCGGAAAGGCAGAAAGATAGTAGATGACAGTAAGCAAGGGGAAAAGGCAGAGTCAAAGAGAGTGACAGATTAGAGGAAGCTACAAGCACAGAACTTCCAGAAGGTGGGGGAACTATTTATACAAAAGGCCCCCTGGTATCCCCACGGGGGGAACGATTTTACTGATGTGCAGTGTTTTTCATAGTTATCATTAAGTGTTGATATTTTATCTTTGATCATTCATATACATGTCTCTTGCTTTTGTTTATTTGTTATGTTATCGTTACGCAAATTATTTCCTTGAAAAGGAGAATAAACAGATTGATTGATTGATTGGTTGATTGATATCTACCTGCCTGTCTCTCTGTAGTACATGTCTCAGTAGTGTGTTTCTGTGTCTTTGTCAGTCTGTGTGTCAGTGTCACTCTCTCTCTCTCTCTCTCTCTCTCTCTCTCTCTCTCTCTCTCTCTCTCTCTCACCCCGCTTATAGTAAAGTCCAGGGGAGCAAGGATTTTCCTTTACTATAACAGGATTTTCTTGTAAACGATGTTCGGATATAGTAAAGTTTTGATGTTTTTTATCTTATCCGAGGACGTTTTTCAAAGTCAAAGCTAACGTAAAATACTGAATATAAACCCATCCCACCCCTTCCTCGTATGGTTTGAGGTCCAAGCGGGGTGTACTGTATTTTTCTGTGCACAAAAACAAAGCTAGCTGTAAAAGCATATAGTATACAACCTCTAACTTCCAGAATGGCCTTTGAATCTATTCATACATGCACATGCGTGCGCGCACATGCACACACCGTGACCGGACAGTTTGTCTGCGGACATTTCGCCTACAGACACTTCGCCTACGGACATGCCTATGGTCACCATGCTCACCAGACATTATGCCTATAGACATTATGCCTAATAATAGATTATCATGCCTGCAATAAATTATCGCATTTTCATTATGCTATATTTTTGTTTTCCAATTCATTTTTTTCCACTAAGTAATGAGAGTGTGGGCTCAATTGTCAACTTAGCTAGCCTTTTCCTCTGTGTGATGGCGCTGCAGTAAAATAAATACAAATCTAATTGCAGCCAATGACCGGACAGTTCACAATTGTATGTAATGAATTGCAAATGAAGATTGTGGGCGGAAATGGTCGACTTAGTTCACCATTTCTGCCATGCGAGGGCGCTGCGGTAGAGCGGTTACAAACCTAGTAGCAGCCAATGTAATGTTAGTTTGTCATAATGAGTTTCATGAAAGAAATTCGTGGTGAATAGTCATGTGTTTTGTGCCCAAGCTATCAACTGTATCGCCCGTTCTACCGCAGCGCCATCGCGCAGTGTAATCAACAAAATTTTGTTTAACAAAATTTATGCATGATCACTCTTTTATCTACAGTTTAAATAATAAAGTTCACTTTAAACAAGAATTTGTAAAAACAGAGAGAGAGAGAGAGATATAGAGAGAGAGAGGGTGAGAGAGAGAGAGAGAGAGAGAGAGAGAGAGAGAGAGAGTAGAGGGAGTAGTGAGACTGTGACGTATACATTGATGACGTATTTACGAAGGTCACGAAGAGGACAATTTTTTTTATTGTAACCCAGGAGGAACCACAAATGACTTTACTATAGGAGGTTTTTTTAAAATTATAGCCCAGTTAGAACAATGGGTGGGTGGAGGGAGTGGTGGGACTGTGACGCATACATTGGTGACGTATTTACAAAGGTCACAAAGAGGACTTTTTTTTGGTTATTGTAACCGATGAGCCAGTCCTGTGGGGAACCAAAAGTGACAACTATAGCAGTTTTGTGTGTTTTTTATAGCCGAGTTGCTACTATCCGAGGACTATTTAGTAATTAAACAGTAGACCTTTGGCCGCGAACCAGTGCTTTCCTTTACTGTAACCGAAATTGCTTATAACCGAGTTTACTATAAACGGGGAGTACTGTACAATGGAACCTCCCATTATAAGCGTCCCTCCCACATACTTCTCTGAGACATTGCCCTTCTTTGTAAGTATCAAAGTTGCCTCCCTTATAAGACCTTATTTTGGATGATTTTGTAAGGTCTTATAAGAGAGGTTCCACTGTACCAGCTTTGTTGTTGTAGTTCTACACGTTTATCTTCTCATCTGTAAATATTTCAACGATTTTGCTCATGTGCAGTGTTTTTTCATAGTTATCATTAAATGTTGCGGACATTTTACATTTGATCATTCATATACATGTCTCTTGCTTTTGTTTATTTGTAATGTTATCGTTACACAAACTATTTCCTTGAAAAGTAGAATAAACAGATTGATTTATTGTTTGATTTATTGATTGGTTGATTGATATAGGAAGGTTATATTTTTTATTATGTCATTGTAAAGAGCTCGGAAAGACCTTTAAAATGATACCCAAATTATCCAAATCGGTCGAAAATTGAGAAAGTTACGGCGTTTTAAAATGATAGCCTTTTTTACATGAGCTACATAAGAAAATTTGATCAAGGTTTGGATGAATCTGAACTTCAAACAGTCATAACTTTTTTATTTTTTTACCAATAAACAAAACATTGGTACTAAAATAAAGCTTATTCAAAGGGGAATGTGTGTGTGATGATGTATTTAATCTTTGTTCAAAGGTGAACTTGCACATAAACTATTTGTCTGTTTATCTGTCTGCCTGACTGCCTGTCTTGTGAAAGGAAGGAAACAGAATTTGAAAACCGTAGGCCATAGGCCCCAAGACCTATATATATTATTGATCTGCATCACCAAAGGAATACAATGAAGCATATTATGGCAGTGCAAACCTCCACCAAGGAAACACTGACAATTTTAAGAGTCTCAGTCAGACTAGGTAGTAACATAACTTGAACACAGTTGACTGCAGATGCTGGAATCAATGCGTTATAACCATATTCTAAACCAGCAGCACCCAAGAAATGCAATCAGCCAAATTTGAGTTATGCAAACAGTGACTACCTCCGCCAAGGAAGCATTAACCAGATTAAGAAGTATGATGATACAAAACTGGAAAACCGCTGTATATAGCCTTCAATTGCTATAAAATAAGTAATTATATTATTGATCAGCATCACTCAAAGAGTGTGTTCATGCATTTTTAGACAGTGCAAACCACCAATTAAAAAATCACTTACAGACTATGACCAATTGGTAAGAAAACTTTAAATCATTGTTCTCTGATACAAACTTTTATATTCTCGATCAAAATCACAGGAGCAGTGTACGTGGTGAGCCATTTTGCGCCTGTTTAAAACAGTGTTTCACTGAGTAAGACAGTGCTGAATTTATTGCAAACTGAATGGTGAGTGTGCCTTTTAATTTTATACTATTTTTTTCACAGTCAGTCAGTCACTGACAGGTATGCATCATTCCACTCGCATCCCGGTACCTTCACATTATGAAGTCACACATGATCAGTCAAAACAAAACACAACAGACACAGTCTACTTTCACTTCTGTTGTAATCTCATAGAACAGAAGCAAAACAAAGTATTAAAAAATGGTATTTTCATTTCTTGCAAAAATCATGTAATTAGAATAAATCTTTTCAACAGCACACACACACACACAAAATTTTAAATAAGTTGCATAATAACCAATAATTTTTTTTACAATAACTGAAATTGTAAAAGCATATCTTCACAATCAACATTTTTCAGAGGTGGCAATAAAAAGAAACATAAACAAAACGCAGTGATTATCATTGTGGACTTTTCTCAGAGGTAGCAATAAAAATAATAATAATAATGAGTAACACAATTAAAATGCAATGATTATCACAATCAACTGTTTTCACCAGTAGCATTAAAAAAAAAGAAGAACACAATTAAAATGCAATGATAACTGTTTTCACCGGTACATGTGTAGCAATAAAAAAAACAAGCCATGGGAACATAGATAAAATGCAATGATTATCACAATCAACTGTTTATACCGGTAGCAATAAAAAGAACATAAACAAAATGCAAATGATCACAACCAACTGCGCCCGTGTATGTGTGTGTGTGCGCGTGTTTGTACAAGTGTATGTTTGAGTAAGTTTATGTGCGTTTCAGTGAGAATGTGTTTTCTGTGTGTTTGATGAAATGTGTGTGGGTCTGTGTGTGTATGTCTGTGTGCAAGAACGCGTTCACTCTCGTGCGTGCACGTACGTGCGTGTGTGTCTGTTTTGCGTGTATGTCTGTTGTGCGTGTGTGAGTTTTTCAATGCTGATTGTAAAGCGCTTTGTGCTCGATAAAAAGCGCCATATAAATATCTGTTTATTATTATTATTACCGGTAGCAAACCTAATTTTCAGTCTCATGCAGAATTTGTCTGGGCATCAACCAGCGAATTGACAAATAATCATTTCTTACCAACAAAAAAAGTTCTTAAAACTAAAAGTCAGAAACTGACAGCATTGAAGTTGTTTGTCAATTGTGGCAGAAAACAACATGTCGGACAGGCTTCGACGCTAAACACCTCCCGACGTGTGGAGACCTTGAGCAGCATTGCGATTCATTCTAGATGCACCAAATTTGGTGTACTTGTAGAAAAATAATTAAATGTAACTAGCTATTTAGTTTCATAAATTAAGTACTTACCGTTCAGAAATGATGAACGAATGAATCGGACCCAAATATTGGATTGCTTGTCTCCCGCGATCAGCTGTCTTCGCGTAAAAAAAAGATCGTTGCAGAAAGACCGGGTAGAAGTCAGCTTACAGACAGAACGAAACTCGGATGGCCAGCGCCAAGAATAACCACCAATAAAAACAAGCAAACGAAGTGACCGTTTAGCACTTGGCCAAAATCTCGGCTCGGGATTCTGTCGGGGAACATCGCTGGGGATTGACCTATATTCCGTCGTGCCTATTTGATATCTACCTGTGTCTCTCTGCAGTACATGTCTCAGTAGTGTGTTTATGTGTCTTTGTCAGTCTGTATCAGTGTCAGTCAATCAATCAATCTCTCTCTCTCTCTCTCTCTCTCTCTCTCTCTCTCTCTCTCTCTCTCTCTCTTTCTCTCTCGTTGCATCGTGTATATTGATACATGCACAAGTAATGAACTACGTGGGTTGTTCAGTAAAGTTTGGCAACGGTCCTGCCATTTGTAGTCTATAAAACATACAAGTATAATGGTGACACCAAAGAAAACTTCGTTCTTTAACGCATTTGTTTGCACACTATCATCGTGATGTCATGTCCTACGTGAATGTATGACGTCATTGAAACTATGATGTAAGCGCTTGTGATAAATAAAAAGTCGTAGATTCTTGAACTGACTCATTCACTTTATAGTGATGAAACTTAGAAACTATTATATAAAAATTCATTCCGATTTGACAAATATCATGGCCGATTGTGTAATTTAGTTCATAGAGATGAAACTTAGGAACTATTGTATGAAATTCATTCTGGTTTGACAGATATTTATGGCCGACTGTGTACTTCTTATTGCACAATTTGTAAATGTGTTGACGTTTTCAATCCTGGAAAACACAGCTTCCCAAAATGTCACCCTCTAGTTCACCTTTTTGCAGTCATGAACGCGCAAAACGTAGTGGTTTAAAAAACAACAAAAACTGACTAATAAAGATGCACATTTGACATTCATAGAAAGAAGTGAGATGAGTGACAATTCTTTGGGTACAACAGTAGAGATAATGCATAGGCATCTTCTAGTGAAAAAGCTTGCAACAAAATTCTGTACGTGATTCTACTTTTGCATGAAAACGCTAATGCCTACAGGGTCGTGTGTGTGTGTGTGCGTGAATGTAGACAAAATTATGCACACAAAATTACACACACTCTCTTTCTTTCTCTCTCTCTCTCTCTCTCTCTCTCTCTCTCTCTCTCTCTCTCAGTCTCTCTCGCTCTCTCTCTCTCTCTTCCTCTCTCTCTCTCTCTCTCTCTCTTTCTCTCTCTCTCTCTGTCTCTCAATCTTGAATAAGAGGAAGATTAAATAAGAGGTTTGTGCTGTGTGTGTGTCACTAGTTTTTGTGTGTCTGAAGTTGAGACAGTGAGAGACATTTGGTTTTGCTGGTTGTGTGTGCACGCATGTGCGTGCGTGCGTGCATGCGTGCGTGGGCACGCGCGCGCGTTTGTGTGTTTGTGCGTGAATGTAGACAAAATTATGCCGTTGCACACACAGACTTGTGTGCGGTGTGTTGCGTGCACGCACGCACGCACACAAAGCACACACAAAGCACAGCACAAACCTCTTATTCAATCTTCCTCTTATTCAAGTTAAGACTGATTGAGAGAGAGAGAGAGACTGAGAGAGAACACACACACACACACACACACACACACACACACACACACACACACAACAAAACACAGCACAAACCTCTTATCCAATCTTCCTCTTATTCAAGTTATTCAAGATTGAGAGAGAGAGAAAGAGAGGGGGGGGGGGGAGAGAGAGAGAGAGAGAGAGAGAGAGAGAGAGACACACACACAACACACCACAAAACACAGCACAAACCTATTATTCAATCTTCCTCTTATTCAAGATTGAGAGAGAGAGAAAAAGAAAGAGAATGTGTGTAATTTTGTGTGCATAATTTTTGTCTACATTCACGCGCACACACACACGCACACGCACACACACACACACACGCGCTCGCGCGTGCTCACGCACACACACGCACACACACACTGCAAGTAAGAAGTGTGTGTGTGTGCAAGTAAAAATATGAAGGAAAGTGTACGACATTTCAAGGGAGATCACTCTTAGCAACGCGGATCACTCTGCCTGATTTGATTTACGTAGTAGGTCTATTTGGTCACCGAGATATAGCATTTTACGCACATTGTGTCAGTATAACCACGCATTAAGTTAGCGAAGGAAAAAGAAAATGTCTTCCAGTCCCCCTGCCCCCCTTTTTCGGTTCTTACATCAATGGATTCCATTATCTACATTGGCAGGGTGAGCAGGGGCATGCAATACATGACCTGTTTACTCCTTATGCGTGGTGAGGCTGGCTGGCTGGCACTGAGTCCGACAATGACTGCCAGAAAGCAGAGGGGGTAGATACTATTCTGGCGGGCTGGGCGATAATTTGTTTATCGTGGAGATGCCTTGCCCAGGGTAGATCCCCACTCTCTCTGCCCGAAAGGGATTTGAGGATACAGATGGCGTTGAGGAAGGTCCCCAAAGGCCAGTCCATCCCTTTGGCTGCAGCACCAGAGCCCGGGTGCGGCAAGGGCCCCCCCTCGTTCTAGAGTCACAGTCTGTTCCACAAGAGACCAAACTGTACCATGATTTTCCATTACTGTAGAAAATCATCTATTGTACAGCTCTCATGTTACTGTTGGCCCCTACTACAAACGGAACGCCACCTGGTGTAAAGGGCTAAGGAACAGAACTCTACCTAAAGGTAGAGGCAATTGCACTACCTACACATCCAGTATGATTCAGTTTAGAAAGAAAAATCTGTATAGCAAATGAGAGGCGTGAAAAGCCTATGGAGCCAATGCTTTGTTATGTTAATTAATTAAAATACATGTAGAATCTACACTGACTACAGTCTGTGCTTAGCGGTTTTGTTAAAAACTTGTCTTGTTCTGACAGCAGTGTCACACGTAATCAGGTGAATCATGGAATAAGGTGATTCATCTTTTCTTGTGGTTCTAAAATAAAAACAATAAACTTTTCCACATTCTTAAAAACGTTTCTTATATAAAATTTAAAAAAGGCGACAGTTATAAGTTATAAACCCACCCACCCAGAGATAGAGATCTATATATCTCTGACCCACCCATCCCACCTCTCGCTCGCACTCCCAAAGGGAAACGACTTGTACTTAATTTTCACAAAACGCTGGTAGCTTCCCTTGTTCCATTTCCGAGAGGAAAATCCCATGTTATATTTTGAGTAAGGTTCGTTGAAAATCGTTTTCCTTCTCAGAAAAGATTCCGTAGGTTCTATTTTCAGATGTTAACCAGTCGAACCCAGTTTAGTTGGTGAGCTTGAAGATGGCAAAGGTGCAGCTTATCTAGCTAAATAAAAAATAATTAAGATCAAAGATGGCGACAGGAGGCGTTGGCAGTGGCGTGACACCACCAGCAGCAGACGACGAGGAGAATAATAAGCTGATGTGTGCAATCTGTCTGGAGAAATACCGTCGGCCCAAGCTTCTGCCGTGTTTCCACACGTTCTGCCAGAGCTGCCTTCAAGGCATGGTGGGATCTTCTCCATCCTTTGCCTGCCCCTCCTGCCGCACGCTGGTGATGTTGCCGCCTGGGGGTGTCAGGGCTTTACAGGTGAACTGAATTTTTTTTTATAAATTGTTAACTCTTTTAAGTTCTAGCGCCATTATTTTTTGACGTTCTTGGTTGTCCGAACTTGCATCTCGACCGACAAGAGGGAAGAGACTTTTTTTTTGAGTGTGCATGCATATAATTTCCTTGGTAGAAACACTCAAACAGTGACATTGAAAGTTTGAAAGCTATAAAAAAAAAAATATGGCTGGGTGCTTAGCAGTGAATGTTTTTGCGCATTTAGTGGGAGTGTAGAGTAATGTTTTGGGTGAATTTTTTATATTCTCCCATGGTGCTAGAAGAATTGTGTTGTAGGCCTATATGTATTGTGAAATTCAAAAATTGTAAAGCAGGCCACGCAAGTGTGTGTGCATGCATGTGTGTGTGTGCGCGTGCGCATGCGTGCGTGTGTGTGATTGCATGCATACTAATACTTTTCACATGTGCATTGCTTCAGGCAGGGAGAGCCTATTTAATCTCTTAGAAATATTTTGTTTTTTAATTTTCAACAACTAAAAGTTACAGCAATTTCCCATTTATTGCTTTGGCCGAGAGGACGTAAAACTTTACTTTTGTTTTTCAATTTTATTTTCAAGGGGGTGGGGGGCATTGTCCCAACCCACCCCCCACACTGCCCCCTCACCTAGCTTTGATGCTGTACCTTGTCTGAGACAAGGTGGCCCCTGGATTCCAGCAAAGTTATACTTCAGACATCATCCTCATGTTTACGACCCTCAATCTCAAAGTCTGCTGTCACTTTTATGACAATAATCCTAGGCTGATCCTTACTCTATCCCTTTCCCAAGAGTGGCAGAATCAGTGTGCTGCTTCTCACTCTCACAGTCTGTGTAAATTTTCTATGCAAAGATTTGAAGGGGGGGCACCAAAAATATATGAGTTAATGATTTATGTTTATTTTCAAAGAACTTACTTGTAAAGGTGTGGAAGATTTAAACGTTTTTTTGTGGGGGGTTTTAAATTAAGAATTTCAATTAAAATAATTTGTCGGTTGAAAACCATAAGACCACACTATCAACCTGCTTCATTCCTGTTATGATTGTGCCTTCAGGATTTTACCCAGTGATATTAAGTACAGTGGAACCTCCCTTATAAGACCTTAAAAAATCATCCAAAATGAGGTCTTAATAGGGAAGGGTCTTAAGAGGGAGATAATTTTTAATACTTACATAGAAAGGCAATGTTTCAGAGAAGTGGGTCTTATGTGGGAGGGAGTCTTATTGGCTACTGCAAAGAACACCTTTTGCAAGAGTGAATGCCCTTGGTGGGTGGGGGGAGATAGTTGCGACTTGCGCACTGTCCACTGTAATTCTTTTTAGCCATTCATTATATTATAGTTCTAAAATGTGTTTGTGTTCTGTTTGTTGCAGACTAATTTTTACATCGAAGAAGACCTGAGTTACGCCACCTCTTCCCCTCAGCGAAAACTGTGTGAGGTGTGTACGGAGGACAAGGAAGCCACTCACACCTGCCTCCAGTGCCGACAAAAGTTTTGCCTCCCTTGCCGAAGATGTCACGATGCCATCAGATTGTCCCAAGGTCACACGATGGTGTCTCTGGACCGGGATGAGGAAGTTGGGTGTGGGCAGGGAGGGGCTTCTTCTGTGAAGGAGGAGCAGGGAGTAGAGATGTGTCCCAAACACCCCAGCCAGCAGCTGCTGCTCCATTGCGAGCAGTGCCAGAGGGACATCTGCATCCAGTGCAAGCTGACCCAGCATGACGGGCACCCCACCCAGGACCTCACCGACATCCGCGCTAGGGCTAGGACCAGCCTGCAGGACATGATGGCCGCCGTGACGCAGCAGCGGCAGCAGATCAATCATCTGATCCTCACCTTCAACGACCGACGTGACAAACTGCAATGCCAGCAGCAGGAATCGCTGCAGGACTGCAAAGGGAAAGCGGATGTGCTGCACCAGTGGGTGAACCAGTCTGTGGACGATGCAGCCACAAGCATCCAGACGTCCACCAGGGAGCTGGATCAGGCTCTTCAAGATCAGGTGGAGCAGCTGCAGAGCAGGGATACTGCCCTGCAAGCCCAGCAGGATTACGTGATGCGCGTGTTGAATGACGGCAAGGAGGCTGACCTTGTGGCCCTGGAGGGTCAGGTGAATGACAGTCTGTTGAAGGGCACGGATTTCAAACGGATTGAGAAGGAGCTGACAAAGGACATTCCAAAGCTGCGTGTCAGAAACAACAGCTCTGCCGTCAACCAGGTGCAGCTGCGTGAATTTGTTGGCGTTTTGGAGCCAGTTCAGCCAGAGGCCTTTCAGCGACAGTCAGATTCTGCTGCAGGCTCTGCTGGTTTGCCTGTTAATGGTTCTCAGGCTACCAAACAAAAGAAGCAGCCAAGGCAGTTTGTCTATTCCAATAACCCACAGTCCATCATTGTGGCCATGTGTCCCATCACTCAGAACCGACTGTGGGTAGCATATCAGTCGACTCGTGATTCTGCTCTGATGATGAAATTGTTTGATGCTAATGGCCAGGTTGTCACCACTCTGAACAATGTCAAAACATGCTTAGGCCTTGTTCCTCAGAATAGCAATGTTCTGTTATGGTCTTTCAACAGTGAAAATATGCAGATCATCAAAGATGACGGGGAGGTGAAGGACTTGACTATTGGATACCCTGTGGGTTCTCTGGTTCCTTCTGCATGCAATGATAAGATTTATCTGAGAGTTTATGGGACTGACAAGCTAAACCAGATAAATGATGTGAAATTAGGGACAGGAAAGTTGTGCACTAAAAGTAGAGAACCTGTGTGCAGCGTGCTGTCTGGCTATTATCTTCCAATGCACGTATCTTCCAACGGTGAATATGTTGCTTCGGTTAAAGACTTCACAGTGTATGTTTGCACAAAAGATACTGAATCAATTTCAAAATCATTTTCATCCTACGGCTCACCTAAAAAAAATGCCAATCCAAGGAGTGTCTGCTTCTGCGAAGTTGGTGGTCAAGAACAGCTGCTGGTCGCATTTGACAATGACAACCTGGTCCACATTGTTGACCACATAGATGGAGGGATGTTGGTGGGATATCTTGATACAGGATCTGTGGACTTGTACAAACCGTGGCGTCTGGCCACAGACTATGATCAGCATGTGTGGATCGGCTGTCATGGAGGAAAGGTGCTGATGGTGGACCTAAAAATTGTGTGACTTAATTTCTGACTGAAGGAGCGCTTTCAGTTCAAGTGTGACTTAGTTTATGACTGAAGGGCGCTTTCAGTTCAAGTGTGACTTACTTTATGACTGAAGGAGCGCTTTCAGTTCAAGTGTGACTTAGTTTCTGACTGTTTTCAGTTCAAGTGTGACTTAGTTTATGACTGAAGGAGCGCTTTCAGTTCAAGTGTGACTTACTTTATGACTGAAGGAGCGCTTTCAGTTCAAGTGACTTAGTTTATGACTGAAGGAGCGCTTTCAGTTCAAGTGTGACTTAGTTTCTGACTGAAGGAGCGCTTTCAGTTCAAGTGTGACTTAGTTTCTGACTGAAGGAGCGCTTTCAGTTCAAGTGTGACTTTGTTTCTGACTGAAGGAGCGCTTTCTGAATTCAGTTCAAGTATGACTTCAAGTTCAATCTGTTGGACTTCTTTTTTCAGTGAAAAACCAAGGATTAATAAAATAAAATAAATGATAGGACACACTATCCAACTCCAGAACCAAGAAATTCAGTGGGACAAAATATTCCAGCTCCTGCAGAAATCAAGTGGACAAAGTCCACCTGCCCTAAATCTCAGTGGGACAGTTATCTTGATAGGAGAGAACACCTGGGCCATATGACATCACTGTTTTATTGAAACAATACTTCAGAGTTTCAGATTGTCAGCGGGCCTGGGTCATTAACTCGTATTGATAGTATGACTAATCTTTTTCTCTATGACGCCAAGCCTGGCCAGGGGCTGTGGACTTGCAGGTGCAGCTTTGGGGCAGCCACACCGACATGGGGAAGACAGTGGACTTCATCATGGCGACCAACTTGAAAGTCTGACGCTGCCAGCTACATCAACCGCTGAAGAAGAAGAAGACTCCTCATTTTGTGCAGCTAGGGGTCATCTGACTCATGAAGTCTGCAACGAAATTTTTCTACTACAGTGACACATTATTGGCCCATTAGCTTGAAAATGGACTCATCATTTCTGTAATAAGGGGCCATGTGACCCATGAAGTTTGAAAACAATCTGAAGCTCTTATGCATTAAGGGTGAAATCCTTAGGTGGACCCTGACGAATGAGTTTTTGCAAGAAACACGTCAAGATCACCAGAAAGACAGCATTTTCAAGGATCGGAAGACTCACTTTGCTCTGGTTTCCTATAAATTAAACTGTAAAAACGGCGATTTCTCCTTGGCGGAGATGCCGGAGAGAGTAGCCATTTTGGATGGGGTGGGTGGAGGTCACTCATTGTGGTTGAAGCGATTTCTTTTTTTGTAGTGCAGTAAAAAAAAGAATGGAGGTATTTCCTTTGTTGTGAGCGAAACTCCTTTAGATAAACTGTATAAAATAAAAAGATAAAATAAATAAAAAGGCTTGTATTGCGCACAAACATTTCGTGCAAGAGATTTGGTGGCCATCAGAAAAGAGACGACACACGCCTTCTCTTTGGGTAAAAGAATTTGGTTTCCACTATGGAAGTTCCAGCACAAGGATGAGTCGATGATTTGACGGTTTGATTTCTAGGAAACCAGATCAAAGTGAGTGTTGCAATCTCTGTAAAGGGTGTTTTCCTGGTGATCTCGACGTGTTTTTTTTAAAAAGCTCATCCGTCAGTGTACCCCTTTAAAGCCACAGCCGGTATACAAAAACACTCTGGCGCAGCTGCTCGGCCTCATTTGCCTCGCTGCTCACGATGGCAACACTTAAACCCTTCTTTTTTCCCTGTTGTGCGAGCCACTGCGAGACAGCACGTTTCTGATTAGCGAGACCCGATCCTTGGGATCGGTTGTTATGCCTGTAATTAACAATTACCATCATTCCATGTGTTGATTTCCTCCAAATTAATGTTTAACCTTCGATTGGGTAAGGGGTTGGGTTTCAATCTGTTTCCTTTAGGGCTATTTTAATCACATGAAAAGATTTGTAACTTGAATTTAAACCCTCAAAATACAGTTGACTAAGCACACCAAACATGATAAATCCACATTCTTTCAGTGATGATTTTGCAGCGAAAATCATGGACCTTTAAAATGGTGCCCTTTTAATATGGATTTAAATAAGGCTTTAAGTGCTTTTTTCCCTTCATGATTATTTTAACTGTTCATTCTTTCCTTGACATGATAAGTAACCCTAAATTAATCCAAATTCTGTCCATTACCCGATCCAAGGCAAAATTGGAAGAAAATCGGCTCATGGAATAATGGTAATTATTCATGAATTTAAGCACGACGAGAGTAATGAAAATCGCTATGACATGGTCGCATTGGCTAGCGGGCTGTGTTTGTGTACATTTTAGCTTGCATTATCACATCTGTTATTTCAAATCTTAAAACTGTTTATTTTGCATTTCGTAGCATGTAAATTACTAAATATTTTCTAAACATACTTGCTTGAACTTCCTTGATTCTGAGGCAGAGTAATATTAACGTATATGCATTTTTTAACCGATAAGTTGTTGATTTGTTTGATACTATGCTAGGTATTAAAATATTCCAATAATTTTTATTTTTTATTTTATTAAACCTTTTTTTTACATTTTCACAAATGCATTTTCAAACAAAACAAAAACAAGAAAAACGTCAAGTCTCAATACATATGATGAAAAAGAAACGAAATCGCTACACATACATACACACACACACACACACACACACACATACACACACACACACACACACACACACACACACACACACACACACACACACACACACACACACACACATACATACAGATAACAAAACAAACAACAACAACAACAACAACAACAACAAATACATCAACAGAAAATAAGGAAATGGTGACTGGACAATACATCCTTATTGAAGTTAACAATATATCCATAATGAATAGAGGCCTCAGCAACATTCATTATATACAAAAGGCATTAAAGAACAAATAGATCAAATCTTTGTAAGGAAAAACAGAAAAAAAGAAAAATAATTGTTTTTCATATAATTGTCATCAGTGTGAAGTAATTAATGAAATATGGCATCCACTTGACAGAGAAACTTGTGTAGTTAAAGGTAGTCTTGGTGATATATTCTTCTACAGTGTATCGGGCTTGGAGTTTTTTCAGAAAAACAGGCACTTGAGGATGAATTTCGTTCAATTTGCATGCATAAATATAGTGTTTGGCGGATATCAAAATAAAGTAAAACACCAAATCAATTTTAATATTTATATCAAAACCCATTAATACCAGAGATTCGGTAAGAACAAGATTATTGGCATTATAGCATTTTTCTTTTACAACATCAGTAAGGGCATCCCAAAAGTTTCTAACATGGTTACATTTCCAGAATACATGGTCAATGCTGTCCTTCTGTCCAATAATTATTGTTGTTGAAAAAATGACTGGAGTTAGCTAAATTGCAGCAAGAAAAACACAGTTTTACCCTCAGTGTGAATCTGTGATGCATTTCGTAGCATGTAAATATTTTCTAAACATACTTGCTTGAACTTCCTTGATTCTGAGGCAGAGTAATATTAACGTATATGCATGCATATATGTAACCGAAGAATTGTTGATTTGTTTGATACTAAGCTACGTTTTAAAATATATTAAAATATTCCATTCATTATTGTTGTTGAAAACATGATTTGGAGTTAGCTAAATTGCAGCAAGAAAAACAGTTTTACCCGCAGTGTGAATCTATGATTGTTTACAGAGAAGACCATAATTATGAGCTGGATATACTTTTTTTTAAAGTGTGTTTTGTTGGTTTTGAGCAACTTGAAAACGATACAGAAACCTGTCTTTGGGGACCGACTGTTTTGTTTTTATTGTAATGTGTGTGCGTGTGCATGGAATGTATAACATCATAGTAAGGTTCTCTTGTCCTTTTTTGCCCTTTCAAATGTTTTTCTGGTAATAGATGTTATGCTTTTTTGCAATTTATGACAGATGTACAATGGAACCTCACTATTAAAGACCCCGCACGTCACGTGTCACATTCCCTCTTATGCTAGGAAGATTTATTAAGATTCCTTACTAGCTATAAGAGGGAAAACCGTGATTTTGACACGTGACGTGTGGGGTCTTTAAGACCTCCCATTAAAAGCCTCCCTCCCACATAAGACCTACTTCTCTGAGACATTGCCCTTCTTTGTAAGTATTAAAATTACCTCCCTTTAAGACCTCATTTTGGATGATTTTTGAAGGTCTTATAAGGGAGGTTCCACTGTACCAGCTTTTTTGTTGTGGATATTATTATATATATTTTTGTTAATGGTTATTTTGTAGTTGTAGTTGTACACGTTTATTTTCTCATCTGTAACTATTTCAACGATTTTGCTTCTTCTTCTTCTTTTTCGATCGCTCAAACAGTTTCCTATCAATCATAAGCGCAGATGTGTCATGCTGCCGTAATGCGCCTAAGTAAGAAATAGTTAGGCCCAGCATGTCCGTCTTTGGCTGGAGGAAATCTTTTTGAAAGTGTTTCTTGAAAAAAGGCAGGAGAATGGGTCCGAAAGGCAGAAAGATAGTAGATGACAGCAAGCAAGGGGAAAAGGCAGAGTCAAAGAGAGTGACAGATTAGAGGAAGCTACAAGCACAGAACTTCCAGAAGGTGGGGGAACTATTTATACAAAAGACCCCCCGGTATCCCCATGGGGGGAACGATTTTGCTCATGTGCAGTGTTTTTCATAGTTATCATTAAATGTTGATATTTTATATTTGATCATTCACATTTCATGTTTCTTGCTTTTGATTATTTGTAATGTTATCGTTACACAAACTATTTTCTTGAAAAGGAGAATAAATAGATTGATTGATTGATTCATTGATTCATTGATTGGTTGTCTTTCTGCAGTACATGTCTCAGTCTGTGTGTCAGTCTCTCTCTCTCTCTCTCTCTCTCTCTCTCTCTCTCTCTCTCTCTCTCTCTCTCTCTCTCTCTCTCTTTGTATCATGTATTATTGATACATGCACAAGTAATGAACTACGTGGGTTGTTCAGTAAAGTTTGGCAACGGTCCTGCCATTTGTAGTCTATAACACATACAAGTATAATGGTGACACAAAAGAAAACTTCGCCGGCCTCTCGGCGCCCGTATCTCCGGTGTTTTTGGGCCGATTGCCTCCGAATGTGGCAGGAAGATGACCGGGGACTGTGACTATCCGAGTACCAAACCGGAAGCGAATCGATTCAGAAATGAGAGGCCGCTTCACGTTTTTACAAACCACGGCGTAACCAGACCCGCCATTGACTCGAGATTTGGAACATGCGTGACCAGGGATAGTGACTATCGTCGTGCAAAATGTCAACACCATCCGTTCATAAACGCGCGCTATAACCCGATTTACATTTGCGCGGTCCCAAAAACAAAAGCTAATTTCAATCAACACTTTCTCCAAACACCCCTTGCTGTAGATGCAGCCAACCAGTCACCGACCAGTCAACAACACAAATGAAGAGCGGATATCACTTTACCGTGGTACTAGCATCACGCTATGTTCACGGCTGGGCCCAGGGACAGCGGGCGGTGAGCTGTCACAGACAGTGTAATGAGAGAGAGAGAGAGAGAGAGCTCATTGACGTTCATGTGCCTGTATGTTTGGTTACGAATGTAGTGGGGTGGGGGTGGTAGAACTCTCCACCCCCCTCGTGGAATACTGGGAGGGGGGGTCTTCCATACAAATAGTCCCCCCACCTTCTGGAAGTTCTGTGCTCATAAGTACCTCTAATCTGTCAGTCTCTTTGACTCTGCCTTTTCCCTTTGCATGCTGTTATCTACTATCGTTCTGCCTGTCTGGTCCATTCTCCTGCCTTTTTTCAAGAAATACTTTCAAAAAGATTCCTCTAGCCAAAGTCAGACATGCTGGGCCTAATTATTCTTAGTTAGGTGCATAACAGCAGCATGATGCATCTACGTTCATAATTGACAGGAATATGCCTGAAAGACCGAAGAAGAAGAACAACTTAGAAGAAGGAGAAGAAGAAGAAGTCAGTACTACTCTCTCTCTCTCTCTCTCTCTCTCGCTCTCTCTCTTCACCCCCCAAAAAAACAAAAAAACACAGAGAGAGAGAGAGAGCGTGTGTGTTAGTTCATCTTATATATATTTTCGAAAGACCTTACACATTTGTGATCCATTTTCTTGGAAGGTGAAATGCTGACTTCTTCTTGGAAATGTAAAACCGAAAGTTTCACTTTCGTGTCTTTGAGACTGGCTGTCTGTTGAAAGCCACAATAACAAACAAGTGTGTCGCTGAGTGGCAGATAAGTCCCTGAGCAAGTAAATATGGGGAGGGGGTAGGTGTAGGGAGGAGATAGCTACCACGGGGTTAAAACTGCCACGGGAGTTAACTGCCATGGGGCGATTGCTAGTAAAAATAAAAATAATGTCGCCGAGCGGCAGCTAAATTTCCTCGCGGGCTATACCTAGCACTCATCAGCACCACTAGTTGATAGGTACTTAATGGTTCAAAACATGTTTCAATAGGGGTATGAACAGTAATGTCATTAGTCCTTTATTTCATGCCCAGATTGAACTATTTTGCTTGTCGGATTCAACAATTTTCCGGGGGAGCATGCCCCCGGACCCCCCTAGGGGTCTTCATGCTTCGCACCTTCGATGAATTAGCCCCCACCCCTTAAAAACTTAGGTCCGGCCCTGAAGCTGACTAATAAAGATGCACATTTGACTCTGATAGAAAGAAGTGAGATGAGTGACAATTCTTTGGGTACAACAGTAAAGATAGTGCATAGGCATCTTCTAGTGAAAAAGCTGGCAACAAAATTCCGTACGTGATTCTACTTTTGCATGAAAACGCTAGTGCCCACAAGGTCAAGGTCGCTGTGACCTTCCAAGGAGAGTAAGGTAAACAATGTTTGAACCACCTATTCTACGGACTTCACTTAGCTCCACATGACTTTCTTCTTCTTCTTCTGCGTTCCCGGGCCATATGACCATAACGGGTAAGATATGTATGTGTCCGGTTGTCAGTTTTCACTGGTCTCCCCGCTGCGTACAGCCGACACATTCTGATTTCGGAGGAGCTCAAAAGAGAAACATTATTTGGAAGATTGTCTTTGAAAAAAGGCAGGCCAATAAATCAGACAAATAGTAGATGATAGAAAGCAAAGGGAAAAGGCAGAGTCAAAGAGAGTGGCAGATTAGAGGAAGTTACAAGCACAGAACTTCCAGAAGGTGGGGAACTATTTTTACAAAAGATCCCCCCGATGTCCCCACGGGGAGAGACTCATGGAGGGGGCGGGGTCGTCCAGCTCCCCGTATGGAGGCACGAGGCATCTACCCAATGCCCCGACGTGACTTTCAATTTCTTTTTTTCATCATTTTAGATTGTTTGGCTGGACGAAATTTTCTGGCACTCACAAAAAGCTCAAAATCACAACCCCTCAAAGTAGCTACCAAACTGACCTTCAAACCTGGCGTAGAGGCCGACTGGAACTGTACATACAAAGAGGAAAGGTGTTCTTCCTAGTCCAATGCAAAAGTTTGAAGTCTGTGAACACTTTTGTTCCTGCTTTATGGACCCGTTGCCAATATTTAATGAACAACCCACGTAAAAAGAAGAAAAGTCTGTTTAACGTCCTCCGGTCTGAAACGGACACATATTAGGTACTTTATAATAATAATAATAATGATTATTTATATAGCGCCTATTCTCTGATTTAGGGCTCTAAGTGCTTTACATATTTAATACAAATACAACATAGAATATAATTATCTTATACAATCAGAACATGACGAACATACATACATTTTACATGAGTAGAATATAGAAAAGTACATATATACAAATGAACAAAAACGCATATCTTGAAAAAGGTACACAACCTACAGAAACACACACACACGCACGCACGCGCGCGCACGCACGCACGCACGCACACGCACACGCACACACATACACACACACACCATGTGACAGCCACTTCATCATTTCACGGAAACTGAGTACAAGGGGGTGGAGAGGAGCGGATTGGTGGGGGAAGAATTATGATCGTTGAAAAAATTGGTCTTCACAGCAGACTTGAAGGAAGAAGTTGAAGGTAAGTGTCTGATATTGATGGGAAGTGTATTCCAGACAGTTGGTCCCTGAAAGGAGAAAGAACGTTGACCGAAGGACTTTGTTCTGACAGAAGGAACACGGAAGAGACGAGTGTCAGCAGAAGAACGAAGTTGACGGGATGGGGTGTAGATGTGTAGAATGTCAGAAAGATATTGTGGTCCAGTACCAGAGACAGAAGAGAAACAGATGGAAGCCAGCTTATAGTCAATGCGACTCTGAACCGGGAGCCAGTGGAGGGACTGCAACACTGAGAGGAGTGACATGCTGACAGAGGCGTCTCTGTGAAATTCGGGTTGCTCCCACCTGGAGAGCGCGTCGCAGCCAGAGGCGCGCCACCCATATGGGACATTAGTAGACATAAAGATGGTGGAACGATCCTGGAGGCAATGCCCGGAGGCAGTGCAACACCAGGAAAGTGCCGATTTTCTAACAATACAGATATTATTGTAGAATTGCTTTTTTTATTTTTTAAACACGTAAACTACAAACACGCTATCTATGTAGCCTATGCCGTTTATTATACCGTTGACAAAGGAGGGTTTCCAGCAGATTTAAAAAAGGTTATGATGACAAAAAGTGGTTATGGGTGAAAGACGTGGCTCGCTCGCTCTCTCTCTCTCTCTCTCTCTCTCTCTCTCTCTCTCGCTCTCTCTCTCTCTCTCTCTCTCTCTCTCTCTCTCTCTCTCTCTCTCTCTCTCTCTCTCTCTCTCTCTCTCTCTCTCTCTCTCTCTCTCTCTCTCTCTCTCTCTCTCTCTCTCTCTCTCTCTCTCTCTCTCTCTCTCATGTATTTGTCCAGAGGGCTGGATGTAAAAAAAAAAAGCATGTTATTGCTTACTCTATTACCCTCTATAAATAAAATTCATTCATTCATTCTCTCTCTCTCTCTCTCTCTCTCTCTCTCTCTCTCTCTCTCTCTCTCTCTCTCTCTCTCTCTCTCTCTCTCTCTCTCTCTCTCTCTCTCTCCCACACACACATACACACACAGAGGGAGATAGATATTTTTTAGTCACCCGTGCCCCTCCCCTCTTCCATGACTGGCTGATCCGCCCCCAAACATGTTGTATGCCTATTTTCATGTCTTTTGTTGTGTCCTTTCAATTCACAACATGTTTTCTTTCATTCCTAGATTTGGTTATTTTTTTAAACAGGGTCTTTCTTCTCTCTGAAGAATGTCAAACACTTCTTGTACCTCTAGCAAAGACACTTTTTCAGTGTCTACTTTCAGTGTCAACTTTCAGTGTCTTTGCCTCTAAGGACGGGAATACATTGAGATAGGAACCAGTCTCTCTCTCTCTCTCTCTCTCTCTCTCTCTCTCTCTCTCTCTCTCTCTCTCTCTCTCTCTCTCTCTCTCTCTCTCTCTCTCTCTCTCTCTCTCTCTCTCTCTCTCTCTCTCTCAAGGACAGATTGAAAGACTAGGCGTTGCCTAAAATCGTTATCCTTGAAAAATAAAGTTCAAGTTTTCAAACTCTCTCTCTCTCTCTCTCTCTCTCTCTCTCTCTCTCTCTCTCTCTCTCTCTCTCTCTCTCTCTCTCTCTCTCTCTCTCTCTCTCTCTGTGGTGTGAGTTGGTGAGTGTGTGTGTGTGGTGATGTCAGTGTCAGTGTGAGTTGGTGAGTATGTGTGTGGTGACGTCAGTGTGTGTGTGTGTGTGTGTTAGTTACGGCGTCGATGTATATATCGTGTGTGTGCGAGAGAGAGAGAGAGAGAGAGAGAGAGAGAGAGAGAGAGTTGGTGTGTGTGTGCGCGAGTGCGTCCATCTGCATCAGTGTGAAACATGTTTTCTTCTAAGCTCTTGCGTCTAAACTACTGAGGTGATAAGAACAAAATTTCGGGTAGAATTCGGTCACCGAGATATAGCATTTTACGAACATTGTCACGTTGTCAGCCGGTATAACCACACCGTCATTCAACAATAAGTTAGCGAAGCCCGAAAAAGAAAATGTCTTCCAGTCCCCCCTTTCTTTTGGTTCTTACACCAATGGATTCCATTACATCTAGGGGAAGACGGGGTAAAAAGCGCATGGGCGGGTAAGAAGCCCACCCCAATTATCTCATGAAATAAAGAAAATGTCAGTCAAATTTGCCCATGAGACGAATGCTAGACATTAACGCTCGTCACATGGGCAAAATGAGACTGAAATTTGCTCCATTTCATGAGATAATTGGGGTGGGCTTCTTACCCGCCCATGCGCTTTTTACCCCGTCTTCCCCTACTTTGGCAGGGCCCGGTGAGCAAGGGCATGCAATACATAAGCTATTTACTCCTTACGCGTGGTGAGGCTGGCTGGCTGGCACTGAGATGAGTGGGCGTAGTGGATCCATGGGTCGTGTATGCGTGCCTTGATTGCTCGCTGATTGTTGTGGGGGAAAATTATACACAAAACCCCCCAAAAAAACTTGAAAACTCGAAACAGTCGCGATGAAAGGGGCAATTATAAAGACGCTAGTCTGTCGTTTCCGACAATGACTGCCAGAAAGCAGCGGGGGGCAGATACTATTCGGCTGGCGGCCGGACTGGGCGAGAATTTGTTTATAGTGGAGACTGATGCCTTGCCCAGGGTAGATCCCCACTCTCTCGGTCCGAAAGGGATGATTTGAGGACACAGCTGGCGTTGAGGAAGGTCCCCAAAGGCCAGTCAATCCCTTTGGCTGCAGCACCAGAGCCGGTGCCAAGGGCCCCCTCGTTCGAGAGTCGTAGTCTGTTCCACAAGAGACTAATCTGTACCATGATTTTCATATACTGTAGAAAACCATCTGTTGTACAGCTCTCATGTTACTGTTGGCCCCTACAACAGGCTAATGTCAACCAATGATAAAGGCCATTTGAGTAAAGGGCAAAATAATAAGTAAGACAAAAACATCTGAACTGGCCCGGTGTCATGAGAAACTGAATAATCACCTACCGTGAAATAAATACCCTTCGAAAGTGCACTATAAAACCATTCTTCTTTCATGTGATAAATAAGTCAACTATTATTTAAAATATTGATATAAAATTATAAGTGCTCAATCTACACGGAAAGAACCAAGTACTAAGAGCAGGAGGGTGTAAATCTACATTTTTGCCCAGAAATCGATATACAAAGCCATGTCACTTAGTTTCGTATTTTCCCAAATGGCGGACAATATAAACACCCATCCGTGCAAACAAAACTAAATAATAATAAATAGAAAAATATCCCTGAATAAGTTAATTTTAAATGATGAATCTTCTGTTCTTCCTGCATGCCACAAGACGCCTCAGAATGTATTTAGGGGCGAATCTTTCCCAAACAGCAAAGTATTTATTTTATGGGTAAAATATTTTATGCTACACCGGGACACGTTTGTATGGCTTTGCCATCTAGTTGTCTCTTCATTGCGGTACTCGCACCATTCTTTTCTTCAAAGTAATATGAACTAATAACACTGCATTATAGCAACAAACACTGAAACCAGACAAATATGAACAAGTGACCATGGTAAAAGAACGCATTGGAGTACAATTTAAATCAAGACACTGATAATCAGTTGAAAAACGTGAATGAATGAAAATCTGTTTAACGTCCTCCGGTCTGAAACAGACACATGTGGGACCGACATTAGTAGATGGTGGGAACGATTCTGGAAGCAAATGCCCGGAGGCAGTGCAACACCAGTAAAGTCCCGAACTTCAGTTTAGCAATACAGATATATATAAGTTAAAAAACGTGGCAAGAATGCAACAGTGTTAGTACCTACACCCATTCCGGCATTCCGAGTGCACGGGTGGCAGACGACACTTGAACATCTGCTGAGTGGCAGGCAGCAGAAAAGGCGGCGCAGTCATCCTCCCTCACCACGGGTGTTGGCTGACTTGGCATGCGGATGGGGCGACGTACGATGACTTGGGTGATCTCTACAGCCCTTAGGACATCTAAACACTAGCTTTTCTAGTGTTGACCTCAGTTAGGACATCTAAACACTAGCTTTTCTAGTGTTGACCTTTAGGACATCTAAACACTAGCTTTTCTAGTGTTGACCTTTAGGACATCTAAGCACTAGCTTTTCTAGTGTTGACCTTTAGGACATCTAAACACTAGCTTTTCTAGTGTTGACCTTTAGGACATCTAAACACTAGCTTTTCTAGTGTTGACCTTTAGGACATCTAAACACTAGCTTTTCTAGTGTTAACCTTTAGGACATCTAAAGTTTGACTTTCCGAAGAGGCTGAACTCAGAGACAAAATGCCAATACCCAGTAGTGCTCCGGGTACACCGGAGGTGAGGGCCTCTACTGGGAGGAATCACATCTGCCTGCAGAGACTGTTCGACTCGAAGTGTGTCTCCCGCCCGTGTGTCGACTGACACCAGCATCCCAGTATGGAGAAAGCCGCCTGGTGGTCCTGAAGATGGCCTTTGGGAGAGGGGTTAGCAACCACTGAGCAACCTTCCTTGGACAAGTAAAGCGGGAGTTGAGATCGACAACCTACGGGCTGTCTCACAATGCTTCACCATCTCTTCACACACACACACACACACACACACACACACACACACACACGTGACCCCCCCCCCCCCCCCCCCACACACACACACACGCAGTTTTGTTTAGCTTATTCCTTTATCGTCATTAAAGATCATTTTGACTTGACTTGACGCACACGCACACGCACACGCACACACACACACGTGACCCCCCCCCCCCCACACACACACACACACACACACGCACACTCACAGTGACACCGCACACGCATACCACCCCCACACACGTACACACATATGCACACACGCGCGCATGCACGCTGCATATATGCACAGAGGGAGAAAACGAAAACGAAATTTTATTTAACCAGGGAACATGAGATTTAATTAGCAAGTTACATGCTTTTTTCCACCCAGCCCTGGGAAAGAGATATCAGAGGCAGACAGAGACAGGCACTGAAGAATTACAGTGGAGCCTCTCTTTTAATACCTCGAAAAATCATCCAAAATAAGGTCTTAAGTGGGAGGCAGTTGTATAGGGGAGGTAATTTTAATACTTATAAAGAAGGGCGCAGATGAGTAGGTCTTAAATGGGAGGGAGTCTTATAAGGAGTCGGAAGGTTCCACTGTATAATCATAGCGCAGTGTTGACAATTTTTAAAAAAACCACACCCACCGCAAACCATAAAAACACTAACTTGAAGTAGTCCCCCTGTTCTCTGCTAACAATGAAGACCATCACAGGCTGGGGTTTTTTTTACCCCTGACACTGTACTAGGGCTATTCACGGAGCTAATGCACTTATGACTAGATCCTTGATCAGTTACTGAAAAATGGAAACAAAAACCAAAAATACATTGTTCAGAGAAACAAACCCAGACTGAAAGCGTTTAGTTAATGTAGTGTCCATGCTAGGACCCATGGATGCTATATTTAGATATAATGTAGTGTCATGCTGGGACGTAGCAAGCGGCCCGGCTGGCCCACTTTTTTTGCCAAAAAAACCAACAACCGAAAAAGAAAGAAAGAGAAATAAAAAAGCGAAAGAAGGAGGTAAGAACGAAAAAGAACAGAGCACAAAAGAAAAGAAAAAGGAACGATGTTTATAATGATGTTTGAGTGAAAGAGATGCTAAATAAGTAAACTAGTAATGATGACATTACAGAAAGTAAAAATCAAGAATAATTATGCCAGTTTAGCAAATGGAGTGAATGCACTGAAGCATTGTAATGACTGCCTTGTGCATAAACCACACGCCTGTACGTGTGTGTCAGAGGCCGAGGGGTGGGGGGGTGAGGGTCAGAAAATAAAATAAAGAAAGAAAACGAGGGGGATATCCATGCCCTCATGTGATTTCAAACAAGTTGTAGCTTATTATTTCAATAGAGGTCTTTATTGCATCTTTTACATTCAGCCAGTCATTGGAACCTCCCCCTTCTTGACTTACTGATCCGTCTGTGCGTGCGCATGTCTCAAAGTCAAAATTTTATTTCCAGATGGACATCGAATAAGCATTACATTATGCTTTTTTACATCAAGCCATCGATAACAAAACAGAAATCAAATAAACAATAAGCAGTGTGTGTGTGTGCATGCATGCACATGCACGGTAGCAGCAGAAATAACAGTTACTGTAGTAAAATACTGTATACGGCTCGCACTTTGCAAAAAAACAAATATCAAATATTTAAAAAGGCTTTTATTTCCGAGGTTCTTTATCTTATTACGATATACGATAATTTGGAATCCGGAAAAGCCGAAATTTTCACGCGAGAATATTCAATAGTCACAGTCATTCAAAACTTGAAAGTTTGGTGAGTGTGTGTTGTCAACTAGCACATTAAATAAGGCCAAACAAAAAAAAGATGTCTGTTTGGTTTTTCTTCTTCTTTTTTTATATAAACTTGTGTTCGGTCCATTTGTGTGTGAATACATTTATATATCTTAATAAAACAAAACAGTGTATACTTTTGCACTTCATGGGAGTTCCGGTGTGACCAGTTCCCCCATGAGGTTGCCCCGGTAGAGATGGACCGCCAGCGCCGACATCCGCCGTTGAACAGCTGCCTTGAACTTCCGGCGCTGGACCCTGGAAGGAGCGGCCCTGGCTGGCAAAAGGCGGTCGTCGTTGGACGTCATGTGACGTAAGTGTCCCGCGCGACCCCTCTTTCTTTATCTACACCCCCCCCCCCCCTCTCCTTTTCTTTTCTCTGTCCGGCCGCCACGTTAATTGCCACCCACCATCTAAAGAACGCCGAATAAGGCAATTATCTCTTTGAAGCAAGATCTATCTACCCATCACAAGAAAGTGACAACCACGGGCGGCCCCTTTGAAACCCTTCCTTTCCGAGCACGAGAAGGATTTCAAATATCGGCATGTGATAAGGATGTAATAGGCGCGTGATTGTTCGGTACATTTAGAACAGCATCTTGTGACGTGTCGACTGCTATAAACCAATAGCAGGCTTTCATTGTTTGAAAGTGAAGGCTATAATTGGCGTAGTGAGAAAAAGTTGTCACACAAGACGCTGAAACTGACTAGAGCAACACCTCTCCCAGCCAGAATAGCCCACCTAGTAAGTCTTATTGATGACTGGTGATTGAGACTGGTTGTTTGTTTGACTCTAGTTTTGATCTAGATCCTATGTTCAATGATGAATAAGGAGTAGATAGATATGTTATTGAAAAGAAGTGGTAAACATTCTATTCTATTTATGCACACTGATTATTTGTGTGTGTGTGTGTTTTTTGACTTGAACACTTTTGGTACCAGAACCGGAGTTTATGCCTACTAACCCTTTTGTCTATTTTTAGTAGGAAACCTATGGGCCGCAATCTTGCACTATTTTTAGTAGGAAACCTATGGGCCGCAATCTTGCACTTTATGATACCATTCCTTTCCAGGTGTTGGATGGAGAATGATGTTGTCTTGATCACCTTTTATGTTTTACTGATCTCAGTTTGTTAACTGAAATTCAGTTTATTTATTAACTACATGTAGTGCTATTGTACAAGGGAAGCCTTCAAGCCGGTTGGGATTCACTAATTCCCTGCCGACTGAAGCCCCTTGTCTCTAAGCCATAGAGATCTACATCCACCTTCTCCTGTGATTATCAGCAGGGCATCGTGGGCCGGAAGATCATCCCGGACTCCACCAAGCACCAAGACGGGATCGCCGCCAAGACGACCCGCACCCAGAATCCGCGAGGAGACCACGCCTGAACCGTGCCATCCCGCGAAGCCGTAATCGGAACGACTGGGAGCTACTCTCACCTGACGAGCAAGCCCAGAACTTCAAACAGCTAAGTCCACCTGACTGCGCCAATCATTTGAACTTTCCTACGGACACCGAAGATAATTAGTAACCCTTCCGGCATGGGGCGAACCTTATAGAAAGACAAAAGTCTTGTGAATCCTTTCGGATTTCATTGTTTTTTTATCCATATTTTGTTTTGGCGCCATTGAGCTGCTTTATTATTATTGTTGCATAATCTTATGCAGATTTTGGGAGTAAATAAAATACAAGTGTCAAATAATCCTGAACCCTTTGGTCAGACTGATGAGAGTGGGAGTCTTGTAATTTCATGTAAAACCCTACTTCTCTCTGTCTGCCATTTAGAGCAATTCAACCACTTGTATTTCTTACAACCATCTGACGAGCCAGAACCCGGGCACAAATATAAATTTATTAGATGAAAAGGGGCCGGGAAAGTTGCTCATCTCCCATACCCTAGAGAAGTGGGCTAAAGGCAAATTATCTAAAGTCTTCCCTAGGGACTTAGCCTTTTAACCCATTACCTCGTCACACGTCACTGGGTGTTTCAGGCGTCGCCCTGGTTGGCTGAGGCTGGGGTATGTTTGAGCCTGCACTGGACTGCTGGTCGCTGGATACTACGCATGGGTGGGGAGGAGGAAAGTTTTGGGCATTGAGGACAGGCCGGGCCATTTGGACTGGTTTGGGGTTGGGTCTGGGAATTTCAGGCTGAAAGTGCCTGAGCTGAGGTCCAGGCTGGGAGTGCCTGGGTTGACTTTCAGGCTGGAGGCACTTGGGTTAACATTCAGGCTGGAAGCGCCTGAGTTGACTGTCAGGCTGGAAACGCCTGAGGTGTCTGCGGTTCCTCCGATATGTCCCTCCTGAGGTCTTCACGACATAAGATCTTGGTGCAACCTGCCTCTGCACAACAGCTGGGTTTCTCCACAATTTCTCATTGTCCAGTTTCTGGAGAACAATGTCGCCTGGTTGAAGTTCTTCCATTGGGCTTACTCCATGATGCCTATCAATGTTGTGCTTGTAGCTCTGTTTAGCAACTGCGTCTTTTACTGCGATGAAGATTCTGTCATGACTCAGAGGGTCAAGGTTCATGGGAAGAGTAGGAAGAGTTGTCCGTAGCTTTCTTCTGCATGGCAGTTGGGCTGGACCTTTACCAGTTGCTGTGATGGGAGTGTCTCTATAAGTGAGAAGAGCTATGAGTGGATCTGGCTGATATAAGATCTTCTTTGCTGTCTGTACGCCCCGTTCGGATTCACCATTGCATTGTGGGAAATATGGGCTTGTAATGAAACGTTGAAAGTTCCATTCATTAGCAAATTTCTCGAATTCAGCTGAGATGAATTGCCTCCCATTGTCAGTGATGAGGACTTCAGGTATGCCTTGGTGAGCAAACATGTTCTTCATGCATCCAATGACTTCGGAAGATGTGATGTTTTTCAGATGAGCGATTATGACGAGGGAATGAGCTACAGGTGAAGTCTCTAGAGAGGACTTTTAGTGTGTTAAATTTTCAATTAGAAAATATTCCTTTAGCCCACTTCTCTAGGGTGTGGGAGGTGAGCAACTTTCCCGGCCCCTTTTCATCTAATAAATTTATATTTTTGCCCGGGTTCTGGCTCATATGATTGAATGAAATACAAGTGGTAGTTTGCTCTAAATGGCAGACAGAGAGAAGTAGGTTTTTGCATGAACGTTACAAAACTTCCACTCTCATCAGTCTGACCAAAGGGTTCAGAATTATTTGTACACTTGTATTTTATTTACTCACAAATCTGCATAAGATTATGCAGCAATAAGAATAAAGCAGCTCAATGGCGCCAAAACAAAATATGAATGAAAAACAATGAAATCCGACAGTGCGTATTTGCACTCTGTAGGTGTCAGTATCCTGCTGCAGTAGGCCACGGGCTTGCCTTCTTGGAGTAGGACTCCCTGACAACAGTCTGCGATGCCTTAGATAGGTCAAAGAAAGCGAGTGTTGGAGATTTGGTCAGGTGCTCCTTGACTGTCTGGAATGCCTTATTTTGTGGTACTCCCCAGGTCCATTCTTTGTCCTTTTCTAGCAGTTCTGTGAGTGGACGTAAGATGGAGGACAGATTCTTGATGTAACGACCCAAAATGTTGATCATGCCGATCATTCTTCTCAGTTCTGTGACAATGGTTGGATCTGGCATGTTGAGATATGACGTCCACTTTGGCTGGTTCTGGTGAGATTCCATCTTTCGTGATGTGATGACCCAGAAACTCAATATCGCGCTTCCCGACTTCACACTTCTGGCTATTCAGCTTCAGGTGGACGCTGCTCAGTTTCTTCAAAACGTTGTTCATCTGCGCTGTGGATGAGAATGTCATCAAAATAGCAGATGACGTTTGTCTCGTTCTTCAAGATGGTCTCCATAGTTCTTTAAAAAATCTCCGGCGTGGAGCTGATGCTGAAGGGCAGGCGCTTGTAGAAGTACCTTCCACAGGGTGTAATAAAGGTGGTGAGTTTCACCAAGTCAGGATCCAAGGGAATTTGCCAAAATCCTGACGTTGCATCAAGCTTCGTGAAGATGGATGATCCTGACAGTTTGTGCAGTTTATCGTCCAAAGTAGGTAACATGTAGCGTTCCCTCTTGATCGCTGCGTTGAGTTTCTTCAAGTCAGTGCATATGCGAACGTTGCCTGACTGCTTCATGACCGGGACCATTGCATGGTGATCACCAATCTGTAGGTTCAGTCACTTCTTCAATGATTCCTGCTGTCTTCATTCTCTCCAGTTCTTGTTTAGGGGAAGACGGGGTAAAAAAAGGGCATGGGCGGGTAAGATGCCCACCCCAATTATCTCATGAAATAAAGAAAATTTCAGTCAAATTTGCCCATGAGACGAATGCTAGACATTGACGCTCGTCTCATGGGCAAAATGAGACTGAAATTTGCTTCATTTCATGAGATAATTGGGGTGGGCTTCTTACCCGCCCATGCGCTTTTTACCCCGTCTTCCCCTAACTTTGTCAACAAGAGGGATGGGAAATATCTGTGCTGTGTGTGTATCAAGTCAAGTCAAGTCAAAATGATCTTTATTGACGATAAAAGAGTAAGCTTGATAAAGCTTTTTTACACCCTGTGTGTGTGTGTGTGTGTGTGTGTGTGTGTGTGTGTGTGTGTGTGTGTGTGTGCGTGCGTGTGCGTGTGTGTGTGTACGTGCGTGCAAAACTTTAGTAAGAATGCAATCAAATGTTGATATAGGCCGTTGTGTGTTTATTGCCAATGCCAATGAAAATGCCTGAAAGGGGAGAGTGTGTGTGTATGTGTGTAAAATCATGGACTATTTTGCATCCGTGGCCGGACCACACTTCCTGGGCTGCTACGTCCCTGGACCGTCACGTGTACACGTGTGTGTGTGTGTTGCACACATGCTTTTTTTGTAATGCTGAGGACATATCCTGGTATATAGGTCAAGATGTGCCCCCCCACCCCCCTACATTAAATGCTATTTAACTTCTTTGTTTTTTTAAGCAGCCTTTGCAAATCAGTTATTTCTTCCAACGCTACAATCAAACTCCTATTATAAGACCCTCTGTTCAAAAAAAAAAAGACATCCTCCGTCACATATGTACATTTTTGCAAGCACACACACATACCGATCGCATACAAAGTGACAAACACACGCAAGCACAAGCACGCCATTGCCCACGCATCTAGTCATCCGTTTTGTTTCGGCCCTTCTTCTTCTTTATGATCTCGTGTACAGGTCTACGCAGGATACGTCCCCACTCTCAATAAGCCCTACAAACAGTAGCCTACTGACTTCTTATTTAGGCTATGAAGCCTGGGAGTTACTTGAGCTGAAAGTTTTATCTTTATACCGCAGATTACAAGAGTAGGCTACTTCTATGGATGACACGCCTACGTAGAGGGAGCAAGTTTGAACACGTGTGGTCGAACGAGAGAGAGGAGAGAGAGAGAGAGAGAGAGAGAGAGAGAGAGAGAGAGAGAGAGAGAGAGAGAGAGAGAGAGAGAGAGAGAGATCCGGTTGGCAATCACAGATCTCCAAACAAACAGACAACAGTGTTTCTGGGTCACAATTAAAACTTATTAGCTATAGTAGGCCTAAAGGCATAACTACATTGGGCTAAACCAGTAGCATGTTTTTGTATGCTTGGGAGAAGAGGTGTGTAGCTTTGGGCCAACCCACAGAAATGACGTCAATTCACATGTCACGTGAGTACACGCGGGATCGAGCGTAGTCGGCCGCCATTGTTCACTTGCCCCGAGGAAGAGGATAAAGTGTCGTGCTTCTTTTTCTCATTTTCAACCCTTTTTCGTCTTTGAAACACACCAAGACCAGCTTTTGATAGTTCTCCAGTGTGCTGTTATTGTGTAAAGACTGTGATTGGACACTTGAACTCATTTCAAACCATTTTAATTGAAATTGTGATGTCTGCAAGTTTGGATCAGGTACGGCACGCAGCCACGATATTTTTCCAAGGAATGTGGCGACGGATTCTGGTTCAAGAGTTCATTTTATGTTGTGTTAGCTGTCAAAGAAAATCTTTACTTATTTGGGCTTGTTGAATTGGTTGTGTGTTTGGTTTTATGTATGAAAATATGTGTTGATTTAATATGGCTTATATGTTTTACATGTGATTGACCTGTCAGAGTGTGTGTGCCACGCTGGCTTGCCAAAAGCACACCTCTCGACCTTTGGGCCTCATGGTTTTGGGTCGCCTTTCTAGGAACTAGGAAGTCTGTTTTTGTTTTCCCAATCCAGTCCTGTATGATTGCCTGCATTAATTTAGCTTTTCTTTTGTTACATGTTCATCTGTGGTCTTCAGAGGACGAAAGGACAACCAAATCAAGGTAAGGTTTTGGTTATTTGGCAAAAATTGTATAAAAAGGCAAAAATTAAGCAAGCTGCTTTGTCATCTAAGTTATATACAGCGTGGTTACTGCTGCACATATCTATGTTGTTAAAAAACTCGGGACTTTACTGGTGTTGCACTGCCTCCGGGCATTGCAGCCAGTATTGTTCCCACCATCTTTGTATATTACAAATGTCCCATATGTGTCTATGACCGAGAGGACGTAAAACACCATTGTTAATTCATTCAAGCTGCTTTGTCATGTAGGGTAAAGTGATCTAACCCTGACTGATGGAGTCACATGCCCTAGTTTTCAAGCCATAACTTTGGACTCACACCATTGATTATTGGTTGGTAAAGCCTAAAACGTTCAGAAGACTGTCCCTGATTGGATGAAACGTCTAACACAGTTCCAGGCTTCTAGACTAGAGTGCAGTAAACGTGTTGTAGAGGCCAAACAAGACGGTTGGGATGCCTGATCTAATTCCGACCAGCCTGATGTAAATCCGACCAGTCCCTTGATCTAAACCCGAACAAAGTTTATAGCCTCAAACAGGACTTGTCTGAGCATGATAATACACCATTTTTAGGGTAAAAATTAAGTTTAATTATATAATTAGGCAAGGCAAAGAGAAAAAGAGACACACACATACAGATCGGCGCACATCATGATCGCAATAAACAGATAAACACTGACGCATTCAAACACACAAGTGCACATATACACACAGTCATTAGCATGCACAAATATGATTTATTATTTGAGTATTATACTAATCAAAGATGTTAAGAATCAAAATAAACAAAAAGAACGCAATCATTATCATCACTACCCCCCTCTAACATTATCACTAAGAACAAGTCTGTGCTCTAAAAGTAAAACCTGCTGCAACTTGAAATAAACACTCCCCAAACTTCCTTTTTATTCATAAAAAGACAGTTTTAATGCAACACATCTCATGTCATTAGCTTAGAGCAAGTGTTACAGGCATGGTCGTTGAAGGCAAGTTGTCAAGTTTGGTTGCCTAACGGCTCCCTTTCACACGCAAGGCACTGGGGTGATTTTTGGCGGCTCACTACATCCTAAGTTGGAAGTCCTCAACCTTTTCATTGGTTCCCTTTAATAGCTTATTTTATTGGCTAGCAGACAAGAACTCTCTTGACTCGATACTGTGAGCGGAATGGCCTCGGCAAGCAAGCAAAGATGGTGACTGTTGAAGTCGGTCGGGTTTAGATCAAGAACGTTTCGGTTGGAATTAGATCAGTTTACCCTAGCTTATGTTTGTTTAAAAAGTGTTTTCTTAAGTGAAAATTAACAAAATTATGCATACAGGTATTGAAACTTGAGACAATAAACTGAATAAGTGAATAATAGTTTTATTAACACATTGAATTATTTGAATTCGTAACTTGACTGGGCCAAGCTTTCTGTCACGATTCTTCTGTCCACTTTCTTTAAAGGGGCACCCTAACCCATAAAATCTGTGATTAAGAATTAATACTGCCCAGGCTGACAACCGAAAATAGGGGTCAATTTTCCCCCCCAAAAAAAAACCCCACACTGGGCCAGTAATGTGTGCCGAAAACAAGTGCCTTACTCGACGTACACTTGTGGTGTTTCAGTGTCCGGGGCCCCGGGAAAAGACGGCATGAGTGAGGAGGACAAATACATGCCCCAGCCGCATCAGGTAAGCTACACCCTGGGGGGTCTCATTGGGGGAAACAAATTCTCCTACCTGATTTTTTGTTGCTGTGCTAATGCTTGCCTGTGAATTTACGTGTAAATTATGGGTTGATCATTGAATGCTCACCAGTTTTCTTTTTCTCTCTCTCTTTTTGTTGTTGTTAAAATACTTATAGTTTCTTGGTTTGCATTGTTTGTTCAAGTTTTTTTGTTTTGTTATTTTTTATTTTGTGTGTGTGTGTGTGTGTGTTGCTTATTTTGAATTATACTTACGCTTCATGTTTACAGCACTTGACTACAATTATGTCGTTGTTGCAAAGTTTTGTCTGAAGCCGTGAAGGAGAATCAGGGAAAATGAATCTTTACCAGAATACCACAATACCAGTTGTGTGTGGTTTTGTTGTTGTCAACAAACACATTTTTAACATTTTGTTTGACGCTTAAAGGTTGGATTAAAACTAAGGTAAAGGATAGGGTAGGTCGAGTCAGGTTAGATTTAAGTTCAGGTTTTAGTCATTTGTGACCTAGCACCACGAAAAGGGACAATAAGCGTCAAACTGACCATTCTGAGAAAATTATACATTCTCTTGCTAATGATGCAAGAACCATTCTTGTACCTTTTTCCGTTCTAGAGTTATGAACATTTAAAGTTAGTAGGGTCATCGGTGAGTGTCTGCCATTTTGAAAAAAACACTGAAAGTCTAGCCTAGCTGAAGAAAATGCATTGACCTACTCGTTTAAAAACACTTATGAGATCACTTAGAGACCATATTAAAGATTATCCTTTATAAATATGAAAGATATAAATCGATAAGATGTTAGAGAACACAAAAATACCCATAACTCAAAAAGTTAGATTTTTGACTTTGGAAGCCTGCTGTGAATGTGTGTGAGAAACTAGCCCAGTGACTTAATGTCCCTTTCGTGGTGCTGAGTCACGTTTATGCTAGATGCAGACAATTTATGCATCCTGCGAGTCTGACAGAGCAGGGCTCCCAGGGACCCCCATTTGGGGGTCTATGAAGCACTAGAATTCTAAAGGTCCCTCTAAAAGAATGTGCAGGGGGTCCCAGGGATGCACTATTAAAATTCTTTTTAGCATTCACAATGTCATTGGGACATCCCTCCTCTATGACCCTCTTTTCTGTAAGTGGAGTCCCTGGGACCCCTTGTTTTGTGTGACGATTGGGAGCCCTGCAGAGTATCGTAACTGTCACCTGGGGGCTGGCCACTGCAGTCTTTGTTATTTAGAACATTTAAAAAAAAGCTCATGCAGATTGTCCACTTTTTCTTTCTTTCGTATGACTCTAGTATTCAGTAAAATGTACAGTAACAGTGCTGCTGGGCATTTATCAAAGTGTAGCGGAATATTCAATGTGCCGAAGTTGGCTGTCTAATGGGAAGAAGAAATGCAATACAGACAAACCTCTATTTTAAGACTTCGAAAATGTCCAGAAAAATTGGTCGTAAATTGGAGGGGTCGTATGACGGAGGTTTTCACTGGCAGCCGTAGAAAGAAAAAGTTCAGCACAGTTCATACTCTCTTCTTCATGCACACATACAATGACATATTAAAACTGGATTTGGGTCTTTCCAACTCCATAGGATTGTGCAATCGATGTATTACAGTTTCACTTCGCCGACTTCTGTTAATCACCTCCACTCTCGTCCAAAGTCAGTGGTTTTCTTTTTCAAAGTCAGTGGTTTTCGTGCTTTTCCTACGCTTTCCGCCATCTTTTCTACAACAAGGGAAGCGACTCCGCTTTCAGGCCCTTGACCGTGGTTGTTTCCCTTTGCTCGAAGTCTATGCAGACGACAACAACGGTCGTAAAAACCAACAAAATGGCGGTCGTAAGTCGCGTTTTAGAGGAAGTCGTTTAAGAGAGGTCGTTTACATAGTAAAATGCATCCGTGCCAACAAATCCGGTCTCAAAAATGAGAGGTGGTCGCTTAACAGAGGGTCGTAAAATAGGGGTTTGTCTGTATATGTTTCAGTTTGTGAACGATCACCTGAATTTAATATTGTATTGTTCGGACTAGTATAAGGCGCACCCCCAAAATTTTTACACAAAATTCACATTTTGTTACTATATTTTCTTACTATATTATTAGTCATATTATAAGGTGCAGGGGTCTCACTCAGTATGGGAAAATTTATCGCTGTATAGTCCGAAATATACGGTAGTTTTTATCAGTGGTTTTTTTAGACAGTGTAAGGCACTCCTTATCATCAGGCGCACTCCCAAAATGTTACACAAAATTCAGATTTGAGTATTATGCTTTCCTGCTATTGTTAATCATTATTACTACAGTGGAACCTCCCTTCGAAGACCTTGATAAATCATCCAAGATAAGGTCTTTAAGTGGGAGGGAGTTGTATAAAGGAGGTAACTTTAATGCTTACAAAGAAGGGCAATGTCTCAGATTCTGAGAACCTACTTATACTCTTAAGTGGGAGGGAGTCTTATTGGGGGGGGGAGGGAGTCTTATAAGGAGGTTCCGCTGTATAAGAATTAAGAAGTAGGGGTCACAGTTTTGGGGAAAGAAGTATCGCCTTAGTCCACAAAATAGTAAAGTGGAACCTCCCTTATAAGACCTCCCATTATAAGACTCCCCACAACAGACCTTTTTCTCTGAGAGAGAGACATTGCCCTTTGTAAGCATTAAGATTACCTCCCTGATAAGACCCCTCCCTTATAAGACCTCAAAAGTCATCCAAAATGAGGTCTTATAAGGGAGGGGTCTTATAAGGGAGGTAATTTTAATTCTTACAAAGAAGGGCAATGTCTCAGAGAAGCAGGTCTTATGTGGGAGTGAGTTTTATAAAGGAGGTTCCACTGTATTAATAGTATCCGGTTTAAGATTGATTCAGTGATTGATATGATAAGGCTGGCACTGTGGGTGTTGCTTGTACAGTGGAACCTCCCATATAAGACCTTCAGAAATCATCCAAAATGAGATCTTATAAGGGAGGTAATTTTAATACCTATGAAGAAGGGCAATGTCTCAGAGAAGTAGGTCTTATGTGGGAGGGAGTCTTATAATGGGAGGCCTTATAAGGGAGGTTCCACTGTATTAATACAATAATAGTATCAGGTTTGAGATTGATTCAGTGATTGATATAAGGCTGGCACTGTGGGTGTTGCTTATTGTACAGTGGAACCTCCCCTATAAGACCTTCAGAAATGATCCCAAATGAGATCTTCTAAGGGAGGGGTCTTATAACTATAAGTGAGGGGTATTTTAAGGGATGTAATTTTAATACTTGCCAAGAAGGCCAATGTCTCAGAGAAGTAGGTCTTGTGTGGGAGGGAGTCTTATGATGGGTGGTCTTATAAGGGAGGTTCCACTGTATCAGATGGTGGTAAAGGTCATTGTTCAATGTTAGTAGGATGCTAGAGTCAATAAAGGAGAAAAAAAAAGAAAAAAATACAGAGTCCCTGCTTGCTAGACTGCAGCCAACAAGATATATTTAGAGTAGCAAAATAGAGCACTGTAAAGGTTAAAGTATGCATCTAAAATTAGCCGAAGTAAGAAAAGGGTATAATCTTCATAAGTTCATTTATGTCGCAAGTTTCATTTCAAAGGTGCACAGTTCTACTAATAGTTTTCATTTTGCATATCGGCAAAGTGATAAATTGCGCTTTCAGTTTCAATCACCAAGCATTTTCTACAATATCAGAAGCACAAAAGAGTTCTAGCATTTTATGAAATCATAGAGGGGAAAAGCCTAGAAAATTGATGGGAAATGGGAATATTTGTTAGAAATGAAAACAAAAATATTCTTCAAAGTTGAAAGTTTAGGAAGATTAGTACACATTTATTTGAAGCTGCAAAAGATGGAAGAAAAAAAATTAAGTGTGATTTGTGAATCTGTGGAAATCAATTTGAAATTTATATATAAGGTAGTCTAATAAAAAAAATTACAGATATATTCATTACTAGGAAGAAAGAAAAGCTGATAATTGACATGATTTTGGGTCACCTAAAGGCTAACCAAAGTTAAAGGCATGGCCGGACTATAAAAGAGGGGAGGCGCTGAGGAGCGCTGGCGAGAGAGACGGTTCATCCTTCTTTGTTCCCTGTTGTGCGAGGCAGAGCTTTTCTGACGAGAAAGACATGATCCCTGGGATCAGTTGTTTTCCCTTTAAGCATGGGTGAAAGGAGTTCAGGAATGCTCCTGAAACCAGGAATGAAAACTGCAACAGAAAGAATCTTCAGGAATGGACATCTTGTCATCTTTGAAAGTCGGTCTCACAAAGTAAAATAGTTGCCTGTTCACGTTGATGGTAAAGCAGACGGAAACGTGATGATAAACATGCATGGGTGCTACTCTTTCATTTTTACACAGATTTGAGTATTTTTAATTTTACCAGAAACTACTTCATTTTTAAAAAATCATCCAAACATTTTTTTTTTTACCACAAGCGATTTGGGGCGTTTTGAAATTAGTCTAGTTCTGTCTTGGAAGTTTACAAAGGCAATATGTAATAATTTTACAAGGCTTGTCAGACTCAAACTGTCTCTGTCTATCATTCTAACTGTCTGTCTGTCTCTTTATATCTCTCTCTTATCTCTCTCTGAATCGTCTTGACGGGGCTCTGCCCCTGTACCCTGCCAGGGCCGTGGGTCCCTGGACCCTTGCCTTTCATTTTTTTTCATTTTGGGGAGTTGCACCCATGGACGTAATGCCTACAACTTTCCCCTACCCAGCCCCCTCCGAATACACACTGGACATGTGCGGTCATCATGTTAGGAATGGAGATACACTTTTTCAGGAAAGGGAAGATTCAGCGATCATTTAATTAAATAACAGGCGTGGTAATCTTCAGAGAATTCTCTGAATTCAGAGGAAAGTGAATGTAGAAAAACAAATGTCAGATGGGGTTTTAAACTTGAGGAGATGCCTTTTTCCCAATTTGTAACAGTTTTATATATTTGTTCTCAAGAAGAATTGACCCCTGATCGTCACAAAGGGCTCTTTACCATTGAGACCACCATGAAACAATATCTCCTGGGAACACCCCCCCCCCCCCCCCCCCCAATATTTTCAGAGAAAAATGCCTTTCCTCCATTACAAATACCATGCCTGAATATAAAACACGTGCCATTTCAAGGATCTCCAGAAATGGTTCGCTTTCTAGTTTCTGCCATGCCTAAAAACTGTAATTGATTGACCTTGCAGTGTCTCTTTGATTATGACTTAAGTCCTGTTGTAAATCTTAGCCTTTGGTACACTAGTTCTAATTATTTTCATTAAAACCTAAAATTATCTCTTTTTTTTAACAATGATTAATTTATGTGAATGATTTTGTTTTAAAATGGGGGGAAATGTCACCAAAGCCAAGTAAGGAATATTCATGCTGCCCCCAAATATAATCTTATATTAAGTTTAAATATAAAAGAAAATTTTGATATTCATTAAAAAAAAAAAAAGAAATACCGGATATGCAACGTGTATTGTATACTATATTACTATATTTCTCAAGCCTAGGTATTCTACTTCATAGGTAAACTATTATTGTTATTGACTATTGGTTTTCCTTTTGAGCTTGATTTATTATGAATATGACAATAAAAATTATATGTTCTTTGCTTATAAACCCAGGTATTTTGCATGGCTTAGGCTTGTATAATATATGACTAATATGTTTTTCCCCTAGAATTTTTCTTATTTTATATAGCTGACTGAATGTATGACTAGTCCAGCACTTTGGTCTTGCTTTCACTGGGGCGGTTTGGGTGATTTTTTTTTTTAACATATTATAACTTACCTTAAACTTATACGCTACTAGCCTAGAGTTATGTTAAGTTTCTATCCAACCGTGTTTTTTTTCTTCTGTGCAATTTCGGACTCCTTGCATGCAGCCTGAATTCTGTGAAGTGTGAATTCATAGACACACACATACGACACATACACACTTGTGCGCGCGCACACACATGTACGCGCAGGGAAAGTAAATTTTCTCAAGTATGATAATATATCTATCATTCTATAATTTATTGTTGTCATTAAAAAAAAAAAAATTCTTTAAGATTGGGGATATTTGGGCCAGTTTCTTGAGCATTCATTTCATTCTCATGCTTGCATTTCATCAACAATGCTTTTTAATTAACTCTTCAAGTACTTATGGGCGAATACATTCATTCAATAATCATTGCCAAGTACCCTGCCCATTGGTGCATCTGCTTCCGTTTGGGGACGGAAGCCGTTTTTTCTATGTTGCCCAAAACAGAAGTTCCGTTTTTCAAAAGAATTCGCAAGAACAAACCCCCACCAAAAAAACCAAAAAACACCAGTGTTGAATACCGAGATCGATGATCTGAGCGATTTAAATTGAAATTGACTTCTAAGTTCTATGCCTTGGAATGCCTCCCTTCTCCTCTAATTTATGAATTATCGTCAGCATCTGGGGGGCTTTGCCCTGTCGGCCCCTGGACCCCAACTTCAGTTTTTTTCCCATTTCAGCCAGATGCACCCATGCCTGCAACATGTTTGCCTGTTTTTAGAGCTTATGTCAGTGACTTGTCCATTAAACTTGTTGAAGCAACGCATGCACACTCAAAATAAAAAAAGTGACCTCCCCTCTTGTCGATTGATGCAACGGGCAACCATTCCAAGAACGTCAAAAAATACATGGCGCTAGAAGAGTTAAGCATGCAGATCTCTTCCTTTTGGGATTGTCACCTTCTCCTTCGCTTTCCTTCCTTCCTTTCTTTCCTTCTCAGACAAGAGATTTTTCAGCCTTTAGGTTGATTTCAGGCTTTTTGATGGCCCCAGAGTTCATTTTTGAGATTGAAAAGAAACCGAGTATAGAAATACCTTCTTATGAGTGAATAAAAATGAACTAAATGTATTAATTCCACTCTTAATGCTGTTTTTAAGGCTTAGATTGCTAAAAGGCTCCAGTTTCAGGGGGCTTCAGCCTTTTTCGGATGCTTTTCAGCCTAAATCACAATTTCTCAATCTCATGCCTGCTTCTGTAAAGCGACCATGTGCAGTCATTGATTATTCTGTTAATCTGTTGCTGTTTATGTTTAATGTTGGATTTGTGTTTGCTTAACACTTCCGTGGGTGTGTTTGTTTTTCAGCGTAGGCATATAAATGAAAATTGTATGATTAAAACAAAACGTCAAAAGCATTTTTTATTAAAATTATGATTTTGAACTTGTGACCATTGATGTTGTTCCTCTCTACATCTTTGAATGAATGTTGATTAGTTTGTGCAGGATGTGTTGTTTCCGTCATGTTGTGATGAACTTTGCAAATTAATCTGTTGATGTTTGGTTTGTCCAGTCGCATCATCTTTCTTTCACAGAATTTAGTTATCTATAAAATCATCTATAGGTGTTGTTGATTTATTTCAGTGCTCATCTGCCTTTCTCAGTTGCTGTTTAGTTGAATGATTCAAAGTGAGTTTTTTGCTGTGTCGGCATCACTGTGTTTTTGGTATTATTCTAGTCACAGAGACTTATCTCTGTGAAATTTGGGCTGCTCTCCCCTGGAGAGAGCATCGCCGCAAGTGCAGCGCCTACCCTTTTTTTTTTGGGGGGGGGGGGGGGCAGACTTGGGAAACCTAGCTATCAATTTGGTCATACCAGGCAGTGGGATTTATCCCTGCTCTTACCGACTTTCAACTGCCGTGGGAGTTTTACGTACGTAAAGCGCACGGGTCAGACTAGCTTTAAGTCCCCATCCGAAGGACTCGATGTTCAGTTTGATTTTCCCGTCGAACTAGAAAGTAAGGGCGAGGCCGGGATTCGAACCCTGGTCATTCATGCTACAGTCATGCATTGAATTTGGCAGGCGTACCGTCTTAACCACCAGAGCTTCAGATTGTTTTCAAACTTCATGGATCATATAATGACATATAATGATATATATAATATCTCATAATATGACCCCTGATTACAAAAAATGATGGGTCAGTTTCCAAAATAATGTGCCAGTGATGTGTCACTGCAATATTATATTTAAAATTAAATTTTATTGCAAACTTCATGGGTCAGACGACCCCTGGGTACACAAAATGAGGGGTCAATGACCTGGGCCCGCCAACAATCTGAAGCTCTGAACCACTCTGCCACCTTTCTTCCTACATGTAGCACTTGGGCAAATGTTACATTTTTAGCTGTGCTTTGTTTTGGTGAAAGCCAGAACATAAATGCATTATCGCAAAAAGGAGTAAGAAAGATTGATACTAGGTTTTTTTATTACTACCTTCTGGCGTTTGCCCAATGTCAATGGAATTTTTGTGTTTGTTTAAAATTTGGTAAACGCCGTAAAACGGTTCTTGGAGTTAGAAATTTCTTGTTTATTCTCAAATTTCTTGTTAATTCTCAAATTTCTTGTTTATTCTCAAATTTCTTGTTAATTCTCAAATTTCTTGTTTATTCTCAAATTTCTTGTTTATTCTCAAATTTATGTTTTTGTTCAGTCCTTTGGCTTTGCATTGTATTGTACTGTGGTATTAACCCTCTTGCATTTATTCCGGCCCTAACCGCCCAGCCGGGAGTTGCTTCTGTGTGTTCAACTTCAAGCCTCCCAAAGCAGCCTGCTTGCCCCCACTCCTGAGGCCCCCCTCTGATGGCATTTCCATAGCGCACTAACTTCTGGCTTGTTATGCACACTTTATGAAGAAGCTTCTCACTTGCAGTGATGTGATAGTAACTGTGTGGCGCTCTGTGTGCTTCAGAAGACAGATTTCCCCCCAAATGTGTGACAGAATCTGAACACTATAACTTTTATCTGTAACAAATTATGCGAATGCAAGAGGGTTAGCTTTCTCTGCTGTAGTATATTCTATGTCCTATATTATACTCATATAGTCAATTTTAAACAGATTTTAAATTGATAATAAAAAAAATCACCTAAGGTAAGCATTTTGTTTCGATCTGTAGAATATTGTTGAAATATCTATAATGGTTATACCTAGGCTTTTTTTTAAAAAGTACTATCGAATGAGAGAAAGTAGAACAACAACATTGAGCTAGAGTTTAAAGTTTTATTAGTAAATCAAATTTAGTTTCTATATTATATTTTGACTTGTGTTGACTTCCATATCAGAAGTCATAACTTTAATGTTAGGAATGTCTATTGATCTGCAAAACAAACTCAGGGAGTACAGTAGGCATCAGAGATGCTTTTTATAAACAATACCAAGTTTTTATAAACAATACCAAGAACAGCAACAACAGCAAGGCTTCTTTTCGTTCACTTCTGTGTGACTTTCGATAAGCTTAGAAGATAGCTTTTCAAAGAACCTAAACTGAATGTTGTAATGCGTTGAATTTGATTTTTTAAAAATATATCAGTGTCACAATTTAATTTTTCCTTCAGGAATATTCTGTGAAAGAATCGAGCATGGCTATTTATGAGAATGGGACTTCATTTCTGATCACTTTATCATTATCGTCGGTGAAATTAAAAAACCTCATCTCAATTTTGGTAGTTTTGAGAAAAATGAAAAAAACTTTTAAAAATTAACCGCGCTGACCACAATTGATTAACTATAATGAATAAGTTGTTCAAGACATTGCGAGTTTAGTCCTGCATTTCATTAAAATTACTTTAAAACAATTTTTGTTAGACTTGAAAAGAACGAAGATACGAGGTTTTTGTCTTTAACTAGATCTGAATTTGGGACTTACGAGTTTTTCACCCATTTTTACAACCTCATTTACCCCAGATAGAAAGTCGTTAGAGATACAAGCTTTTGGTGGAAGGTGGTGGGAAAAATGAGAGAGTTGACTATGTATCTAAGTTAATTAAAAACAAAACAAAAAATCGAGATACAAGGTTTTTGAATTTCACCGACGATATGCAGTTCATAACGTACCCATTCTACTATATGACACTGATATTTAACCATTTCGACAGTCACGCTTTGGCTTTTCCTTTCCTGTTTCTTGCTTCCAAATATCTGGCTAGCTTACTTATTATGTTGTGCTTTTTGTTCACTTTTTGTCGTGTACTCACGGTATTAGTGTTCTTGCATCTTTGTTGTGGTTTGTATTTCAGAGTGCTGTCTCGTGTTTATATAATGTGTGCAGATTTAAAAGACAACCAACCCATCTTGGAAATTACAAACCAAACTTAGAAAATGTGGGCCAATTCTTAATCCATTACCCGACCATCAGTGTCTCTTAGTCTTAATAATGAATCTCTCCCTCTTGTAGTTTTTATCCTTTTTTTTCTTCTTTCTTCTGGTTTGGCTGATCTCTATCTATTCTACTACAGTGCGTTTGTGTGTTTGCTGCTGTGTGTCTGAAATCTAGCATGAAAATGCCGCAGTTGAGCATCATGATGAAGCGGCCCCAGCTCAGGATAAGGGGTTTAGAAAGTGGCCCGCTCCCCCTTTCCGGCCTCCTCCGCCTAGGGATAATTGGACTTCCACCGCCCCCGGCCACGGAAGACCCAGGGTAAAGTGGATTTTGCAGGACCCCCGGTCATCTTTTTATAGTGTTGAAAAAGACAGAAGAGATAAAAATTCTACGATTTTCGTGTCAGATGGGATTCGTGGGTTTGCTCTGCCCGTTCATGGCTGTTTAGTCATTGGATGGAAGGGACAGTCTCAGTGTATGTGTTTTAGCGAGAGAGGTTGTTGTGATTGTGTGTTTGCTTTGTTTTGTGTTTTGTTGTGAAACTAGTGTAGTTTTTGCTGGTGAAAATGTTTTGCTGGTTTCGATAGTGTTTCATTGTTTTTAGGCTTGGTAGACCTCTGCGAAACAGTTTGAAACAAAATTATTGAAAAAATGTTTTGAAATGGCATGAAAAAGTGAAAATTTCACTCATTTATTGAATTTTATTGAATTTTCTTCGGACCCCTGGACCCCCGGCCATTTTCCTTGAAAACCACTTTGCTCCCACTGCCATGCCTGTGTTTTAGACAAGACCAATATGTTGAAGAAAGAAACCACTTGAACTGTAAATGTAACAAACTTTGACAGTACGGGTTTTGAAGATTCAATGAAAACAATTTATTTAGCCCTTTGACTGCCACCAACGTATTACATACTGACCTGATGACATCATCAGATGAAGAGGAATAACCCTGATATGTTGGCTTTTGCTCCAACACAGTCAAGAGAGTAATACCCCCAGACCATTTTGCCAGATTGGCTCTATCAGTTGTCTTTTTCGTGGCATGATTTGCCCAATGATTTTTTCTTTTATTTTCTCTGGCAGTCAAGGGGTAAGCAAAATGAATGAGAGAAGAGGGTCCTGTAGGATTATAGAACTTTAAACTACTATTAGTGTATCATACTTCTACTTATCGTTTTGATAAAACAGATGTGAAGGTAGGGTCTTTTAGGCTTTAGAAATTCATATGACTACTTCTTGTATTCAATGGTGGGTTTAGGGTTTTGCTCTTTGAAGAGATAATTCTGAGATAATGATAGAAAATACTTCCAGATCTATCTAGTTCTGTGAGAAAATGAATGTAAGAATAGACTGAAGTGTGTGTTTGAGATTTGTGGAAATAGATTTATTGTGTGCTTGTAGATTCAAAATTGATAGAGAAATCTGTATTAGCCATTGCAACGGCCACCTTTTGCAAAAGTGAATGCCCTTGGTATATGCTTGAGTACTGACCAAACAAGTGAATAACTCTTGCCAATAACCCTATTTGAGGCCACTGAATGGCTACTCTTTTGCTTGCAAGAGTGAATGCCCTTTTGGATACTGACCAACAAGGGATTAACTATCGCTGTCAAGGGTGTTAATAACCCTAGTTGCAGTGGCCAATACTACTTTTATTAGACAGTGGAAGTAGGTTAAAAAATTTAAATAATCTTAATCTTTTGCCCCCATTTCTTGTAGGATGATCTTTGAGAAAGTCGGAAAATTAAATAATTAATTTGATAAAGAAAACAAATTGTTATTGGAAATTATGCTTAATTAATATCCAACAGAATTACCTGACAACTTTTTTATTCTTTAGGTATGAATCAGGAAATGCTTCTATGGATCTAGACCGTAGCAACTTGTATCCCAAAATTTGAAGAACGTAACTAAAGATCTGCAAAATTACTCCAGGCCAAAAGATGGGAAAAGTAATATTTCAATGCAAGCATACTATCTATATTGTTCATGTGAAGTGATTAACGAAAATTATGTTTGATATATATTCCTTGGTACCTTTCCTGTACTCACTATTATATTAACTTTGTATATATCTTCTCCCTGTTTGTATTTTAACTCCTATGTATAAACCCAATTTTTTCATGTGTATGGTCTCCGTAGCAAAAACTGCATCGTTTGGAATGCTGTTCTAGTTATTCTTTTATTCTGTTTCGTATTTATTCATATGCACTGGTTTGCTTTATTAATGTTGTGCCTCTTTCTGCATGCCTATGTATGCTTTACTTATAAATCTGTTAGCTTTGTTGAATCTGTTCTTGCATTTTGTGCTGTGTAAACTGTAAGCTTGGGACGCTAGAATAGCTTTTAAGTTATGGAAGAAGAGTCAACGCTGGAAGGTGTATTTGAAATTGAATGAAAGAAAAGAAAAAGTGTGGTATACGAGCAAATGTAGAGCTTTCTTTTTTAACCCCTTCCCTGCCTGCCGCCCTGTCTACTACAGGATGGGTGATGTCTGATTTCATCAATTCCTGGAATAATGAAAAAAACCATGTTGTCAGAAAATTTCATAATGATAATTTCTCAATTTTTCTCCGGCAGTGAAGGGGGTTAAACAAAGACGTTTCTGGGTTTGCTCCTCTATACTTTTCATCCTCACAGAGCTAGGCGATGGTGCCGTAGGTGGCTTTGGCGGGGCGAGTTAGCGAGAGGGGGAGGGTGGGCGGGCGAGGGGAAGGGTTAACGGTAACCCATTAATTCATTAACCCAAACACGGTTTGTGAACTCTTGTCGTTTCTTTCACCTCAGGGGACCTACACCAGCCCCGGCCAGATGCCGAGCCCCGGGGGCACGGACTCGTTCTTCCAGAGCTACTACACGCCCAACCCAAACACCATGTACCCGTTCATGAGCCAGGGCATCAGCACCACGGAGGGCCCCTGGTCCAACGGCGGCGACACGGCCATGTTCCCCATGAGCTACGACTACAGCAGCATGTACGGCGGCTTCGGCTTCCCCTTCGGCAGCTGGGACTACCCCAGCGAGTACTGGAACGCGCCCGCCCAGCCCCCGGCGCCCCCCCAGGCGGGTGCCCGCAAGGACCCCCACCGCCCTTACCCGGAGACGGACTACTACCCGGCGGACCCGTCCATGATGGCGGCGGCGGCTGCTGCTGCGGCGGACTCATACGGGATGATGAACGGTGCGGGGCCCGGTCCTGAGCGGGGCCTGGGCGGCGGGGGGGACCCCATGGGGGGTGTGGAGCAGGGGCTAAGGGGCATGACCCTGCAGGGACCCATGGAGAAGAAGATGGACCACGGCCCCACCATGGGGGCCGAGATGGTCGGGGGTGTGCCCCACCACCCCCAGGAGATGGTGTCGCCCCCGCCCGTGCCCCAGTCGGTGTCCTCGAGCATGCACGGCGTCGTCAGTTCCCAAGGGATGGGGCTCAGCGTGGGAGGAGGTGGCATGGGAGGTGGGGGAGGAGGGGGAGGCATGGGCAACCAGGCGCCCAAGAAAACGTCGTGGGCCGCCATCGCGTCCCAGCCGGCCCGGTCCCAGCCACAGGTGCGGCCCCGCATGATGCCCCGGGCCCCGGCCAACCCCAACAAGCCGCACAGCATGGACATTGGGACCTGGGAGAGCCGCGGTGGGATGGGGGGAGGAGCCGGAGGAGGAGGAGGAGGCCCCGTGGGCGGGAAACCGATGCCCGGGCAGCGCCAGGCCTGGAATGCCCCTCGCCGCCAGATGGGCGGCCCCACGGGGCCACCGTCTGGCATGAACAGCAACAGCAACAACAGCGGGGGCCACAGCCAGAACCACCAAGGAGGCGGAGGAGGACAGCACCCCAGCTCGTACGGGTCGGGCTCCAGCAGCCCCGGAAACATGGCCGGCGGGGGAGGCGGCACAGGCGCGGGTGCGGGCGCAAACGGCTCAGCCCAGAACCACCACCCGGTTCTGGACAAGCTGCGGCAGGAGAACCAGTACAACCCCAAGGAGTTCACGCTGAACACGAAGGGGGCGCGTTTCTTTATCATCAAGAGCTACTCGGAGGATGACATCCACCGCTCCATCAAGTACAACATCTGGTGCAGCACTGAGCACGGCAACAAGCGCCTCGACTCGGCCTTCCGCGAGCGCGAGGGCAAGGGCCCCATCTACATGCTCTTCTCCGTCAACGGCAGCGGGCACTTCTGCGGCGTGGCCCAGATGCTGTCGCCCATCGACTACAACAAGAACTCGAGCGTGTGGGCGCAGGACAAGTGGAAGGGCCAGTTCGAGGTGAAGTGGGTGTACGTGAAGGACGTGCCCAACTCGCAGCTGCGCCACATCCGGCTGGAGAACAACGAGAACAAGCCGGTGACCAACTCGCGCGACACGCAGGAGGTGCCCCCCGAGAAGGGCAAGCAGGTGGTGAAGATCCTGCACGGCTACAAGCACACCACCAGCATCTTCGACGACTTTGTGCACTACGAGAAGCGCCAGGAGGAGGACCAGTCGCCCACCAACAGCGCCCCCCTGCCTCCGCCCCCCTCCAACCACTCCCACCACGCCCACCACGGCGGGGGGCACGGGGGACACTCCGGGGGTCACCCTGGGGGTCCCGGCGGTATGGACAGAGGGGACCGCAGCCAACGAGGAGGACGGGTAAGACATGAGACATCTTTATTGTCCGTAGTGCACAATGCACATGATGTATGGAAAAGTGGTGTCGCCCATGTAAAATTTGGCAGATTGACTCATTCGCATCGCAACTACTTTGAATTATTAAAGAAACTCACAAATCACTCCAGCCATACACACAAGCAAAACATACATAAACTAAAGGAGAAATGGAAGAAGATTATGGGTTTTTACTTCAGGTTTAGACATAGGGAATTGGTAGATCAGACTTTTTTATATATAGACTTTATAAACTCTATACACCGATTGGTTCCCCCACAACAAAACACTACAAAAGCAAAGTCAGAGGCAAAATTGTGGTCTAAGGGAGCGAAGCGAGTTTAGAAGTGATAGAAGTGACCAAGGTATGGTGTGCACACAGATTTACTTTCCTTGAAGCAATTTTATCAAATAGGCCATTTGCCGCGTGCTGGCAACCTTCAATTTCACTGAGTTGAACTAGAGAGGTCAGCGCAACTCGGGCAGAACAAGCTCGGGCAATTTAGTAGTCGTAAAATAGAGTACGGACAGTTGTGGCAAATGCCCTATTGACAGCTATCTATTCATTCTGGACATATATGTCCGGAACGACTTGTAACGAGTTAAGCAGTGATGTACAGAGGATTGAAAAATGATGGGACTAACTGTCCTGACAAGAGAAATCAATATATAGGACAATGTCTGGACTGGCTCTTGCAGAAATGGGTAAAGGTAAAGATGTGCCACCCCCCATGCATTTCTTGGTTAATTGTATTTTTCCGTTTTTGCCTTACATAAAAGCTGTATTTTAGGAACATTTTTAGCTAATTACCTTTTTGGAATACTAACCCTAACCCTACCCCTAAACCTAACCCTACCCCGCGATTTGTCACAGTTGTGGTTCGTTGCGTTTTTCCGTCTTATACGGTGTGGGGTAGGGTTAGGGTTAGGGCTAGGGTTAGGGTTAGTATTCCAAAAAGGTTATTAGCTAAAAATGTTCCTAAAATACAGCTTTATGTATGGTAAGAAAGGCAATAACGGAAAAATACAATTAACCGAGATAGGTAGGGGGGGTGGCACATCTTGACCTTTACCCAGAAATGTTATATTTCAATGTCCTATGACTGGGGCCCAGGGACATCACTGATTAACCCAATGACTCCCAACCATTCGAACTGGGAATCGATCCCAGTTCCCGAGAGATGGGAATTAACTCCGAACGTCACACCAAATCTTTTCATTAAAAAAATCACCCAGAATAAAGTCCAACTCGCATTTCATTTCTGAGAGATGCATATTGAATAGCAATGATGATGATATTATTCCACAGCTAACACACTGTCAGTGTCACACAACAAACCATGAATTGGAATAAAAAATCCGTAATGGCACTCCGAGCATCGCGCCGAGTCAATACTGCGTCACGTCACGTGGAAAGAAGAAAATAATTTGGGGTCACTTCGAAAAATCCGTTCAAAAAGACTGCTGTAAGAACCAAAAACGGACCACTGAGAGTCAGGAACAGGAAGAACTAACTTAGTATATTGCATTGTGGGTAGGGTGAAAGTGAACGTACTAGACCTGGCGTTCAGCGGGCGCAATCGGCGCATACGGGCTGCATGAGTTGACAAAATTTGGTTGAATTTGGCGTCTGTGTCCTAGAGAGGGTTAAGCAAATAATACGAATGAAATAGATAATTGAAATAGCTTATCATACAGTTTCTCATGTTCTTTGTCTCACCAAACAATAGTAAGCAATTCACAGGATCTCGTTTGAGACAAAGAACGCGAATTAACAACTCAGACATGCTAATTTTATGATGATTGCACTCTTTGATGTCTTAGGAAAGTGTACAAATGATCCGTACTTGAATCCAGCGCTGTTGAGGCGCTAAGCTTTTGTGTGAATTTTTTTTTAGATGGACTCCATACTTTCATAGTGCCTTCACACACAGTCTTCAAATTTGGCATGCATGGTCAGGGCAATGTTCTGTATCAGTGGGCACAATTTCATGTAGATATCTTTATTAGATCCTGAGAAACAACAATTGCCCCCAAAAGTGCAGTGTGCCACCGTAAGCCCCACAGTGTCACCATCAGGCATCAGAACTGTCAGAGGATCAAGAATTGCTGGAAGAGGATTCGAATGTGTTGCTAGAGGGTGCTGATTTTCTGCCGAGTGTGATCTGTCAGGGCTCCCAGGGACCCCCATTTGGGGGTATATGAAGCACTACAATTCTAAATGACCCTCTAAAAGAATGTGCAGGGGGTCCCAGGGATGCACTAGAAAATTTCTTTTTAGCATTCGCAATGCCACTGGGACCCTCTATCCTGCCTCTAGGACCCTCTAAACTGTAAGTGAAGGAGTCCCTGGGACCCCTTGTTTTGTGGGGCGATTGGGAGCCCTGTCTGTGTTGTCAAATAGCATTTCCTGCTTTTCCATGTGAAGTTTTGCTGGGGACTTGAAGCTAAAGCTACTCTGACCCGTGCACTTTAAAATTCCATTCGGCAGTCAAAGACAGTGAAGTTGAAAGAGTCGGCAAGAGCAGGAAGAAATCCTACTGCCTGGTATGATGACAAATTGATAGCTAGGTTTCCTGTGTCCGCTCCCCCCCCCTCCAAAACACACACGTCTTTTATCTTTCCAAGTTTCAGATGTAGTAGATTCTACAAATTAATTTTTTTTTTTAAAGAAAACATTCTTTAAAAAAAACAAAAAACACAATTATCTGCCAAATAATATGCTTGAGCGTCCAATAAAATTTTTTGAAAAATTATTCAGTATTTTAGTAATTTCTTAGGTACTAACTACTATAACGGATTATCAAAAAAACAAATAAAACAAAAACTTCAAGCATCCTTGACCGAAAAAATACAAAACAATAAAGCCCTTCAGATGTTGTGGGTTCTATATTTATACAAACAAAAGGGGGGAAAAGGTTAGTCTGGCAACTACTAGTACCAGTAGAACTAGTAGTCTCTGCTTACAATAATTTTTTGGAAAAATTTATTCAATCGTTATCCCTTCCCCCCCCTGAAAAAGAAAGAAAGATTATTTTGATTACTATCTATTCCTAGCAGCATAAAATCTATGCTTATAAAATTCATTTGATGTCTGTGCAGACCTGCCTACCCATACGATTTTTCCGTATTTAGTGTTTTTCCGAGTGTTTTTCATCATTTTGCATGGCAGTTTAATGTTCTATAATGTTCCGTTTTTGGGTCTCCTTGCAATTTCGTGGAGTACCTAAAAAAGAAATTGGGGGTAGGCAGGTCTGTCTGTGCGTGTGTTTGTTCACCATGTAGTGTAAGTGTAACTCATGAACTGGTCGACAGAATCGCTTTAAATTTTGTATGGTGGTGTATCAAAAAACCTATCTTGCAACACTGATGGTCTCATACTGTCATCGAAATTTTGAACCTCCAGTGCAAATCTCTGCCAAGGAAGACTCACTCTTAATTTTATGTCAAATCATATGTGCTGTAGTAGTAAAGTGTAGTACCTCAAAGTACTGGTAGTAACTCAACAGGCTGGACTGGCTGGCAGCGCTTAATTCCCTTGGACTATAAACCTGACTGAATGACAGAGGGAGAGACTCAGAGAGAGAGAGTGTGTGTGTGTGTGTGTGTGTGTTTTCTTCAGTTTAACATCCTTCCACTAAAACTAAAAGTGATTCAGACAGTATGTGTGTGTGTGTGTTTGTGTGCTTGAAGTGTAGTGAGCGGGTTTGCTAGTGAACTATGAACTTGGCTCAATGAGTCGATAAGAAATTAAAAAAATGAAAGTGAGTTTTTGTGTGTGTGTGTGTGACAGACAGAGAGAGAGAGAGAGAGAGAGAGAGAGAGAGTGAGTGAGTGAGTGTGTGTGTGTGTGTGTGTGTGTGTGTGTGTTTGTCACAATGTCAATAATCATTTTGATTTTTCTGTGTTTTAACCCTTTTGCCGCCAGCCATGTTTCAGCACAAAAAAATGTCATTAAACTTAAACTGAGTGGAGAAAAAAATGTTTCTGCAATATTGCGAATTCCTTGGTGACATAATATATTATAACAGTGTTTCCCATAGGGGTGAAATGTGAGAGTCCCAGGAACTCCCTGTTCAAAATTTTAAGAGTCCTTTTCATATTTTTAAGAGTCCCCTAAGTACATGTATAAGATAAAAAATGCTTTAACAAAAGCACATACATGCTAAACACACATGCTATATGCACAGTGAACACACAGGCAAACACATACATGTGCATAACCCCTGGAAATGGATTAGGCTGACTACAGAGAGAGAGAGAGAGGGGGTGGGGGGGGGGACAAACAGATTGAGATATGGACAGAGAGACAGGCAGACAGACACACAAGCGTACACACACACTTGCATGTGCAGTAGCTTATGTTTTTGAGAAGATGCCATTCACATCTCTAAAAGAACGGCTTGATGCTGCTGCTTTTTCCTCTGTCGAACTTGCAAAAACCGTTCAGATTTGGTCAACGAAGAAATCAGACCTAAAACTTGAAGCACTTCACTCTCGCGAACAAGCATTCAGATGTAAACAAAGATCGTTTTGGAATGACCGGACATGTGTCTGCTTTAGAAAGGAAAACCCCGGATGGTCAGAAACAAGACTGACAACCAGGAAAACCAAAGCAAACAGACTGACCGCTGTGGCACGAAGCGAAAATCTGGTTCGGAGTTTTGATATGGAAAAGTTGGGGTGGCTAGACCTAATTCCAACGATCCTACAAGTTGCAGACGATGTTTGAGCGAGTCCGAAACTAGCAAACATATTCTTCTGCCCCTTTCCTACTCGTGGCTTCTTTTGGGGAGGCATGGCTGGTTTTAAACACGAATTGTTGTCAAAAGGCCGAGAACGATCTTGTTTAGCACTAGAAGACTAGGTCACGCTGGAACTTTATTTGGTCTTCAAAAAGTTGGATCGGAAAAGCTTTACCGAATGTGCAATGCCGCCATTTCTTCGTTTCGGAGTTCGTTTCGCCAGATACAACTTTTTAGTTCTGATTATGGTCCGAGGCCGCGGAAGAACTAAGTTTAGCAGACGACAGAATCCTTGAAGTTGTTGACTGCTTTGACGAAAAATCAATCGGTCAGAGCCTGCCTGCTAAAACTATCCGTCAGAATCGAAGGTTTATGAGTCAATGACCGACGCCAAGAATGAACCCTGCTGTCTTGGTCTGTTGAAAAAAGTGTGCTTCAGGGACGCACATATGTGCGTTATGGGAAACACTGATTATATAACATTAGGCCTATCCCTACCTCCCCAAATTAAGAAAATAGGGTCTTCAGATAACAGGTCTGGATTGGATGACTTTTAGTGACATGGGTGTTAAACTATTGTGGTGCTAAAATGCGACATTGGCAGTGAAAGGGTTAAAGAAGAATCAATGCATGAAAGATTACAAGTGTTTGTTTCTCCTAGCTTTGTTCATGTTGCATCAGTATTTGTTTAACAACAAAAATGTAATGTTCTACTAGTACTAGATAGTGCACATTTTGTCACAATGTCCAGAGCTTTTGATTGTTTTTAGAATTCATCATGTTCACGGATCCCTGACTCCACAAAATGAGGGGTCAATTTTTAGAGATACGGGTCATTGGTCTGCCCCCCCTGACAATCCAAAGCTCTATACAGCATTACTACAGTATAAAATTGCATTGTTACTGTTAGAAGACGTTTACATAATTACTGGGGGGCATGCTTTTATGTCTTGTTATTCTTGGTAAAAATGATGAATGCATTCATGAGACAGCTACAGTACTATACTAAACGATTTATGCTCTTGATCATAGAAGACAGATCACACCACCGCCCATGTACAATGTAGTGCCGTGATATTTCAGTTTCCTTTTTTGAACTTTTTCTTATGCTCTTCGCCTCTTGACTGATAAAAAGTCTGCATTTCTTGCCTATGCTTGCTGAGCTGTGCATTAAGCGTACTGACATGATGACATCACTGATGATGTCATCAGATGAAGAGGAATAACTCTGATATTCTGGCTTTTGCTCTAGATAGCACAGTCAAGAAAGTAATATCCCCAGACCGTTTTGCCAGAATGGCTCTATCAGTTGGGTAACTCTCCTGAAAACTGGGTCATTGTGACCTATCCTAATTATTAAACAATAAAAAATCAAATCAAACAATGAGATATCATTCATTTGTGTATTTCAGCTCTAAATAGTTGTAAGAATCAGATAAAATGTTTCTTTTAGCTGTGCATGTACCAAAATGTGTTTAATAAACAATTTTGTCTAAAAAAATGGGCATTTTCAGTGCTTAGTTTTGTGACATGCCCAACAGTCTTGCATAAAGTTTCTATTTTTTCAAAAACCACAAAAGATTCTGCACACATATGCATGCACACTCAAGATGAGTAGTAGTCCTTCCTTTATAGTAACAATTTTGTGGATTTTACCAAAAAGTGTGTTTTAAAATAACATTTTAAATACCAGGTAGCGCTGACAACATGTGGTGTCCTCAAATATAATACAAAATAATGCAGATTTTCTTTGCCTCAACAATCTCTAAGACCCATTTTTTTCTTATTTAGTTATCAAAAAACATATTGTTGACAATGTATGTGCATGAACAGTAAATATAATTGTTAAATAGATTTTTTACAATTTTTTAAAAATCTTTGGTCATTGTCGTGTCCACAAAATGTGTTGTCAGCGCTACCTACATAATTAAAATTTTCACCTAGGGACTTCTTCTGCCCAAGTCAAAAGTTTACTACTTTCAAACAACTACTAAAGATCATTATTCATACAAAGTTTCAAATGTGTGGGATGTTTTGATTGGTCAAGAGAGCACAAAAACAGTATGGTGTCCACCCCTAAAAGGCCCGTTGTCAGCGCTACCTGGCCACTGAATGGGCCTTCTATGTGTAGAATAGCTTGTTCACAGTTAAGTTCTTAACCATAAGGCCAAATTTGCCAATACAATACACATTTATTCTTGTAGCAGACATATCTTTCAATTCACAAGAAATTTAATTCATACAATTTTCTTTTAGTGGATGGATGACAATGGCGTCCTTCTTGTTGTCTGTGTTGCCCACAATTTTTTTCTCAAATTTAAATCTTATTCTTTTTTTTCTATCATTGGATACATATATAAAAAGACTTCATTTCAAAGTAATCTGTAAGTTAAAAGTGATAAATGCACCGTAAAGTCTGTTTAAGTAGGTAAAATCATGTAATGATAATGGAGGACACCATGTTGTCAGCGCTACCAGTGGGTGTCCCTGTTGTCAGCGCTACCCAGAAATTATTTTTGTTATTAAGCTCTTTATATTTTACTTTTTTTTCTATCATTGAAAACATGTCTTCATTTCAAGGTAATCTGTAAGTTAAAAGTGATAAATGCACCATAAAGTCTGTTTAAGTAGGTAAAATTATGTAATGTAGGACACCATGTTGTCAGCGCTACCAGTTGGCGTCCCTGTTGTCAGCGCTACCCAGAATTTTTGTATTTTATTAAGCTCTTTATATTGTAAATTACCGTATCTATGGGTTATTCCTGGTGGTAATGAAACTATTCTAACACATCCGCTATGAAAAATTGTCATTTTGAGTGGTGAGACATTATATAACAACATTTTGATATGAACCATGGTAATGTGCATAGATGACACAAACCAACACTAGTATTTAAACACATTTCTTTTGTATTATTTTGCAAATGAAACCATTTGTAAGCCTTTATTTCAAGAAAGTCTGCTATGTTAAAGTGATAAATGCACCATAAAGTCTATTTAAGTGGGTAAAATTATATAATGGAGGACACCATGTTGTCAGCGTTACCAGATGGTGTCCTGTTGTCAGCGCTACCCAGAAATTTATTTTTTAAAATTTAACACTTATTTTTTAATTGTCAAATTAATGGAATATCAGAGATAATAATGAAACTATTCTAACACATTTGAAATAAAATAAATGGCATTTTGAGTGGCACAACATTATATAACAAAAATTAAAACAATCAATTATGGTAAGATCCAAAGACGGTATAAACTAACACCAATATTAAACAATAAAAAAAAAATGTTTTTAATGAAATCATTCATAACTCTTTATTTCAAGACAGTCTGTTATTCTAAAGAGATAAATGCATCATAAAGTTTATTTAAGTTGATGAAATTATGTAATGAAGGACACCGTGTTGTCAGCGCTACCAGCTCTGGACGCATATAAATAAAGTAATAAAACCCAGCAATGATAGCTTTGACTGATTTTGTTTTCATTTCATAAGAAAGTTGATTCATAAAGCTACTCTATGCATGCATTTTCTGTTCAATTTGCCCAATTTTATTTTTTGGCTTCTATGTCACATATTGGACCAGTTTTCAGGAGAGAGACCCAGTTGTCTTTTTCATGGCATGATTTGCCCAATTGTTTTTTCTTTTCTTTTTTTCTGGCAGTCATGTTATCTTATTCTACAAATTATCATGTTCCATACAATGGTTTATTTACGATTGCCCGGGACTCTCATTTCGTTTTTGATTTTAAATTAAAGCTTAGTTGATTGCCTACTCAGGCTACTGTGTGTGTGTGTGTGTGCATGGGTGCTCCTTCTTGCAGGATGTCCTGAATTGCAGGATGTCCTGAATTGCCTAGAGCCGGCGTTGCCGGATTATGAGAATTTCAGAAGCAACAATTTTCCTACACACACTTGTACAATAAAAAGGGCCTATATTAGTATATATATTCAAAGGAATGTAGCACTTGTACTAGTCTTGAGGGGTGGAAAAAGAGCAGTAAATGTGTGTGTGCGCTGCTCCTGTACTCCGCCGGGACCGCCCGCCCCCTTGCAGGATTTTTGAAATTTCCCAGGAGCACCCATGACGTGCAGGCATCAGAATTGTCAAGAGTTATCCCACTATAGTCTGGGGTCTTGATGGCCCTTGTACCGCGGTTTTCAGAGGATTGGACTTCAGACTATTCTGATGCCTGCATGTGTGTGTGTGTGTGCGTGCGCTAGTCAGTTGTGTCAGACTATGACTTGCACACAGCTGAGAAGGCGATTGCTATTCTGAAGAGCTGGGTTGAAATTGGTTTATTGTGGTGACAGGTGAGGAAAGGCGCAAAGCGGCGATGGTATTAGGTACTTTATAGTCGCAGAGGTGTCTCTGTGAAATTCGTGTTGTTCCCACCTGGAGAGCGCGTCGCAGCCAGAGGCGCGCCACCTTTTTTTTTTTTTTGCATGCGATTTTTGTGTGACTGATGTGGAAGGAAGGGGGGGGGGGGGGTATTTTTTGACCAAATGACAACTTTTTTGTTGCCACTGGGTTTAACGTGTGCTAAGTGCATGGGCACATGGGACCTCTGTTTATCCTCTCATCCGAATGACTCCACGTTCAGACCGTAAGGCCTAGTGCAAAGTGAGAGGAAAAATCCCCTGTACCCAGGTTCGATCTCGGGTTTACTTGACACGAGGCGAACGCACTACCAGTACCACTGTGGGTAACTAGCCGCTAGTCCTTAATTATTGGCAAGCGCCAGATAGACGCATTACAAGTTGTATGGATGCTCCTGCTTTCATGGATGTCGTGAAGTTCAGGATGTTTTTGTCCCCTATGTCCTGAAGTTCAGGATTTTTCATATTTTGTTATTGCCTGGAGCTGGCGTCGCTGGATTATGAGAATTTGAGAAGATGCATTTTGCTGGTTATAGTAGAGGTTATGGAAGTTTTAACCAAAAGTGAAAGTGCAATGAGAGCCTGTCGGTTACATTGGAAACTGTTGTTTCCCTTCAGCATCCAGGGGGCATTGCCCCCCCCAGAACCCCCAGGAGGGGCGCTGTCCTTGCACTCCGCCGGTGCCTGGGCGGGCCCTGGACCCCTGCCTTGCAGGATTTTTTTTAATTTCCCAGGAGCACCCATGAATTTGTAAATATGCAGTTTCTTTTTAATGTGTGTAAATGGCGCAGGCGTGCCAACAATCTGAGACTCTGGTCGGAGGTGCACACACATCTGTGCGTAAGAAGTGAAGCTGCTATGCTCTAAAAAAACAACCACACCCACGTTTGGTTGTACTAAATATTTTAATATTTCTTCTGTAACAATTATTCTACATTTGCTTTCTTTCGTTTTTTTGGTAACGCGCTAAACGCTTTTTCCTCCCCCTGGGTTTCAGGACAGTCGTCGCGGCGGGCGGCACAACTAGAGGGCGGGTGTGTGCTGCAGGGCAGCATTGCATGCTGGGACGGACTGGCAAGGCCACACCCATCGGCTGCTCGCCCCCCCCCTCAGGGTCCCGCGCTCTGTGCAGATGGCACTGACCTCCCCTTTCTGCTTCTTCTACAACTACTACTTCTACTTCATCCAATCAATCTGGCATCTGTGGATCGTGGTTTTTTGTCTTTCTTCTTGTGGGTTTTCGGATTTTTTCAGACTACCTCCCCCTCCCCCCTCCCCCCCCCCTCCTAAACTCCAGCTTCTCCCATCACCATCCACATATTTAGAAGAAGAAAAAAGAAAAGAAAAAAAGAATGTAAGATTTTTGTTTTTGAAGATTGTAGAGTTCTCTGTGTAGCAGGGTCTCTATTGTTTAGCCTTGAATCGATTGATTTAATAATAATCAGTAATGCAATTTTGTTTGAATATTTTTCTTCCTTTCTTTCTTTCTTCATAATCATCTTCTTTTTCCTTCTCTTTCTTCATGCTCGATTCCCGTCCTCATCACGAACTGTTTTCGGATTCTGACGATTCTTTGGCTTGGTATTTGATAACAAGTTCGTCCTTCCGTTAATGAAACAAAAAAAACTCGGCTTTTGATCAGCTTTTGACCACCTGCTTTCAACTGAAGCATTGGATATCAAAAAGAGGAAAAGAAAAAAACGGGCCGGTCTTGGCCGCGGCACCGGTAATTTACCAACCAATTTTGTTTTGTGTGTGGTTTTGTGTCCAAAGTATATATATATATATATATATATATACAGCATATGTAGTGGCTCATCACTTCTCACCTTTCACATCCCCCCACCCACCCACCCCCTGTCCTCCCACCCCAACCCCCACCCCACCCCACCCATTTCCCACCTCGTTCGGTCCTTTTTTTTTTTTTTTTTTTTGTCTTTCCTTCCCTTGTGGTGTCTTTCGGAGGTTTGGTGACGAAGAAGAGAGCTTCGCCTTTTTTTTTTTTTTACTGCATCGATTGATTGATTGATTGATTAACCGTGGGTATATTGCTGAGACAACGTTCAAGACTTAAAAAAACCTTATGAAACAACACGAAGTACAGTTTAAGGGAAAAACAAAAACAGTTTTAAAAAAACCGACTCAACGTGAAGACAAATTGTTTATAATCCTGAACATCTTCAATCGCATCTTAGTGTTTTATAAAAAATAATTTAAAAAAACTGCGTGTTATTATTATTATTATTATGAACTGCATGAGGCCTGTCACCTCACTGTGCGCGGTCAGGTTTCTCCCTGAAGACCTTGTATCCTTCAAGCCATCTGCGGTCGGTCGTACACAGCGCGTGTATTGCACAAACCCAGGTTTTCTTCAAATTGTGGACAAGATCAGACTTCCCGTGATGTTTTAAAGACCTTTCCCCAGGATCTTTCAGTGATTATTTTTATTATTATTATTATTTTTTTTTTTTACCAACTTGTTGACTTCTACCCCTTTTTTTTTTTTTTCGTTGTTAAAAAACAAAACTAAAAGACACGAATTGAAAACCAACCAAACTTTACAGACAGGTTTTTTCTGTAGACACTTGGTGACCATCCGGGTGATTTAAAAAAAAAGTGCAGGTGATATATTATTTTTCTGCCCCTCGGAGGCTCCTCAATCTTAGACGCTTTTGCATTGGACTTAGAATCTACTTTGAATGCAGTGAGTGGAGTTTCCAACAGACTTCGTTCCGGACGTGTTGAGAGTAAATGTGATCTTACATGGCCGCCCACTGCTTTTGTTTTTTCGTTATTGGCCATTGTGGGTTGGTTTTTTTTTCCTTCTCTCTCTCTCTCTCTCGCTGAAACTGGTTGTTGTTTTGGGTAGGTTTTTTTTCTCAAGAAAACAAACCAAAACTAAAGACGTACACACAAGCACACACACGCACACGCACACACACACATAAGCAGCGAAACAGAAAAGAAAAAAAAATTACAACAAAAACAAATAATACACTTTTAATTAACTGTATAATTTCATACTGTTGAACTTTTTAAAAGGAACGTGTTGCTGATTCAGTGATTTGTGATTAATCATAGTAGACTACAAGACAACAACAACAACAGCAAAAAGAAAAGGGGAAAGTAGTTTGGAACAATGAAACGAAGGGGGACTCATTCGTTATTCATTGTGCGAGGAATTTATTATTTTAGGGGGTGCAACAAACTTGGAACAACTCGACAACTCATACAGGGATCGATGGCAAGCTCGTGCCCAAGGGGGGATGCTAGAACTTTGTTCTGTTATTCCCAAATAAAAAAATAAAAAGTGTAACTAAGCATATCTGCTGGTGTTGGTGTGTTTTGGCTGACAGGGGAAGAATGTGTTGGATTGTGTGTGTGTGTTGATGTTAAGTGTACATATGTGTGTGGGTGTTAAGTTTATGCACTGCGTTTTGAAGAATGATTCCCAAGTTGTATGTGTTTTGGTTGACTGGGGGGGGGAGAATTTGTTGGATTGTGAGACTATTGTGTGTGTGTGTGCTGATGTTAAGTGTACGTATGTGTGTGGGTGTTAAGTTTATGCACTGCGTTTCGAAGAATGATTCCCAAGTTGTATGTGTTTTGGTTGACTGGGGGGGGGGAGAATTTGTTGGATTGTGAGACTATTGTGTGTGTGTGTGCTGATGTTAAGTGTACGTATGTGTGTGGGTGTTAAGTTTATGCACTGCGTTTCGAAGAATGATTCCCAAGTTGTATGTGTTTTGGTTGACTGGGGGGGAGAATTTGTTGGATTGTGAGACTATTGTGTGTGTGTGTGCTGATGTTAAGTGTACGTATATGAGGCAATGTCAAAAGGTGCTTTCCAAGCAAGCGAAAAATAAAATGTCATTGTCAGCCATTCTTTTGACCTTTTCTGTTTCTTTTCAACTCCAGTAAAACGACTTTGTGTGAATTTATGGATAAATTAGCTTAGATTATGATTTATCACAATTTTAAATTGTCTTCAGGAGGCATGTTACTTGTGACACGTGACAACATAAAGTACTATGATGTGTGAAGAGTAAAGCAAAGATCATCTTCATAATGCAGAAATAAATAAAGTCACATTGCTAGAATAATCTGGTATAATTGTTTTTGACACTTTAGTAATAACACATGTGTTATGCTTAATTTTGTATCATCACCTACACATACGTCATCGCCTCACTTGCACACAATTGCCTACCATAAAAGAAAATCTCAGAAACAGCAAACAAATGTTTATTTCTTCAAAGAAACATTCCATGTGTATATTGTAAAGCAATGATAAAAAAATTCAAGCCAAATGAATAAGAGAGTAGAACTTTATTTATGTTACTTGCTACACAAATCCATGTGACGACAAATTGAAGTGTTGTCACAGGTAGCAAGTAACATGTGATTGAAGTCATTAAGTCTCATAAACCAACAGAAAAGAAAGTACTTTTTCAAGAAATATTGCTTCAGTATTACTGAAACAGCCAAAGTGTTGTGAAGTAAACTTGTAATGTGCCTAATTTCAACTTAAAATCGTAACTCATGAGTTACTTGTGACATGTGACACCACAAGATCTCCCGTCACAGGGGGTCTCTTACCCTACAACATAATTTTGGCACCCACTAGCAGAAGAGTAGATCAAAATAAAGAAGTTTTGTGCCAAGCTGTCAACATTTCCATCCAAATTATTGCTTCAATCGAATTGATATAAAAATGAACTATGGTTTGTGTGTTACTTGCTACAAGATTATGTTACTTGTAACATAAATTCCTCCGTGACAACAAAAATTTATGAGCCTTCTCTTCGCTCTTTCGATGTTGAAAAGAGTGGAAAAGCTATTGAGCATGCACACTGAGTCGAAGGTTTACAGAAACTGTGGGTTCCGTTCTTGTTGACTGAATTTTTTAATTGTAATAAACATTGAAAGCTCATAAGTGTTACTTGTGACGTCGTGACGACAATCCGTAAATGATGTAATTTTGCTAACTATTACAACAAAAAAACCTATTGTACTAATAGGTGTTAAAATGAGCAACTTCCAATGGATCTATAACCTTCGTTTTAGACTCGTTCTATATTTTTGTTAGTCAAGGCAAACAGTTATCTGCTAGCTCTCAATGTGACGACAATTGTAGCAAGTAACATACCGACTTTGAGGTCATATTACCGTAAAGATACACATGAACATTTTATTTTGAACATTATTATAGTTGCAAAGATTACAGAAGAACATAATACAACTGAAAATGGGTTTGCTATTTGTATCTATTTGGAACCACAAGCCCTCCAAGTGGTGCACTGTTCACCACAGTCAAAATGCACGCCGATTTCGGCCATCTAGTGCCGGTATTTTCGCTAATAGTTTTTTTAATTTGATGTCTTCAATAGCTTTTACTGTTTAATAAACATTTTTAATGTTTCTACAACACAGACAGACTAATCACTGAGATCATAAGCATCATGAAATTAAGTTATGGACAATTTTGTGAGGTAGGGGTGGGGCATGGCACCTTTTGACATTGCCTCATATGTGTGTGGGTGTTAAGTTTATGCACTGCGTTTTGAAGAATGATTCCCAAGTTGTATGTGTTTTGGTTGACTGGGGGGGGGAGAATTTGTTGGATTGTGAGACTATTGTGTGTGTGTGTGTGTTGATGTTAAGTGTACATATGTGTGTGGGTGTTAAGTTTATGCACTGCGTTTTGAAGAATGATTCCCAAGTTGTATGTGTTTTGGTTGACTGGGGGGGAGAATTTGTTGGATTGTGAGACTATTGTGTGTGTGTGTGCTGATGTTAAGTGTACGTATATGTGTGGGTGTTAAGTTTGTGCACTGCGTTTTGAAGAATGATTCCCAAGTTGTATGTGTTTTGGTTGACTGGGGGAAGAATGTGATGGATTGTGAGACTATTTGTGTGTGTTGATGTTAAGTGCATGTATGTGTGGGTGTTAAGT
>CM065706.1:13562838-13612838 GCA_017654935.2 Phymorhynchus buccinoides
GCCCATGAGCTTAGCACACGTTAAACCCAGTGGCAACGAAAAACTTGTCATTTGGTCAAAATGTACCCACCCCTTTCCTTCCTCATCAGTCACAAAAATTGCAATAAAAAATTAAAAAATTGGGTGGCGCGCCTCTGGCTGCGACGCGCTCTCCAGGTGGGAGCAACCCGAATTAGGCCTACACAGAGATGCTTTTGTGACCATAAAGTACCTAATACCTAATCTAGAACATAATCACATCAACATGGTTTTGAGCCTTTCTTCCGGCAAAAGTGGCATAGAACCTCCCCGGTTCCGTGTGGCAAAATAATCAAAGTGTCGATTGTGGCCACGGCATATTAGCTCAGAAGAAAGACATGCAATACCTCGAAGTCGCAGAATGAAGTCTGCTCCAGGGCCAGCATCATGCCGTCCATGAAGTAGTGGGTGTCGAACAGGTCTGGCCGGGGATCCCTGCTGGTGTATTCGTCAGCCTGGGGGATCTTCCCTCTGCGCAGAAAAAAGGGAATAAATACATATGGCTTGTACCCACGTGTCGTCATATCCGGCCACAAGGAGCGCCATATTATGGTCAGATGGGGAAGACGGGGTAAAAAGCGCATGGGCGGGTAAGAAGCCCACCCCAATTATTTCATGAAATGAAGCAAATTTCAGTCTCATTTTGCCCATGAGACGAGCGTTAATGTCTAGCATTCGTCTCATGGGCAAATTTGACTGACATTTTCTTTATTTCATGAGATAATTGGGGTGGGCTTCTTACCCGCCCATGCGCTTTTTACCCCGTCTTCCCCTAACTTTGTTTGAAAAATGCCAGATCGATGCTGCGTATTTGGCTGTTCCAATTCGAAACTTATCTAAACTGTATTTATAACATCTGGATGTTTTCTTTACACATTTAGATAACATTTTCACTTTGTTTACACACAAATAAGGACTAAGATGGCGACGCTTCCGTTGGAAGGGTCGAGATGCGCACGCAGGTGGGGGGGAGCCATAGGGTAAGACGTAGTAAAAAGCCCATGGGCGGGTAATTAAGCAAATTTCAGTCAAATTTTGCCTATGAGACGAGTGTTAATGTTTAGCGTTCGTCTCATGGGCAAAATGTGACTGCAATTTGCTTCATTTCACGAGATAATGGGCATGGGCTTCTTACCCGCCCATGGGCTATTTTTACCCCGTCTTCACCTATATATATATATATATATATATATATATATATATATATATATATATATATATATATATATATACATAGTTTGCTTTGATAAAGCTTTTCTGTGTCCAATGTCTTTATTTGTGAACCTCAGAAACAAAACCAGTTAATGTTAACTTTGAGTAATGTTCGTGTTCAAAAAATAAAATTAAAAATTTAAAAAATTAAAAAATTAAAAAGTTATATAAATTGTGCTGATTTACTTTTTCTCCCAATGGGGGAGGGACAGTGCCTAATGCAAAGACAGCTGTTTCGATCTTGAGAAGATCTCATCAGTTTGCATGATTGGCCTGCAAATTGACTGTCCAGTGGATGGCCAACCTGAGCAAAAAAGACATTCTACAAGAGAATGGTGTCCTCTCTGCATCAAATCGAAAATCCACAATAAAAGCAAACCAGCACAAAGTTAAACCAGAAATAGTAAAAATATTATGAAAATCTTATGTAAAATGAACAATATATATAACTTTTTAACTTTTAAATTTTTAAATTTTTAAATTTTATTTTTTGAACACGAACATTACTCAAGGTTAACATTAACTGGTTTTGTTTCTGAGGTTCACAAATAAAGACATTGGACACAGAAAAGCTTTATCAAAGCAAACTATTCTGCATTTCAAATGCACTAACTTTTCAGTCCTTCAGAGTAGGGGTACGGAGCTGGCTATTCACTGAGATTTTTCTTTCATGCTATATATATACATATATATATATATAATATATATATATATATATATATATATATATATATATATATATATATATATATATATATATATATAAACACACACACACAAACACATACAAAACAAACGCACAAAAAACCCTAACCACTATTAGGGACCTACCAACAATATCAACGCAATATAGCAAGCAAATAATAACTTCTCCCTAGATCAAGGGAAACCACTCTAGTTCTCTGAACTTCCACGCTGCTGCTTTCTGGTTTGTTTCAGCGACATGTGCGAATATTTTCATGCCGGTTTGTTTTGCTGTATTTTCATGCCGTTTGTGTTGCTGTATTTTGTGACAAATTTGTGATTAGTATGCAACACAAAGTTGTCAGGATGCCCGGCGATCATAAATTGTATGGCAAAAAGCCGTTTGTTTTTACGGAAATCAATTCACCAAGAAAAAAGGCGAGACAAGAAGACTTGTCTGCTGTGAGTGATTGTATTAATGCAGACTGTATGTTGACATTGATGATGATGGTGAAATCCCAGATTTTGGAAAGTGCCACGCCCACCTGCTCAGAAAAGAAGCTTTAGAACATATATCCCCAGCTACCAAGTGATTCTGGCTCAAAGACTGAAAAGGCTTGGCAGATATGAAGAACTGACTGAACTAGAGGGAGTTCCTTACAATGGCAGGGGGATATTAGACATACAGGGGACAGCTGCTGTGAGTAAACTTTCTTATGTACTGTCTGTTTTGTTTCATCAGCCCACATTTTTACGTTGTTGATTTTTTTGGTTAGAAATTTTCGCGGCGGGATCACCGTGGAAAGCATAACCTTTTTAAAAAAAAAATTTTTTAATATAAAATACTGACTTGAAATTTTAAGGATGTGCCACCCCCCCCCCCCCCCTGCATTTCTCGGTTAATTCCATTTGTCCGTTTTTGCCTTTCTTACCAAACATAAAGCTGTATTTTATTAACCTTTTCAGCTAATTATCTTTTAGGAATAATAACCCTAACCCTAAACCTAACCCTACCCTCCCCCCTATGTACTGCAGTACGCCGCACATTTGCACAGTCGTGGTTCATTGCGTTTTCCCGTCTTATAGGGGTGGTGGTAGGGTTAGGGTTCGGGTTAGGGTTAGTATTTCAAAAAGATAATTAGCTGAAAAGGTTAATAAAATACAGCTTTATGTTTGGTAAGAAAGGCAAAAACGGAAAAATGGAATTAACTGAGAAATGTAGGGGTGGGGGGGCACATCTTGACCTTTACCGAAATTTTGTGTGTAGTTTATTTACACAAAATCCGAGGATCTGAACCTAAAAGAAAATATTTCTAACCTTTCTTTGTCATGCACCTCATAATGCTCAGAATTATAATGTGGTTAAAATGTGGTGCCTGAATCATCATGTCAAAAAGTGAAAATCAAAGACCATAATAAGCATTAGTTTAACCTCATGTTCTTGTTGTAACCCTTTTCTGAAGACATGCAGAATAACAGGAGGCTCAGGCGAGTGTGTGTGGAAATATTGTTTCCACCATAACAGTACTGTGCGGCAGATACATTTTAATCAATTAATTAATAAGTAATTGTTTTGGTACCTTTCAAAAATATTTGTGCCTTCAAACTGTTTATTAAACAAACGTACGACCCATAATCTACATCATGGCCAACTTTGAAGAAAATCCATCAATAAGTTTATGCTCTAGTAGTAGTAGCGAAACAAAAAATGAACTCTCGTCTAGGTGTGACTGGCCCCTTTTCCATCCGGCATTCATCATCACACCATATTTCATCTGAAGAAAGGGTTAACCTCCTTCTTGTGAGTGCGGGAATCGTAGTAGGTGGGCTGGTTGAAGAGCTTGGGCAGGTGGTGGATGGGTTATGTCCAGTCCCAGTAAGGCATGGACACTGAAGACCCCACCCACACTTAATTTTCCACGCTAAAATCTCACTTAATTTTCCACGCAAAGTCTCACCTGAAGAAAGGCTTAGCCTCCTTCTTGTGAGTGCGGGAATCGTAGTAGGTGGGCTGATCGATAACCTTGCGCAGGTGGTGGATGGGCTATGTCCAGTCCCAGTAAAGCATGGACTCTGAAGACCCCACCCACACTTAATTTTCCACGCTAAAATCTCACCTGAAGAAAGGATTAATCTCCTTCTTGTGAGTGTGCGAATTGTAGTAGGTGGGCTGGTTGAAGAGCTTGCGCAGGTGGTGGATGGGCTATGTCCAGTCCCAGTAAAGCATGGACTCTGAAGACCCCACCCACACTTAATTTTCCACGCTAAAATCTCACCTGAAGAAAGGATTAATCTCCTTCTTGTGAGTGTGCGAATTGTAGTAGGTGGGCTGGTTGAAGAGCTTGCGCAGGTGGTGGATGGGCTATTACCAGTCCCAGTAAAGCATGGACACTGAAGACCCCACCCACACTTAATTTTTCACGCTAAAATCTCACCTGAAGAAAGGGTTAATCTCCTTCGTGTGGCTGCGGGAATCGTAGTAGGTGGGCTGGTTGAAGAGCTTGGGCAGGTGGTGGATGGGCTGGGTGAAGTCCCAGTAAGGCATGGACACGGCAGACCCGTGCATGAGCAGAGCGTTCTCCACGTTCTCCACGTACAGACGGTGCCAGTGCGGGAAGGCCGGGGACCCGTGCACGCAGCAAGCCACCGGGTGGCTCTCGTGGGTGCAGAGACCCGGGTACCCGTGGAATCTGTCAGAACATGGGTACAATACACACACCATTCATTTATCCGAGCACGCCAGTAGGCTCCGGGTGTGGTTCTCAAGGTTAACAGAGGCCCCCGGGTAGCCGTGGAATCTGTCAGAACATCGGCACAATACATAAAACCATTCGTTTACCCGAGCACGCAGTAGGCTCCGGGTGTGGTTCGCAAGGTTAACACAGGCCCCGGGTACCCGTGGAATCTGTCAGAACATGGGTACAATACACACACCATTCATTTAGCCGAGCACGCAGCAGGCCACCGGGTGGTTCTCGTGGGTGCAGAGACCCGGGTACCCGTGGAATCTGTCAGAACATGGGTACAATACACACATAATTCATTTACCCGTGCACGCAGTAAGCTACCGGGTGGTTCTCGTGCGTGCACAGACCAGGATACCCGTGGAATTGGAAGAGAAACAGAAAGCATTTGTCATGCATCTTCTATCTATCTTTTGATTGGTGTTTGAGCCATAGACAGGCTACTGGCTGGTTCTCGGCAGAGAAACAGAAAGCATTTGTCATGCATCTTCTATCTATCTCTTGATTGGTGTTTGAGCCATAGACAGGCTACTGGCTGGTTCTCAGAAGAGAAACAGAAAGCATTTGTCATGCATCTTCTATCTATCTCTTGATTGGTGTTTGAGCCATAGACAGGCTACTGGCTGGTTCTCGGCAGAGAAACAGAAAGCATTTGTCATGCATCTTCTATCTATCTCTTGATTGGCGTTTTAGCCATAGACGGGCTACTGGCTACGTATTTGTCATGTGTCATCTACCCATGGATTGATTTGTTTCACGGTGAACCGGGTGGTTCTCACGGGTGCATAGTCCTGGGTATCCGTGGGAATCTGCTACGACAGTAGCAAATGATCGTTGCTACCATCGTCACCATCACGCTCATCATCAAACCACCACAATCATCATCATCATCACCATCCTCCTCCTCTCCTTATCATAATGACTATCATCACCATCATCATCATCATCATCTTCGTCTTCGTTATCATCACTTACACTCCTTCCCACTCACTCAGGTCCTCAAACGCAAAATTTCAGAAAGTCCCCCAAACAAATCTAAAATCACTTGGTGACCGCAGTTTCAGTTTCAGTGCCCCTGTTGTTTGGAATTCCCTCCCAGTCGATCTCTGCCATGAACCAACTATCTCTACTTTCAAAGCTAAACTCAAGACTCACTACTTTCAAAGCTCATTCAGTTGGGCACATGTTTCCTTCTTGATCTTGTACCTGGGTGAATGATTGGGTAATAATGCTTTTGTGTGACTGCGGGCGTAGGCCTATCTGTGAATGGAAGCGCCTTGAGTGTAAGATAATTATAGAAAGCCGCTTTAGAAATGCTATCAATTATTATTTTATTATTATTATCTTCACTCACTTGGCGATGTCTTCGAAGGTTCCGTCCTCCTGCATGTCGTGCAGTGCAGACCTCAGGCTCTCGCACTCTCCCGCGCTCAGGGAGTCGATGTTTCGGCGAATGTGGGAAGAGGCCCTGATCTCCTTGAGGTAGTCCTCCTCGTGGCCCTTCGTGTGACCTGCATAGGATCGTGATGGGATTTCTTTAGTTGTAGGGCGTGTGTGCGTGTGTGTGTGTGTGTGTGTGTGTGTGTGTTTGGGTGTGTTTGTTTGGGTGTGTGTGCGCGCGCGCGCGCGTGTGTGTGTGTGTGTGTGTGTGTGCGAGAGAGAGAGATAGAGGGAGAGAGGGAGAGAGAGAGAGGCACACGCAGACAGAGATAGACAGACAGACAGGTGGAATTATAAAAGGAATAGGGAACAGGTTCTGGTTTCTTTGCGGTAGTTCTCGCATGTGAGCAGTGGTTAAAAAGCAGCGTCATTCTTCTTCTTCTTCGTTCGCTCAAACAGTTTCCTGTCATATGAGCGTAGATGCGTCATGCTGCCGTTATGCGCCTAACTGAGAAATAGTTAGGCCTAGCACGTCCGACTTCGGCTGAAGAAATCTTTGTAAGAATGCATAGAAAAAAGGCAGGAGAATGGTGGGACCAGTAAGATTGAAAGATAGCAGATGACAGTAAGCAAAGGGGAAAAGGCCGAGTCAAAGAGAGTGATGGATTAAAGGAAGTTACAAGCACAGAACTTCCAGAACCTAGGCCAAAGCTTGCAGGACGGTGTCATTCCGAAACACATGGGGTCCCGGACTATTGCCCCCTAGGTCATTGCACATCATCATCATCTTCAGCAGCAGCAGCGTCATCATCACCACCAACATCATCATCATCACCATCATCATCACCATCCTCATACACTGACTCACCTAAGCCAAAGCTGTGCACGATAGTAGCATTCCCAAACGCGTCGTGTCCCAGACTGTTGCCCTCCAAGTCAAACACGGTGTAGTGAATGTCGAAGCGGTCGTGGTAGTCCAGACCAAAGTCTGCCAGTTGAGCCGTGATTTCGTGCTTGTACAGCCTGGGTTAAACGTTCAATTGTCTTACAGGGGCACCCTGACGGATGCATTTCTTCCAAGAAACACGTCGAGATCACCAGAAAGACAGCTTTTGCAAGGATAGGAACACTCACTTTGCTCTGGTTTCCTAGAAATCAAACTGTCGAAACGGCGATTCCTCCTTGGCGGAGTTTCCGGAGAGAGAAGCCATTTTGGACGGGGTGGGTGGAGGCCACTCAAGCGTGGTTGAAGCTTTTGCTTTTTCTTCTTTGTAGTGCAGCAAAAAAAATCGGAGCTATTTTCTTTGTTGTAAATGAAACTCCTCTTGGTAAATTACAAAAAAAGGCTTGTATTGTGGACATTTCGTGCACACGATTTGGTCTGACTCAGGCGGCCATTAGAAAAGGGAAATCTGATGCCTTGTCTTTCACTGAAAACATCCGACTTCCAGCACCTCCGCCAAGGAGGAATCGCCGATTTGACGGTTGTATATTTTTTTTTAGGAAACCAGAGCAAAGTGAGTGTTGCGATCTCGGTAAAGGGCGTTTTCCTGGTCATTTCGACGTGTTTCTTTCCAAAATAATACAATGAACTGTAAGAAACCCGAAGCAACAACAAGCAAAGCTTACGTTACGTAACCTTGATGAATGCTGTACAAACTGCCATTACAGGCATGTTGATGTTTGTTTTGATTGTGATACACATGTAAGCACACACACACACACACACACATACGCACGCACGTACATACACGCGCGCAAACAGGCACACCCACGGGCACAAACACACGCACGCACTTGGGCATACATGCACAACTCTACCGCACACGCGCGCGCACACACACAGTGACTCACACACACACACACACACACACACACATACACACGTGCGCGCGCGCGCGCGCACGCACACACACGCTTGCACGAAGCAAAAACCAGACGCTAGTAACATAATCATTGATCCAATACCTTGAGCGATAAACTACTCGTTAGTAACTGAACATAATGAGCCTTTCTGGCCGCCCAAACGGAGATCACTCAACCGGCTTGAATGAATCCACTGTGTCAAATGAAAGACAAAATCTATTGTTGCCGCGCCCATACGAGACAATGACAATGACAATGACAATGACAAATGTTTAATTGTATATAGGCCCGTGGCCCGTTACAATTGAATTAGAACAGAAGTAGGGATTAAAGAAATAACAATTGGGATTAAAAACTACTGAACCAATAAGAAGCAAAATAAGAACACACACGCATACCTACATGTATACATCACAAACAGAAGGAGGAAAATAGTACGCAAACCAGTAAATATCAAAACATAAATACATAGAAAGAAAGTCAAATAGATCACATTCAGAAAATGTTTCAACTATATTCATGGAATTAATAGCTCTACGTTTAAATGCAAGAAAAATAAATTTTGATAACTTAAGCTGACTGTCAAAATCACAGTTAAGAATTCTTGCACACTGATCACGCTCTCTCTCTCTCTCTCTCTCTCTCTCCCCCTCTTTGCTGTTACATGCAAAAGCTCTCTCCTCCCCCCTTCTTTCTCTCTCTCTCTTTCCCCCTCTCTTTCTCCACATGTTCTTCTTCTTCTTCTTATACTCTTTCGCTTATGCGCCTATTCCCACCCCCTCATAGCTTAATCCCTAGATGTGTAATGTTTCCTCCCCCCCTCTCACTCTCTCTCCCCCTCTCTCTCTTTCTTTTTTCTTTCTCTCACAGATCAAGGGGGAACCCCCTGTAAAGAAACCAACCCGCTCCAGTAAAGTTTCCTTCCCCCTGTCTCTCAATCTCTCTTTCTTTCTCTCACAGATGAAGGGGGGAAACCCCTGCAAAGAAACCAACCCGTTCGAGTAAAGTTAATTCCCTTTGTTTATGGACAGACAGACAGACAGACAGACATCCTCAGCCAGACTTAGCGCTTTATAGAGTAAGACCGCGTACACACATAAGCGGATATTCCATGCGGAAACCCGTGCGCAATCCATAAATAAGTGAAGCAAAGAAGGGAAAAGATTTGCGCGCGTGTACGAATTCCCCCTATATGCGTAAACTTTTATCCTTCTTTCTTCCACTTATTTAGGGTTTTCCGTACGTAACTTACGCCTCTAATGTGAACCCGGCCTAAGAAGAGGAAGAAGAGAAGAAGAAGAAGAAGAAGAAGAAGAAGTAGAAGAAGAACAAGAAGAAGAAGAAGAAGAAGAAGAAGAAGAGGAGAAGAAGAAGACGACAACGCTGTTAGTCAACAACCAACTCACCTGTCGTACTCCCAAGGGATCTCATAGTCGTCTCCCAGCAGGTAGAATTCTCCGGCCTTTTTGCAGGTGACGTCAGGCTTGCAGATTTCGAACACCACCAGGGCAGACTTCTTGATGCCGTGCAGCATGAAACCCGCGAACACCCGCTCCAGCCCTTTCCGTCTGGAGGGGGAAACAATATCAGGTCAGATCAGGTCAGATCTTCAGGGCAGCCAGGCCTCGCGGCCTCTTGATGTGCCCTATCTTTTGATTGTTTGTTATTGTGGTTTTGTTCATCAATCAGATTGGCACAGCTGTGGCGCTTTTTGAACTATCATTGTCGTCTTAATCATAATTGTATTTAAAAACATTAATTTTGGGGTCACTATCTAGGAGGTTTTTGAAATGGTTAATGTTGGAAACAAGTTTAGTTTGTGCAGGGAGATTGTTCCAGTGCTGGGTGACTCTATTAGAAAAGAAGTTTTTTCTCATATTAGTTCTACTGTATTGGGTTAGTATTTTTAGATCACTGTTACGGGTTCTCAATATGTAAATAATGTAACAATTAACGGTCTTCCTACTTCGGTTTCTTCACTTATAGCTTCTTCCTCGTAATGCCGTGTAGCATGAAGCCTGCAAACACCCGCTGGAGGGGTGTGTGGGGATATGTAAATTTTTTTAACAATTAACGGTCTGATCTTCCTCCTACGTTTCTTCACTTATTATCATAATCTACCCCTCAAACTTTATGAAACCCGCGAACACCCGCTCCAGCCCTTTCCGTCTGGAGGGGGGAAACATATGTAAAACGTATACCAATTAACGGTCTTCCTCCTTCGTTTCTTCAATTATTATCATAATCTACCCCCTCAAACTCTCTGAATATCTTTTCCTGCCCGCTTCCACCCCCCCCCCCCCCCCCCCCCCCGCCTACATTATCTAACCCCACCCCCTCAACTCACCCCCAACCACATACCCTATCCCACCCTCCATAATTCACCCAACGGGTGAAACGGGAACAAAAAAGACACACCCGACGGGACCCAGAGGTCGCACTGGCCTCCACCTGCCCTACCAACACAAGAGACAGGCCTACACCACCAGCTACCCCCCCCCCCCACCACCACCCAAGCTAACAGCTATCACATCAATACCTGTTAAGGTATCGGTACACGTTAACACTATTCACAAGATATTTCTATTTCCCTATGGCAACACAGTGAGCTGTAAAGGTCTGTGTACACGTTAACACTATTCGCTAGATATTTATATTTCCCCGTGGCAACACAGTGAGCTGTAAGTCATATTAAGAGTGGGCTATCACTGTGTTGCCATGGGGAAATATAAATATCTAGCGAATAGTGTTAACGTGAATAATGGTAATGTGTACACAGACCTTAAGTCACATTAATAATGGGCTATCACTGCGTTGCCATGGGGAAATAGAAATATCCCGTCAATAATGTTAGCGTGTCCAGGTTGCACTTGTGGCTAGGTACGTGCTAACACCTTATCTAACCTTTCTCCTGATTATCTTAATTGTGACATTCTCTTGTGTGGTAGGCCAAATCTTCCATGTGAAACCAACATATTAAAACTGTACATCTCTTCATTTCTGGTTCGAATCGGTTTTAAACTTATTTCTAAACTATTTTGAATTATCATGTCAAATCAAACATTTCAATCATTTTTGTGTGAAAGCGCAGGTGCGCTTCTATATTGGTCTAAAATGATTGAATAACTTGTTCTAGACATGTAGGCATGGTCGTAAGTACTTTTGTGGGATGTTTGATGAGTGTTATATTGAGTCATCATATTGTTCATTAATTTGTCTCTCAATCCCCCTTTTGTTTTCCTCCTTCCTTTCTTTTTTTGTGATTTCCCCCATAATGTCACTCTTTTATTTCTTTTCTGGTTTTTCTATTTTGTTCACTTTGTTTGTTAGTTTGTGAATGATGTTTCTAAATATTGAAAAACTATTTTCTAATTGGTGAGAACTCACCTTCCGTCATTTGAATCATATGTAATGTATTGTGTACGGGTACGTTATAAGCTATATGCTTGTTGTTACCCTTTTACCTCAATATTGTTTATAAATTGAAATTGTTGAATCAAAAAACGTTTAAACCAACTAGTAGGGGGTGAATACGTTTCTTGTTGTTGATTGGTCCATTAAAGTTTGTTTAAAATAATAAACAAAAAATTGACCAATCAGACAAGAGCTTGTAATATTCTTCCGCAAACGTTTTCCAAAGGGTTTCTTAGGCCACGTTTGGCGTAAGCGTTATTCGCGCGGCGACCGTTATCTAGAGAAACTAGACCCCGTTTACTGCTAATCGCATACCTCACGGTCTCCCGGTGCAGCTGGGGCACGGACATGCCGTTGAACTGGAAGTTGTCGTAGTCGTAGTGGAAGCTGGTGCGGTAGTTGAAGGCGTCGAAGGGCACGGAGTGGTCCCGCGTCACGGGGTCCGGGTTGGTGACGCTGGACTGGGCGAACGGCTGCAACGGTTTGCGCATCTCGGCGATGGCGCAGTTGGCTGAGTTGTACGGTTTGCCGCGGTACCTGGTTGAAATGGTAAATAAAATAAAAATAAATGTGGGTGGTGGTGGTGGGGGGGAGGGGGTATATTCTTATCAAAGAGACTTAAATGGCTCTCCCGATTATGAGATTGAGAAATTGGGATTTAATAATAATAATAATAATAATAATAAATAAAGCTTCTATAGCGCTCTTCGATGATAAAAAAAAAATCATCCTCAGAGCGCTTTTCAATATTACGAGAGAAAACAATCAAGAAGTAAAAAATATTATTACAAAACAATACATGTATGAAGAAGTACATACAAAAATAATAAAAATAAAAAATAAAACAAAATGCTCACGCCGTTCATCTCCACCCATCCACCCCTTTGACATACACATAATAGACAACATTTTTTTTTTTAAACCATAAAAAGAAGCATAACAAATAATTATTTAACATAATTTAAAGTAGAAATCAAAATAAAATTTAGGCTGAAAAGCATCCGAAAAAGGCTGAAAAAAAGGCTGAAGCCCCCCTGAAACTAAAGCCTTTTAGTAAATCTCAGCCTTAGAAACAGCATTAAGAGTGGAATTAATATATTTCGTTCATTTTTAATCACTTATAAGAGGTATTTCTATACTCATTTGGTCTCCTTTTTGTTATCTACAAAATGACGTCTGGGGCCATCAAAAAGCCTGAAATCAGCCTAAAAGCTGAAAAATCTCATGCCTGCCGGGTTCCGTTGAGTTTTACATAGCCTTTATGATAGGCTCCATTCAACCGTAGCCGACCGGAACCGGAAACAGAGCAACAGAGAAAGAGAGGGCGGGAAAGTAAGAGAGAATGGGGGGGAGGGAGAGAGAGAGAGAGAGAGAGAGAGAGAGAGAGAGAGAGAGAGAGAGAGAGAGAGAGAGAGAACACTGAACACTGAAATGTTTTTATTTAACAAGAATAAAGATTGTAGGCGATGACTATCATTCTTACAATCTGGAGAGAGAGAGAGAGAGAGAGAGAGAGAGAGAGAGAGAGAGAGAGAGAGAGAGAGAGAGAGAGAGAGAGAGAGAGACTGACTCAATAATCACCCAGTTAAGTTAAATTAAAGACGGCTTAAAGACCCACCACATCCATAATAAGTGAAAATCACGGGTTTCACGTGTTTCCCTCTCTTGCTGGTAAGAAATCTTATTTCCACCAGGTGTGACTCCCGTACAAATGCCCCCAATTTAAAAACGAAGCAGAGACTTTGACGAGCAGCCTCCATTTGAATTTTTGGGCTTTTGTATGTGGGTCACACCCACCCAGAAAACAACAACAACAAAAACCAAGGGATTTAATGTTGCTAGGTCTTTAAAGGTGGACCCTGACGGAAGAGCTTTTGCAAGAAACACGTCGAGATCACCAGAAAGACAGCCTTTTCAAGGATCGGAACACTCATTTTTCTCTGCTTTCCTAGAAATTAAACCGTAAAAACGGCGATTCCTCCCTGGCGGAGATGCCAAAGAGAGTAGCCATTTTGGATGGGGTGGGTGGAGGTCACTCATTGTGGTTGAAGCGTTTTCTTTTTTTGTAGTGCAGTAAAAATGAAATTGGATCTATTTCCTTTGTTGTGAGCGAAACTCCTTTAGATAAACTGCATAAAATTTGAAAATAATAAAACAAAAAGCCTAGTTGTATTGCGGAAATTTCGTGCAAACGATTTGGCGGCCATTAGAAAAGAGACGGCACACATCTTCTCTTTGGGTGAAAGAATTTGACTTTCAGCACCTCCGCCAAGTAGGAATCGCCGATTTGACTTCTAGGAAACCAGAGCAAAGTAAGTGTTGCAATCTCTGTAAAGGGTGTTTTCTGGTGATCTCGACGTGTGTCTTACAAAAACTCATCCGTCAGGGTGCCCCTTTAAAGACCCACCACGTCACGTGTCAAATTCACGGTTTTCACGTGTTTTCCCTCTGATAGCGGGTAAGAAATATTAAGAAATCTTCCTAGCATAAGAGGGAATGTGACACGTGACGTGGGGGGTCTTTAAAGCCTGACCCCTGCGTTACCCATACCTCTGCAGCTGCTGCCAGATGGCCCAGATCCTGTCCGTGCTGGTGTGGTGGAGGAAGAACAGCGGGTCAAAGGCCGTGAACCTGTCACAGGAACAGATATATATATGATATATATATCATGTAAAATAAAACATCATTCAGAAAACCCCCCCAAAAAACAGCTCCTTTATATTCTGACTGTAATTGTTTAGTTCTCTTTTTCTATTTTATTGTTTATATTCTGTGTTTTGTGCACAGCTGTTCCGGGAGGAACTTTTAGTTTCAGGACTTTTTCCAAGCCAACTTAACGTGAGATCCTTTTCATAAGCAACAGTCAAGAATAATGTTAGGCCTGTAGTATGTAAGAAACTGAGTTATAATCAGGATCTGATTTTTACTCATGAGCATTTTTATTTATGTTTTCGATAAAAAAAAAAGTGTATTATTTTCTACTAAATAAGTTGCATGCCATTGTCAAACAAAAATATTTTTTTCCATAAATCTGATGAAAGAAAGATATTAAAAATACTACGAAGAACAGAGCCAGAATAGTGTTTTTTAAAGAAGAAATGCTTGGTGTAGTTATTATTAAAGATTTCTAGATTCAGGTATCTAACTAAACAGCTCGTTTTTGTGTGCAGTGTGTATTTTTCACAAAGTTTGGATTTATCTTTTTTCTTATTTTCATTGGTTTCCTGATGTATATTTCACGAAGGATTTCAAATGTACCTTTCTTTGATAATCTTTAAATCAGTCTGTTTAGCCTTGTGCTTGCCAGCCGCCATTCACATTCATGCATAGTACGTTGGCACAGTATAAGCTTTAAGCTTGTTGTTGCCGTTATGCTTGCTTAATATGTGTGTAATATTAAAATAATAATGTGCTTTTTGGTAGATACAAATCATTTAAACCCACAGCTGGAAATCTTTGATCCCAATATTTCGTTTGCTAGTGGGGTTTTGCACACGCACACACACACACGCGCGCACCGTGACGTACCTCAGAGAAGCCATGGAGTACATTTCGTTTCCCCCGACCACCGCGTGGATGAAGTTGTGGGCGATCTCGTACTGGACCTCGAAGTCGCAGAAGTCATCCTGCTCAAAGGCCAGCATGACTTTCTCGGCTAAAGGAGTCAGGTGTCCGAACTCGGGCTGAATGAAGAGCTCCGGTCTGGCGATAACGATAATATATTTGGTAAGGACAAGCCAAGGCCCCATTCAAAAGAGGCGAGTCGCAATACACATATAAATTTACACGTATCGTGTATCAATGGATGAAACGATTCAAATGTTCCTGTTAATTATGCTATCTTATCATAATAGTTTCTTCTCTTAAATGCCATGTAGAGATACATAGCAAGGTTTGCACACCATAATTTCACTTGCTGAAGTCAAAAGTGGTACTAATCTCAAAAGAGCTGGGTTTCTAATATTAATATATTTTCGAATAATAATTATATTTTGCTGGGGTATAATATTTTTTTTCTGAAATCATTAAATACTGGACAACATAACACAAAATGAAACTCATCTCCTTTACGTAATCTACATAGAGCCCACAACCTACTATCCATAGCCTCGAACTTGGATTTGTTTCGGTGCACAGCTACATCCGAAACACCCACAATCTTAACTTTGTAACTGTGTAGATCTGACAAACCTATTGACATTGTTAAGACAATAAAAACGGTTCTGCTTAGAAATCACAGTACACGAATTCGCCTCATTCTGGCTCATTTCAATTTTCCACAGAGAGCTGTTTGTTTCAAGTTATTTCCTTCAACAGCGGCAAATATGCTTATCATTGATTGTGGTTAGGGATAGGAAAAGACATTACAAGTGGTATATCACCATAAAACAATGTAAGCCTAATGGATAAAACCCTTGAAATTGGTTTATGCTGATGACGACGGTTAACAAAAGGCATGATCTGAAAGGAGCTGACAAAAGCTACTGTGAATTAAATAGGTGTTTGTTCTTTCTAACCACCTAAACAACGAAAAAATGTTACTACTGCTCCAAACCTGACATTGCGGCTAGTGACATGATCCCCATCCACGCGACCGCTGTGCCACGGGTTGTGCTCGACCTGCTCGTTCTTGGGGTTGATGTAGTTCTCCTCAAACACCAGCTCCGGGAGGTTGGTCATGGGCAGGGTCCAGTCCCAGTAAGGCAGGCCCATGTTCATGCCGTGCTTCATCAAAGCGTTCTCGATCTGGACCGTATGGAGTCGGTGCCAGTGCGGGAAGACCGCCATCCCGTGGGCGCAGCAGGCGAGCTTGTTCTCGGCCTGGGGCGAGGGGCACCAGTTGGGCTGGCCGTGGTAGGAGGCGATCTGGTTGAAGCCGCTGTTGGACTGGTCCTGCATCAGGTCGTTCATGGCCTCGCGGAGGTTCTGCATCTGCTCCCGGGTCAGCGTCTCCACGTCCACCCTCAGGTGGTCAGCGTCCGAGAACGCGTCCTCCGAGTGGACTGAGGGCATGGGGAAAACAAACCGTACACATCTTCATCTGTTTATGATGATTTCTGAACTTCTGAGAACTACTCCTCCGTGTGAACTATGGGGGGAAAAGTACACAGCTATAGTCGGGTTTCTTTGGTAAGTAACTTCATCTGTTTATGATGATTTCGGAACTTCCGAGAACTAGTCCTCCGTGTGAACTATGGGGGGAAAAGTACACAGCTATAGTCGGTGTTCTTTAGTAATTAACTTCATCTGTTTATGATGATTTCTGAACTTCCGAGAACTAGTCCTCTGTGTGGACTGGGGGCATGGGGAAAACAAGTACACAGCTATAGTCGGTGTTCTGAACAAAAAAGTGTTGCAGACAGCAAACAGGACCTGTAGCGTGCCATCAAAATGTTCTTTTAACTTTAGGGGGTAACTCCAGCTGTTTATGATTTCTGAACTTCCGAGAACTCGTCCTCCGTGTGGACTGGGGCATGGAGAACAAGTATACAGCTATAGTCGGTGTTCTGAACAAATAAGTGTTGCGGACAACGAACAGGACCTGTAGTGTGCCATCAAAATGTTCTTTGGTAAGTAACTTCAGCTGTTTATGATTTCTGAACTTCCGAGAACTCGTCCTCCGTGTGGACTGGGGCATGGGAAAAGGTACACAGCTATAGTCGGTGTTCTGAACAAGTAAGTGTTGCAGACAGTGTGAGAAGATGGGGAGGGGGTCATGTGTCATGTTTTGTATTGATAGTAAAGTGTGAAGAGGAAAAGAAAAAAAAGTGTTGCAGACAGCAAACAGGACCTGTAGCGTGCCATCGAAATGTTCTTTTAACTTTAGTGGGTAACTTCAGCTGTTTATGATTTCTGAACTTCCGAGAGGTCTCGTGAAAGGTGTCCTTTTTGACAATACAAACTGCTAGTGCACCAATATATCTCTCTCTCCACCCTCCCACCCCCGATCTCTCTCTCTCTCTCTCTCTCTCTCTCTCTCTCTCTCTCTCTCTCTCTCTCTCTCTCTCTCTCTCTCTTAATCATTGTATGCATTGGTTTTGTTTCTGTCTGCATGTATGGAGTTGATTTGTTTTTTGCATTTTCTTATGTGGTTTTTTTCTTTTTCTTTCTCTTTTCTTACGTTGCTTGTTTGTTGGCGAGATGACAAGAAGCGTGTAATGAGCTTATTCTTTTCCAACAATAATATATTTGTAAAAAAATCGTTCGTTCGTTCGTCCTTTCGTTCGTTCCTCTCTCTAACACACACACACACACACACACACACACACACACACACACACACACACACACACACACACATACACACACACACACACACACACACATGTCGGTACACACACATTTCGATGGCACGCAACAGATCCTGTTTGCTGCCCGCGATGCTTATTTGTTCAGAACACCGACAATAGCTGTATACGTTTTCTCTCGATGCCCCCAGTCTATCAATGCTTTTTTTTGTGTGTGTGTGTGTGTGTGTGTGGGGGGGGGGGGGGGGTGTTGTTTTTCTTATGTTTATTTCCTTCTTTAATTGTCGTGTTATAGATGGCTTGATGTAAAAAAGCAAACCATTATTGCTTAATCAAAGAATGAAATAGTGAGGCCAAGAGAGGAGATAACGATATTGAACAAAGGGTGGATTTGTTTGTGTGTTGTCCTCTCCACCATTGTTGATGTGTACTGTGTGGGTGGAGGGTCATAAAGGCGAACTTGGCACATTCATTTTTTGAAAATGATGCTTTATTTGTCTCACTTTGGTTCTGACCCACGCACTGCTAGGTGATTGGTATCATAATCAACTTTGGTGGAGGGGAGTTAATTTGAAAGAGAGTATCCACCCTTTGTTCAATTTCATTATTGCTTATTCAATGTTCCATCTGAAAATATAAAAAATTGACTTTTGACTTTTGACACACACACACACACACACACACACACACACACACACACACATACAAGAATCAAGAAGTTTAATCCTTTGACCCCTTTTGGAGCATGGAGGATACAAAAACAGTATAACACAAACATAAAACTCAATCAAAACCGAAAACAATTCAAAAGTAACAGCGAAATGGTGAGCAGTGAAAGAAACACTCTTTTAAATTATCTTTCAAAATTTTAGAAATTTACTTAGATTTAAACATAGTAATACGTCGTCCTTTTTTAAACATGCTACAGAAATTGAAAACGGATTTGGGTTTCAGAAATTTTGTAGGAACATATTTTTCCCGAAGTTCATTGTATTTTGAACATTCCATTACACAATGAAATTCGTCTCCTATCTCGCCCATTTCGCAATTACGACAAACACACACACACACATCTCTCTGCTCCACTCACCGTGGCCGGGGCTGTGGATGATGGTCTCGTGGGAGAAGGTGTCCTCGGGCCACTTCTTGCCCGTGACGTCCACGATGTCCAGACCCACGTGGAACTCGTCGTCGTAGCTGAGGCCCATGGAGTGGAGGGCGTCCGTGATCTCCACCAGGTAGGGACGGTCGAAGCGCCAAGGCATCTCTTTCTCCCCTCCCAGAACGGCCATCTTGCCGGCCGAGAACTTGTCTGCTCGACGCGAAACATAATAATAATAATAATAATAATAATAATAATAATAATAATAATGGATATTTGTTGCGCTCTTTCTCCAAAGAGCTCACTTTAGCGCAATAGTAATACAAAGTTAACTTTACCGCCAACATTTTTGCAACAATAACAATAGTAATAAACACAAAGATCATTCAGAAATATATATATTAAATTGCAGATTTTCCCCCCCTCTTCCCAGGTAAATGGTATTTTTTGGCCGACAATTGGCTGGCGGCGAAAGGGTTAAATACAAATCCCAAACTTATATAGCGCTGTTCGATGGCATGCCATCCTCACAGCGCTTTACAAAGATTTCGAAAAGAAAGGGGAAAAAACCCCACTACTACACCGACTCATACCTACCCCCCCCACCCCCACCCCCCGCCAAGCGAACAAGACACAAAGCATTAATAAAAGATAATAATAAAAATTTTAAAAAAGCAAAGCATCCGCACACATACACGCGTAAACGCACGCACACACAGTCGCAATCACGAAACAAAGCATTAATAACTTACAAAATAGCCTACACGTAAGCTATGACAACAACATTAGCGAAAATAGTGGGGGAATGGGGAAAACGAAACGGGAAATATTATTCAAGGGGCACAGACTATGAGGTGAAAAAGCACTTTTGAAACAGATGGGTTTTCAGACCAGACTTGAAGGCAGAAAGAAATCAAGGAATATTAACCCTTTCACCGCCTAAAGTCGCATTTTAGCACCACAATGATTTAACACCCATTGTCACTAAAAGGCATCAAATTGGGGTCTATTATCCAAAGACCCTATTGTCTTACTTTGGGGAAGTAAGGATAGACCTTATTTTATATAGGGGAAGACGGGGTAAAAAGCCCATGGGCGGGTAAGAAGCCCATGCCAATTATCTCATGAAATAAAGAAAGTTTCAGTCAAATTTGCCCATGAGACGAATGCTAAACATTAACACTCGTCTCATGGGCAAAATGTGACTGAAATTTGCTTCATTTTATGAGACAATTGGCATGGGCGTCTTACCCGTCCATGGGCTTGTCACCCCGTCTTACCCTATGTCACGGAAGAATCCCCACTACTGCAGATGGATTTTGTTCTCTACCCAGGTAAATTGAATGGAAATGTTTGGCTGAGAGTTAAGAGCATGTTCATTCCGGTTGGTTGGCTTACTCTGGCTAAAAGACTCCAGGGATCATCCCAACAGCGAGAAGCACTTGAACACTAAGGTACAAATGCATCAGCTAGGGATGAGAACATTACGTGTGTGACCGTTTTTGATTACCCCGCCATGTGGGCAGCCACACTCCGTCTTCGGGGGATTTTAGACTGATGATGTTATGCTGGGAGCTTGTCATGGCTTAAGACAATCCCCGCACAACCATTCAGAGCATAACAACATTTTGATGTAGCCTTGGCGTTCTAGCTTATGTCAACTGGTCTGACACAGCCTCATGCCAAGGCGTGTTCATTCCGGTGAATCTTCTTCTTCTTCTTAGTTCGCTCAGACAGTTTCCTGTCATACGAGCGTAGATGCGTCATGCTGCTGTTATGCGCCTAACTAAGAAATAGGTAGGCCCAGCATGTCCGACTTCGGCTGAAGAAATGTTTTGTAAGAATTTATAGGAGACAAAAAAAGGCAGGAGAATGGACCAGTGAGATAGATAGACAGCAGATGACAGTAAGGAGAGGGAAAAGTTACAAGCACAGAACTTCCAGAAGGTGGGGGAACTATTTGTACAACAGACACCCCACCCCCCCGGTATCCCCACTGGGGGGAATTCCGGTGAATTAAGTCCGTCAAAAAAATAAAGTGCAATCAAAGAACGACTTTGCCCTTTCTCCCGATAGCCGCCATTTTGGGTTTCTCACGCGCTAATTGTTACTAAGGAAACACTACGTCATCGCTCATTCCTGATAATTACGTTGTTGTTGTCATTCCCTGGCTCAAATGCTCCAGGGATTATCCCAACATCCAAAACAATTGAACACTATGGTACAAATACGCCAGGAAAGGATGAGAACATTACGTGGACGACCGTTTTTTTATTACCCCGTCACGTGGGCAGCCACACTCCGACTTCGGAGGAAAGCGATACTTATAATTTTCACCTACCTCCAGTAGGCATCTCAATGGTCAACTGCAACATGACACCAACGAACAACTGTGGAGATATCTAGGGACACGCAAAGAACACTAAACTCAAGCGGTCGAATTTCTTTCGCGCTACAAGCCAATACAATAGACGATTTTCGGAGAAAAAAACCTAGGGGAGAGCACATGAAAATTAGAGTTGCTTACCTCCATTACTCGGTCAAACACCATAGCAACAATGCAACAATGGCGTCGAAGCTTGAAACCGCAGGATTTGCGAGTCAGCGACTTGCAAACATTTGTTTTAGAAAAAAATTAGGGAGTGGCCAATGGCCACAAGCTGATAAAACTTGCAAAATGTGACGTAAAAACATAAATGACACATTTTTTTTAGAATGACGCACGGTGCTCTAGTGCTGTATGTCTGCTCAAACACACGAGTCGATAGGCTACGAGGGCTGATGGTAGAGTGGCTTCCCCTGTTTGACCGATTGAATTAGGCAAGATCATACACTCCCACACACCATGAAATTACTCCCTTTAAAGACCCCCCACGTCACGTGTCACATTATGCTTGGAAGATTTCTTACCAGCGATAACAGGGAAAACGCGTGGAAACCAGGATTTTGACACGTGACGTGGTGGGTCTTTAATTATTTCCGAACAATAGGATTTTGGGGGAAATAATTAAGGGGAGTAATTTCATGGTGTGTAGGAGTTATCTTGCCTAATTCAATCGGTCAAACAGGGGAAGTTACTCTGCCATCAGGTAAATCCCCAGCCCTCACTTCTTGTGTTTGAGGAGACACACAGCAGGTAGACCGGCAGTGGGTCATTCTGAAACTGATGTAATTTATACTTGTACGTCACAGTTTGCACGTTCTATCACTTTGTCGCAACTGGTCGCCCGTTATTTTTCTACAAAATGTTGGCAAGTCGCTGCTGACTCGCATCCTGCGGGTTTCAAGCTTCGACGCCATTGTTGCATTGTCGCTATGGTGTTTGACCGAGTAATGGAGGTAAACAACTCTAATTTTCACGAAGTGCTCTCCCCTAGGTTTTTTTCCTCCGAAAATCGTCTATTCCTATTTGCCCCTACCTCCAGTGGGCATCTCAATGGTCAGCTATGCCCAGGCCGACACGCCGATATTGTGCAGCATGACACCGACAAAGGTCCGGTCGTGGGTCTTTCGCTCCTCCAGCTAATGGTACAGCTGATCGAATTTCTTTCATCCTACAGCCACTACAATGTCCACCTACCTCCAGTGGGCATCTCGATGGTCACCTCTGCCCAGGCCGACACGCCGATGTGGTGCAGCATGATGCCGACGAAGGTCCGGTCGTGCGTCTTGCGCTCCTCCAGGTAGTGGTCAAGCTGGTCGATGGTCATGCCGCCGAACTGCAGCGAGTCGTACGTGTAGTCCAGCACGCCCTGGAGAAGACAGCAAGGACCACACCCCCAGTGGGGATACCTTTTGTATAAATAGTTCTCCCACCTTCTGGAAACCCTATATCTATTACAAAAATATAACATAGTATACTGTGGTGGTACCATAGCCGATGAGGTTTAACCGAGGCGTGGTTACTGCTACACTTATCTGTATTGTTAAACATTCGGGACTTTACTGGTGTTGCATTGCCTCCGGGCATTGCCTCCAGTATTGTTCCCACCATCTTTGTATCTACAAATGTCCCATATGTGTCTTTTCTAGACCGAGAGGACGTAAAACACCATTTTCTTTCATGAAAACCCCATACTTATAGTTAACAATGTTCCTTCGGGTCAAGAGGACGTTAAAAGCTAAATTTCGTTTTGAAGTTCTGCGTTTGTAACTTCCTCTAATCTGTTACACTCTAAGGCCGTGTACACACATAAGCGGATATTTCATGCGGAAACCCGTACGCAGTCCATAAATAAGTGAAACAAAGAAGGGAAAAGATTTGCGCACGTGTCCGAATTTATTCTTCTTTCTTCCATCTATTTAGAGTTTCCGTACGGAACTTACGCGTCTAATGTGAACCCGGCCTAAGACTGTGCCTTTTCCCTTTCTTTGCTGTCATCTACTATTTGTCTGCCTTTCCGGTCCATTCTCCTGCCTTTAAAAAGCAAAACAAAACCACTTTAATTTACAGTTAACAATGTCCCATATGTGCCCTTCTAATCTGTTACTCTCTTTGACTCTGCCTTTTCCCTTTGCTTGGCTGTCATCTACTATCTTTCTGCCTTACCGGTCCATTCTCCTGCCTTTAAAAAACAACCAAACCACTTTCAAAAAGATTTCCCCCAGCCGAAGTCGGCCATGCTGGGCCTGATTATCTCTTAGTTAGGCGCATGACGGCAGCATGACGCATCTGCGCTCATAATTGACAGGAAACTGTCTGAGTGATCGAAGAAAAAGAAGAAGAAGAAAAAGAAGAAGAGAGGAAGGTGGCAGAGTGGTTAAAGCGTGCGCCTGCCGATTTCAATGCGTGACTGTACCGTGAGTGAACCCGGGTGTACGATTCCCGGCCTCCTCGCCCTTCCTTCCTTTCTAGTTTGTGAAAATCGAACTGAATGTCCTCGAGTCCTTCGGATGGGGGACTTAAAGCTAGTCTGACCCGTGCGGCTTTACAGCACGTGAACAAATCCCACGGAAGTTAAAAGTTTGTAAGAGCAGGGAGAAATCCCGCTGCCTGGTATGACCAAATTGATAGCTAGGTTTCCCAAGTCTGTCCCCACCATCCCCCCCCCCCCCCCAAGAAAAAAAGCAAGAAGGTAGGCTCTGCGCTTGCGGCAACGCGCTCTCCAGGGGAGAGCAGCCCGAATGTCACACAATATACCAATATCACATACCTCGTAGTCGTAGATGTTGGACGGCTGGGCGTTGTCGTGGGTTTTCGCGTCGTTGTGGTAGGGCGGGGGGAATCCGAAGGGCTTCATGATTTCTTGGGTGAGGGAGCCCGCGCAGTGAGCCTGTGCAAAGGACAAATGTCATGTGGTTTGTTCATGGCAGAACCCTACACAAGTCGCGCAGCGTACGCTTGTGGCAAGGCAAACAAAACTAGCAACAACCCTCCATGAACCCTTTCACCGCCAGCCATATTTCAGGGCGGGGAGAACCCGAAGGGCTTCATGATTTCTTGGGTGAGGGAGCCCGCGCAGTGAGCCTGTGCAAAGAACAAATGTCATGCGGTTTGTTCATGGCAGAACCCTACACAAGTCGCGCAGCGTACGCTTGTGGCAAGGCAAACAAAAATAGCAACAACCCTCCATTAAACCCTTTCACCGCCAGCCATATTTCAGGGCGGGGGGAACCCGAAGGGCTTCATGATTTCTTGGGTGAGGGAGCCCGCGCAGTGCGCCTGTGCAAAGAACAAATGTCATGCGGTTTGTTCATGGCAGAACCCTACACAAGTCGCGCAGCGTACGGTTGTGGCAAGGCAAACAAAACTAGCAACAACCCTCCATGAACCCTTTCACCGCCAGCCATATTTCAGCCAAACATTCCATCAACATTACCTGGGTAGAGAACAAAATCCATCTGCAGTATTGGGGATTCTTCTGTGAAATATATAAAACAAGGTCTATCCTTACTTCCCAAAACTAAGACAATAGGGTCTTTGGGTAATAGACCCCAATTTGATGTCTTTTGTGGGAGCAGCACAAATTCCATTAGAAAATGATAATACAAACAATAATACAAATCTGTAATTAGTGTTGATTTTCTTTCCTTATACTCGTTGCCAAGCAATATGTGTACAGATGCAAATTGGATTGCAGTTATCCACTGGTGGCTCCGTTTTTAACTCTTTCACCGCCAAAGTCGCATTTTAGCACCACAGTGATTTAACACCCATGTCACTAAAAGGCATCAAATTGAGGTCTATTATCCAAAGACCCTATTGTCTTAGTTTTGGGAAGTAAGGATAGACCTTGTTTTAGGTATATCACAGAAAAATCCCCAATACTGCAGATGGATTTTGTTCTCTACCCAGGTACATTTAATGGAACTTTTGGGCTGAAATATGTCTGGCGGTGAAACGGTTAAAGTCACCCACGTATCGCTATGCAATAGAAACAAATATAGCTCATAATATCTCAACATAAATGACACTGACTTCTGTACCAGATGGGTTCCCTATGAGCCTCTTGTCTCTTCCACGTGATTCAATGTCTGTTTGATTTCTTATATGCATCCCTTGTCATGTCACGTTACAGGGTGTGTTTTTTTCTTCCTTATTGTTTGTGGCTCAAGCCACAAACCTATAACTCAGTTAGTCGGTCGGTCGGTCGGTCCAAAATTGTCGCACATATTGACAAAATTGTCGCACTTCAAATCGAGGTTGCACTTCAATTGAGGCCGCTCTTTAAAATGATGTATTTTAAAGCGTCCAAAATAATAAACATACGTAATACAGACACTACAACAGACACGACGAGTATGCGGTGCTTCTTTCGATGAGTATAAGTAGGATACATAGTTTTAAATGTTTTCCAAAAGATATAAAAAGTTACGAAATGGTGCAGAGATAACATTCTGGTTTACAGATTAAAATTATTGAAAAGCCAGGGGAGGTGACTCATGGTTGGAGTGGTAAAAATAGACCGCGTGCCACAAACTATTGCGATTTCGCGCTTGTTTCATTATCATGTGACAAAAACAAATGATCAATTCAATCTGATAATTCATTGGCTGGGTTGCAATATTTGGTGTTTTTTTGGATAGCGGAATGTTGTGGTTGTATGTATGTTCATGTTGATGAAAATCCACATTACTTATTAAGCGCATAGAGCTTAACCCTTTCACCGCCAGCCATCTTTGAGTCAAACATTTCCATTAAAGCTACTTGGCTACAGAAAAGATTCTGTCAGCAATATTGTTGGATTTCTCTGTGACACATTTAGAATGAGGTCAATCCTTACTGCTCACATTTAGGAACACAATATCATTGAATAACAGACCCTGATTTCAAGAGTTTTCATGACATGATTGTTAAATCATTGTGGTGCAAAAATGCGACATTGGCGGTGAAAGGGTTAAATTATGCGCTATAGAAATCTTCTTAATAAATAAATTACGATATTTTCCCTTTCATCTTAATGTGCATTACAAGGTATATATTGTCACTTCAATAAGTATGCTTCTGTGTCTTAAGGGCTTCGCACACTAGCATCAGGCGTCAAATGTTTCTCAGAGCAACGCCTTGACGCGTTGACGCCTGCATCACAGCACACATTGTAGCGAGGCAGTGGTGTTCTCACACACGACTCTTGTCGCTTCGCCTCTTGTCGCTCGAACTTCCTTATTTGGAAAGCAAGGAAAGATTACTCTAGCGTCAAACCTCCTCTTAGAAACAACAGTATTTTTTTTCTTCAATCTGAGTTATGGTCCTTCCGTCCGTTGTGATTGGCTAGTTTCACGATCTCTGCGATCTTGAGCATCAAAATTAGAGCCGCATCTATTCTCGAGCAACACAAAATCGCGCAGCTACGCATCAAAAATCCTGCTGCGCCGCGAATCTCTCACACACAAGCGGCGCATCAAACTGCGCCTTGCAGCAAAAAATCGCCGCGATCTCGAGATCTTGACGCTAGTGTGCGAAGCCCTTTAGCATTCCTCTTTCGCGACACAAGGGAATCTGAGTGTGTTGTGCTTGATAGCACATGAATGCTAAGATGATTGTACACCTATGTAAAAGAACGTTCATCTAGCATGTTTATATCAAGTAATCTGCGATGTGTATATGTGTAGAATAGCAGATTTCTCTGTCCTTTTATTTGTCTTTGTTCTTGTTGTTGTTCTTGTTTTGTCTGTTATGCTTTGTGTTTTGTTGTTTTCCCTGTATGCGTGTGTGTATTTTTTCTTACTAAATAGTATGTGCTTTTATTTTTGTTTATGTAGTCTATATATGTATTAAAAACAAAAAAACCCAAAAAAGTTTGAAAATAAAATAAAATAATAATACAAATACCCCGTCTGTGATGTTCGAGAAGATGAAGAATAAGACATACAAATGCAAATAATAGAAATACAAAACTATCAAATTCCCGTTTATTTATAGTTATTTTCATGTGTTCTATGAGTATTCGAATAAAAAAAATCTATCGATTTCTGTGCGTAGGCCTTTTTAATCACTTTTAAAAACTAAGCCAATAGAAACAAACAGTCAAGACTATCTCTTCTATGTCAGATTTGTGCAAATGATGTGCAATGGACGTCAAACTGTAACTATTCTGAAATTAGAACTAGCAAAGATAAGCTTATAGGGGAAGACGGGGTAAAAAGCGCATGGGCGGGTAAGAAGCCCACCCCAATTATCTCATGAAATGAAGCAAATTTCAGTCTCATTTTGCCCATGAGACGAGCGTTTTCCGATAAGACCCACCACTTCACACGTGTATTTCCCCTCTCTCCTAACAGATTTCTTAGTAAGATTTCTTACCAACGAGAGAGGGAAAACACGTGAAAACCGTGATTTTCATTCATGCACGTGGTGGTGGCTCTTTAAAAAAACCCATTTGAGAAGGTCCACAGGGCGTGCCATTTGCATATATTATGTGAATATAACGAAAACAACCAACAAACTCTCACCCTGTAAATATATGAAATATGTTGTGTACTGTGTGGGTCTGGGTCATCCTTTTTTGAGGATGAATTTGGGTCTGTATTGTTGTGGCAACTACTTTCACTTTGCTAGGCGAATCGGTGCCATAAATAACTTTTGGTAAAAAAAAAAAAAAGATTAAAAAAAAGGGAGTTAATTACGCGAGAAGTTCCTTCCCCTTATTCATTTCACTCTCACCCTGTAAGGCAACCCACGACGAATCTGCAGCTTCTGCCAAATGGCCCAGTGTCGGTCCACGGTGGAGTGGTGCAGGAAGAAGATGGGGTCGAAGGCGCTGTAGTGCAGAGTGGCCATGGTGTACGGCCCGTACCCTCCCACCAGGAAATGGATCGCGTTGTGCACCACCTCGAACTGAACCTGTAGAGAATTGGGCACAGATGTTTTTAACGCGTTCGCCTCGCCCACACACAGTAAAACCCGAGTTCGAACCTGGGTAACAAGGGGATTTTTTCCCTCTTACCTCTGCACTAGGTCTGAACGGCTACAGACCATTAGCGCGCCTTTTACGAAAGCGCGAACATGGTGTCATCCGATTTTGACATACCAATTGCGCGACCATGTCATATACCAATTGCGCGACCATGTCATATGCCTAATGCGCGAACACACACGATCACACATAAAACAGATTTACTACTGAAATTATTACTGAAATTTAATACTTGTGCCACAATAAAGATCTCTCTCTCTCTCTCTCTCTCTCTCTCTCTCTCTCTCTCTCTCTCTCTTTCTCTCTCTCTCTCTCACTGAATTTTTCTATTTTACTATTCTTGTGTTTGTATTAACGGCTAGTATGTGTAAGGCAAAGTTTACGATGGGTCGCGCAATTGGTATATGCCACGGTCGCGCAATTGGTATGTCAGAAAGCTATGACACTATGGTCGCGCTTTCGTACAAGGCGCGCTATTGATATGCCCCCGTCTGAACGTGGGATAGTGGAAGACGGGATGGCATCAAAACAGCTGAATTGTTCAAACTAATCCAACAAACTGAACATGAGTATGAACAGACTCAGGAGAGCTTATTTAACATTTCCTGACGTAGGGACATCAACATTTATGAGTCTATCGTTGTTTATTTGGTATTTTAAAAATTGGTAGCTAAGCAGACGAAAATGGAGGGCCGCCATTGAAAAAGAAGTCGCAGATAATGCTTCTTCAACAAATCTTGTTCGAAAAATAATAAACTTAGCACGCAAATATCTTTATTTACCGCACATTATGTTTCTTTTACGATTAATTTTGTAAAATACAGCATTATTATTTTATATTCTATTATTTTATTACCCGTCCCTTTCATTTTAACCAATCAGGTTTTGAAAGCATTAGGAGTCTTTCGGATGAGACGATAAACCCAGGTCCCGCGTGCTCATGCACTTAGCACACGTTAAACCCAGTGGCAACAAAAACAACAAAAAGTTGTCATTTGGTCTAAATTTACCCCTCACCCCACCCTTTCCTGCCGCATCAGTCACACAAAAATCGAATGCAAAAAACAACAACCAAGCACTCTCCAGGTGGGAGCAACCCAAATTATACAGAGACGCCTCTGTGACTATAAAGTGCCAAATACAGAGAAAAACAACAACACAATAATACCTCAAAATCGCAGTAGTCCTCTTGCTCGAAGGCCAGCAGCAAAGCATCGAAGAGAGCAGTGTGGTCCCCAAAGTCCGGCTGTTCTGACAGCTCGGGCTGAACCTGATTTGTGTGTGTGTGTGTGTGGTAGGAATAGAAAAATCAGAAAAAAAGAAATGAACATTGTCACGGTACGGAAATTCAGGGATGAAGGTAGGGGTGGGGGAGGGGGGTGGTATACTGTATGTGTGTGTGTGTGTGTGTGTCAAGTCAAAAGTTTATGTAGAGATGGGCATTGGATAAGCACACATACATGCTGTGTGTGTGTGTGTGTGTGTGTGTGTGTGTGTGTGTGTGTGTGTGTGTGTGTGTGTGTGTGTGTGTTTGTACTATGAAAACTTGACGTTTTGGGGGGGTTAAGTTTAAAATTAAGATTACAATTATAGCCCCGTCGACAACAAAGGCCACGTCATGGCTGTCACCACGTTAAATCTTACCACGTATTAAAAAGGGATAAAAACACAAGGTAAAAACAAAATCAAAGTTTTTTGCTAAAATACTTTTGTTAAAAAAACCACATTAATCGATAAAAAAAAAACCTACCCCACTTAAAGTAGGAATAGAGAAAAAAGAAAAGAAAATATAGTGGCATGGACATTCCGGGATGAGGATAGGGGTGGGAAGGGGCGTGGTGTAATGTGGTGTGTGTGTGTGTGTGTGTGTGTGTGTGTGTGTGTGTGTGTGTGTGTGTGTGTGTGTGGAATCGCGTGTAGTGTGTGTGTGCTTGCGCGCACGCGCGTGTGTGTGCATTCTCCATCTGCGTACTGACTAAGAGAACATTGGGCGTCTATGTGTCCCGACCCTACTCTTTGTGAATAATGTTGTTATATCAATGGAGAACCAGGCTCACTGAATCAATGACTATGTTGCTGTTCGCGTGGTTAAACCCTTGACTGCCACCAACGTATTGCGTACTGACCTGATGACATCACTGATGATGTTATCAGATGAAGAGGAATAACTCTGATTTGCTGGCTTTTGCTCTAACATAATCAAGAGAGTAATATCCCCAGACCATTTTCTCAGATTGGCTTTATCAGTTGTCTTTTTCATGTCATGATTTGCCCAAAATATTTTTTTCTTTATTTTTCTCTGGCAGTCATGGGGTTAAAAACAACACGAAAAACAAACACTTCAAAATGAATTCTATTTCCACGACAGGGGATCGATCATTGGATGTTCAGTGTACTTGTTCAGGTGTGTGTGTGTGTGTGTGTGTGTGTGTGTGTGTGTGTGTGTGTGTGTGTGTGTGTGTGTGTGTGTGTGTGTGTGTGTGTGTGTGTGTGTGTGTGTGTGTGTGTGTGTGTTTGATAACTATGTTTCATGTCAACTGCATGTGCTTTTATGTTACTTTACAAATTGTCTCTTCTGTTAGGCTATAACCATGTCTTATTTTGTCTTCATGTTTATGCGCATCCCGAAAAACAAATGTCTTCACTTGTTTGGAGACAATAAAAGTGTGGAATTGGAACTGGAACTGGAATTGGTCTCCCACGTCTTGATCACATTGCGCAGTATAAATGAAAATGAATTTCACTTTGGCGTTGTAAATCTACAAACCCTACCCGACCCCTCCCACCCCATGTTTATGGGCACATATCCTAAAACCTGAAATAAGTGTCCTAGCACCACGAAAGGGACATTAAGTCGCTGGGCTAGTTTCTCACAACAGGCTTGCAAAGTCAAAAAAATCTCATTTTGTTGTCAAATTTGAGTTATGGGTATTGTCGTGTTCTCTAACATCTTATCTTTCATATTTATAAAGGACAATCTTTAATATGGTCTCTAAATGATCTTGTAAGTGCTTTAAAACGAGTAGGTCAATGCATTTTCTTCAGCTAGGCTAGACTTTAGACTGTTTTCTCAAAATGGCCGACGCTCACCCTACTAACTTTAAATGCTCATGACTTGAGAACGGAAAAAGATACAAGAATGGTTCTTGTATCAATAGAAAGAGAATTGTCTGAAGTTTTTAAAGGTAGCCTATAATGTCCTCAGAATGATCAGTTTGACACTTAATGTCCCTTTCGTGGTGCTAAGTCACATTATTATTCGTATTCGCATACCTGTCTGGTAGTCTTCTCCCCGAGGAAGGCGACAGGGGCGTCGTGGAAGGGGTTGTGGACCTGCGCGTGGGTGTGGGGGTCTTCGTAGGTCTCATCGTCAGCCAGGGCAGGGATCTTGGTGCCAGGCCTGGTCCATTCCCAGTACGGGATGCCGATCTCCAGACCCCGGCTTCTCAGCTCATCCTCCACCTAAGCAGGTAGTTGTAAAACAGCTTAATTAGGGGAAGACGGGGTAAAAAGCGCATGGGCGGGTAAGAAGCCCACCCCAATTATTTCATAAAATAAAGAAAATTTCAGTCAAATTTGCCCATGAGACGAATGCTAGACATTAACGCTCGTCTCATGGGCAAAATGAGACTGAAATTTGCTTCATTTCATGAGATAATTGGGGTGGGCTTCTTACCCGCCCATGCGCTTTTTACCCGGTCTTCCCCTAATCATAATTTTTTTCATTAAAAAACAACGATATAATGTTTTTTAAAAGTCAAAACATTATACACGCCCCCTCCAAAACCCCCAAAAAAAACCCAAAATGCACAAAAGCAACGATGCAAAGGCCCCGGCTTATCAGTTCATCCTCCAATTAAGGGCTAACTACCACACAATTCCACTCATTCACCACAGTACCTCGGTAACAAACAGCCGATGCCAGTGAGGAAAAACGTGGCCATGCCGTGGATACAACAAAGTCAAGCGCACACGATACAATTAGCCCTACATTACTAACTACACAATTCCACTCATTCACCACAGTACTTCAGTAACAAACAGCGATGCCAATGAGGAAAAACCTGGCCATGCCGTGGATACAACAAAGTCAAGCGCACACGATACAATTAGCCCTACATTACACTAACTACACAATTCTAATCATTCACCACAGTATCTCGGTAACAAACAGCCGATGCCAATGAGGAAAAACCTGGCCATGCCGTGGATACAACAAGTCTAGCACACACGATACTTCTTCTTCTGCGTCCACAGGCCATATGGCCAAAATGGGTAAGGCACGTAAGTGTCCGGTTTTCAGTTTTCACTGGTCTCCCCGTTGCGTACAAGCCGACACATTCCGATTTCGGAGGAGCTCAAAGGAGAAATATAATTTGGAAGATTTTATTGGGGAAAAAAGGCAGGAGAATGGGCCAATAAGTCAGGAAGATAGCAGATGACAGAAAGCAAAGGGAAAAGGCAGAGTCAAAGAGAGTGGCAGATTAGAGGATGTTACAAGCACAGAACTTCCAGAAGGTGGGGGAACTATTTGTACGGAAGACTGCCCGGTATCCCCACAGGGGGGGGGGGGAGCACACGATGCAAATAGCCCTACATTACACTAACTACACACTTCCACTCATTCACCACAGTACCTCGGTAACAAACAGCCGGTGCCAAGGAGGTAACGTGGCCATGCCGTGGATACAACAAGCCTAGCTCACACGATACAATTAGCCCACACTACTACACACTTCCACTCATTCACCACAGTACCTCGGTAACAAACAGCCGGTGCCAATGGGGGAAGGTGGCCGAGCCGTGGATACAACAAGCCTAGCTCACACGATACAATTAGCCCACACTACTACACACTTCCACTCATTCACCACAGTACCTCGGTAACAAACAGCCGGTGCCAATGCGGGAAGGTGGCCGAGCCGTGGATGCAGCAGGCGTAGCGCACGGCGGCGTCGGGGTGGGGGCACTTGGCGGGAAGCCCGTGGAACTCCGCCACGGCCTGGAAGCCGTCTATGGAGGTGTCGTTCTGGAACCGCTGCATGGCCTGCCTCAGGTGGTACACCTCCTCGTCCGACAACACCTCCACGTCTTTGCGAACCACCGTCGTGGACTTGCGTCCGTCGGGGATGGCGGCTGCAATAGGTATTATTAGGTATTAGGTACTTTATAGTCACAGAGGCGTCTCTGTGAAATTCGGGTTGCTCCCACCTGGAGAGAGCGTCGTAGCCAGAGGCGAGCCACCCGAATTTTTTTTGGGGGCATGCAAATTTTGTGAAGTTTTATGAAGTAAAGTGGCACAGTATAAGCTTTAAGCTTGTTTTTGCCGTTATGTTTGTTTAATGTGCATTTGAAAAATCAAAAATCATTTAAGCCAAGTTTTGTGTGACTGATGAGGAAGGAAAGGGAGGGGGGGGGTAAATTTTGACCGAATGATAACTTTTTGTTGTTGCCTACTGGGTTTAACGTGTGCTAAGTGCATGGGCACACGGGACCTCGGTTTATCGTCTCATCCGAAAGACTCCACGTTCAGACCGTAAGGCCTGGAGCAAAGTGAGAGGGAAAAAACCCTGTACCCGAGTTCGAACTCATGGTTTACTTGACACAAGGCGAACGCGTTACCTCCGTGCCACTCTGCACCTATATTCATTATTAAACCATTTACTGCTTGAGAAAAAATAAAGAGAGGCATAGTGGAACTTCCCTATTACGACCCTTTCCTATTAACACTCCCTCTAAGAGGTGACCCGAAACATTTTCACCCCTTCATAATACTACTACTAATACTAATGAGGAAAATGTATGTAGCGCCCATCCTACTAGGGGAAGACGGGGTAAAGAGCGCATGGGCGGGTAAGAAGCCCACCCCAATTATCTCATGAAATGAAGCAAATGTCAGTCAAATTTACCCATGAGACGAATGCTAGACATTAACGCTCGTCTCATGGGCAAAATGAGACTGAAATTTGCTTCATTTCATGAGATATTTGGGGTGGGCTTCTTACCCGCCCATGCGCTTTTTACCCCGTCTTCCCCATTGTAGGCTACAGGGCGCTTTACAGAGAATTGAAATGGAATAAAAACATGAAACCAAAATCCAATAACATGAGCAGACAAAACAATACCGGTCAGACTTCGTTTGGCCGGTAAAAATACACATAATAACCAGCAACAACAACTGCTGTGACTACTACTGCTACTACTACTACTACTACTACTACTACTACTACTACTACTACTACTACTACTACTACTACTACTACTACTACTACTACTACTACTACTACTACTACTACTACTACTACTACTACTACTACTACTACTACTCATAGTAGGCCTATAATACACGTGTGTGTGTGTGTGTGTGTGTGTGTGTGTGTGTGTGTGTGTGTGTGTGTGTGTGTGTGTGTGTGTGTGTGTGTGCGCGTGTGCGTGCGTGTGCGTGTGCGTGTGCGTGTGCGCGTGTGCGTGTGTGTGCGCCCCAATGACGCACCACGATTAAGTCCCTTGTTTTTTTCTGGGTCGCTGTGACTCACATACGAATTTCCCCATATTCAAATTGAGGCTGCTCTTTAAACTGATGTGTCGGTTTTAATTTGGGGCCATTTATATGGGAGTCAGACTTGGTCAAAACAAGATTTCTTTCCAGTTATAAGAGAGAAAACACGTGAAACCCGTGATTTTGACACGTGATCTGGTGGATCTTTAATCTTTCATTCAGTAAGCCATAGCAACTGAGCTGCACGGACTGACCACATACACCAACACACATACACAAACGTTAGAGGATACACATACACATGTATACACTCTCACAACACACACACACACACACACACACACACACACACACACACATATATTAACCTAGATATTAAAGACCCACTAGATCACGTGTCAAAAGCACGGGTTTCACGTGTTTTCCCTCTTATAGCTGTAAAGAAATCTTTGTTTTGACCAGGCTCCCATACAAATGCCCCCACATTGAAACCGAAACATCATTTTAAAGAGCAGCCTTGATCTGAAGTTGGGGACATTTGAATATGTGGGTCATCTATATGTGGGTCACAGCTACCCAGACAAAAACCAAGGGACTTAATCGTGGCGCGTCAGTGTATCTTTAAAAAATCTTCCTAGCATAGGAGGGAATGTGACATTCAATTTGAAGTTCCGGGGATATCTGTGTTATATGTGGGTCACAGCTACCCAGAAAAAAACCCAAGGGACTTAATCGTGGCGCGTCAGTGTATCTTTAAGAAATCTTCCTAGCATAGGAGGGAATGTGACATTCAATTTGAAGTTCCGGGGATATCTGTGTTATATGTGGGTCACAGTTACCCAGAAAAACCCCCAAGGGACTTAATCGTGGTGCGTCAGTGTATCTTTAAAGACCCACTGAGCCGGCTGGATTAAGTCCCTTGTTTTTTTCTGGGTAGCTGTGACCCACATATAGATGTCCCCATATTCAAAGTGAGGCTGCTCTTTAAAATGATGTATCGCTTTGAGTTTGGGGGCATTTGTGAGACCTGGTCAAAACAAGAGTTATTTCCAGCTATAAGAGGGAAAACCCGTGAAACCCGTGATTTTGTCATATTGTGGCGGTACCATAGCCGATGAGGTTTAACCGAGGCGTGGTTACTGCTACACCTATCTGCATTGTTACAAAAATCGGGACTTTACTGGTGTTGCACTGCCTCCGGGCATTGCCTCCAGTATTGTTCCCACCATCTGTATATTTACAAATGTCCCATATTATGTGTCTGTTCCAGACCGAGAGGACGTAAAAAACACAATTTTTCTCTCTCACCCGTGATTTTGACACGTGACCTGGTGGGTCTTCCTAGCATAAGAGGGAATGTGACACGTGACATGGGGGTGGGGGTGGGGGGTGTCTTTAACACACTCACGGTCTCTGTGGCCGTAAGCGGTCCGGTGGCTGATGTAGGGCGGGGAGAGCAGTCCGGAGTCCATGCGCGTGCCGTTCACGCTGTACAGCTCAATCCGTGCCGTGAAGTGGCCGTGACTGTGGCCGTGCTCGTGGTCGTGGCCGTGACTCAGCTTGTGCGTGGTCTCCGACACGTCGAAATAGTACGGCACCTATTTTTGGGTGGGTGGGTCAAAATATTATTTTGTATTTAAAATTATTATTGTTTTTTTTCTGCTTGGCTGAGCCAAATTGTTTCATGCTTTGAAGACGTGTCAATCATCAATAGTCATCATTAATTAAACAAAATCAACAAATTTCGTTTGCGTTCCTTTCATTAGTTTTGCAGCAGCGATAGCTTTGACAAACCTTGAACACTGGCCCACTTGTGCAGCAGTGGACCCTAACTTTTGTGTAGCAATATGCACAGTACACGAATTCCCCACATTCTGGCTCCTTTCAGTTTTCCACAGAGAGCTATTTGTTTCAAGTTATTTCTTTTAACAGAGGCAAATATTCTTATCATTGATTGTGGTTAGGGATAGGAAAAGACCTTACAAGTGGCATCATTTACGCGTCCCCCCCCCCCCCCCCCTTCACACTCCACTAGAATCCAAACCATTACCTTAGTCAGATGGAAAAAAAAGACATGCCCGGAATGGTTGTTATTTTTCTCTTCATATTATTAACATATAGGGGAAGACGGGGTAAAAAGCGCATGGGCGGGTAAGAAGCCCACCCCAATTATCTCATGAAATGAAGCAAATTTCAGTCTTATTTTGCCCATGAGACGAGCGTTAATGTCTAGCATTCGTCTCATGGGCAAATTTGACTAAAAGTTTCTTTATTTCATGAAATAATTGGGGTGGGCTTCTTACCCGCCCATGCGCTTTTTACCCCGTCTTCCCCTACTAATCAAATATGATTAACCCTTTCACTGCCAAAGTCGCATTTTAGCACCACAATGATTTAACACCTATGTCTCTAAAAGGCATCAAATTGGGGTCTGTTATCCAAAGACCCTATTGTCTTAGCTTTGGGGAAGTAAGGATAGACCTTATTTTATATACCTCACAGACGAATCCCCAATACTGCAGATGGATTTTGTTCTCTACCCAGGTAATGGGACCATTTTGGCTGAAATAGGGCTGGCGGTGAAAGGGTTAAAAACAAAAGGAAACAAAATGAAGCAAAAAGAGACCTTGAACTCCCAGGGCATTTCGTTGGCTCCACCCAGGATGAAGAAATCTCCGGCGAACTCACAGTGGTCCACGTGGTCACCCTCCATCAGACACACCTGGAGAGAGAGAGAGAGAGAGGGGAGAGAGAGAGAGAGAGAGAGAGAGAGAGAGAGAGAGAGAGAGAGAGAGAGAGAGAGAGAGAGAGAGAGAGAGAGAGAGAGAGAGAGAGAGAGAGAGAGAGAGAGAGAGAGAGAGAGAGAGAGAGAGAGAGAGAGAGAGAGAGAGAGAGGAGAGAGAGAGAGAGAGAGAGAGAGAGAGAGAGAGAGAGAGAGAGAGAGAGAGAGAGAGAGAGAGAGAGAGAGAGAGAGAAATAACCACAGAGAAGACTTAAGACTCAATAATTCATTTCAATTCAGTTCAATCATTTTATTGTCTTCACAAAAAGCAAAGAAATTCGCTGCCTGGCATGCACATTTGATAAAATTTAATATGACACGACACAAGTAATGTTTAGGAAGACAACTTCAATAAGACAACCAAATTTTCAAACGCGCGCGCACGCGCACACGCACACACGCACGCGCACACACACACACACACAAACAAACACACACACACACACACACCAACAAGAATCCAATTAGGCACTGTTCAGACAAATATTATGCATAAAATTATAAAGAATTACTCGTGAAAGCAAACATTTGACACTCAGTCACACACACACACACACACACACACACACACACACACACACACACACACACACACCTTTGGGCTATCAGTTAGAATAAAATTAATGAGAGCATTAGAATTAGAAATGAATTAACAAGTGAGTGAACATAATTTATGACAAGTATAATTGAGTATTAATTCAGAAATAAATAAGTACTTTATGAATTAATACTCAATTATACTTGTCATGAACTATTTTATGTAGAAGTGTTATTGTACAAAATATGACCAGTAACCCCGTTAGAAGTTTACACATAACGAGAAGAAAAATAATGTGTACTAAAAGCATAAGGATCCGCGGACACATTAGATAATAATAATAATAATAATAATAATAACAGTACATTTATATAGCGCTTTACCTCAGATGAGCCCAAAGCGCTTTACAATCAATTATTCATCAACAGATAACAAAAATTAGATGCACGGAAACCCATAAAACAAGTAAAAGAAAGAAGAAAAAAAACCGGATTAGGAGAAATACGGACGCATGCGCTTATTTGTGTCCTTCTTTCTTTCACTTATTTAACGGATTGCGCATGGGATTCCCACTTGTACGTGTTTTATTTAAAAAAAACACCCACACAACCTGGAAGCAAATTAAATGCATTGTAATTACTTAACAACGCTCGTACTACAGGCTGTAGGCATAGCCATTGATAATATACCCGCTGTCTAGAGTAGGAAGGTAGTCGCTGCTGGTGTTGCATTCAATACTGACACGCATAAATGGAAGGATGTTCTCTGCACTCTCTCTCTCTCTTTCTGTCTCTCTCTCTCTCTCTCTCTCTCTCTCTCTCTCTCTCTCTCTCTCTCTCTCTCTCTCTCTCTCTCTCTTATAGACGTCATGTTGAGAGAGACCTTATTTGTCCATTATGTAAATGTGCCTCAGAAAATGAAATTCATTTTGTTTTTTCTTGCCCTGTATTGAGTGATCTCAGGTTTCAGTTAATACCTCGGAAGTATTACAGCCAACCGTCTTTATTTAGATTAGGAATGTTAATGTCGTCAACCAATGAACAAGTTGTTAAAATGTTTGCAGTATATTTGTATAAAGCCTTTAAAATCAGGTCTACCTTATGCAGTTAGAGGTTGATGATTCCCACATGTTATGCTTATGTTTTGCTTTGTGTGTACTTATTATTTATTATGTCTGATTATGCCTGACTATGTTATATTGTATCACCCCCTCATGAGGGGCTATGGCCTTGATTGATTAAATATCCGTATCCGTCTCTCTCTCTCTCTCTCTCTCTCTCTCTCTCTCTCTCTCTCTCTCTCTCTCTCTCTCTCTCTGTCTTTCTCTCACACTACGCCCAACTAAGAATATCACGCTGCTAAGCCCCTACTGGTTTGATTGCCACCTGGCGGTCAAAGCAGCGTCGTAAGTAAGTTGACCATGAAGCAAAGTTAAGAAGTCAGTTTATCCCTAAAACGTCCTGCATCTTTATAGTTTCATTAACTTTTAGTCAACACCAACGCATACTACCATGTCACTGTATACCCACATACCTCCATTTTCAAGTTATGTTGATGTAAGCTTTGGTTCCTACTCGGAGCCATAAGGCAAATAAAAAACGAATTACCTAAGGGGAATTTTCGAGCTTGTTTTCCTCAACCCATACTGGCTGGTAGTTGTGGGGGCTGTTTAAACTCCATTTTCAAGTTGGTTAAAGACCCCCCCCCCCCCTGTCACGTGTCAAAATCACGGGTTTCACGTGTTTTCCCTCTTATAGCTGGTAAGAAATCTTAAGAACTCTTCCTAGCATAAGAGGGAATGTGACACGTGACGTGGGGGTGTCTTTAAAACCCCTAAGCCCTAAACCGTGCAGGGAGATGGCGGCAAAATCCTCGTCCTCCTCCTCCTCCTCCTCCTCATCGCTCATCCTCATCAAAGTTTCAAACACCGTACAAAGTCACTATAAATTACATAAATAATATGACCTACAGTACTGTTTCATGTTGGCAGATACCTTTCAGCCGCTCAGTGAGAAGGCGACACAAATCCTCCTCCTTTCCTTTCTTCTATTCTCCTCCTCCTCTTCCTGGTCATCACCATCATCGTCGTTATAAAATTTCGGGCCGGACCTAAGTTTTTAAGGGGTGGGGACTAATTTATCGAAGGTGTGAAGCACCAAGACCCCTAGGGGCACGCTTCCCTGAAAACAATTTTTCAATCCGAGAAACAAAATAGTGTAATCTGGTGCAATCTGGTTATGAAATAAAGGACTCATTCCATTACTGTTCATACCCTTATTGAAACATGTTTTGAACCATTAAAGACCCCCCACGTCACGCGTCACGTTCCCTCTTATGCTAGGAAGATTTCTTAAGATTTCTGACCAGCTATAAGAGGGAAAACACGTGAAAACCGTGATTTTGACACGTGACGTGGGGCGTCTTTAAGCACACATCATGCTGCTTCCACACTGCTAGGCATATCCCGCGAGGAATATTTAGCTGCCACTCGGCGACATGAATTGTTTTTGTTGTTGTTGGGTTTTTTCAGGACAAAGGGTTGGGGCTGCAGCCCCCTAAGCCCCCTCCCCCCCTCCTGTAGGTCCGGCCCTACAACATCATCAACACCATCTAACAAGGCACACTACTCGCATCATTCTACATATACACCCACACCCACACCCACCTCCACTTTGACGTTGGCGGAGGTCTGCAGGCCATGCAGAGAGAAGGCAGCCAAGAACGCTTCCTTGCCGTGGCGGTGCTTGAGGAAGCCGTGCAGCTGTTCCACCGTCATCCCGTTCAGCGTCATGTCGTCGTAGGTGTACCCTAGTTGCAGGTGACTGCACGCAAGGCAAACATTAGTGTTTTCTTATTTTAAAATCTACGCCAGGTGGTGGTGGTGGTGGTGATGGTAGCATTAGTTAAGCTCTTTCGCCGCCAAAGTCGCCTTTTGGCACCACATTGATTTAACACCCATGTCACGATAAACCGAAGTCCCGTGTGCCCACACACTTAGCACACGTTAATCCCAGTGCCAACGAAAAAGTTGTCATTTGGTCAAAATGTACCCCCCCCCCCTCCCTTTCCTTCCTCATCAGTCACACAAAAGTCGCATGCCAAAAACAAATGGGAGGCGCGCCTCTAACTGCGACGCGCTCTACAGGTGGGAGAAACCCGAAATTCACAGAGACGCCTCTGTGACTATAAAGTACCTAATACCTAATACAAGGCATCAAACCAGGGTCTGTTTTCCAATAGACAATTTTGGCTGCAGAATGACAGCGGCTACGCCAACATCCCTGCCACCACCTCTGCTCCACACCAGCCTCAAACTCACTCACCCCAACAGATCTCTTGGCTTGCTGAATGCCTCGGTCAAGCTCCGGGACAGGGTTGTCCTCGCTGTGGAACGGTTCCAGAGCTACAACGGCCCCACCCCCCCCCCCCCCAAAAAAAAAAAAACCTCTCTCTCCCCAGTCTAGATCTCACATTACCCCTCCCCATACCACACATTCCTAAACAGATCCCTGGGCTTGCTGAGCACCCTGCTTTGTTTGTCGTTTGTTAACGTACCCTGGCCTGGCTATAAGACTCCAGGGATCACCCCGACAGTCAAACCATTTGAACACTACGATACAAATGCATCCGCTTGGGATGAGAACATTACGCGTGAGACCGTTGTTGTTTTTTTATTACCCCGCCACGTGCGCAGCCACACCCCGACTTCAGGGGGATTTTAAAAGAGTTGCTAACGTTCTTAAGTCTGTCCATGAGTCTGTTGAAACACTTCCACAATATACTCGTCTTTTACGCCATCATTCTCCCCCCCCCCCCCTCACTCTCTCTCTCCATGGGTGCAACTCCCCCAAAATGAAAAAAATTGAAAGGCAGGGATCCAGGAAACTATGGCCCCGGCAGGGTATAGGTGCTGGGCCCTGTTGGGGGGGACGGGGGGGGGGGGGGGGGGGCGGGGGGGGGGGGGGGGGGGGGGGGGGCTGGGGGGGGGGGGGGGGGGGGGGGGGGGGGGGGGGGGGCGGAGGGAGCAACTTAAGAGAGAGAGATAACGAGACAGACAGACAGATCAAATGATAGACAGAGACAGTTTGAGTCTGATAAGCCTTGTCAAATTATTACTTTGCCTTTGTAATCTTCCAAGATAGAAAAAACAACCAAGTTCAAAACGCCCCAAATTGCTTGTGTGGTCAAATAAAATTGTTTGTGTGTGATGAATTTAAAAAACCACCTGAAGTTCAGTTTATGGTAAAAATAAAAATACTGAAATCAGTGTCACACTGAAAGAGTAGCACCCATGTCTCTCTCTCTCCTTTACCCTTTCACCCACTGATCTGACAGTTCCACAATCCACCCCCTCCCTTGCAGCTACCCAGCACCCCCACCCCCCCCACACCTATCACCATCCACTCACCTAAAACACATCTCGTGGCTTGTGCTGACTGACTACCTTGGTGGTCAGCTCTTCTACACCAGGGCCTGTATTCACGTTGAGATAGCATGAGACTTAGCATCATGCTAACTTAGAAGCTCTTCCAATGTCCTATAGGATTTAATAGGACTTTTGGAAGAGCTTCTAAGTTAGCATGATGCTAAGTCTCATGCTATCTCAACGTGAATACAGGCCCAGGTTGTTGTCGCTGCTAAGCTAAGGTTCCCTGGGTCGGTTGAAATAGTCCCACAATATAACTCCTACCACCATCCTTCCCCCCCCCTCTCTCTCTCTCTCTCTCTCCCCCCTACCCTTTCACCCACCCACTCACCTAAGCACAGACCCTTTCGGATGAGACGATAAACCGAGGTCCTGTGTGCCCATGTACTTAGCACACGTTAAACCCAGTGGCAATGAAAAAGTTGTCATTTAATGTTGGTCAAAATGTACCGCCCTTTCCCTCCTCCTTCCTCATCAGTCACACAAAAATAGCATGCACAAAAAATGGATGGCGCGCCTCTGGCTGCAACGCGCTCTCCAGGTGGGAGCAACCCGAATTTCATTGAGACGCCTCTGTGACTATAAAGTACCTAATACCTAATAATACCCCGTGGTTTGCTGAAAACCTTGGTCAGCTCCACAGAGTTGTTGTCGCTGTTGAAGGGTTTCATGGGTTTGTTGAAACAGCTCCATGCTGCAGTTAGAATGGTCGTAGGGCTTGCACCGGAGTTTCTGCCTGCCCCTTCTACATTCTGTCCTCTTTACCATACCCCCACCCCCCACACACCTACCCTCACCTAGATAGATCCCATAGATGGCCGTTCTTGAAGGAGTCCAAGAGTCTGTTTGTTGAAACAGTCCCGGGATCTATTCCACCCCAACATCCCTCTGTTCCTCCTCTCTGACTCTGACCTCGTAGATGGCAAAAGAAACCCGTGAGGTCAATAGGTTGTCACCGCTCTTGAAGGAGTCCAAGAGTCTGTTTGTTGAAACAGTCCCAGGATCTATCCCACCCCAACACCTCCCTATTCCTCTACATGTGAACACCCACTCACCTAAACAGATCCCTCGCCTTGCTGAACACCTTGGTCAGCTGCACGGGGTTGTTGTCGCTGTTGAAGGGTCGCATGGGTTTGCTGAACAGCTCCACGCTGCAGTCAGAGTGGTCGTAGGGTTTGCCCCGGAGTTTCCGCCCGCTCCTTCTACATTATTTCCCCTTTACCATACCCATCCCCTCCCCCCCTACCCTCACCTAGATAGATCTCGTAGATGGCAAAATAAACCAGTGAGGTCAGTAGGTTGTCACCGTTCTTGAAGGAGCCCAAGAGTCTGTCTGTTGACACAGTCCCAGGATCTATCCCACCCCAACATCTCCCTGTTCCTCTACATGTGAACACCCACTCACCTAAACAGATCCCTCGCCTTGCTGAACACCTTGGTCAGCTGCACGGGGTTGTTGTCGCTGTTGAAGGGTTGCATGGGTTTGTTGAAGAGCTCCACGCTGCAGTCGGAGTGGTCGTAGGGCTTGCCCCGGAGTTTCTGCAGCTCCTGCCAGATGATGAACAGCCGGTCCGCGTTGGAGTGGTGCAGGAAGAACAAGGGGTCGTAGGAGGTGTATTCCAGCGTGGACATGGAGTAGTGGTGGCGCCCGCCGACTAGGTAGTGGATGGTGTTGTGGGCGATTTCGAACTGAGCCTGGAAAAATAATAATAAAACAGCAAACGGATTAGATATGTAAGTAAAAAACAAACATGCATATTTCTTGACAGGTTTTCAGTAAGCTTTGTAAACTTTTTTTCCCAGGTCAGTTTTAAAACAATGAAAACAAACTAACCTCGAAATGACAGTGACTCGTCCTGGTCCAAAGCATCGAGGATCAAATGAATGCGTGTGTGCTTGGATATATGTGTGTGTGTGTGTGTGTGTGTGTGTGTGTGTGTGTGTGCGTGTGCGTGCGTGCGTGTGTGTGTGTGCGTGTGTGTGTGCGTGCGTGTGCGTGTGCGTGCGTGTGTGTGCGTGCCCGCGCGCGCGTGCGTGTGCGTGCACGTGCGCATGCGAGTGTATGCGAGTCTATGAATGTGCACACATTCGTGCGTAAGTCAGCGAACGAGTGCTTGCACTTTGTGTGCGGTATATATGCGTTTATGGCATGTACTATTTCTTTCTTCATATTCTTTAGAGATCCACTGTTGTTGTTGTTGCTGTTGTTGGGTGTTTTTTCTCTCATAGTTTGTTAGTGATTTTTTAAAAGCTCTTAAAATGGGATTCAGGGATTATCATGAACGCTCCCCGTTGGGATACCGGGGCGTCTTTCGTACAAACCTTCTGGAAGTTCTGTGCTTGTAAAACCCCCCCCTCTTGCCTTCTTTGCTTTCTGGAACCTTTCTCTGTGCACTTACGTACCTTTAGCTATTATGGTCCTGAAATATGTATGCAGCGGGTGGGGGGGGACCCCCGGCGGAAAGGCCTAAGAAGCCTCCTACCCGCCAGCTAGCCCTCATCTTAAAGGTCCTTTCTAGGACCAACACCTATTCCCAAGTATGGTCACATCATCTCTTGCATTGCATTAGGTTCAAGTTCAAGTATACTTTGGCCTGGGAACGCAGAAGAAGAAGAAGAAGAAGAAGAAGAAGAAGAAGAAGAAGAAGAAGAAGAAGAAGAAGAAGAAGAAGAAGAAGAACCCACCTCGAAGTGACAGTAATCGTCCTGCTCCAGAGCGTCCAAGATCATGCTGTGCAGTCGCGTGAAGCTCCCTGGCGGCACGTGCTCGAAAAGTCGGTCATCCACCGCACGCGCGGTGTGCTCGTGCACGTCATCGTGGTTGATGTCCCCGCTGAACCAGGCGTTCTTCTGACCCAGGCCTCCACTAGGGTCCGTGAAAATCTGGTGCTGTTGGACATTAAATGAAATGGGTGAATTGGTGAATGGGTGAATGGATGGATGGATGGATGGATGGATGGATGGATGGATGGATGGATGGATGGATGGATGGATGGATGGATGGATGGATGGATGATCTTCAAGCTGAACCAGGCGTTCTTCTGACCCAGCCCTCCGCTAGGGTCCGTGAAAATCTGGTGCTGTTGGACATGAAATGAAATGGGTGAATTGGTGAATGGGTGAATGGGTGAATGGATGGATGGATGGATGAATGGATGATCTTCGCGCTGAACCAGAGATTCTTCTGACCTAGCCTCCTCGCTAGGGTCCGTGAAAATCTGGTTCTGTTGGACATGAAATGAAATGGGTGAATGGATGGATGGATGGATGGATGGATGATCTTCAAGCTGAACCAGGCGTTCTTCTGACCCAGGCCTCCGCTAGGGTTCGTGAAAATCTGGTGCTGTTGGACATGAAATGAAATCAAATAAAATGGGTGAATGGATGGATGGATGGATGGATGGATGGATGGATGGATGGATGAATGGATGGATGGATAGATGGATGGATGGATGGATAGATGATATTCGCGCTGAACCAGACATTCTTCTGACACTGAAATCGCACCCACCCACACCCGCTAGGGTCCACGAAAATCTGATGCTGTTGGACATGAAATGAAATGAAATAAATGGATGGATGGATGGATGGATGATCTTCGCGCTGAACCAGGCGTTCTTCTGACCTAGCCTCCCCAGCTAGGGTCCACGAAAATCTAATGCTGTTGGACATGAAATGAAATGGGTGAATGTGTGAATGGATGGATGGATGGATGGATGGATGGATGGATGATCTTTTTATTTGAAATGAGGGTCAAAATAGAGAAAATGTGTTGATATGTGAATGTGATGTTATAATTAAGAATTGATGTATTATATATATTGTATATATTGTACATAATATGTTACTCTCCCACTCCCCACCCTCTTCCCCGTTTTTGTAACTCGTTTGTTTCTTTGTTTATTTTCCCCTCTTTTCCCCTTTCTTTATTGTTTACTACTTTGGAATCTTTTGTTCCTTCGTTATTTTTATTTTTTGGACGGATGGCTTGATGAAAACCCCCACTATATTATTTGCTTGTTCAATGTTCCATCTGGAAATAAAATTTTGACTTGACATGCGCGCGCAATTAGCGAACACATGAAGAGCATAAACACATGACATACATATCACTGAATAAAGAAAATCGATGATAAGAAATGCACAGACTCAATATCCACGCAAGCAATCAAAAATATAAATTATAATAAACACTACATGACCACACACACACAAAAAGAAAAAGGTGTGTTTATTCTTACCTTGACCAGTTCAGGCAGATCGGTCAGCGGTCGTGTCCAGTCCCAGTAGGGCACGCCGATGTGCGAGAGACCTTTCTCTACCAGCGCCTGACCAACGACAAAGACATTGTTGGTCAATAATTCAAGGTAGGGGTAAGACGGGGTAAAAAGCCCATGGGCGGGTAAGAATGCCCATGCCAATTATCTCATGAAATGAAGCAAATTTCAGTCACATTTTGCCCGTGAGACGAACGTTAATGTTTAGCGTTCGTCTCATGGGCAAAATTTGACTGAAATTTGCTTCATTTCATGAGATAATTGGCATGGGCTTCTTACCCGCCCATGGGCTTTTTACCCCGTCTTACCCTATCGTTTCCTTTGGCTGAAACAAAAATGCGTACATCCACATAATATCACTAATTGTGGTCACGTACTGGATAAAGCATTGTTATATTTAGATCTGCAACCAAGTTGACAAGTTGGTCTTTCGTACAAAATGGTTCTGGGAAGTTCTGCGCTTGTAACTTCCTCCAATCTGTCACTCTCTTTGACTCTGCCTTTTCCCTTTGCTTGCCGTCGTCTACTATCTTTCGGTCTTACTGGTTCGCTGCATTCAGCGGACACATTCCGAGAACATTTGGAAGATTGTTGTTTTTTCGGGGGGGAGGCAGAAGAATGGGCCAATACGTCACAAAGATAATAGAGGACAGAGAACAAAGGGAAAAGACAGATTAGAGGAAGTTACAAGCACAGAACTTCCAGAAGGTGGGAGAACTATCTATATTCGGGCAGTGAGTGGATGCCTCGTGCTTCCATACGGGAAGCTGGTCGACCCCGACCCCTCACACCTCCTGCGGGGATACCTGGGGATGGTGGTCTTTCATTCAAATAGTCCCCCTACCTTCGGGAAATGCTGTACTTGCAATTTCCTCTAATCTATCCTTCTCTTTGACTCTGTCTTTTCCCTTTGATTTCTGCCATCTGCTATCATTCTGATTAATTGGCCATTCTCTTGCCTTTTTTTTCCTAAAAAACATTTCCCAAACAAATTGCTTTTTTTTTGGGGGGGGGCTGTCCCATCTTCTGGGCCGTACGATGGCGTTGCTTCCACGCCGCTCATTCCGAATCCCAATTCGCAGCCACACCTCCGCACGTTCAGGTCGCAGAATCCGAGACCAGCAGTCCAAGAGGACAAATTGCTTCTTTGAGCTACTCCGAAGGAACGTGTTGGTTGAATGCAGCGGGGAGGAAGAAAAATGAAAACCGGACACATACGTACATTACCATCCTCCGAAGTCGGAGTGTGGCTGCTCACGTGGCGCGGTAGTCAAAAACGGTCACACAGGTAATGTTCTCATGGTGCATTTGTACATAACATAGAGTTCAAGCGCATCGGCTGTTGGGATGATCCCTGGAGTCTTTTAGCCAGGGTACGTCAACAGCAACAACATCATCCATTAGACGAAGACGAAGAAGAAAAAGAAAAAGAAGACGACGACGAAGAAGAAGAAGAGAAGAAAAGAAGAAGAAGAAGAAGAAAGAAGAAGAAGAAGAAGAAGAAGAAGAAGAAGAAGAAACGACGAACGACGAAGAAGAAGAAGAAGAAGATTGATTGATTTGATTGATTAAAGGTTTTTTATGTGCCCAGATGGGGAAGGATTTTTCCTCTGCCCATTTAAATCCCTAAATAAAACTAACCGTGAGGAGTCATAATAACAATTCATGGGAAGAAGAAGAAGGAGAAGAAGAAGAAGAAGAAGAAGAAGAAGAAGAAGAAGAAGAAGAAGAAGAAGAAGAAGAAGAAGAAGAAGAAGAAGAAGAAGAAGAAGAAGAAGAAGACGACTCCCAATGGGGAAGATCTCCTCCTCCTTCCCTTAACTCCGTGAGGAGTCATCGGGGCGCCACATTCAAGTCTTCACCAACTTCCTCCTCCAGCTCTGTCGGTCGTGAGCCAGAGTCTGGGTTTCTGCGAATGATTTAGCTGTACTGTCCATTCTGTGATGGTGTCAGACCATTGTTTTTTCGGTAAAAAATGTGTTCTGTCTTTCCCTCCTCCGTCTCCCTCCCTCAACAGTTCCCTGGAGTGTGGTCAGGACACACCTGCATGGGTGCGACTCCCCAAAATGAAAAAAAACCCTGAAAGGCAGGGGTCCAGGGATCCATATCCCCGGCAGGGTACAGGGGCAGAGCCCCGTCGGACGATTCAGGGGGACAAGTTAAGAGAGAAATATAACGAGACAGACAGACTGTTAAAATGATAGACCGAGACAGTTTGAGTCTGATACGCCTCGTAAAAGTATTACATTGCCTTTGTAAACTTCCAAGATAGAACCACCAAGTTCAAAACGCCCCAAATCGCTTGTGGTCTTTTTGTTGTTGATGAATTAAAAAAACACCTGAAGTTCAGTTGCTTGAAAAATAAGAAATACTGAAATCAATGTAAAACTGAAAGTGTAGCACCCATGCACCTGTTCGAACTGCACGACGTAGGCCCGGTGCCAATGGGGGAAGGTGGCATCCCCGTGAAGGCAGCAGGCGATCGGGTCTCCGTTGGCCATCTGGCATTGTGAGGGCTCTCCGTGGTACGCCGCCAGAGCCTGCCATCAAACAAATTCCTTAACTAGAAAGCACGGACACAGCGCACAACAAACCGGCGGCAAGGGCACCTAAAACTGACCTTTACCCGTTCCGCCCGCCCTGTACTTCCCAAGCCCCATGCCTTTCGGTTTCACGCACCCAAGGGGGCCTACGTCCTTGACCTTGATCTGTACCCGGCTTTCAGACTTACTCATAAGCCAATGCATCTGAACATTGATTTTTGATCGTTCCTAAAATGTCAATTGTTAAGTTTGTTCTTTTTACATTAGAAAACCCCATGAAATCACACTTATCCAGATACAAAGTTTGAACATCGTAAGTCCAACTATTGGAAAGACATGGCCACAGAAGGTAACATTTCGGTTTTAAGGTCAAACGTCAAGGGTCAAGGCCAGCAAGGGCATACATTCTCGAAAGGAACCTTCCTTTTTAGGATGCCTGTCCCTCTACCAAATTTGATTAAAATCCATTTTGTAGTGTTTGAGAGATCTGATCTTCAGACAGACAGACAGGCAAACTGTGAAAAACAGGCTTTACCGCCGGTAGTGAACAAATAATGAAATTCGAATGTAAATCCAAATCCAAAATCCACTTTAGATCTGATTCTGGTTCCGAATTCGGATTCAAATCTGGGCCCGATTTCCGCTGCGGATTTGGAACCTAATTCAAACTTGATTCCTGCTACGATTCGAAATCAGACTCGTGTCTGTGGATTTGGATCCCAATTTGGATTTCAATTTGTTAATAACTATAAAAACGTGTACACTGCCAGAACCTGTCAACCTCCAAAGCAAAGCTAAATAAACAAATTAAATCGAATCTGATTCCAAATCAACAGTCGATTTCGGACCGGAAATTCGGACGCAACTTCGGTTCCGAATTTGGATTCGAAATAAATCCCGACTCCGGTTCT
>CM065706.1:13617838-13620338 GCA_017654935.2 Phymorhynchus buccinoides
CAAATAAATATAAAACTGTAAACAAACGCTTAAGCGGAACGTCTACACCAGGGAGAGCTTGTTAAGATCGAAACACTTTTCAACTTTTAATCTCAAATTAAAACTATCTTTTTATTTAAAAGCACAAGAAACACGTGCGCCCAAGGAAAGTCTACTCTAGTGAAATAAAAACTTTTTTTTATAAAATGGCGCATAAAACACACGAAATAATTGCATGCAGGCATAAAGTTTACCCCAATAATTCATCGATCGAAAATTTGTATTCCACTTAACTATTTTCAGTTGCTTCTATGGAAAGCCGATTGACAGACAATTAACCGCCCACAAACAAGCAACTCTTTTTGCATACATATTTTGACCCATACTAAGGTTAAGGCAAAATAATTTTAGCAAATTAAGCAATACTAAATAATAAAAATAACTAGCCTCGTAAAGGACACATACTCAGGAATAAACAAACCCGGAAACTATTTTATTTTTAACTTCGAGTTAGCAAGTTAAGCAATACTAAATAATGACAATAACTAGCCCTGCATGCATTACAGACACATACTCAGGAATAAACAAACCCGGAAACGACTTCATTTTTACATTGGAGTTAGCAAGTTAAAGAAATAATAAATAATGAAATTAATGATAATATAAAATGCCAACCAGGGCCTGTATTCACGTTGAGATAGCATGAGACTTAGCATGATGCTAACTTAGAAGCTCTTCCAATGTCCTATAGGATTTAATAGGACTTTTGGAAGAGCTTCTAAGTTAGCATGATGCTAAGTCTCATGCTATCTCAACGTGAATACAGGCCCAGGAAACTAGCCAGCGAAATAAGACAAAACAGTTGATGGTGGATGATCAGAAGAAGAAGAAGAAGAAGAAGAAGAAGAAGAAGACGAAGAAGAAGAAGCGATACTCACATAAAGCAGACTCCACACTAGGGTGATCATCACCCTTCGTGACGTCATCATGGTTGCTCAGGGGACACAACTCTCTAGTGAAGGTCCAGAGGAAGCAGACGACCTGACACTGCACCGTCGTCATCTTTTATACCCAGTTTCCAGGAAACCCGATCTCTTCTTTGCGTCACATCATTCGTGATTATCAGTTTTCTCTGTCAATAAGGGGGTTGGCAGGATGGTGTTATATTTCTTCATTACAGAAATATGTACATTTATGTCCCTCAAATCGTAAACTAGGGGAAGACGGGGTAAAAAGCGCATGGGCGGGTAAGAAGCCCACCCCAATTATCTCATGAAATAAAGAACATTTCAGTCAAATTTGCCCATGAGACGAATGCTAGACATTAACACTCGTCTCATGGGCAAAATGAGACTGCAATTTGCTTCATTTCATGAGATAATTGGGGTGGGCTTCTTACCCGCCTATGCGCTTTTTACCCCGTCTTCCCCGTGACACTCATTCGATCTTTATTTCAATATTTAGTAGTGGAAATCTGGTAAGTCAAAGTTGAAAGAACTGACAGTTTATTTTGAGACAGCCGATAGACATAAAAACAACAAGAAGTTTCGTTTAATCATAAGAAGGATTAAATGTGGACCAAAAAACTTTCGTCCGATCTTTTTTTAGTACTCGTATTTTGGGTTAGCTGGTTTCCAATGTACTTGATTCTTGTATTTTTTTTAAAGGTTTTTTTTCTTTCAGGTTTCTATGGTCAACTTATGGCGATTATTTGCCCGCCAGGGGGCATAGCGCTCGAGTGGGGCTTATCACGCTATATTCTTAGTTGGGCGTAGTGAGAGAGAGAGAGAGAGGGTTGGACTCCTCCCTATCTCTCTCTCTCTCTCTTTATCCCCAACTAAGAATATAGAGAGGATTAGCCCCACTCGAGCGTTATGCCACCTGGTGGGCAAAAGATCCCGCTAAGTCGCTCATTGATAAACTTTCAGCAAACAGGCAGTATCTAAACATCGGTTGACAACCCCAACCCCCTCTGCATTTACAGACATAGACTTGACCAAACGTGGCCTGAATCACGTCCTCCAACAAGAATTGAACAACAAATCAACATGTAAGCATCCCCCCCCCCCCCGCCTACCCCCCCCCCCCCCCCCCCCCCCCCCCCCCCCCCCCCCCCCCCCCCCCCCCCCCCCCCCCCCCCGTGCGTCGTTGTCGTCTGTTGCCCCCTCATTATTTATCATTCCGCAACATCTTAATGGAACACTTCGTGATTTGATTAATTAAGTATCATATTATTTGACAAGTAAACAGGTCAGGTCAGAAACCACCACAGCTGAGTTCAAGATCTGTGTTGCTGATTTGAGCAGTGTGGGAACAACTGAAAACAAGTAACAGAAAGAAAAATAAATATATATCTTTACGCGTACCATCGAGAGGAAGAACACAAAAGAAGGAGGAGAAGAAGAAGAAGAAGAAGAAGAAGAAGAAGAAGAAGAAGAAGAAGAAGAAGAAGAAGAAGAAGAAGAAGAAGAAGAAGAAGAAGAAGAACAACTAGAAGAAGAACAAGAAGATGAAAAACGAG
>CM065706.1:13627838-13635338 GCA_017654935.2 Phymorhynchus buccinoides
ATACGCAGGCCTACATGCTTGTGTGTAAGCTCCCCCTCCCCACCCCCACTTCCATACACCCCTATTATATGTGTGAACGCTTGAGTATTATGTCCTATCTCTCTTTCTCACACATTTACACGAGTGTGAATTTGTTTTATTCTTTGATATGCTGTGTGTGTGTGTGTGTGTGTGTGTGTGTGTGTGTGTGTGTGTGTGTGTGTGTGTGTGTGTGTGTGTGTGTGTGTGTGTGTGTGTGTGTGTGTGTGTATGTGTGTGTGTGTGCGTGTGCGTGTGCGCGTGTGTTCGTGTGTGCGTGCGTGTGTGTGTGTGTGTGTGTTTTCTTGGCGACTGTGTGAGAAAAAAAAAAATCTGCCAGAAAAATAAAATTATTAAATTGATCTCTCTCTCTCTCTCTCTCTCTCTCTCTCTCTCTCTCTCCCCCCCCCCCCCCCCCGTTCCTTGCCCATCTCCTTATCTATGCAACACTGTGTGTCTCTCTGTCTGTGTCACTGTCACTGTTTGTCTGTCTGTCTGTGTCTATGCCACTGTCTGTCTGTCTATGTCACTATCTGTCTGTGTCTGCCTCTCTGTCTATGTCACGGTTTGTCTGTCTGTCTGTGTCTATGTCACTGTTTGACTGTCTGTCTGTCTTTGTCCATGTCACTGTCTGTCTCTGTCCATGTCACTGTCTGTCTCTGTCTGTCTGTCTCTGTCTATGTCACTGTCTGTCTGCCTCTCTGTCTATGTCACGGTTTGTCTGTCTGTCTGTGTCTATGTCACTGTTTGACTGTCTGTCTGCCTCTCTGTCTATGTCACGGTTAGTCTATGTCACTGTCTGTCTGTCTGTCTGTGTCTATGTCACTGTTTGACTGTCTGTCTGTCTCTCTGTCTATGTCACGGTTAGTCTATATGTCTATGTCACTGTCTGTCTGTCTGTCTGTGTCTATGTCACTGTTTGACTGTCTGTCTGCCTCTCTGTCTATGTCACGGTTAGTCTATGTGTCTATGTCACTGTCTGTCTGTCTGTGTCTATGTCACTGTCTGTCTGTCTGTGTCTATGTCACTGTTTGTCTGTCTGTCTGCCTCTCTGTCTATGTCACGGTTAGTCTATGTGTCTATGTCACTGTCTGTCTGTCTGTGTCTATGTCACTGTCTGTCTGTCTGTCTGTGTCTATGTCACTGTTTGTCTGTCTGTCTGCCTCTCTGTCTATGTCACGGTTAGTCTATGTGTCTATGTCACTGTCTGTCTGTCTGTGTCTATGTCACTGTCTGTCTGTGTCTATGTCACTGTTTGTCTGTCTGTCTGCCTCTCTGTCTATGTCACGGTTAGTCTATGTGTCTATGCCACTGTTTGTCTGTCTGTCTGTGTCTGTGTCACTGTCACTGTTTGTCTGTCTGTCTGTGTCTATGTCACTGTTTGTCTGTCTGTCTGTGTCTATGTCACTGTTTGTCTGTCTGTGTCACTGTCACTGTTTGACTGTCTGTCTGTGTCTATGTCACTGTTTGACTCTCTCTCTCTCTCTCTCTCTCTCTCTCTCTCTCAAAATGTGAATTTGTGTTTGTGACTCTCTCTCTCTCTCTCTCTCTCTCTCTCTCTCTCTCTCTCTCTCTCTCTCTCTCTCCCTCCCCCCTCTCTCTCTCTCTAAATGTGTGTTTGTGCGTTGTCGGGGTTTAAAGTTTGCGTCAATAATATGTATAGTAGTTATTTGCAGATCGTGCTAGGGAGAAGGCCCAAACAGTTGATTACAATAGTGTCCCGAGTAATGGACGAGGAACGAGAAACACGCGCCTGGTTCCTTGTGTGAGCTTTTCACTTAACAACGCCTTTTGTGCCCTATTTCTCTTCAAATATTTGTCACCGCGCACACCAGAAGAGGAAGAGGAAGAAGAAGAAGAAGAAGAAGAAGAAGAATGCAGGATGAAATGACAACATGAAGCACAAACGGCCATAAGAAAAAACAAGAGGCAAAGCCTTCAAGGCTCACTCGAACAGGAACATGTGGGACAACAATTAACAAAGATTGAAGATTGTCAACACAATTTTTAAAGTACAAATGAAACTATCATTAATGAACACCCAAAAACAGTGCCCGTGCCAAGAATCGGACCAAGAATCGAGGCTTTCAGTGTTGATGAGTTTCTTAACTCATGTTGCCTGTTGAATACACTCTAACCCACTAATCTAAAATGTTATCTGTTTGTGATCTGTTTACAGCGTTGCTTTAAGTATTTAATGATTCAAATCATTATTGTTTGAAAGCTGGCATAAACATCTATGTGTATGCAAAGTTTGAACAATCTACGCCTTCTATTTCCCGAGAAAATGCCAACGTTAAAGTTTGGAGATTAGACCATGGACGCAACACACACACACACATACACAACCGAACAACTATCATACTATAGACTCACTTCGTGTTAACTAACACGAGTGAGCCAAAAATGACTAAAGGGCCAGCCACACGTCAGCTAACACCGCACGGACTGTACGATACGATTCGATCACGTGGTCTCCAAGAACAAATGTGATTCGCGCTTCGAGATCACGTGATCGAATCGTATCGTACAGTCGTGCAATTTTAGCTGACGTGTGGCTGGTCCTTAATTAAGGAAAAAAAAGTATTCTAGTTTCCAGTTAGTAGTAATCAAGTGGGTAATGTTTGAACACTTGTTAAATATTTTTTAATCTCAGCAACTGACTTCTAGGGGAAGACGGGGTAAAAAGCGCATGGGCGGGTAAGAAGCCCACCCCAATTATCTCATGAAATGAAGCAAATTTCAGTCTCATTTTGCCCATGAGACGAGCCTTAATGTCTAGCATTCGTCTCATGGGCAAATTTGACTGAAATTTTCTTTATTTCATGAGATAATTGGGGTGGGCTTCTTACCCGCCCATGCGCTTTTTACCCCGTCTTCCCCTATAGTTAAAGACACACTGACCCAGCAAAATTAAGTCCCTTGGGTGTTTTTCTGGCCAGGTGACCCACATACAAATTCCCCCCATACGCAAACGAGGCTGCTCTTCAAAGTGATGACTCGTTTTGATGTATGGGGGAATTTGTATGGGAGTCACACCTGGGACAAAATAAGATTTCTTACCAGCGAGAGAGGGAAACACGTGAAAATCGTGATTTTGACACGTGACGTGGTGGGTCTTTAAATTACCGGACTATTGCAAAATAAAACGAGATTAGCTATAAATTTGGTATTGTTGAACCTGTGTTAATTTCTGGGTAATGGTAAAGATGTGCCACCCCCCATGCATTTCTCGGTTAATTGTATTTTTCTGTTTTTGCCTTTCTTACCATACATAAAGCTGTATTTTAGGAACATTTTTAGGTAATTACCTTTTTGGAATACTAACCCTAACCCTAACCCTACCCCTAAACCTAACCCTACCCCCCACTATGTACTGCAGTACACCGCGATTTGTCACAGTTGTGGTTCGTTGCGTTTTTCCGTCTTATACGGTGGGGGGTAGGGTTAGGGTACAGCTTTATGTATGGTAAGAAAGGCAAAAACAGAAAAATACAATTAACCGAGAAATGCATGGGGGGTGGCACATCTTTACCTTTACCGGTAAGAAAGGCAATAACGGAAAAATACAATTAACCGAGATAAGTAGGGGGGGTGGCACATCTTGACCTTTGCCAGCTGAAAAAAACCCTTGTGAATTTTCGTAAGTTTGTGCAACAACATTAGTAAGATTAGCTTCACACACACACAAAATGACTCAAAAGTTGGCACGACCTTACTCTGATGGCCTTGACTAACTTGCAAGCCATCGTGTTAGATTTCGCTGGGAAACAAACAATCATTCTGTCCTCCACAGGTTTTCAAAGACCAGAACAGCCTTTTTCACTTCGGAACAACAAACTCTCGTCTGCTTCGTTTATTTGAAGAACGTGTCTTTTAACCGGAAACGACATTAAAAAAAAGAAGCATGGGAATTGCACTTTTTGTGGATTTAAACAAAACAAAACACACACACACACAAATGCAAAAACTAAAGGAACAAATGTTGATTGCCTTTCTCTGTAGCGTTCAAGAATATTTCTCTTCGTCTTCTCACCATTTCTTTTCCTTTCACAACCAGTGACGTTCTAAAAAGGGACAGGGGGGAAGACGGGGTAAAAAGCGCATGGGCGGGTAAGAAGCCCACCCCAATTATCTCATGAAATGAAGCAAATTTCAGTCTCATTTTGCCCATGAGACGAGCGTTAATGTCTAGCATTCGTCTCATGGGTAAATTTGACTGAAATGTTCTTTATTTCATGAGATAATTGGGGTGGGATTCTTACCCGCCCATGCGCTTTTTACCCCGTCTTCCCCTAACAAGTCTGTGAACGAGTTGACAGAAGCGGGTAGCCTACGCAGTGCAGTTTAAAATTTAAAAAAAAAGTCGTCTGCCATAAAAGCCAGGGACACACAAAAAGGAAGCATTCATTCTGATCGCTTCTCGGCCTTTTGGCTAAGACAGTGATTCAGGAACATTATACCCTGGTTTGTTTGTGGCGAAAGCCGATACGCGACGTTAAACTGAACTTCCATCCAAAAGGAAGCAGGGAAATGTAGTTTGGCGTGTTTCAAACACGGGGAAACATTTTGGGATAGATTTGGTATTGGTATTGGTATTTGGAATATTCAAATTTGGAAAATCGGGCTGCTCTCCCCTGGAGAGCGCGTCGCCGCAAGCGGGGGGGGGGGGGGGGGGGCAGGGTGAGGAGGGGGGGGGCAGACTTGGGAAACCTAGCTATCAATTTGGCCATACCAGGCAGCGGGATTTCTCCCTGCTCTTACCGACTTTCAACTGCTGTGGGATTTTTTTTTACGTGCTGTGAAGCCGCACGGGTCAGACTAGCTTTAAGTCCCCCATCCGAAGGACTCGATGTTTAGTTCGATTTTCCTGTCGAACTAGAAATAAATAGGGCGAGGAGGCCGGGATTCGAACCCCGGGTCACTCACGTTGCAGATATAAACCCAACGCTGGGCGCACTTTGAATACTGTGAATGCGAGAGTGAAGAGAATCGTGTATTAATATTGTAGTTCTTTTTAGATGAAAAAAATGTCTTCAATTCGACATGTCATCATTTAGAGGAAAACCACCAAAAAACACAGCACACGAATAAAAAAACAAACGAAGTGAAACATCTGCAATGACAGTTCCGTCCAACTGCCAGATGACATTGTGAAGAATGAGTAAAACATTCACTCATATTATAATTCGTTTTAATCATACGCCTACATGATAATCATAATTATTCGAAGTACTAAAGATCATCGTCAATACATATTGAACTCATGTAAGGGTAAATAATTTAGGACTACCCTAAGTGTTTCGATCGATTTCCTCCTAAAGGGAAATCTTGTAATGGCGGACGCAATGTTCAAGGTGGATTATGTGGCTGTGAAGATGATTTTCTTTTTGACCACAGTAGCAGATTTGGCAGAAGGTGAGACAACGCTTCTGTTAGATGTATCGTTAATAAACCATGCATATTCCACATACATTGAATTGGACTTTTAAGTAAGTTCTCTCTATATCTTTATCTCTCTCTGTGTCTCGGTCTGTCTGTCTGTCTGTCTGTCTCTCTCTTTGACTCTCTCTGTCTTTGTTTATCTTTCTGTCTCTGTCTCCGTCTCTCGCTCTCTCTCTCTCTCTCTCTCTCTCTCTCTCTCTCTCTCTCTCTCTCTCTCTCTCTCTCTCTCTCTCTCTCTCTCTCTCTCTCTCTCTCTCTCTCTCTCTCTCTCTCTCTCTCTCTCTCTCTCTCTCTCTCTCTCTCTCTCTCTCTCTCTCTCTCTCTCTCTCTCTCTCTCTCTCTCTCTCTCTCTCTCTCTCTCTCTCTCTGAAGCAGTGAAGTGTCGAGGTGTCATGACTGTTCAGAATGTCAGGAATCGGTCAACAAACCTTTTGACAGTATTCGTCTTCCGATTGGGGATGTTTATCCTGCCCCACGCCCAAAGTCTTCGTTTAGACTGCTATTGGCGCACAGGATGCATGCTTTGTGAGTTCGTGTCATCCATTCCACCGGCACAACACGGCCTACTCGTACTGAATAGCGGAATGGGCTTTATTAACGTGCGCGCAAGATCTTGTGCATGCATTCGCACACGGGACCTCGGTTTCGGGTCTCATCCGAAGGACCAGGAAATAGGAGCAAAGTAGAGGTGAAGACGGAGTAAAAAGCCCAGGGGCGGGTAAGAAGCCCCATGCCAATTATTTCATGAAATAAAGAAAATTTCAGTCAAATTTGCCCACGAGACGAATGCTAAACATTAACACTCGTCTCATGGGCACAATGTGGCTGAAATTGGCTTAATTTCATGAGATAATTGGCATGGGCTTCTTACCCGCCCATGGGCTTTTTACCCCGTCTTCACCTATCTTTCCCAAGGATACAACACCGTGACCAGCTGTCAGTCTGTCTGTCTGTCTGTCTGTGCCAGCAGCAGTGAAGTGCCACGACTGTTCAACGTGGAATCCCTACTGTCAGGAATCGGTCAACAAACCCTTCGAGAGTGCTGTAGCCACGGCAAACTGCACGGTCACTTCGACCTGCTTTCTCAGGCTGCATGATAATGGAGGTAAATGGGACTGATTTGGTGGTCCACATTTGTTTTGTTTGTTTAGACTGTAATTTGCTTGTTGTTGTTGTTGTTGTTGCTGGGTAGATGGTATTGATTATTTGGTCCACATTAAAACCCTTTCACCGCCAATGTCGCATTTTTGCACCACAATGATTTAACACCCATGTCATTCAAACCCTTGAAATCAGGGACTATTATTCAATGACATTGTGTTCCTAAATTTGGGCAGTAAGGATTGACTCTATTCTAAATGTGTCACGGAGAAATCCCACAATATTGCAGACAAAATATTTTATGTAGCCAATTAAGTTAAATGGACATGTTTGGCTGAAAGATGGCTGGCGGTGAAAGGGTTAAAAAACCAAAAACCCTGTCATTTGCTTCTTGTTGTTGCTGGATAAATGGGATTGATTATGTGGTCCACATTTTTTTAAAACTGTAATTTGCTTGTTGTTGTTGTTGTTGCTGGTTTTGTTATCATCAATGCTATAACAATCATCTTCATCGCTTTCTTGTTGTTGTTGTTGTTGTTGTTGTTGTTGTTGTTGTTGTTGTTGTTGTTGTTGTTGTTGTTGTTGTCTTCTTCTTCTTCTTCTTCTTCTTCTTCTTCTTCTTCTTCTTCTTCTTCTTCTTCTTCTTCTTCTTCTTCTTCTTCTTCTTCTTCTTCTTTTTCTTCTTCTTCTTCTTCTTCTTCTTCTTCTTCTTCTTCTTCTTCTTCTTCTTCTTCTTCTTCTTCTTCTTCTTCTTCTTCTTCTTCTTCTTCTTTCTTCCACTTCTTCTTCTTCTTCTTCTTCTTCTTCTTCTTCTTCTTCTTCTTCTTCTTCTTCTTCTTCTTCTTCTTCTTCTTCTTCTTCTTCTTCTTCTTCTTCTTCTTCTTCTTCTTCTTCTTCTTCTTCTTCTTCTTCTTCTTCTTCTTCTTCTTCTTCTTC
>CM065706.1:13640338-13645338 GCA_017654935.2 Phymorhynchus buccinoides
ACACACACACACACACACACACACACACACACACACACACACACACACACACACACACACACACACATGGGGAAAATAAACTGCATGCCACATGTTGTAAATTTAGAATGATCTCCCCTGAATTTCATCCGATAAGACCATCTGATGAAATTCAGGGGAGTTAATTTTGGACTCTAATGTCATTGTGTATTTTTTAGTTTAATAATTTCCTGTACTGGTATAACATTGTTTAGAAATAAGATATTTTGCAACAATAATAAAGGTTGTGTGTGTGTGTGTGTGTGTGGTTGTGGTGTGGTGTGGTGTATTATGGTATTAAGTAACCCCTTTTCAGTATACCTCTTTTGGTTTAAATCCACCCATTATCTTTTAAATAGTCAGTGTTGTTTTTAATATTCAACATGTACTCACTGGGATTACGTTGATATGGCTTGTCGTTCTGTGACTCTGACATAGTGTGCAGCATCTGCAAGGTCTAAGGAATATTCAACATGTACTCACTGGGATTACGTTGATATGGCTTGTCGTTCTGTGACTCTGACATAGTGTGCAGCATCTGCAAGGTCTAAGGAATCAGTCTGCCAAGTTTCGTTCAGATCGGTTCAGTGGTTTAGGCGCTATGAAGGGAAACATCTTTGGTCACACACAGACGCACACACATAGATACATGCATACATACAGACAGACACAGAGACAGACAGACAGAGAGACAGCAGAGAAGCACACAGCCCTCGTCCCCCATCGTAATGGGTGTTAGTGTGTTGTGTTATGATTATATGCAATGACATTCTCTAATGTATTCCTTTCCATAGAGATGTATGGTGAGGATACGTGAACCAGTCTGTTAGAAATGTTTGTACGAATGGCGAGTGAAAAGCGCTTTGAGTTGCTTAGCAAGATTATGCACTATATAAGCATGATTAATTATTATTATTATTATTATTATTAACCCTTTCGCCGCCAATGTCGCATTTTTGCACCACAATTATTTAACACGTATCTCACTAAAAGGCATCAAATCAGGGTCTGTTATCCAAAGACCCTATTTTCTTAATGTTTTGAGGTAAGAATAGGCTTCACGCTTAACGAGTCACAGAGGAGACCCCCCAGACAATTTGCAGACAATTGTTTTTTCTCTACCCAGGTAAGTTTCATGAAAATGTTTGGTTGAAAAATAGCTGGCTGCGAAAGGGTTAATCTAGTCTCGTTCTTATAGCACTGTTTCGAAATGAAAACGGAAGTAACAGGCGAGTTGTGTGCCCGTTAGGACACTTAGTTCCGGTTATGAAATGCTGTCAACACGGCATGGCTGCTCCGTAATTGAAATAGAGGGTTGTTGAATGGCTCACTTATCAGTTTGTAGATTTAATAATATTAAGTCCTGTTTCATGTTTCTTTCCTAAAGTGTTTACATTCGTTGACTATAAACAGTTATGTTCTTATTTGCTTACTTGATACGACCACATTAATACCCTAAGACTTGAAGACAAGAACAAAATATAGTTGTTGTTTAAGGTAGGTAACTTCCATTTTTTAATTCTAATTTTGAACCGGAACTACCCCAAACCGACTTCAAGACGAGACAGTAGGGAAAGATAACCCCAAAAGACCGAATTATAAACAGTGCTATAGCACTAGGACTACAAGTAGGGGAAGACGGGGTAAAAAGCGCATGGGCGGTTAAGAAGCCCACCCCAATTATCTCATGAAATGAAGCAAATTGCAGTCTCATTTTGCCCATGAGACGAGCGTTAATGTCTAGCATTCGTCTCATGGGCAAATTTGACTGAAATTTTCTTTATTTCATGAGATAATTGGGGTGGGCTTCTTACCCGCCCATGCGCTTTTTACCCCGTCTTCCCCTACAACAACAAACAACCAAAAAACAACAACATCGCTTTTGTTGTTATTGTCTTTGAAGGACTATTGTAACGGTGAAACGTTCGCCTCGCTGGCTATCAGAGAAGAGCCTCACACCCAGTCCATTTACCCAACCCACGACGTCTTGATGCAAGATGATGATGGTGGGGGAGTGTGGATGGGGGAGGAAGAGGAGAAGGAGGAGGAGGAAGAGGAGAAGGAGGAGGAAACTACGGAAGAGGAGATGGAGCAGGATTGGTCCGATTTCGGTTTCAAGGTAGGTGAGAATTTTGTGTTTGTTTTGATTTACACGAATGTTTTTAAATTGAAAATCATTCACATTGTATTGACCTCTGCAAAGAACACCTTTTGCAAGAGTGAATGCCCTTGGTGGGTGGGGGAAGATGGCTGAGTACTGACGCAAACAAGGGCATAACTCTCGCCAATAACCCTGCTTGAGGCCACTGAATGGCTGCTTTTTGCAAGAGTGAATGCCCTTGGTGGGTGGGGGAAGATGGTTGAGTACTAACCAAGCAAGGGAATAACTCTCGCCAATAACCCTACTTGAGGCCACTGAATGGCTGCCTTTTGCAAGAGTGAATGCCCTTTTGGATACAGATCAACAAGGGCTTAACTCTTGCCGTCAAGAGCGTTAATAACCCTAGTTGCAGTGGCCAATAGGAGCAACATCCACAAATGCAAACGATCCCAACAAGCTTAAAGCTTATATTACACAAGGCGCTCAAAGACAGATATGGTACACAATATTGGCTACCACGAGTAATAAGACACTGGAACAGAGCATAATAATGACATTAACTAATAACAAGCAAAACGGGGAACGTGGTCTTTTTGTTTTCAGTTTTCGTTTGTTTGGTTGGTTGTTCTTGTTGAAATCAAGAATGCAAATGTCAAATTGGTTTAAATAGCATTATTATTTATCAATGTCACAAACAAAACTCAATATTAATTAGATAATTTAGCAACAAGAAAACTGATATAAAGCCCTATCGTAATGAGAGAGAAAAAAAGTACGCGCATTCCTGCTAACTCAAAAACGGATAATTTTTTTTACAAAACTTGGTAACTCACAATAATTTTCTGGCCCCAGTTTAATAATCACTCAAAATAAAATTTCAGTCCCTTCAATTTCGAGTTAAGCGATTTTGACTGTACACAGAAAAAAAAAGTTATTTTGTAGAAATGATGTAGACGGCTGGAGAAGGCCGTTTCTTTCTTTCATTCTTGTTTTAAATAAATCCTTCTCTCCACCCCCACCCCCACCCCTCGCTTTCGCTCTTTTACTCTTTGCTCCCACTCCCCCTTTTCGTCCTTGGCCCGATCTATGTTCAGCAAAGGAGTATAAATTTGTCGAGGTTTGTTTTGTTGTTGTTGTTTTTGTGTTTGGTTTTCTGTCCATCCCTTGTCTGTCCCATCTTGTTTAGAATGTAAGGAATTCTTCATGTGCCTGTGTGAGTGTAGCGTTTTGATGTTTTTGTTTGTGGCTCAAGCCACAACCTATAGCTCACTTTGTCGGTCGGTCGGTCGGTCTGTCTGTCGGTCGGTCCAAAATTGTCGCACATTTTGACAACATTGTCGCACTTCAAATCGAGGCTACACTTCAAAATAATTGAGGCCGCTCTTTAAAATGATGTATTTTAAAAGCGTACAAAATAATAAACATACGTAATACAGACACCACAACAGACACGACGAGTATGCGGTGCTTCTTTTGATGAGTATAAGTAGGATACATAGTTTTGAATGTTTTCCAAAAGATATAAAAAGTTACGAAATGGTGCAGAGATAACATTCTGGTTTACAGATTAAAATTATTGAAAATCCAGGGGAGGTAACTCATGATTGGAGTGGTAAAAATAGACCGCGTGCCACAAACTATTGCGATTTCGCGCTTGTTTTAGTTCAATTGTAAGGAATTCTTCTGTCAAATTTCTCTTGTTTTTCTAGTTCTCCTTTTCTGAATTTTCTTTTTTCTTTTTTTCTTCTTGTCTTCCTTTCATTCATCGTCTCGCTCTTCGTTCCTCCTTACTTTCCTCACAAAAGTGCTGTAGGCCTATCTATACTTTAACGCGTTTGCCTGACCACTACTAATCATGTCATTTGTTGTCACAACACGTTGGTGGTATGATGATGATGATGATGATGGTGATGATGATGATGATGATGATGATGACGACGATGATGTTATTGTTGCTGCACCCTGGCTTAAAGACTCCAGGGATCATCCAAACAGCCGAGAAGCTCTTGAACACTATAAGTTACAAATGCACCAGCTAGGGATGAGAACATTACGTGTATAGCCGGTTTTTTTATTACCCCGCCACGTGAGCAGCCACACTCCGACTTCGGAGGATTTTGGAGACTGATGATGTTATGCTAGGAGCTTGCCGTGGCTAAAGACAATCCCCGCAAAACTATGCAGAGCATAATTATATACCAACATTTTGATGTAGCCTTGGTGCTCTCTATATCAATTGGTCTGACACAGCCTTATGCCAAGACGAGATGACGATGATGATGTGATGATGGTGATGATGATGATCATGATGATGATGATGACGATGGTGATCAAACGACGACGTGGACGACTGCGATAATGATGGGGATGAGAAGGATTACGACGATTTTCCACAACGATGAATGCAAGATAACGAGAACAACGTTGATGATGATGGCAGTGATGATGACGACGAAACGACGATGACAACGACGATGCCAATGATGATGGAGATGACTTGCAAAGACACAGTGACAACGAAGATCGTGATGACATCCGTTGATGATAATGACACTGACGATGATGATAACGACGACGACGACGACGACGACGATAATAATGAGGAGGAGGAAGAGGGGCAAGATTACGACAACATTGACCATGAAAATTATGATACTAATGTTGATGATGACGATGATGATAAGGCCGTGTACACATATAAGCGGATATTCCATGCGGAAACCCGTGCGCAATCCATAAATAAGTGAAACAAAGAAGGGACAAGATTTGCGCACGTGTCCGAATTTCCCCTATAAGCGTAAACTTTTATCCTTCTTTCTTCCACTTATGTAGGGTTTTCCGTACGGAACTTACGCCTCAAATGTGAACCCGGCCGAACAAG
>CM065706.1:13652838-13662838 GCA_017654935.2 Phymorhynchus buccinoides
TTGTTGTTGTTGTTGTTGTTGTTGTTGTTACTGTTGTTGTTGTTGTTCTTCTTCTTCTTCTTTACCTTCTTTTTCTTCTTCTTTTTCTTGTTGTTGTTGTTGTTGTTGTTCTTCTTCTTCTTCTTCTTCTTAATTCTTCTCTCAGAGCTCCGGAAGATAGTGATTCTTCTTCTTCTTCTTCTTCTTCTTCTTCTTCTTCTTCTTCTTCTTCTTCTTCTTCTTCTTCTTCTTCTTCTTCTTCTTCTTCTTCTTCTTCTTCTTCTTCTTCTTCTTCCTTTTACTGGACTGGCCCAAAGGAGTTTTAAGTCCCAAAGGTTCCTCTTCAGCCTTGTTAACAGATTGATACATTATTTTGCAGATTTCGTCTGCTGGGACTGCAACAGTCAGAGCTCGCTTTGTAGAGAGACAGTGGCTTCACAAATGGCCAACCATCTGGGGAATACACCCTGTCTCCAGACCAAGAAATGCTTCGTTAGGAGAGACGGAGACGGTATGGGTATGAAAGAGATGAGAGAGAGAGAGAGAGAGAGAGAGAGAGAGAGAGAGAGAGAGAGAGAGAGAGAGAGAGAGAGAGAGAGAGAGAGAGAGAGAGAGAGAGAGAGAGAGAGAGGCTACATAAATGGCCAACCATCTTGGAAACACGCCCTGTCCCCAGACCAAGAAATGCTTCGTTAGGAGAGACGGAGACGGTATGGGTATGAGAGAGAGAGAGAGAGAGAGAGAGAGAGAGGGAGAGAGAGAGAGAGAGAGAGAGAGAGAGAGAGAGAGAGAGAGAGAGAGAGAGAGAGAGAGAGAGAGAGAGAGAGTGAATGGCTACATAAATGACCAACCATCTTGGAAACACGCCCTGTCCCCAGACCAAGAAATGCTTCGTTAGGAGAGACGGAGACGGTATGGGTATGAGAGAGAGAGAGAGAGAGAGAGAGAGAGAGAGAGAGAGAGAGAGAGAGAGAGAGAGAGAGAGAGAGAGAGAGAGAGAGAGAGAGAGAGAGAGAGAGAGAGAGAGAGAGAGAGAGAGAGAGAGAGAGAGAGAGAGAGAGAGAGAGAGAGAGAGAGAGAGAGAGAGAGAGAGAGAGAGAGAGAGAGAGAGAGAGAGAGAGAGAGAGAGAGAGAGAGAGAGAGAGAGAGAGAGAGAGAGAGAGAGAGAGAGAGAGAGAGAGAGAGAGAGAGAGAGAGAGAGAGAGAGAGAGAGAGAGAGAGAGAGAGAGAGTGAGTGGCTACATAAATGACCAACCATCTTGGAAACACGCCCTGTCCCCAGACCAAGAAATGCTTCGTTAGGAGAGACGGAGACGGTATGGGTATGAGAGAGAGAGAGAGAGAGAGAGAGAGAGAGAGAGAGAGAGAGAGAGAGAGGGGGGGGGAGAGAGAGAGAGAGAGAGAGAGAGAGAGAGAGAGAGAGAGAGAGAGAGAGAGAGAGAGAGAGAGAGAGAGAGAGAGAGAGAGAGAGAGAGAGAGAGAGAGAGAGAGAGAGAGAGAGAGAGAGAGAGAGAGAGAGAGAGAGAGAGAGTAGCTACACAAAATGGCCAACATCTGGGGAACACACCCTGTCCCCAGACCAAGAAATGCTTCGTTAGGAGAGACGGAGACGGTATGGGTATGAGAGAGAGAGAGAGAGAGAGAGAGAGAGAGAGAGAGAGAGAGAGAGAGAGAGAGAGAGAGAGAGAGAGAGAGAGAGAGAGAGCATGAGAGAGAAAGAGAGAGACAGACAGACAGACAGAGAGACAGACAGACAGACACTCACACATAGTAGTAGTTACATAAGTAAATAGTCAACCAATTCCCTCAACCACAAATCAATTTACCCCCCGTTTCTTTTTTCCAGTTATTTACCGGGGGTGCGCCGACGGGTGGGTCCACAGCATGGTCGACACCGGCTACACGGGATGCCGCCTACAGGCCAACCAAGGGGGCGGAAGAAGGGGGAGGAGTAGGGGTAGTAGTAGTAGTAGAGCAATAGGAGGAGGAGGAAGAAGAGGAGGAGGAAGAGGCGAGGTGGAGTGGTGCTTCTGTACAGCTTCTTTGTGCAACGGGGATTCCATGGAGGACGTTCATCAGAAATATTCCCCCCGTGGGGATTAGCCTACCGGGGGGGTCTTTTGTATAAATAGTCCCCCCCCACACACACACCATAATGGCTTCGGCCGAGAGGACATAAAACATAACTTTCGTGCACACCCCCAAAACCAACGTTGATTAACCTAACACCAGGTGTACCTGCTACATCGAAGACTACAACTACACCAGAACTGCTTGTCCCTAAGAGCAACTGCTATGAGGACATAAAACCTTCAACTACCTTCCTACCTGCGACATCATCCAAGACCAACGTTAATGAACCTACCTGCTTCATCGAAGACTACAACACCAGAATTACTTGTCCCTAAGAGCAACCGCTATGAGCACGTAAAACCTTTTACTACCTTCCTACCTGCGACATCATCCAAGACCAACGTTAATGAACCTAACACCAGGTGTACCTGCTACATCGAAGACTACAACAACACCAGAACTGCTTGTCCCTAAGAGCAACTGCTACGAGGACATAAAACCTTCTACTATCTTCCTACCTGCGACATCATCCAAGACCAACGTTAATGAACCTACCTGCTTCATCGAAGACTACAACAACACCAGAACTGCTTGTCCCTAAGAGCAACTGCTATGAGGACATAAAACCTTCAACTACCTTCCTACCTGCGACATCATCCAAGACCAACGTTAATGAACCTACCTGCTTCATCGAAGACTACAACACCAGAATTACTTGTCCCTAAGAGCAACCGCTATGAGCACGTAAAACCTTTTACTACCTTCCTACCTGCGACATCATCCAAGACCAACGTTAATGAACCTAACACCAGGTGTACCTGCTACATCGAAGACTACAACAACACCAGAACTGCTTGTCCCTAAGAGCAACTGCTACGAGGACATAAAACCTTCTACTTTCTTCCTACCTGCGACATCATCCAAGACCAACGTTAATGAACCTACCTGCTTCATCGAAGACTACAACAACACCAGAACTGCTTGTCCCTAAGAGCAACTGCTATGAGGACATAAAACCTTCAACTACCTTCCTACCTGCGACATCATCCAAGACCAACGTTAATGAACCTACCTGCTTCATCGAAGACTACAACACTAGAACTGCTTGTCCCTAAGAGCAACTGCTATGAGGACGTAAAACCTTCTACTACCTTCCTACCTGCGACATCATCCAAGACCAACGTTAATGAACCTACCTGCTTCATCGAAGACTACAACAACACCAGAACTGCTTGTCCCCAAGAGCAACTGCTATGAGGACGTAAAACCTTCTACTACCTTCCTGCTTGCGACATCATCCAAGACCAACGTTGATGAACCTACCTGCTTCACCGAAGACTACAACTCCAGAACTACTTGTCCATAAGAGCAACTGCTATGAGGACGTCAAACCTTCTACTAACAACAACAACAACAACAACAACCGTCTGGAAGTTCTGTGGCTTGTAGCTTCCTCTAAATCTGTCACTCTCTTTGACTCTTGCCTTTTCCCTTTGCTTAATTGCGCATCTTAACGTTGTGTGTTTGTTTGTTTTGTGTACACTATCTTGATTTTTAACCCTTTCACCGCCAGCCATATTTCAGCCAAAAATGTCCATTAAATTTACCTGGGTAGAGAACAAAATCCGTCTGCAGAATTGGGGATTCTTCTGTGACATAATATATAAAATAAGGTCTATCCTTACTTCCCAAAACTAAGACAATTTTGGTCTTCTTTGGATAATAGACCCCAATTTGATGCCTTTTGATTAATGACATAGGTGTCAAATCACTGTGGTGCTAACATGTGACTTTGGCGGTGGAAGGGTTAAAAAACCATTTCCAGGACTTTCCTGGCATAGCTGTACCTCCAGGATCGTCCCACTATCTTTATGGGGACGATGTCCCAGATGTGCCTGTTCCAGGCAGGAGGACGTTAAACGAACTTTCACCGTTGGTTGCTGTCATGTACTATCCTTCTGCCTTTCCAGTCCATTCTTTTTTAATTTTTTATTTTTTTTTAAAAATTTGATCAAGAAATGCTTTCCAAAAAGATTTCCTCCAGCCGAAGTCTGACATGCTGGACCTGATTGTTTCTTACTTAGGCGCATGACGGCAGCATGACGCATCCGCGCTCATAATTGACTGGAAACTGTCTGAGCGATCGAAGAAGAAGAAGAAGAAGAAGAAGAAGAAGAAGAAGAAGCAAAATAGAAGTATGGTTCTGCGTCTAGTAGTGGTGTCCATGGCGACAACCCACACAGCAGCATCAGAAGAAAGGACACCCACCCACAAACCCGTGGGGATACCGGGGGGGGGGGGGGGGGTCTTTGTACAAATAGTTCCCCCACCTTCTGGAAGTTCTGTTCTTGTAACTTCCTCTAATTCGGTCGTTCTCTTTGACCCTGCCTTTTCCATTGGCTTACTGTCATCTACTATCTTTTCATCTCACTGGTCCACTCTCCTGCCTTTTTTCTTCTTCTATGCATTCTTACAAAGATTTCTTCAGCCGAAGTCGGACATGCTGGGGCCTACCTATTTCTTAGTTAGCTTAGGCGCATAACGGCAGCATGACGCATCTACGCTCATATGACAGGAAACTGTCTGAGCGAACGAAGAAGAAGAAGAAGAAGAAGAAGAAGAAGAAGAAGAAGAAGAAGAAGAAGAAGAAGAAGAAGAAGAAGAAGAAGAAGAAGAAGAGAAGAAGAAGAAGAAGAAGAAGAAGAAGAAGAAGAAGAAGAAAGAAGAAGAAGAAGAAGAAGAAGAAGAAGAAGAAGAAGAAGAAGAAGAAGAAGAAGGAGAAGAAGAAGAAGAAGAAGAAGAAGAAGAAGAAGAAGAAGAAGGAGAAGAAGAAGAAGAAGAAGAAGAAGAAGAAGAAGAAGAAGAAGAAGAAAAGAAGAAGAAGAAGAAGAAGAAGAAGAAGAAGGAGAAGAAGAAGAAGGAGAAGAAGAAGAAGAAGAAGAAAGGATTGCTGTCCCTACTAGAGCCCATTTTTGGTTGATCTGGCATGCGTTGATGTATTTATGTACAAGCTCCACCCCACCCCCCACACACAAAAAAAAGAAGGGAAAAAAGAAGGATAGTATGTTTGATGGACGCGAGCCTAATGAAGTTGGAGGACAATGATACAGTGGGACCCTATACATCATTTGACCTTCAAAAATCATCCAAAAAGAGGTCTTATAATATAAGGGAGGTAATTGTTAGGCCGGGTTCACATTAGACGCGTACGTTCCGTACGGAAAACCCTAAATAAGTGGAAGAAAGAAGGATAAAAGGTTACGCATAACATAGGGGGAATTCGGACATATGCGCAAATCTTTTCCCTTCCTTGTTTCTCTTATTTATGGATTGCGCACGGGTTTCCGCTTGTGTGTGTGTATACGGCCTAATACTTACAAAGAAAGGCAATGACTCAGAGAAGCAGGTCTTATGTGGGAGGGAGTCTTATAATGGGAGGTCTTATAAGAGAGGTTCCACTGTAGTAAGTAAACGAGGTTGGCAGTCTTGTAGTTTTAGTCCCTCCCTCCCTCACCTCATATAATATATATATATATACAAAGAAAAAAGTTAAGCACCCCTTAGCTATTACAAGGCTACCATTATTCCGTTATAAGCAGCGTTGAAGCAGTCATCCAGGCACAGGGAGGAAACACACGCTACTGAACTTTGATTTGCCAAAAGAGTTTTGGACACTCCTCATGACGTTTTCCCACAATAATTAACTTTTCAGATAGCCATATGAAATTGTTACATTGGTAATTGAACATGGTATTTTTCAACTTGAACATGACAGCCCTTTTTGTTTCAGAATATCAGAATGCATTTGTAAAACCATACATTACATTATGCGTTTTCTTATAGTCAGATAGTCAAACATTCATTTACCAATCAATGTTGTTTCATTCTTTATTGATTATTTGCAATAAATCTCGATTTCATCTCATCTACAGCAAAAAAGTGGTGGGGTGCTTAACTTTCTTTTGTGTGTATATATATATGGTTTTTTTCCATTGAAAATGTTCGCCGCGAGAAGCAACATTCTGGCATTTTGTTTTGGAGAAAGAAGTATGGTTAGGATCAGCCTAGATTATTTTCGTAACACTGAAAAAATAAACTGACTTTGTGATTGAGGGTCGTAAACATGATGTGTGTGTGTAGGGGGGGGGGGGGGTCTAAAGTACGAGATTACTGAAATGTGCAACACCAGTGGATTTCCGCCACAAAACTAAAACTGTTCATCTATAAAAGAAGTTTGTGTTCATCCTTATGCCATGCAAGTTATCACTATATAACACTTATACTATAAACATGTGGCGGTACCATAGCCGATGAGGTTTAACCGAGGCGTGGTTACTGCTACACTTACCTGTATTGTTAAACATTCGGGACTGTACTGGTGTTGCACTGCCTCCGGGCATGGCCTCCAGTATCGTTCCCACCATCTTTGTATCTACAAGTGTCCCGTATGTGTCTGTTCCAGACCGAGAGGACGTAAAACACCATTTTTCATTCATTCATTGTGTTCATCCATTAATTGAGCGACATTTGTGAAATAGTACTGCAACGCTCTGATGTGATTACCTTTGGGGGGGGAAAAATGAAACAAGGATTATCAGTTTTATGAAAGCAAAGTCATATTTTCCCCTTGTTGTTTTGCGATATTTGTTACTGTTACCTAACATCTCATACACAAACTGAAAAAGAAGAAGAAGAAGAAGAAGAAGAAGAAGAAGAAGAAGAAGAAGAAGAAGAAGAAGAAGAAGAAGAAGAAGAAGAAGAAGAAGAAGAAGAAGAAGAAGAAGAAGAAGAAGAAGAAGAAGAAGAAGAAGAAGAAGAAGAAGAAGAAGAAGAAGAAGAAAGACGAAAATATCAGCATCGAAAGCAAACACATGTTTTCCACTTATAAAGCGATGATTGCGTAGGAGTAACGTAATGGCATGACTCGCTTAGCAAAAAGAAAGACTTTACTCTTAACCAAGTAATCATAATAATTAAAAGCAATTATTATAACATCATCCCTGTTATTGAGCAATATTTGTTTTGTTTTGAAGCGGTAGCGTTCAAAACAGGACACAGTTTACCCCCCCCCCCCCCCCCCCCCCCCCCCCCCCCCCCCCCCCCCCCCGCCCCCCCCCCCCCCCCCCCCACAAAAAAAAAAAGAGTCTAACGAGAAACTATACTAGTTTAACCCTTTCACCGCCAATGTCGCATTTTAGCACCACAATGGTTTTAACACCCATGTCGCTAAAAAAGGCATCAAATCAGAGCCTGTTATCCAAAGACCCTATTTTCTTAATTTTGGGAGGTAAGGATATAGTCTATTTGCCAAACATGTGAACCCGGAAGTGTCGAGTACTGTAAGTTTTTTTGTAGAAATGTACTGTATGGGTCCCCAGCAGTCAGAAAATGCCGGATGCTAACTTGCATGTGTTGAGCAATTTGCATAATCAGCATAATTAGCTCAAATTAGCATAATTACCTATATCGGTAATATCTCGGCAACTCCTTGGCCGATTCGGACGATCTTAGAGTGGTTTTCGGGGTTATTGGTGACTCTGAATCCATTTATGACATTTCTGAAATTCAAGATGGCCGCCACTTCTGGTTTAAACCGGAAATGGCCATATTTCAGCCCCCTAAATCACATCATCAACATCATCAGTTACATCCTCATCCTCATCATCTTCTGTTGTGTCTCCTTCTTCTCCTTCTCCAAACTCTACGTTCATGTCTTCTTCCTTTTCTTGCTGAGCACGTGTGAGTGGGTTGCAACATGTACCTTCACAACCTTCGCAGAGGCAGTAGCTGGTACAAGTCAGGCCTTCGGCTGCACAGCTGCACTTCACTGTTGTGCATGGCGTTTCAGCTTTGCAGCCACAGCTGATGACATCCATCAGGGCAGGAGGAGCAACAGGGCTCGTGTCCAGGACCGGCACTGCAACTTCCTCGCCTTCCTTTGCACCTCTTTTCTTGATCCATCCGAAATTGGTGATGTCCAAAGTTGGTGGGCGAGGACGGTCTGCTGCTTTCCAAAGTAGCACCTGTAGATGTGCTCGTTGTCCGTGGAGGTGCGCATTGCCCTCTGTAGGAGGCAGTGTCTTTAGTGCTGGGGGGTTTGCGCTTTCGGTAGATGTCATACCTGGCGACGTTCAGATTTGCCGACTTCTTCTGGTTGTAGACAGCCAGGAAGAAACCCCTTACTGCCTCTGTTATCTGCAAGTCAGTAGCTCCCTCCTCCCCGATGAAGTGAAGCAGGTCACCAGATACCACACTCATGGCTTTGAGCGCAGATACCTTACCTTTCCCTGCAGGGTAAGAGGTGGTGTCACAACCAGAGAGGGCGTGCACTGCCAGGATGAAGCGACACTGATCACCCAGCTTCTGTGCTGTTGAATTGATATCCAGAACAGTTCCGTTCCATTTTCTCCATCTGCAGGCGACATGTAATACCAGCCTTCCAACAACAATAGACCATGAGCACGAACACATCAGTGTCGTCACAGAGAATGCGGATGGTTGCAGCTCCGTGTCTGGCTTTATCTAACATGTACGAGATGAGGGAGACATCAGCCTCGTCATGAGTGATGATACTGTCTGCTCTGCTGACCAGCTCAATGTGATCTCCTATGCTCTGCGTGCACAGGAGCTCTCCCAGCCTCCTCTTGTTCGTCTTGTTCTTCATGACTGTGTCTCGGCCAGGTAGAGGGGCTGTCAGTGAGAGGTGGTACACTGTAGAGCTCTCCGCAGCTCTCCTCTGCCGCTCGTGGTCTTTGGCAGAGAGTTGCTGGTACCGGTCAAAGATAACGTATGTTTGCGTGATGTGCTGATGAAGCCGGCGCCCCATGCTGGCTGCGAGGTCAGCCACAGTACCTGCGGATGGCCACACCACGTGGTAGATGAGCTGCGATGCATCAACAAGTACGACATCTGGTGGTTGGGGATTGGGGTCAAGGACTCCAAGGCGCTGGACGATCACAGACTTATTACCTTTCCTGAGAATCCATATTCATCAATCAAGGAAGCAGGGACAGGACCAAGCTCAAAGTCTAAGAGAGCAGATAGCTCCATGTGTCTCTTGCTCCCCACCACGAGCAGCTGAGCGCATATTGCCTGCAGGTCACGTACGATCTTCCCATTGACCTCCACTCCTTTCGGCATGAATTTCATCGTCACCACCTTCTTTGAAATGGGTGTATGAAATCCCCCAGGTAGCGATGAAGAGAACTTCGTGCTCATGCCTCTGCCAATCTTCAATGCATCTTGCACATTCACCTTTTTATCTGCCACCTGACCGTTCATGATATGGTAGAGGGTAGTAATCTCTGTGGTGAGTGGGTGGGAGTTATCGTGCAACACTCTCAGGATTTTGGCTCGGTCATCAGCGTCCAACTCCCGCCGTCCTTTACCCTCTTCTTTGTGTCTGTTGGGTTTCTGTGTCTTGTCCAGTCCTGTTGCATCATTGTACACCTCGTCAAATGACTTTGAGAGATGTGAGCAGATGCCATAGGATTGGATCCATACGGCAACCTGCTCGGGGTTGGTGGAGATGCCCTTCATGCCTCCTGCTCCCTTCCCTTGCTTGATGCATGTCTGCTCCCCGAACATATCTGCACTCACAGCAGCTGCACCATCTGAGTGGCGACACACATGGCTTCCGGCGAGGAGGTCATCCTTGGCAGTATCAGGAAGATGCTGCATGTCGCGCAGATGCCATGTGATCCATCTCGCGTAGTGGTGATGACCAGCGGCAAAGAAATAGGGCAGCATCTCTTCAAGGCAGTGTTGTTGCAGCAGCCAGTCACCCTCTCGTTCTGCTCGCCAGAATGTGTGCGCTATCAGGGTTGGGGTGATGAAGCAATCCACCCAGAGCTGGTCTGTGGGGTGCTCTCTTGCTTTCTCCAGGTATGCTGTTATCTGCTCGTGGGTCTTCTCTCCCTCCTCTAAGAAGTCATGGAGCAGAGCAGAC
>CM065706.1:13680338-13695338 GCA_017654935.2 Phymorhynchus buccinoides
GCGATGATTTTTAAAGATAGCGTACGTCAGAAGGTAAACAAAACCATTCAAGATCTTAGAAAAAAGTGTAACCAGACGCTGATAGGCGTGCATGTGAGAAGAGGAGATTACGCCAAGCCCCAACTCGCTGCGTCAGGGTACGTTAGCGCACCCCCAAGCTATTTCCGAAAAGCCTTGAACTACATGAGACAACGTTTCCAAAATGTGACGTTTTTAGTTTCCGTGGACAGCAAAAAGTGGTTCCTAGAATCCGTGACGACAGCGGATGACGTCATGGTGTTGACACGTCAGGAGCCCGCGGTTGACATGGCGCTGTTGTCGTCACTGGATCACGTGATCACCTCAGTAGGCACGTACAGCTGGTGGGTGGGGTTTCTCAACAAGGGGGTGACCGTTTACTGGAAAGACTTTGTCGTGCCCGGAACGTTCATCGGAAATTCTTTCGCCCCGAATGGGACGACGTTTATATACCCTGGATGGATTCCGATGTAACTCGAAGACAACCAGTGAGGAGAATGTGTTTTGTCATTTGATTGATTGTAACTCTAGTCAATAATTCGTATCATTAAGTACTTGAATCTCTATTGCAGTGTCAGTTTGCATGAAGATCTCTCTCTCTCTCTCTCTCTCTCTCTCTCTCTCTCTCTCTCTCTCTCTCTCTCTCTCTCTCTCTCTCTCTCTCTCTCTCTCTCTCTCTCTCTCTCTCTCTTGTTTAATCATCTGTTTCATCGACTCAATATCATATTGGATTATTTGTTGTTGTTTTTCTCTTTAGTTTACCTATTTATTTACATCTGTTTATTAATTTACTTACTAATTTGTTTATTTTTGCTTAAATGTTTAAATCGACAAGAATGTGTGTTGTTTTTTATGCAGATGTTATGTGCCTTTATAAACCCCTCCCCCAGCCTCCCTATGATACGGGCAGAAGGCCTAGTCATTAAAATTGTTTGACATGAAATCTCTCTCTCTCTCTCTCTCTCTCTCTCTCTCTCTCTCTCTCTCTCTCTCTCTCTCTCTCTCTCTCTCTCTCTCTCTCTCTCTCTCTCTCTCTCTCTCTCTCTCCCCCCAACGTTTGCAGGCATTCATTACTTAAGTTTGTAATAATGCACACAAACTCCGTCATTGAAAATAAGTTCACATTTATAATTTATAACGTTAGTTGCTTTGCCTTGTCTGTTTTTCTTCTTCTTCTGCGTTCATAGGCTATATGGCCATAATGGGTAATGTGCATATGTGTCCGGTTTTCAGTTTTCACTGATCTCCCCGCTGCGTACAGCCAAACACATTCCGATTTCGGAGGAGCTCATAGGAGAAAGATTATTTGGAAGATTTATTTGGAAAAAGGCAGGAGAACGGGCCAACAAGTCAGAAAGATAGTAGGTGGTAGAAATCAAAGGGAAAAGGCAAAGTCAAAGAGAGTGGTAGATTAGAGGAAGGTACAAGCACAGAACTTCAAGAAGGTGGGGGAATTATTTTTACGAAAGACCTCCTGGAGGGGGCGGGGTCGTCCAGCTCCCCGTATGGAGGCACGAGGCATCCACCCACTGCTCCGTGTCTGCTTTTAAATTGATAAATTAACGTATCTGTTTGCCATTATTTTCTTTTAGTTCTTCAGTTTATTCATTGAATACAATTGTTTTTAATGAGTATGCAACTGCACGATACAGGAGACGAACGCATTAAGTCTGCACAGATCAACTGCATCAGCATTTACCTCGCATACCATTACCCCTTCAGTCCGAAGCAACACATGTTATGGTCATATGAATAAAGGAAAGGAACTTCTCATAATTAACTCCCTTCTTACCAAAGTTGTTTATGGCACCTAATATTCGCCTAGCAAAGTGAAGGTAGTTGCCACAACAATACAGACCCACGTTCATCCTCACACATAACACATTTTATATTGGAAGGAAGTGGGAAGCTTCCAGCAATAGAAACCCTCTCTCTATATATACATGTGTAGTAGAATGCCTCCTCAAACAACGAATTTCTGGATGAAAGTGCAACATGGAAACGCTTCCAGTAGCTTAAACACAATCGACGATTTTCAGAAAAAAACAACCTAAGGGAGAGCACTTCGTGAAATTAGAGTTGATTACCTCGACTTACTCGGTCAAAACCATAGCAACCATGGCAGCATGGCGTCGAAGCTTGAAACCGCAGGATGAGAGTCAGTGACTTGCAAACATTCTTTTTAGAAAAATGAGGGGCGGCCAGTATCCACAAACTGAGAGAACTTGCAAAATGTGACGTAAAAATATAAATTGCATCAAGCTTAGAATGCTGCACGGTGTTCTAAGTGATGTGAGTCTACTCAAACACATAAGGTGAGAGCGGGGGATCTACCTGATGGTAGAGTAATTTCCCCTGTTTGACCGATTGAAATAGGGAAGATCACTCCCACACACCATGTAATTACTCCCCTTCATTATTTCCGAACAATTCATATTGCCAAATTGAAATGTTGATGTGGGAGCATGTTGGGGTGTTGCATTGACGTCTTCTTTCTCTTTTTCTAAATAGAAACACAAAACCTCATAATATCGAAATATTTTCATGTTTAATGTCCTGTAAATCTGTTTTAAAAATCATCCTTTTCTCTTTTGTTATTAAAATATATTATTACAATAGGGCCTGAAGAAAAGTGTGTGAGATACTTGAAAATTCGCTGCAAACTAGAATATGGGCGTTTGTGTTTTTTTTATTATCTTGTAGAAATCTAATATTTTATGATCCACCTTTCCAACACACATGAACTAAACGTTTATGAACAAACTATACCACAAAACACTACCAACCCTCCATGTACTCCACGCATTTTAATAACTTATCTATTTTACCAAAAATGTTCTTCATTTTTCTTTTCACCTTGTTTGCTTAAATTGTGGACTTTTCGGCCTAGTACAGAGAAGACACCATTCTTTTATCAGAAATGTCTTCCTGTTGGGGTTCATCCACAAGATAGTGTTTGTTAGCAGATATACATACTGACGAGAATTCCATAAATTCGAAAGAGATCTCTCTATGTACTTGCTCATACACTGTCTGTCCCCCATTGGGACAAAAAGTAAACCAGCACAATCTTTTACTTTTATTTTACACAGTTAGTGGTGTTTGTGGTTTCTTTGATCAAATATGAACTAAACGTTTCTTACATTCCGTAAAAAATAAAACTAAGCTTAGAAAAAGAAAACAAAACTGTTATCCGTTTGTAATCATGATTGCTGTGCATTGTCACTGTAAGACTTAAGGCCGTGTACACACATAAGCGGATATTATATGCGGAAACCAGTGCGCAATCCATAAATAAGTGAAACAAAGAAGGGAAAAGATGTGCGCACGTGTCCGAATTTCCCCCTATATGCGTAAACTTTTATCCTTCTTTCTTCCACTTATTTAGGGTTTTCCGTACGGAACTTACGCATCTAATGTGAACCCAGCCTTAACATCTCATATGCTGTGTGACAGGTCTGCTGCTAGTTTCTTCGGTGACCGTCCTCTACTACACCGCCTACATTCATCCCCCCACTGCTTCCGTTCTTCCGTCCCCAGAATCCTACCAAAGCCTCATCTGCATCAACTTCATGGGTCGTCTCGGGAATCAGCTGTTCCAGTACGCATCAGTGTTAGGCCTGGCCATCAAACTCCGCAGGATTCCAGTCTACACCCACAGCTCCGTTCTGAGTTCAGCTCTGCAGAACCCACCGTCCCCTGTCAGCACCCAACACAGAGAGATGTGCAAGAAAGCTACATTCTTGAAGGAGAAATCCTGTTGCCGGTCTCAGTCCATGTTTCTGGACATGGATCCCCAGAACGATTTCAGGGTGGGCACATACTTGCAATCCTGGAAATATTTCGAAGGGTTGGAAGCAGAAGTGAGAGAGGTAATGGTGTTTAAGGACACTGTGCGGGATCAAGCCAACAAGACCGTTGAAGAGTTAAGGAAAAAGTGTAACCAGACTTTGATAGGAATGCACATACGAAGGGGAGATTACATCAACCCGCCCCTCAAGAAACTGGGATACGCTAGCCCACCACCGAGGTATTTCAAAACAGCCATGAACTACATGAGACGACGTTTCCAAAATGTGACGTTTTTAGTTTCCGTGGACATCAAAAAGTGGTTCCTAGAATCCGTGACGACAGCGGATGACGTCATAGTGTTGACACGTCAGGACCCCGCGGTTGACATGGCGCTGTTGTCGTCACTGGATCACGTGATCACCTCAGTAGGCACGTACAGCTGGTGGGTGGGGTTTCTCAACAGGGGGGTGACCGTTTACTGGAAAGACTTCATCGTGCCCGGAACGATCATAGGAAATTCTTTTGCCCCGAATGGGACAACTTATATTTACCCTGGCTGGGTTCCACTGTGATTGATAACTACTAATTTGTATTCTTTCATAATCAGATCAATGATTCAAGTCAAATTCTCAATGGTGCTACTCATATACAATAATGTAAAAGGTTGTGCGAAAACGTGAGCTGCAAAAGAAAAAGGAGGAGGATGAGGTGGATGAGAAGAAGAAGAAGAAGAAGAAGAAGAAGAAGAAGAAGAAGAAGATGTCTACAAAGATTACACAGTACCATCCCAGGTTACTAAAACATTGCTAAAGCATTGAAGTATTCTTTCTCTCGCAGGGAGCTAGTTGGATATACTTTTTCTTCTTCATTACATTATCCATAAACTTGGAGCCTCTTTTTTTATGAATTTTGTGCAAGGTTTCGTAGCTTCTGCCAAAAGGGCTATCTTTTATTTTTCACATAATTTGTTTTTCTGTCCGCCTGCTTTTTGGTCTTTCAACAGTTTGATCCATGAAAGAAAATGGACCAAACAGTATGGTTAATGTCATCAAATAATCACATTCATCAAAACATTCAAATGCACCATCTACTAACGCCTTCAAAAATCTACTTGAAAAAACATTTAGTGAAATGTTTGATGATTATGATGATTGAAATTGCAATCATAGTTTGTTTGGGCTTTTTCGCATGCAAAATTAATGCAACCTAATTAAATAAAAACTTTGTGGGATGGGACATTTTATAAGCAGCGAGGCTTAGGCAGAAACCAGTCCCTTTACTACTACTACTACTACTACTACTACTACTACTACTACTACTACTACTACTACTACTACTACTACTACTACTACTACATCATTGTGATAATGTAATATTTATCTTTGTCTTTTACAAACGCAAGACTAACCTTAAGACTTTTGTTTCAACAGCCTTATACTTTGCATAACCCAGTACAGGTGCAGAGTGGCACAGAGGTAACGCGTTCGCCTCGTATACAATAAACCCGAGTTCGAACCTGGGTACAGGGGATTTTTCATCTCACTCTGCACTAGGCCTTACAGTCTGAACGTGGAGTATTTCGGATGAGACGATAAACCGAGGTCCCGTGTGCCCATGCACTTAGCACACGTTAAACCCAGTGACAACGAAAATGTTGTCATTTGGTCAAAATTACCCCCCCCCCCCCTCCCACACCTTCCTTCCACATCAGTCACACAAAAATCGCATGCAAATAAAAATAAGTGGGGGCCGCCTCTAGTTGCGACGCACACTCCAGGTGGGAGCAACCTGAATTTCACAGAGATGAATCTGTGACTATAAAGTACCAAATACCAAATGCCAAATATAAACTGAGTCGCTTTCTGGATAGTAGTTTGAACTATGTCTTTGCTTTCAGAGTTCAGGGATTATTAAAAAATTAGAATAATACCAACAACAGCAACAACAACAAATGCCATTGTTGTGGTGTGACAAACGAAATTTCAGTTTATTTTAAGCTTCTTGTTTTTGCTTGAAAACCAACCGACATTTACAATTATTAAAACAAAACAAGCAAGCAGTAAATCAAATGAAGTCAAACTGCAAATGGCTTGTGCTTGTTGCATTTTATATAGATGTTTTAAAAATAGTTTTATTTGACATATAAATTTGAACGTTAGCACGTTAGCACGTGCATTTTTGTGGTTTTAAAATAACATTGGATTTGTATGATTTTGTTTCTTTCCATTGAATCTTTTTATGATCTTATTTGATACAAACTTTTCAATGTTTCATCTAGCGTAGAATTGTACATGGTTTTATATGACATTGCATTCTCAACAGTTGTACAGGTATCTGACCTAGAGATGTAATGGTTTTATGTAACATTGAACATTTCTAATGGCTTGGTTTGGCCTAATTTTCACTGGTTTTGCTTTACTCAGAATTTTTTTATGTGTTTATTTGACATCACATTTCAATGGTTTTATCTTACACATATTTTGCAATGCTTTTCTTTTACATCGAATTTCCAATGGTTTTATTTGACATCTAATTTCCAATGCCTTTATCTGACATAGCGTTTACACGGCCGTTCAATTTGGATCGTTTAGTTCCCACATATGCGCTATCGTGAAACCCACTCACCTCCTCCTCTTTTGCATCTCCTTCCTTCCCCATCCATCCCTCCCTCCCATTCCTTGACCGTAGCAAGACTTCACGCGGCAGCAAAGGTAGCACGCAGGCAGGATTTCACAAGTGGGCTGCTACAGCCAAAGTTCTATTTGGTCGCTGGCAGCTTGCTTACTACACACACGCGCAGCAGTGCAGCAAGGCTTGGTGGCTTGAAGAGTATAGCCTAGTAAAGAGTGTTCCTCTTTGCTTTGTGCTGTGGAGAAACTACACACTGACACTAGTTGTCTTTCAATTTAAATTGCTCAGCTACCGTTCGACTGAGCACCTAACTAACTACACACTTTAAACACAAGATGACTCTAGAACTTATATGTAAAAGCACACTTATCAACACTGGCTACTTTAGACAGAACACGCCGAGGAAAATGCCACATAAATCTGTGGTACTGAGGGAAAAACCTAGGCCTTTAAAATAGCGCGCACTGCTGTTCTATTCCAACCCTGACTGCTATAATGTACACAAAGCGTGGTTTATTAATTAACACTAATTACACCACAACTAGCTTTTGGTTCGAATCACTGTTCACACAATGCTGTTCACCACACACCTATGTATGCTCACACCAAAATGTTTGGCAATCGAAAGTCTGTTTAGAAGCAGTGGACGAAAACATACGGAGCACAAATTCCACTCTGTTTTCCCACTTGTTTCTGGCGCTTCCAAGAGGTTGAGTCTTTCGCATTTCCCGCCTCTGGAAGCCTAGCCGGCAGCAACTAAAGAGTCTGCAAATACCAGTTTTGTAAAGCCGTGAATGGTTTTATCTGATATAGAATTTCCAATAGCTTTATCTGACAGGATGTACAAGAGTTTTATCTGCATTGGGAGTTTGAATGGTTTCATCTGACATAAAATGTTATAAGGTTGTATCTGATAGATGTTTTTAATACTTTTATCTGACATCGAATTTTTCAATGCCTTTATCTGACATCGAATTGTCAATGGTTCTATTTGACAGCGATTTTTCAATGGCTTTATCTGACATCGCATTTGCAACGGTTTTAACTGATATAGAATTTTCAATAGTTTATCATACAGGATTGTTGAGGGTTTTATCTGTATTGGAAGTGTCAATGGTTATATCGGACATAAAAAGTTTCAATGGTTTTATCTGACATACAGTTTTTGTATGCTTTTATCTGACATCGAATTTTTCAATGGCTTTATCTGACATCGCATTTGCAACGGTTTTAACTGATATATTTTCAATAGTTTTATCATACAGGAATTCCAAGGGTGGTATCTGTATTGGAAGTGTCAATGGTCATATCTGACCTAAAAATGTTCAATGGTTTTATCTGACATACAATTCTTTTTATGCTTTTATCTGACATCGAATGTTTAATGGTTCTATTTGACATCCGATTTTCAACGGCTTTATCTTACATCAATTTTTTCTATTGTTATATATCAGACATAATATCCAAGGGTTGTATCTGTATTGGAAGTTTCATTGGTTTTATCTGACAAAAAAGTTTTAATGATTTTTTCCGACATAACATTTTTCCATGGTTTTATTTGACTTCAGAATTTTCAATGGATTTATCTAATGCAAAAAGCTTAAATTGCTTTATGCAACATAGAATTTTCAATGGTTTTATTAGATATCGAATTCTGATTGTTTTAATTGAACAGCGACTCTTTATTGCCATTATTTGATTTGAATCTTAATCGGTTTGTTTGTCATAGAATATTCAATGGTTCAGTTGTTGTCTCACAAAAGTGTGTATGGTTTTCCCTGGTCTTAACCTTTTCAAGGTTTGACCTTTTTCACCATGAATGCCATTCTCTTGTTATTCTAGAAGGCAACAGCCTGTGATGAAACCCTGTGTGTTCATATCAGTTAATAATATCGTTATTAAAATGTTAAATATGCACAGCTGAAAATCCATACAACTTGTTGCCTTTCTGCATAGGCTAGTACAGTGCCGTTCTTGTCCATTGTTGTGCATATATATTATATTCTACTGCCATATCCTAAAAGTAAAGCAAAAAACTGCTGTATTACTACCAGTACGATACAAGTCAACTCTCTCTCTCTCTCTCTCTCTCTCTCTCTCTCTCTCTCTCTCTCTCTCTCTCTCTCTCTCTCTCTCTCTCTCTCTCTCTCTCTCTCTCTCTCTCTCTCTCTCTCTCTCTCTGTGTGTGTGTGTGTGTGCGCGCGCGCGTGTGTGTGTGTGTGTGTGTGTGTGTGTGTGTGTGTGTGTGTGTGTGTGTGCGTGTGTGCGTGTGCGTGTGCGTGCGTGTGTGTGTGTGCTCAGGTGCGCACATTGATAAACCCTTGTTATATTATATTTCAATCATTTATGTTTCCATATCTTGAACAACAAATGTTGTTCAACCTTATGTCCATAGTTAACAGCACGTTTTTGAGAAAGAGCAATTATGTTGATATATAAAATTTGAGTAGTCTGGTTGTGCACGTGTACGTGCGGGCTTGGTGCATTTGTGAGCGGCTGCGCGCGTGTGTTTGAGTGCGTGCGAAAGTAAGCATTTTTGCATGTGTATTTTGGGAATGGGCAATGTTATGCTTAGGAAAATGTGAAACCAAAAACATTCCTTCTAGAAATAATTCCCAATACCTTGTGAAAAAATATTGGCATTTTTGTTTGTTTGCTTGTTTTGAATCAAGTGTCATTGGTATATTTATACAGTTGAAGTCTTCAAATGTGAGTTGCTTAACAATGACACATTGTTTTGGCTTTAAAAGAATGCTGATGATAAAGCATGCAATAAAAGTGTAACCAGATGGAAATGATATTTGTGATATGTGTGCAAACGTTATATCGGTCTATGCAAATCTATATCTTAAAATCGAGGGTTGGATCCCAGACAATACTGTTATTCTTCTCAGGTAAAAGCCAGAAGGTACTAATGAAAAGAATACCAAACAAAGACTTAGAAACATGCTGGTAGTATTTTTTCGTTTTCACAAGAGAAGAATGATAGTACCCTCTGGATTTAACCGTTCATACGAATTATAATCCATTACGTTAAATGTGGGGTTAAAATTGTCGATTGTAATTTGATGCGGTATTGTTATTTTCAAAAATTATTATGATTGTTTGTTTTAAAGCTTATCATTAATCAATTCTTATGCTGCTTTTCTTATTAGAATATTTTATTTGAAAAAAAATAGAAGAATATATCAAGATGTTTGGTTCGCTTTGAAATTGTTGATTTATTATCTGTATGGAATCCAAAGACTTGATTAAAATTTATAATCGAAAACAAAAATGCTTTTCAGGCTGTATGGTTTGAATGCTAGATAGATAAGAGTGGACGTGGCCGTTCTTAATATTTAAAAGGACTAAGCACTTTGTGTCGGTGCATAATTATATATACATTATTTTCTTTGGGGGAAAACTAAAAACAGCACATGTGCACATAATACTTTTCAGAACACAAATCAAAAATCAAAGTTCTAAGTAACTGGTTTTGACACAGATGGCATTTGGATTAATTTTTAATCCTTAAAACTATGTCTCAATCTGTGGTCAGTCGGTTGACAGAGGCTGCTCTGTATCTGTATCTGTATGTGTTACGTTGAAGGAGCCTATGAAGGCTATTACTCAACGGAAAGGGGAGAGCGCTTTGCGAGTTTAAAAACTTGTACTGTCCTGATGGTATGACAGTGTGCTTAAAATACTGTCCTGGTGGTATGGCAGCGAGTTAACATTTTACTGTCCTGATGGTATGACAGTGAGTTTAAAATACTGTCCTGGTGGTATGGCAGTGAGTTAAAATTTTATTGTCCTGTATGGTATGACAGTAAGACGATGGGCCATAGACCTTTCTTTTGTGGCATCTAGGCAAGACCACTCCGGCTAGCGTAGCGCTCACCGAGGACAAGCCCCGACCGGCACAGCTCCTGCCCTTCATTTACCACTTCTCTGATCTATGGCCCCTACTCCCTAATTTAGTCTTTCTTTTGATTGCTATTATTAAAGCTGTAAATTCCCAAAGTATAACCGAAAGCTTGTTGTTGTTGGGGTTTTTTAAAATTGTGACAACTCTTTACTACTTATACATTTCTATATACATTTTCCTGCACTTGCAGATCCTTTAATAAACATCAAATGTATTTGATTTGATATCATGCTCTAGGTGACTTGGACAATGTCACAAATAAGTGATTTCTTCGCAATCTATCAACCTTGCAACGAATGAAGCCAACTTTCTCACTTCCCACCTGGAAGGTGAAGAGGTGGAAGGTGGGAAGCGTTAAGTATGCTAACAGTAGGCAGTGAGTGAGTTCACAATGATCCCCACCTGTAGTGTAGGTGAAATGGTAGGAGTAAAAACAAAACTGGCTTCAGTCAGCTGCGGAGTAGTCACTCTTTGAAGGTCTTGTGTAGAAAATCATAGATCTAATCATTCACACACAAAAGTAAACACATACACGAAAAAAGTAAACCACAAAACCTCGTTGTAAGTGCTTTTAGTTCGTGAGTAATTTTTTTTTTATCACACACTACCAGCATAACCCAGCAATACATCTGTTATCCTTTCTTTTGTCGTAGTACAGCGTTTGTTATGTCCATCACTAACCCAAACTCACATCAGTAGGAAACTTGACTGACTGTGTGAAACAGTATATAATAAAGTCATTTTGCATGCTGTTGCAGTTTCAAGGGTTTCAAAATTGGGGGTTAAGAGTTCAAAAAGAAAATGCTCATCCAATTGCTCCAAAATTCCCAAAGAACAAGAATGTTCCAAACGTGTGTGACGTTACTTGTAAGTTACTCTCTCTCTCTCTCTCTCTCTCTCTCTCTCTCTCTCTCTCTCTCTCTCTCTCTCTCTCTCTCTCTCTCTCTCTCTCTCTGCGTATGTGTGTGTGTGTGCGTGCGCGCGTGCGCGCATCTCTGTGTATATGTGTGTGACTGTGCGCGCGTGTGTGCACGCGCAGGTGTGTGTGTGCGCATGTGTGTGTATGTGTGTGCGTCTGTGAGTAGGGCCTATGTGTGCGCATGTGCGTGTGTGCACACGCATGTGCCCTAGTGTACTAGGGCGTACATGTTTAGTATGTGCGGTTTTGTTTCTGTACGCTTGCTTCAACGTAGACGAGGAGTTCTTTCTCGCAATGATGCCAGATTGAGGGGTGCGGCACTTCTGTTTATCTGGGAACTCCCCTGGGTTTGCCCATCCCTCTTAACTGTCACAACAGCAACAAACAACACAACAACAAAACCCCACTAGGGCTAGGAGTTTTAAAGTGTGTAGGTACATCTCTGCTTCTTCTTTTTTTAACCTGCAATCACAAACATTGTGATTCTGTGAAATCTGTGACCGTTTTTTCTATCAGTGTTCACAGTGGTAGGGAAATATGTGACCGTTTCCTCTCACAATGGTAGGGAAATCAGTGTTCACAATGGTAGGGGAATCTGTGACCGTTTCCTCTCAGTGTTCACAGTGAAATCTGTGACCGGTCAGTGTTCACAATGGTAGGGAAATCTGTGACCGTTTCCTCTATCAGTGTTCACAATGGTAGGGAAATCTGTGACCGTTTCCTCTATCAGTGTTCACAATGGTAGGGAAATCTGTGACCGTTTCCTCTATCAGTGTTCACAATGGTAGGGAAATATGTGACCGTTTCCTCTATCAGTGTTCACAATGGTAGGGAATCAGTGTTCTGTGACCGTTTCCTCTATCAGTGTTCACATCTGTGACCGTTTCCTCTATCAGTGTTAGGGAACCGTTTCCTCTATCTGTGACCGTTTCCTCTATCAGTGTTCACAATGGTAGGGAAATCTGTGACTATCGTTTCCTCTATCAGTGTTCACATCAGTGGTAGGGAAATATGTGACCGTTTCCTCTATCAGTGTTCACAATGGTAGGGAAATATGTGACCGTTTCCTCTATCAGTGTTCACAATGGTAGGGAAATATGTGACCGTTTCCTCTATCAGTGTTCACAGGGAACTCTGTGACCGTTTCCTCTATCAGTGTTCACAATGGTAGGGAAATATGTGACCGTTTCCTCTATCAGTGTTCACAATGGTAGGGAAATCTGTGACCGTTTCCTCTATCAGTGTTCACAATGGTAGGGAAATCTGTGACCGTTTCCTCTATCAGTGTTCACAATGGTAGGGAAATATGTGACCGTTTCCTCTGTCAGTGTTCACAGGGAACTCTGTGACTGTTTCCTCTATCAGTGTTCACAGTGGTAGGGAAATATGTGACCGTTTCCTCTGTCAGTGTTCACAATGGTAGGGAAATATGTGACCGTTTCCTCTATCAGTGTTCACAATGGTAGGGAAATCTGTGACCGTTTCCTCTATCAGTGTTCACAGTGGTAGGGAAATATGTGACCGTTTCCTCTGTCAGTGTTCACAATGGTAGGGAAATATGTGACCGTTTCCTCTATCAGTGTTCACAGGGAACTCTGTGACCGTTTCCTCTATCAGTGTTCACAATGGTAGGGAAATATGTGACCGTTTCCTCTATCAGTGTTCACAATGGTAGGGAAATATGTGACCGTTTCCTCTATCAGTGTTCACAATGGTAGGGAAATATGTGACCGTTTCCTCTATCAGTGTTCACAATGGTAGGGAAATCTGTGACCGTTTCCTCTATCAGTGTTCACAGGGAACTCTGTGACTGTTTCCTCTATCAGTGTTCACAGTGGTAGGGAAATATGTGACCGTTTCCTCTATCAGTGTTCACAGGGAACTCTGTGACTGTTTCCACTTTCAGTATCCACAATGAAAGAGTATGTGACTGTTTCCTCTATCAGTGTTCACAATGGTAGGGAAATATGTGACCGTTTCCTCTATCAGTGTTCACAGGGAAATCTGTGACTGTTTCCTCTTTCAGTGTTCACAATGGAAAACGAGAAATCTGTGACTGTTTCCTCTATCAGTGTTCACAATGGTAGGGAAATATGTGACCGTTTCCTCTATCAGTGTTCACAGGGAACTCTGTGACTGTTTCCACTTTCAGTATGCACAATGAAAACGAGAAATCTGTGACTGTTTCCTCTATCAGTGTTCACAATGGTAGGGAAATATGTGACCGTTTCCTCTATCAGTGTTCACAGGGAACTCTGTGACTGTTTCCACTTTCAGTATGCACAATGAAAAAGAGAAATATGTGACTGTTTCCTCTATCAGTGTTCACAATGGTAGGGAAATATGTGACCGTTTCCTCTATCAGTGTTCACAGGGAACTCTGTGACTGTTTCCACTTTCAGTATGCACAATGAAAACGAGAAATCTGTGACTGTTTCCACTTTCAGTATGCACAATGAAAACGAGAAATCTGTGACTGTTTCCACTTTCAGTATGCACAATGAAAACGAGAAATCTGTGACCGTTTCCACTTTCAGTATGCACAATGAAAACGAGAAATCTGTGACTGTTTCCACTTTCAGTATGCACAATGAAAACGAGAAATCTGTGACCGTTTCCACTTTCAGTATGCACAATGAAAACGAGAAATCTGTGACTGTTTCCACTTTCAGTATGCACAATGAAAACGAGAAATCTGTGACCGTTTCCACTTTCAGTATGCACAATGAAAACGAGAAATCTGTGACTGTTTCCACTTTCAGTATGCACAATGAAAACGAGAAATCTGTGACCGTTTCCACTTTCAGTATGCACAATGAAAACGAGAAATCTGTGCCTGTTTCCACTTTCAGTATGCACAATGAAAACGAGAAATCTGTGACCGTTTCCACTTTCAGTATGCACAATGAAAACGAGAAATCTGTGCCTGTTTCCACTTTCAGTATGCACAATGAAAACGAGAAATCTGTGACTGTTTCCTCTATCAGTATGCACAATAAAAACGATAAATCTGTGACTGTTTCCACTTTCAGTATGCACAATGAAAACGAGAAATCTGTGACTGTTTCCTCTATCAGTATGCACAATGGAAGGGAAATATGTGACTGTTTCCACTTTCAGTATCCACAATGGAAGGGAAATATGTGACTGCTTCCACTATCAATTTTCATAATGAATGAAAATCTTTGGCTGTTTTCGCTATCATTATTTACAATAGCAAAAAAACAAACAAAAAAACTGACTTTTTCCACAATAATTATTTACAATGACAAAAACAATCCATGAGTGTGCCGCAATCATTATTCACAATGGACGAAACAAAATGGAGTGTTTTTGCTATCATTATTTACAATAACAAAAGCAATATGTGACTGTTTCCACAATCATTGTCGTCGTCGTCGTCATCATCATCATCATCACCATCATCGGATGCATCATCATCATCGCTGTTGTCGTAGTAGTCATCATCATCGATGCATCATCATCATCGCTGTCGTCGTAGTAGTCATCAACATCATCATTATCATAATTATACTAATCATCTTAATCATCTTCATCATCGTCGTCGTTGTCGTCATCGTCATCAGCATCAGCATCGTTGATGTCGTTGTCATCATCATCATCATCATCATCATCATCGTCGTCGTCGTCGTCATCATCATCATCATCATAATCGATGCCTCATCATCATCATCATCAACCGGCCACATACATCAACATCATCGTCAAT
>CM065706.1:13700338-13707838 GCA_017654935.2 Phymorhynchus buccinoides
GGAGAGCATTACCTAAGAAAGATCCATGAAATGCAAGGCGACCTATCAGTTTCTTCCCTTATAATGTGATCATTCTCTCTCTCTCTCTCTCTCTCTCTCTCTCTCTCTCTCTCTCTCTCTCTCTCTCTCTCTCTCTCTCTCTCTCTCTCTCTCTCTCTTCTATTTCTGCATAATGACAAGCTTTGTTAACCCACCAGTGATATGGGCCTATGGCCTAATCATTAAACATTCCAGTGTTCTCTCTCTCTTGTATGTATTTCTTATCACTTCATTCTATGGGCATGGCCTAACAATTAAAAAAATATATTGCTGACTCTCTCTCTCTCTCTCTCTCTTCTCTCTCTCTCTCTCTCTCTCTCTCTCTCTCTCTCTCTCTCTCTCTCTCTCTCTCTCTCTCTCTCTGCGATAGCTTTTCAAAATAGATATAACTCCTACCCGTCTTTGTACTTAGCCTACATCATTTTGATGCAATAATGCATAGGCCTATTGTAAAGGGTCATGTGGCCTATACATTAAAACGGTTACGTGTCTATATAATATGTCCGCGAGTCTATATGCCCGCGTGTCTCTCTATATCCACGTGTCTATATGTTCACGCGTCTATGTATCCTATGGCGCGCCAAAGATACAAAACTCTATCTAGCTGTTCGATAGAGTTTCGAAACTGTATCTATCAGTTCGATAGAGTTTGAAAACCCTATCTAGCTGTTCGATAGAGTTTTAAAACTCTGTCGAACAGCTAGATAGGGTTTCCACAAAATAACCCTATCGAGATATAGTTTTTCTATCGCGATTTCTGATTGGTACATGGCTTCAGCGACAAGTTTGTGGCCTTGGCAGGGCAGTGACCTGTAGTCAAACAAACTACACTCTTAAAGTAGTCAGCAAAAACTCTATGACAATGGAACATAGTCCCCTGGGGGGTTGTACCTACATCGAAGATCTAAGCGAGATAGAAGCTCGTAGAATGCCACCTAGTATTAGGCTAGGTGTAGGTCACAGTCAAAGATACTAGTCCTATCTACCAATGAAATGCTTCGTTTTTTTTAAAAAAGTATCAAAATGGCGCGTTCGATAGAGTTTTACGACGAGAAACTCTATCTAGCTGCTCGACAGAGTTTCGAAACTCTATCTAACTGCTAGCTATAGTTTAGAAACTGTATCTAACAGTTCGATAGGGTTTTTAAACTCTGTCGAACTGATAGATAGAGTTTTGGTCATTCGGCGCGCCATAGTATCCAAGTCTCTCTCTGTTTCAGTCTGTCTCTCGCGCTGCCTTTCTTTGTCTTTGTCATTGCCCCCCCCCCCCCCCCCCCCACCCCACCACCCCGTCTCTCTCCCTTTACTAGACATCGGTGTGTGACTCCCCCGTCTCTCGCTTTCTCTCCCTCGCCCCCCCCCCCCCCCCTCTCCCCTCTCTTTTATCTCTCTGACGATATATCTGTGTCTTCTTCTTTCACTTTCTTTTTTTCTCTGCTACTCTTTCACCCCCCCCCCCCCTCTCTCACTCTCTTTTCGTCCTCTCCATCTCTCTTTCTCTGTCTCTGCATCTGTCTCTCTCTCTCTCGTCCTCCACCTCTCTCTCATCCTCTCTTTCTCTGTCTCTGTATCTCTCTCTCTCTCTGTCTCTCTGTCTCTCTCTCTCTCTCTCTCTCTCTCTCTCTCTCTCTCTCTCTCTCTCTCTCTCTCTCTCTCTCTCTCTCTCTCTCTCTCTCTCTCTCTTAAAAATTGGAAGTATTCAATCTTGTTGTATTTTACTTTAAAACATCTTACAGGTTAAAAACAAACCTGATCTTGTCCACACTTAGAGAAGTTGGACATTACCATAAACAAAAGGCGAATGAAAAAAAACCACCAACACATTGACAGACGAGAAAGAGACAGGAATACAGAGAGAACGACCACGCACTGTCATCCCCTCACTCCCTTCCTGACTTGCCTTGTCACACACACGCGCGCGCGCACGCATGCGCGCACGCACACACACACACACACACACACACACACACACACACACACACACACACTACACACATGGTGATACAAGCATTGTCCTTCCACTAACCGGTTTGTCACCAGCTGCTGCAGAGCTATTTTCGGCTTCTGCGCGTGCATAGTAGTGTCAACAGCGCGCGACCCTTCGTTTGCACGTGCGCCAGACTTCCTCCCCCCACCCCTCTCCCACCCCATTTTGAGAGAGAGAGAGAGAGAAGAGAGAGAGAGAGAGAGAGAGAGAGAGAGAGAGAGAGAGAGAGAGAGAGAGAGAGAGAGAGAGAGAGAGAGAGAGACCAACCCCTACTTCCCCTATCCTTCCATTCATCCATCCCGCTTGGAGTTTGAACAAAATCGATCAAACAAGATGCGCAGTCCCCTACCAAATTGAAGCCTCCGACGCGCAAGTTGACGATATCCGGTGCGTCTGGTTCGAGCCAGAGCAGACGATACGATGACACAACTGAAAGTGACCTCCTCTTCATTTATAACTTTCGGGACCTGCATTGGAATGACTGGATAAAAAAAAAGGAGAAGAAATGCCATTGTTGTGTTTATTTTTTCCCTTCGCCTTTTCTCATCCCACTCAAAAGAATCGGAGGATTTTGTGAAGCGTGGTCATTTTGCCAGCTAAAAAAATCTGCGTGTTTGCTGAACTGAAGCTCTTGGACCCGAATAATTGTCCACGCGTGGCACGGCCTTTTTGAGTGAAGGTATGTGAGTGACTGTGTGTGTACGTGTTGTCCCGTTTTTCGATCAATATTGTTACTGAGTTGGACGACTGAATGGTTATAGTGAATACTGAACTAACATACATGATTGTGGTAGTGTTGAGTGTTCAAGCAGATTCAGAGTGTTGTGAGCCGAAAACCGGCGAGTTTGTTCCTCAGAGTCAAGTTGGATTCAATGGTAGACTAATTTGCCAGAAAGGGTATGTGCTTGCTATCCCTGACCCTTATAATGTTTGGTAAAGGTCAAGATGTGCCCCTCCCCGCATTGTGACACTTGCCTTTCTTGCCAAACATTAAGCTGTATTTTATTAACCTTTTCAAATGATTATCTTCGTTGAATAATTAATTGCAGTGCATTATGATCCGAAAGAGTGCAAAGTGAGAGGGAAAATCCCCTGTAGCCCCAGGTTCGGGGGGGGGGGGGTTACACTGGATTTTGATTTTCAATTATTAACATTTTAATTTCCACAAGGATGAGCGCGTCGCAGCCTAGAGGCGCGCCACCCTATTTTTTGTGAATTTAACGGGCCCGTTTCTAATCGGTTGAGCTCATCTTGTTCTCGTCCTGGGCCTGTAGTCACGAATGCGGCAAAGACAACTAATCCGCGATGAAAAATGCAAATAAGTCTAAACTACCAAGCTGCCAATTAGACAAATTTGCATTTTCCATCCCGGATTTGTTGTCTTAGCCGCCCTCATGACTACAGGCCCTGGTACCATAATCATGTATGTCAGTTTAGTCTAATTTACATGCTACTGTCCGTGTTAGCGGTTTAAGACGCACTCATGAATGCGGTGCCTGATGACATTGTTAACTTATGTGTCAATGGAGGAAAATATAATTTTTTTAAAATTGGCAGAGGACTGAGGTACAGTTTAGTTCTTAAAGTCATGTTCTCGGCTATCCATCTGAATGCAATTACAAGCATGTGAATATTGTTTATTACCCCCCCCTCGTTTGGATTTAAAATAAATTGATGTCCTGATAGGTTTTAATTGGAATCGAGTAGGTTTGTTTCCCTAACCAGAGTCATAAAATATATCGGGCGACCTGATAGCGAAGAGCAGTTTCCAAACACTGACGAATTAACGAACACAACAAACTTTTACTCTTTTATTGATTTTTATCCCTATGTGTTTTAACTACCCAAATCCATATTTTAAAACAATCAAGAGGCCGCGAGGCCTGGCTGCCCTAAAAGCCTGACCTGACCTGACCTGAATCATTCCCTTATTCCCCTTCCCCTTTTCTTTTCGCCCCCCTATCCCCATATGTGCCCGTGTGCAGGTCGGAGGACATCAAAACAAGATTTGATTGGCTATCAATCTCAATGTGTTGTTCTTTCAGTTTTATGAAACTAACCGTACCTTAATACTAACCCTACCAACTAACCGAGCAAAGCAAAAATGTCATTCTTAATGAACAATTTCAACAGTAAAACTTGATTGGGGATAGCGAAACTGCACCTTTGCCAAACTGACCCGATGGACAGGAAAATGATGGGACCAAAATGAATGTGTTGCTTATGGTCTCAGTGCACGTTAACATTTTTCATTCTTTCCCCATGGCAATACAGTGATACGTCAGTCATAATATCGTACACCTCACCGTGTTGCCATAGGAATAGACTTATAGAGTGAAAAACGTTGAGAGCATTAGATTTTGGTCTTTATCCGAAACGGCCAAAATAACAAACGATAAACACGCTTCCGAGAGATAATGGTCACAGTGCATGTTAACGTTTTTCATTCTTTCCCCATGGCGACACAGTGATATGGAAGTAATCCTATGACTGGAATATCGCAGCGTTGCCATGGGGGAAGAGTAAAACAAATTAACATGCATTGAGACCTTAACGTTGGTGCATGTTTTTTGAAGAGATAATTTTGAAAATATTTCTTCCATTTTGTTTACTGTTACTATTTTTTTGAGGATCCCTTTACTATGCTAAATGTTTGTGCTTGTTGTTTTAAAGGAAAAAACCAAAACAAAACAGAAAAGCACATTACCCATTTGAATAAATACTCTGTGTAAGTATCTTTTTTTAAACTAAACAGTTATATATTTATTATGTTAAGTTGGGAATTGACGTCCTTGTCATGTCTTGGCATGACGCATCTGCGCTCATAATTGACAGGAGACTGTCTGAGCGATCGCAGAAGAAGAAGATAATGGCAAAATTAAGTTTCCAAAGTACTTTTGACATCTAGAATAACCTCCGTGCACTTTTACTGATTCTTTATTTTAAATTTTCTAGGTGTTTTTCTCTCTAAAATCATGTATTTTCGTTTCAATTTTTGCTTTTCTTAATTAGATTGCAAACTAAGCGTATTAGTTTAAGTGGTTTTTTTTTTAATTACCTTTGCTGGTATATATATATGATTTTGCAATTGCTTGTTTGTGTGTAAACAAGTTTATTCTAAACGCTATGAACGCATACACATGACATATGATTGTAGGAAATTATTTACACACAAAAAAGAGAAAAAGAAAGAAAGAACGAAAGAAATAAAATAAAATAAAAGAAAGGATAAAAAAAGTGTTCAAAGCATTTTCTGTAATCTTAGCAATTCATGAATTATAGATTTACACGAAAACAGATTTTCTTTATTCCATTATCTCTTATGACAAAATATAATGGGACAATTATCTCCTGTTCTATCAATATTTTGTTTTGCGGCACGTCGGGGTTAATTCAATTCGAGTGCTGCATGTGATAAATTCATGATATAAATGTAAAAAGTTTTTAGTTTCGTTGTTTGTTCGTTACCCCTTTGCTTGTTGTTTAGTTTGTCCGTTTAATTACTGACATTTTTCTCTCTCTCTGCAAGCATTGCCATTGATGAGATTGCACTCACTGTTTCTAACTTCTACCCTCTCTCCACTCTCCCACCTCTCCCTCCCTCTGACACTTCTGAACTGTATTCAACAACAATGTTTTTTTGTTTGTGGCTCAAGCCACAAACCTATAACTCACTTTGTCGGTCTGTCTGTCTGTCGGTCGGTCGGTCCAAAATTGTCGCACATTTTGACAAAATTGTCGCACTTCAAATCGAGGCTACACTTCAAATTGAGGCCGCACTTTAAAATGATGTATTTTAAAAGCGTACCAAATAATAAACATACGTAATACAGACACTACAACAGACACGACGAGTATGCGGTGCTTCTTTCGATGAGTATAAGTAGGATACATAGTTTTAAATGTTTTCCAAAAGATATAAAAAGTTACGAAATGGTGCAGAGATAACATTCTGGTTTACATATTTAAATTATTGAAAAGCCAGGGGAGGTGACTCATGATTGGAGTGGTAAATATAGACCGCGTGCCACAAACTATTGCAATTTCGCGCTTGTTATATTTTCTGTCTAAACCTGATCATTGTTTTGGAGACTGCTCGACTGTGAAGAGGGGAAGTATTGTTGTTTGAAAAAGACATGTTTGTTGAAATATGACACGTTCTGTTTTGTTTCGTCAATATAACAACGTCACTCTGCACTTGTTGTGTATTTGTTGGTGTGGTACTTTGGTCAGTGAGGTTGTAGTCTGTTTCAGGTTTTTTACTGTGATTATTATTAGGGAATTCTAATGCACACGCTTGGCAACGTTTAAATCAACATTTTGTTTACCATTAACATTGAAAATACATTTTGTTTGTACTTGGCAAAACAAACAGGATATGCACGAATGTGTATGTTTGTGGGCATGCGTGCGCGCACACTTGTGTGCATGTGCTAGTAGGGGGAAGGGGAGGTGCACGTTCGTGCGTGGGATTTAAAAAATATAAATTAAAACGCGTTCTCCCATTTAAAAAGAACATTCAGTTCTTGATTTTTAAATTATTCGTCAAAATTTCAACAAAGAAGCATCAAAATACTCGACAATGATTAAGGAAACTAAACACTTCGTGGATTTGGTAAAGTGATTAAATTAAAGACATAAGATTTGTCAAAACGTATCACACTAATTCGTACACTCACGACGCAGATGCGATTGTTTAATTGTATTTAAGCCGAAACCCAGTTTTATAATCATTGACGATGATTAACGTTATTTTTTTCCTCAACTCTAATGCAATTATAACGTAATATTATATCAGATCGATTTACCTTGTTGACAAGGTTGGTTTTCTTTTAGCGAGGGAAGGTGGATGGAGGGGGGTGGGGTGTTTTCTTTGAATCATGCTGCAAATTTAGTGAAAGATCAGGTTAACCCTTTCACCGCCAGCCATATTTCAGCCAAAAATGTCCATTAAATTAACCTGGGTAGAGAACAAAATCCATCTGCAGTATTGGGGATTCTTCTGTGACATATATAACATAAGGTCTATCCTTACTTCCCAAAGCTAAGACAACAGGGTCTTTGGATAATAGACCCCAATTTGATGCCTTTTAGTGACATAGGTGTTAAATCACTGTGGTGCTAAAATGCGACTTTGGCGGTGAAAGGGTTAAAATTGTTGACAACTACTAGGTTTCTCTCTTCTTTTCTTCTTCTCTCGAATTCGTTTTGCAAATGTAACGTTGGATCAAGTTAAACTGTTGACATTTTCGCCAGAAATCCCCACGAGAGCGAACACACTGAGAAGGAGCGACGGGCTGATTTGATTTGAAGTTGATTTGATGTCTGTTTGTTTGTTTGTTTCATTTTCTGCAAGACAATAAGATGAAGTGCAGACCTGACGGAATTCCCAGTCCCTATCCAATCTCCCTCTTTCTTTTCTTTTGATAGTGTCTTCTTCACCCACATTGTCTTCTTGAGGGTACGGCTTTAAC
>CM065706.1:13712838-13715338 GCA_017654935.2 Phymorhynchus buccinoides
TTTTAGTGACATAGGTGTTAAAACCACTATGGTGCTAAAATGCGACTTTGGCGGTGAAAGGGTTAAACAAATGTTTTATTGACACACTTTTGCAACAACACAATATATATATTGACAAGAGTACAACAAGCCGAGGCTTATAAAAGTACTCAACACATAGACATCGTACTAGCAACAGGCTGCATCACACTTTACAATTAATGGAAGTCAGTCACACTTTGTAAGATAAGCTTAATAATGATCGATACAACTGACTTTCGGGGAAAGGTGAACAATATAAACAAACATGAATATCAAGGTCATGAAAAATTATTCTAAAAACTAATGATTCATAAAAATGGAAGAAAAGGGAATAAATTAGTTAAGTTTAAGTGGGGCAACTCAATGTATCACTGTAACAAGATATCTATTTAAGCAGGAGCATGTTTTCAATATCACCAGGGACAAAAAGAAGGATAAACACATATTAATCTTGAGCAAAACGCTTGGAAACACTAATGAATGTTCCAACTACATGGAGGATTTGTCTGTTTTCAATGGCATTTTTATCCCTCCCACCGAACAACAAAATGTCAACATTGTTTTTAACGTCAATAGGTAATTGATTGATTGATTGATTGATTAACCAGCGGCAAAGCCAAAGCTGCTTAGTGTTTTCAGGGCTGGCTGTCTGTTCCTGACTATCTGACTATCTATGTTACCACGATAGCGTTTGAACGGAGACCCTCACATTTTGCGTGCCGATAGGAAGTTACCATACCTAGGCCAAGGTCGAAGATGAAGGTCGTTGGTCAAAGGTCAAGGTTACTCGGGCCGAAAATGTTGCCGCATCGCTGGTTGATCTAGCGTCTTATCGCTCTAGTTTATTTATTTATTTATTTTGTTTGTTTGTTTATTTATTAATTTATTTGTTTTACCTATTTGTTTATTTTACCTATTTACACATAGTTAAAGTGTTACGTCCTCTCGGCCTGTTTATTTATTTCACCTATTTATTTATTTTACCTATTTATTTATTTTATCTATTTTACCTATTTATTTATTTAAGTCTAAATCTTTTCTTGATGCTCATAATTTTCCGTAAATGAAACAGAAGAAGGGTCAGTGACTCTCAGTGATTCATCACGCGCACCTCGAGACAAGCGAAAGACGATACGATATCACCAGCAGTTGGCCCCAACTCCCAGTGGCTTGTCCTTATGGGGACTCCTTGTTGCTAAAAGGAATTAGGAATTAAAAAGTCCCTCCACCTCCCCCACCCCCACCCCACCCTCCCCTCCGCCAACATCAAGAAAAACAAATAAAAAATAAAAATACGCATAAAATATCCGGCAAAGGTGCACGCGCACACTCACGGCACACGCACACCAAAGTAAAAACAAAAATGAAGCAACAACAACAACAATAGTAGCAGACACTGAGCTATAAAATGAGTTTTCAATTATTGTAGAAATTCAATTAACGTAAACTCTCAAATTAAATGTTTTTTAACCTAACGCGAGGAAAATGTTACTGAAGGATAAAAACCTTCGAAATGAAAATGAAAAAGAAACATCCGGAGGTGCTGATAGGACCCAGAGACGCACTGGTGCCCCACCCGCCCTACCAACACAAGAGCAGCCCCAGACCAATGAAAAAAGAAACACCCGGAGGTGCTGTTAGGACCCAGAGACGCACTGGTCCCCCACCCGCCCTACCAACACGAGAGCAGCCCCAGACCAATGAAAAAAGAAACACCCGGAGGTGCTGTTAGGACCCAGAGACGCACTGGTCCCCCACCCGCCCTACCAACACGAGAGCAGCCCCAGACCAATGAAAAAAGAAACACCCGGAGGTGCTGTTAGGACCCAGAGACGCACTGGTCCCCCACCCGCCCTACCAACACGAGAGCAGCCCCAGACCAATGAAAAAAGAAACAGCCGGAGGTGCTGATAGGACCCAGAGACGCACTGGTGCCCCACCCGCCCTACCAACACAAGAGCAGCCCCAGACCAATGAAAAACGAAACACCCGGAGGTGCTGATAGGACCCAGAGACGCACTGGCCCCCCACCCGCCCTACCAACACAAGAGCAGCCCCAGACCAATGAAAAACGAAACAGCCGGAGGTGCTGATAGGACCCAGAGACTCACTGGCCCCCACCCGCCCTACCAACACAAGAGCAGCCCCAGACCAATGAAAAAAGAAACAGCCGGAGGTGCTGATAGGACCCAGAGACGCACTGGTCCCCCACCCGCCCTACCAACACAAGAGCAGCCCCAGACCAACCCAGGAAGCCCGTGATATGTTACGCATGTCTGGGCATACGCGGGACATTCCATTAAATCATGCACAAGTATAACTATAGCTGCTCTTGACTCAAGTTCAATTCAAATTCAAATTCAAATAACTTTATTACTCCGTGAGGAAATTAAGGCGCACAATCGCAGGCTTCATAAACTATATCAATAAACATACACATTATAGATACATCCGATGGCACAGAAAGAGTACAAAACAT
>CM065706.1:13720338-13722838 GCA_017654935.2 Phymorhynchus buccinoides
ACGCAATTACGCACGCATGCACACGCACATACACTATGTCCAACATCCTGCCAAGCATGGTTTGTTGTCCATTTTTCCTTAGTTTTGTTTCCATTTTGAATGCACGCAATTGTTTCCTTGTTTGTATTGCGTTTGTATGAGACCACACCGTAATTTCACCTAACGTGATAATGAAGTATTTTTGACTTTGACTTTGACACTCCTCACTCCTTTCTCCTTCCCTCCCTCGCTCACTCAATTACGCATGCACTAAGTAGGGCTACTCTTTTAATGGTAGCGCAGCTCTCGTGTTGGTAAGGCAGGTATGGTTGGCGCTTCTTTGGGTCCCATTAGCATGAGTGAATTATGAGCTATAGGGTACAATGATGAAGATGCCATGTCGTGAATTGTACTGTTTAATTTTGTTTAGGTTTTGGGGCTTTTTTTAAGAATCATTGATTTGTGTTTTGTTATACGCGGTCGAGCTTTACGCGGTGACAGTCCTGATATCACCATAGCTTGTGACGGGACTACAACAGACTAACAGACTCCTGAAATCAGGATTGCAAAAACTGATGAAAAGAGTCTTGGTTTACATAGCATTTTTGTTGTCGAGTGTCACAGAATAGTACAACGGCGAGATAGGGCAACAAGAAGAATTGTATTATAAAGAGTCTTCAGGATTGGCCATCTTGCCATCTGGAACCATGGTCTTATGTTGTTGTTGTTGTTGTTGTTGTTGTAGTTGTTGTTGTTGTTGTTGTTGTTGTTGTTGTTGTTGTTGCTGTTGTTGTTGTACCCTGGCTTAAGGATTCCAGGGATCATCCCAGCAGCCGAAGCTTTCTATGGTACAAATGCACCAGTTAGGGATGAGAACATTACTTGTGTGACCGTGTTCGATTACCCCGCCACGTGGGCAGCCACACTCCGACTTCGGAGGAGCCACGGTCTTATAAAATCAAACGTTTGTGCCAACATTGATGGCAAATTAAAACAAGATGATAGATATAATTATGCAGCTATAACACTATCCCCGCCCCGCCCTGTATACACACACACACACACACACGCACACGCACACGCACACGCACACACGCACACACGCACACGCACACACACACACACACACACACACACACACACACACACGCACGCACGCACGCACACGCACACACACACACACACATCAGGAAATTATTTTTTATGGGGTCACCACTTCAGGATTGGGAATATTCATAGAACGCTGAAACGTGTCGTTTCAGTATTGAGAGAACGTTTTTACTTTCACCCATGCATTAATATTTTAGCATCTTCAGGTGTGCCTTTTTCATTCTTCTTCCACGAAATAAATTTCCAGGGCTCCCAATCGTCCCGCAAAACAAGGGGTCTCAGGGACTCCTTCACTTACAGCATAGAGGGTCCTAGAGGCGGGATAAAGGGTCCCAGTGGCATTGCGAATGCTAAAACGAATGTTTCTAGTGCATCCCTGGGATCCCCTGCACATTCTTTTAGAGGCTCCTTTAGAATTTTAGTGCTTCATAGGGGTCCCTGGGAGCCCTGAGATAGTTGGAAGCCGAAAACTCGAACCGCTCTTGTTGATATTAATTTATGTAATGCCTGAGTGTGTATGTGTGTATGCCAGTCCGTCGTTTCCGACTATGACTGCCAGATAGCAGAGGGGGGCCAGCTGCTATTCAGGCAGGGTGTTGTAATTATTTGGTTTTTTTGTGGAGATGCCATGCCCAGGGTACATTCCTTTTCTCTCGGCCAAAGGTATTTTTAAACCAGACAGCGTTGGGGAAGGTCCCCAAAGGCCAACCCATCCCGTTTGGCTGCAGCACTAGAGCCGGTGCAAACCGAAACAACCTCCTAGTTATAGAGTCTAAGGGAATGTGCACATTTGTTCCCCAATCCGCAAGTTCCGTGCGGAAACCCCATTCGTGTATTATTAGGCCGGGTTCACATTAGACGCGTAAGTTCCGTAGGGAAAAACCCTAAATAAGTGGAAGAAAGAAGGATGACAGTTTACGCATATAGGGGAAATTCGGACACGTGCGCAAATCGGGTGACAGGAATAACACCGAATCAACAATGCAGCCTAAGGTCGAAAAAACATGCTATGTACTCTTGTGTTGGCTGCCTAACCTCGAATTTTCCCTAAAATTATACCGTGTCGCCTAAGACCGAATATACAGTACAGCCTAATACCGAATTTTACCATGTCGCCCAAGACCGAATATACAGTGCAGCCCAACACAGAATGTAAAATGCAGCCTAAAATCGAAATGTGCCATGCAGCCTAAAACCGAATATACAGTGTAGCCTAAAACCGAATATACAGTGTAGCCTAAAACCGAAATATACAGTGCTGCCTAACACCGAATATACATTGCAGCCTAACACCGAATATACAGTGCAGCCTAACACCGAATATAAAGTTCAGTCTGACATGGAATATGACAGTGCAACCTAACAGTGATCACCATGAGAGAGAGAGAGAGAGAGAGAGAGGGGGGGGGGG
>CM065706.1:13727838-13732838 GCA_017654935.2 Phymorhynchus buccinoides
TATGGTTGTCAAAATATGAAATGGCAGTTTTATCACTAATAATAATCGTTTAAACTTGTGTGTTGCTTTTTTTTAAGGTACTGATTGAACTTCTGGAGACAAAGATACCTGGATGAAATTATATTCCTTTTAATCTATTTGGTGTGATATTCCACACACACAAAACTGAAGAAAAAAACCCAGTACGTTAACAGTTTGCAAATTAAATTTTACATTCACGTTGAACTATTTGGTGTGATAGTCAAAGAACACAACTGGAGAAAAAACAACAATTCATTAACAGTCTGCAAATGAAATTTTACATTCCCATTGAACTATTCTGGTGTGATATCCAAACAACCTGGCACACCATTTGCCTGTGTATATTCTAACACCTACAGCGTCTCCTCTTCAATCTGATAATCGGGGGAGTCATTGTAAAAAGAAACCATCTTAGGCATCAGGGTACACTTGAACAATCGTTGTTGAGCTCAAACATGAAACGATTTATGAAAAGAAGCCGCGGGGAGTCGTTATCATAACGGACATGCCGGGACAGTCCCTCTGGAACGTCTTCGCGGCTCCCTCGACGACGTCCGTGCCCACTTCCCGTGAACACTTCCTCAGGGACCGGCGGAAGAGAGCCCGGGTCCTCTTGTCCAGACACTCCAACGATCGTCCGGGGTTCCCTAACACTATCGCCTGACCAGATCGGCTTGACCGTCAGGTGGACCTTAGTCTTTAGAATATTGAAAGCAAAGGGTCAACGGAAGATTGATTTTCTTATTTTTCAATGGTAGTAAAGTTTGGTTGATTTTCATTGTGCTGCAGTATGGAAATCCGGAAATTGTAATAAAACAAAGCAAAATTTAAAAAAGCCTGACCAGAACCGCTTGAGTGTCAGGTTATGGATATTGAGAACAAACGGACAACGCTGCATGTAGCTTTTTCGCCTGGACTAATTTACTCTTTTTTTTCCACGGTAGTAAAGTTTGGTTGATTTTATATGATAGTGCTGTAATATTGACATCCGGTAATCAAAGAAAGTGAAAGAAAAACTATTTTTAAAGTGGTTTGTTGTTGCTGTTGTTTACTTTGTGTTTAGCCAGATGTGTTCGTATTTTTCTGAAGTGTTACAAATTGCTCACCGGTTTCAATAAATCCCCTAAACAAAAGCCTTCACCCAGGCCCTCTTTAGCCGCAGGAAGGAAACAGAGAAACAAACCAGAAACACGTGGCATCATATTCAGTCTGAAGAAGACAAAGACAAAACTCTCTCTCTCTCTCTTCTGTAAATCAGACACCAGTGTTACAGTTGCAGATAGACCTTGATCCATAGGATCGCTCGTAACGCTTTCAAACCACTTCCCCCTTTGTTTGTTTTCCTTTGTCCTATTACCCAAGCCAAAGAACGTGACTTCCATTGTCAAGCACAGAGTAGTATTCGCTCTAGTACCGCTCCTTTTGCGCTGGTACCAGCATTACTACACAACTCCACCACGCTCAGGGGCCTTGGTAGCAGCACGTGCTTCGAACATCCAGCTCAGTGATACTCGCTTCAGTACCAGTCCTTTTGCGGTTGTGCCACTACTACTACTACAACTACTACTACTACTACTACTACTACTACTACTACTACTACTACTACTACTACTACTACTACTACTACTACTACTACTACTACTACTACTACTACTACTACTACTACAGTTTGACGGGACTACAAACAATGCAAAAATAAATCTACTACTACAGTAGGTTTCAAGGGCTTCGGAAGCAGCCTGCTTCTTCAAACACACAGCACGGCGGTACTCGCTTTAGTACCAATCCTTTCGCGCCGGTACCTCCACTACTACCTCTTCAAGCACCAAAGCCAGATCCCTCGGAGTCTTCACGAGAGAGAAAAAAAGGAGGCCTCGCGCTTCAAGGGCCTCCTCAGGGGCCTCGGAATCTTCACGAAAGCAAGGTTTGGGGGCCTGTACGGGAGGGGGGTGGGTGGGAGACCTGGATGAAAACCATCATGGACAAGCAGAACGTGCGGACGCTGTCGCTGATCGTGTGCTGCTTCACGTACCTGCTGGTCGGGGCTGCGGTCTTCGACGCCCTGGAGTCGGAGTACGAGATCGAGAACAACGAGACGCTGATCAAGAACGAGCTGGTGATCCAGGAGAAGTACAACATCACCAACGAGGACCTGGAGGTCAGTGGTTCCGTTATTGCGTGTATTAGGCCTGTTATAAGTAGTAGTAGTAGTAGTAGTAGTAGTAATAGTAGTGGTAGTAGTAGTAGTAGTAGTAGTAGTAGTAGTAGTAGTAGTAGTAGTAGTAGTAGTAGTAGTAGTAGTAGTAGTAGTAGTAGTAGTAGTAGTAGTAGTAGTAGTAGTAGCAGCAGCAGCAGTAGTAGTAGTAGTAGTAGTAGTAGAAGTTGTTGTTGTAGTAGTAGTAGTAGTAGTAGTAGTAGTAGTAGTAGTAGTAGTAGTAGTAGTAGTAGTAGTAGTAGTAGTAGTAGTAGTAGTAGTAGTAGTAGTAGTAGTAGTAGTAGTAGTAGCAGCAGCAGCAGCAGCAGCAGCAGCAGTAGTAGTAGCAGTAGTAGTAGTCACAGCATTTGTTGTTGCTGATTGTTATGTACATTTTTACCGCCCAAACGAAGTCAGACCGGTATTGTTTTGTCTGCTCATGTTATTGGATTTTTGTTTCATGTTTTTATTCCATTTCAATTCTGTGTAAAGCGCCCTGTCGCCTACATAGTAGGATGGGCGCTATATAAATGTTCCTCATTATTATTGCGTAATACAGTGGAACCTCCTTTATAAGACCTTAGAAAATCATCCAAACTGAGGTCTTATAAGGGAGTGGTATTATAAGGGAGGTAATTTCAATACTTACAAAGAAGGGCAATGTCTCAGAGAAGTAGGTCTTATGTGGGAGGGAGTCTTATATGGGAGGTCTTATAAGGGAGGTTCCACTGTATAGGTTCTTTGCACGCTATGTCTGAATGTGTTCTTTTGTTGGGTGTTGTTGACGTACCCTGGCTAAAAGACTCCGGGGATCATCCCAACAGCCGAAGCACTTGAACACTATGGTACAAATGCATCAGCTAGGGGGATGAGTACATTACGTGTGTGACCGTTTTTGATTACCCCGCCACGCGAGGCAGCCGCACTCCGTCTTCGGGGGGATTTTGGAGACTGACGATGTTATGTTCGGAGGTTGTCATGGTTAGAGATAATCCTCGCATAACTATGCATAGCATGACAGTATTTTGATGTAGCCTTGGTGTTCTAGCCTCAGTCAATTGGTTTGACCTAGCCTTAAGCCAATGCGTGTGTTCTTTTAAACAGTGGGGCTATTTTGTCCTTAACCCTTTCACCGCCAATGTCGCATTTTTGCACCACAATGACTCAACACCCACGTCATTAAAGCTCTTGAAATCAGGGTCTATTATTCAATTGTATTGTGTTCCTAAGTTTGGGTAGTAAGGCTCAACCCTATTCTAAATGTGTCACAGAAACATCCCACAGTATTGCAGACGAAATCTTTACTGTAGCCAAGTAAGTTTAATGGAAATGTTTGGCTCAAAGATGGCTGGCGGTGAAAGGGTTAAGCAACCCCCTACCCCCTATCCCCTGTCAAGGCTCTACACTGGCAAGCTTCACTGAGAAGCAACATTCTACCATTTTGGGGGGAAAAGGATAATGTGATCAGCTTAAGAGTAATTTTACAAATTGAAAGAAGCAGGCTTTGAGATTGAGAGTCGTAAACATGAGGGGGTGACTTAAGTACAAGAATGCTCAGTGGCCTCTGTCTGCAGATGAGCTTTTAACCCTTTCACCGCCAATGTCGCATTTATGCACCACAATGGTTTAACACCAATGTCACTAAAAGGCATCACATTGGGGTCTGTTATCCAAAGACCCTATGGTTTTAGTTTTGGGAAGTAAGGATAGACCTTATTTTATATGTGTCACAGAAGAATCCCCCCAATACTGCAGATGGATTTTGTTCTCTACCCAGGTACATTTAAAGGAAATGTTTGGCTGAAATATGGCTGGCGGTGAAAGGGTTAAAAACCTCTCCAGTCCCTACCTACCCATGCCCTGCCCTACTGGCTTTGTGTTTCGCTTCAAAGAGGGCAGTAAAAAAGAAACTCTACGGAGAACCGGACAATAGAGGAGAAGAAGCTCCCCTCTGTCAAAGCTCTTTAACCCTTTCATCGCCACTGTCGCCTCTTGGCACCACAATGATTTGACACCCATGTCACTAAAAGGCATATAATGAGGGTCTGTTATAGATTGACCTTATGTTCTTAAGTTTGGGAGGTAAGGACAGGCCCTATGTTACGCACGTCACAGAGGAATCCCCAATATTGCAGACAAAATCTGTTAAGGTAAGTTTAATGGTAAATTTTGGTTGAAGAATGGCTAGCATTGAAAGGGTTAACGTAGCTGTTTTTCCTTCAGCGTCCAAAAGAGGAATGCTGCCCCTAAATACCCTGCTTAGAACCAAAGGAATTATTGACACAGGTGTGATAAACAAAGACCACGAATGAAAACACACACACACACACACACATACACTCTAAAAAAACCTATAAATAAAGTTGACGACAAAGTAAATGTAGCACATAAAGAATAGCAAAGCTAAAGACACAGTAAAACTCATATTATTATAATCATTTCCTTGTGTTTCAGTCTTCTGGCCTCAAAAGATCGTGCTTCCACACATTTTGAGCCTTTGGAGCTCATGGATTGTTGAGTATTATGGCCGTGGGGTTTACGGTTTTGTGAATGTCACCGCAATGGTTGTTGGGGTTTTGTTGTATCATGACTGTTTTTGTATTGATTGGATACGATTTAGATTTGAGTTTTAATGTTTCTTTTCATGCAGAAAATGCGCAAGAACGGGGTTTACGGTTTCGTGAATGTTACCGCACAAACCTTGGTTTTTGTGGGTTTTTTTTACCATGACTATTTTTGTATTGATTGGATATGATTTAGATTCGAGTTTTAATGTTTCTTTTCA
>CM065706.1:13752838-13760338 GCA_017654935.2 Phymorhynchus buccinoides
TCGTCCCAGCCTCTGCATGCCTATGCTTTGATCCAATTTTCTTTCTCTGTTTATGTACTCTCTGAACTTTTTCTTTAGATTAATTACCATTCCTTGTTCTTGTTAAATTTTAAACAATGTTGTATTCATCCAAATACTTCCACCAGAACTTAATGTAACCCTTTCACCGCCAAAGTCGCATCTTAGCACCACAGTTATTTAGCACCTATGTCAAATTGGGGTATCCAAAGACCCTATTGTGATAGTTTTGGGAAGCAAGGATAGACCTTATTTTATATCTGTCACAGAAGAATCCACAATACTGCAGATGGATTTTGTTCTCTATCCGTGTTGGGTAAATTTATTGGAAAGTTTTGGTTGAAATATGGTTGGCGGTGAAAGGGTTAAAGGTCTCAGAAACAACTTAAACTTGCGTTCTTCTTCGGGAATTTCAATCAACCTTCTAAGAGGTATGATTTGATCGAAAACATCGACGTTTATGCGTGTGTTACTTCGTTAAATATCTCCCAGTACATTATCCACATATTAATACGCCAGTAAAAATATTAGAAGTAGGAAATTATGAATACATTTTGTTAAATTTTGTCGTCTGTATAAAGCTCAGTTGGCTACTTATGTTGTGGAGACTTACTTACAATGTTTTACTTATATTTAACTTTGGCGGTACCATAGCCGATGAGGTTTAACTGAGGCGTTGTTACCGCTACACCTATCTATATTGTTAAAAACTCGGGAGTTTACTGGTGTTGCACTGCCTCCGGGCATTGCACCCAGTATTGTTCCCACCATCTTTGTATTTACAAATGTCCCATATGTGTCTATGACCGAGAGGACGTAAAACATCATTTTCACCATGTTGTGGAGAATTCCGTCTGCCTAAAACTCAAGAAGCGTAGGCCTCTAGACCCACATAATTGGTATCTTTGGTATTTGGTACTTTGTCTTTATAGTCACAGAGGCGTCTCTGTGAATTTCGGGTTGCTCCCACCTGGAGAGCGCGTCGCTGCCAAAGGCGCGCCACTTTTTTTTTTTTTTTTTTGCATACGATTTTTGTGTGACTGATGAGGAAGGAAAGGGGTGGTGGTGGTAAATTTTGACCAAATGACAAGTGTTTCGTTTCACTGGGTTTAACGTGTGCTAAGCGCATGGGCACACGCGACCTCGGTTTATCGTCTCGTCGGAAAGACTCCACGTTCAGACCGTAAGGCCTTGTGCAGAGTGAGAGGAAAAGTGCCCAGGTTCGAACTCGGGTTTATTGTGTACGAGGCGAACGCGTTATTACCTCTGTGCCACTCTACACTCTAATGACGTTCTTGATCAGCATCACCCAAGGTTGCTATAAGAAACGAGTTGAGACAAGAGACGTAGGGAGAGGAGTGGGTGTATCGAATAAGTACTGTGGGAGTCAGGAATAATGACGGCTTAGTGGGGTCTGAGAGTGGTCTGATTACAGGCTCTTGTTTCTTGTAATTCCAGCCAGTTATTGGAAGAAAAAGTGTGGGTTTGGTGTGGTACCACACTACTGCTTCGCTGTGCTCTATATTTTGTGTGTGTGTATTCTTTCGATATTTCTCCTTTTATTTATTGCCTTTTGTTTCATTTCGTTTTCTTTGTTTGTCTCACTCGTGTTAACGAAGTTAAGGAGTTAACGAAGTTAACGAAGCTAACACGAAGTGAGTCTATAGTATGATAGTTGTTCGGTTGTGTGTGTGTGTGTGTGTGTGTGTGTGTGTGTGTGTTGTTCGTTTTATTTATTGCCTTTTGTTTCATTTCGTTTTCTTTTAAACCATTTTTGGCTCACTCGTGTTAGCGAAGTCGGAGTTAAACACGAAGTGAGTCTATAGTATGATAGTTGTTGTGTGTGTGTGTGTGTGTGCGTGTGCGCGCGCGCGTGTGTGTGTGTGTGTGTGTGTGTGTGTGCGTGCGTTGCGTCAGTGGTCTAATCTCTAAACTTTAATGTTGGTATTTTTCTCGGAAAATAGAAGGCATACATTGTTCAAACTTTGCACACATGCAAGCTTTCAAATAATGCTGATTTGACTAATTAAATACTTAAAGCAACACTGTTAACAGATAACAAACAGATAACATTTTAGATTAGTGGGTTTAGAGAGTATTCAACAGGCAACATGAGTTAAGAAACTCATCAACACTGAAAGCCTCGATAGCTCATTGGTAGAGTGTCTGTCTCTCATGCCAATGGTTCCGGGTCTGATTCTATGCACGGGCACTTTTTTAGAATTTTTTTATTTGTATCCATTAACGATACTTTCATTTGTACTTTAAAAATGTATTGGCAATCTTGTACTTTAGACACCCCCCCCCCCCCTCAATCTTTGTTTGTTTGTTGTCCCACATGTTCCTGTTCGAGTGAGCCTTGAAAGCTTTGCCTCTTGCATGTTGTTGTTGTCTTAGGGCTTCAGGTCCCCTACCACCCACTGCGTATATCTGGGGATATATGTTGCCATAAGAGTTAGTAAAATGGGGGGGGGGGGGGGGTAATGGGTAATAAAAGGGGTGGCGGGAGGGGGGGGGAGTTGTTTACAGCAATTAAAGGATTCGTGCAAAAAATACACGTGCATTATATCCCCTATGATTTCACGTGCCACATGAAAGGGGGTTAATCTCTGGCCATATAACTTCTTGCAGATCGGTAAACAAAGACAAAGAACTATCAGTCTCTAAAAGACACACACCAAAGACTGTATAGGGGAAGACAAGCATCCGGTCTCTTTTCCCTATATGAGTAGTGAGGACAGAAACACTGGTTATGTCCCTTTTAAACGTGACACATTTACACGTCGATAGGCCAGTTGAATTCTCCGTTCAAATTCCAGTCTGAGATTTTGGATAGCCGCCGCTGTGAATGGTGTATAACTACCCGACTAACGATAACTCTATCAGCCCGGTTCGCTGTAACTCTTAAGTAGTCCATCTTATAGAATCTTTGCACACAACTACTAATGATATTAATGAATAATGCTTATATAGCGCATAATCTTGCTAAGCAACTCAATGCGCGCTTTCACTCACCATTCATACTGTCAACAAGATACACGTTACACAAACATTTCAATTCAGAACGACTTAGCTCACGCGTTATCACCATACATCTCCACGAAATTAATAAATAAAAGAATGAATAGCATCAATTTAATATCGAAAACACACCGCATGTAAACATAACACAACCCACTGTCCCCTGCCCCCTCCCACTCCCCTCTCCCTTCCCTTCCCTCTCCACTCCCCCCCCCCACTTCTCCCTCCCACCCCTCCTCCCTCCTCTCTCTCTCTCTCTCTCTCTCTCTCTCTCTCTCTCTCTCTCTTTCGCTCTCTCTCTTTTTCAAATGTACCCCCATTTGGCTTTTTGGAATTTAATAAACCTTGAAACATCTCTCCCTCCCTCTCTCTCCCTCCCTCTCTCTCCCTCCCTCCGCCCCCCCTCTCCCCCTCCCCCCTTCAGCTAGATAAGACAGTCAATTCGTCCCCTCCCCCCCCCCCCCCCCCCCAGTCCCTGAGAGGCGCTGAACAGAACGACAAAATGTCGTGAGGAATGTTTCGAGCTAACGTTAGTGGGCTGGTACTTATAGGGGAAAGGACAGTACGAGTGTTAGCGTTGATTAGTCGATAGGACGAATCCGATTTCCTTACTAAGCATTTTGTAAAGGTCATGCCTGGCAGCTGAACGTGCTCGCGCGAGCACGCGCATGCGTGCATGGCAGGCGTGAATAGTGATACAGAGGCATAATAAAGCATTTGCATACAATTGTATGCGGAACGCGCGTTCGTGCACACTCTTTGCACACAGTCACACGAACTGAAATACGCAAACGCATAGGTAGGTACATAACATGCGGAGAGAGAGAGTGAGAGAGAGAGAGAGAGAGAGAGAGAGAGAGAGAGAGAGAGAGAGAGAGAGAGAGAGAGAGAGATGAGAGAGAGAGAGAGAGAGAGAGAGAGAGAGAGAGAGAGAGAGGGAGAGAGAGGGAGAGAGAGGGAGAGAGAGAGAGAGAAGAGAGAGAGAGAGAAAGAGAGAAAGAGAAAGAGAGAAAGAGAAAGAGAGAGAGAGAGGAGAGAGAGAGAGAGAGAGAGACTGAGAGAGAGAGAGAGAGAGAGACTGACACTGACACTGACACTGACACATGTTTATGTGTGAAGGCCATCGACCCATACACAAAGCTTCTACCCTCCCCATTCCCTTCCCTGCCCGTCCCCACCCTTTTCTACCCTCCGCCCACCCGTAATTCAAGTCGAAAATAAATAAGTCAATAAGTACAGAAATAAATAAAAGAATGTAAATAATAAACAAATGAATAAATGCAAATGCGCCTTGCAACAATAAACACAGTGAGAGAGAGAGAGAGAGAGAGAGAGAGAGAGAGAGAGAGAGAGAGAGAGAGAGAGAGAGAGAGAGAGAGAGAGAGAGAGAGAGAGAGAGAGAGAGAGGAGGAGGAGGAGGTAATATTTTACGTCCTATTGTCGTAGGCCCTTAAGGACAATGTTCTTGAAGACTGAGTCTTCCCGGGGATGAAGGTGATGAAATGGCGACGAGACAGTGGTTCTGGACGTGGCGGGTGTTGTGGTTGATTCCCATTGCGTTGAGAACCCTTTGAACATTAGGGGTTCGCAGTCTGGTACTGGGTACTGGGTCGTTCAGACTGGAGTCCAAGTCTCGGTCTTGTTCTCGATGCCTCGGGTGGAATCAGCATCGGCGTGGCGGGAAGGAGATGGTGGAGTATTGTGCCCGTAGGTTGTCGATCTCTGTGTCCCCGCTTTTCTCGTCGCTGTTGTTGGTCGTTTGACCCTCTCTGCATCCAAATCTAACCTCAAACCCCACCTGTTCTCACATCATTGAGGCTCCACTCTCTTTCTCTTCTCTCTCTTGCCTTTAGGTCTGTTTCTGCTGTATACTATTGGTGTCATACGTGTGTGTTCGCTTTGTATTGCATTTTTGTTCAAAAGCGTTATGAATGCTAACCGTGTGTGTGTGCGCTTTGATTTTATTTATTTCAAGATTAAAATACTGTATGTTGTTGTTGTTGTTGTTGTCGTTGACCTCCTATCTCAAGGTCGTCTTCAGGGCCACCGGGCGGCCTTCTTCGTACCTGGGTGATGGCGACGTCGACACACGGGCTGGGAGACACACAGTTCAGTCAAATAGTCTCTGCAGGCTGATGATTCCCCCCCAGTAGAAGTTGCTCCCGGAGCATCTACTGGGCATCGGCGGTCTTGCTAGGCCCATGGCCAGCGCTGCAGAGATCATCCAAGTCGCCGTGCGTTGCCCCGTCCGCATGCCAAGTCGACCAACACCCGTGGTGATGGAGGTTGACTGCGCCGCCCCTGCTGCTATCTGCCACCTAGCAGCACTTCGACGAAAGCGCTTCACCCCACTTTCGGGAATGAGATAGATTGAGAGTGAGACCTAGACGCACGTGTATATTTAGACAGATCACGCACACACGCGCGCACGCACACGCACGCGCACGCACGCACGCACGCACACACACACACACACACACACACACACACACACACACACACACACACACACACACACACACACACACACACACACACACTCGTTAAAAATAGAGAAACGATATTATATAGGTAAATATTATTCTATTTTTACTGTAGAATTGTTAGCTATTTTAATGGCATTACAATATACTGCAGAATTACCTATAAATGCTTGTAAAATATTACTTTGTGTAGATTCGAAATCAGCATTACAAGCTATTAAAGGTCAAAATGTTAACATACGCCTTGAAATGATATTAGAGATCAAACATTTAATTAATCAATTATCGAGTAAAGACATTAGTGTAACTTTTTATTGGGTTCCCTCCCATTGTGGAATATACTCAAATGAATTGGTTGATCGAGCAGCTAGAAGTGCAGCGCGTAATTCCGAGGGAACGATTCATCTTAATGTGAATTTAGATCTGCATGAATATTATAAACATATTGAAAAATTATCCAAAGATAATTTTGACAGCATGTTAATGACTTCAGACAGTCAATATTCACGCTATTGTATAAAAGGCTCAAGTACAATGAATTCCTACTTAATTTTAAAACAGCTCAAAGATACAAGTTTAAGACAAATCGTATCTTTGATGTTAAACTTCGTTTAAATGCTTTTAAAACAACATTTTCTAAAGACGTTAAGTGTATATGTGGAAATCAAAATATCTATAAATCATTTGCTCCTATATTGTCCTAGAATTAAAGAACAAATCAAACAAAACTGATGGTGAATTGCTGAACCATCAAACGCCTTTAACCATTGAAAAAATCTTAAACAACTTTAATCTCCTTAAAAGTTTTTCAGAAATCCTGCACATAAGTCCTGTTGGTATTTTTCTTTGAGTTACTAATTAATTGTTGGTTTAAATTGTGTTATTATATTTTTGTTGTTAGCCATTTAGAAATTAAGACACACTTGTTTAACTCTTCATGTTACATAAGTCAGTTTGAAATGTTACTGTATGTCCTCCCTTCCCTCCCATCTTATATATCTGTTCATGTCATTTTTATATGCACTCAGATTTGTATGAATAGATGTGTAGGGAAAACACATAAATAATACTACCATTCACGCACTCACACACACTCTCACTTCAATAGCTATCTGATGTAGGCTTAATTAATTTCACACACACACAACTTCTTTTTTTTTTTTTTTTTTTTTTTTTTCTTTCTTTTTGGGAGTCTAATATCACTTGCGGGTGAACAGACGTTAAACTAAAGAACGAACACACACACACACACACACACACACACACACACACACACACACACACACACCACACACACACACACACACACACACTCACACTCATACACATAGACACACACACACACACACACACACACACACACACACACACACACACACACACACACACACACAGAGACGCACACGCACACACATAAACATACACACACAGCCACTCACACTCACACATACGCACACACGCGGGCGCGCGCGCGCGCGCGCACTGCACGCACACACGCACACGCACACGCACGCACACGCACACGCACACGCACACACACACACACACACACACACACACACACACACACACATACAGAGAGAGAGAGAGAGAGAGAGAGAGAGAGAGAGAGAGAGAGAGAGAGAGAGAGAGAGACGAAATGGACATTTTTATTCAGTAAGGCCATTCATTGTCCCATCTGGAGAAGCATAATGCATAGCAGATTCAATAACCACAAGAACAACAGACAATAATTATAGTTAATAAGCAGACGTACATTTTGTTCGTATACAAATACTACATCAATGATTAATGAACACTTTTATAGAACCATAGAGAAATAGAGAACAAAATCATCACGTTTGTTCATTCACTGACTGTCGTCTTTTGAAGGATAAATAATATAAATACAGAGAAAACTTTTTCACAATCCTTTCACTATTTGTAGATACCAACGATGCTAACCAAAACATACTTTGCTTGTCGTGGGTATATATAC
>CM065706.1:13765338-13775338 GCA_017654935.2 Phymorhynchus buccinoides
AGAGAGAGAGAGAGAGCGCGAATGTGGGGGAGAATGAGGGAGAGAGAGACAGAGCCAAAGAGGGGGAGACAGAGAGACAGACAGAGAGGGAGAGAAAGCGAATGTGGGGGAGAATGAGGGAGAGAGACAGAGAGAGAGAGAGAGAGAGAGAGAATGTGGGGGAGAATGAGGGAGAGAGAGACAGACAGAGAGAGAGGGAGAGAGAGAGAGAGAGAGAGAGAGAGAGAGAGAGAGAGAGAGAGAGAGAGAGAGAGCGAATGTGGGGGATAATTAGGGAGAAAGAGAGAGACAGAGAGGGAGGGAGAAAGGGACTGACAAAATGTGTTTTACAAGGATTAAGATTTTAGGCCAAAACTATTTTGACAACCTGTCATTGAGACGAAAAATCGAACAAAAACCACTCTTAAGTTAAAGAAAACAATTATAAATAAGCAAAGAAATGTTTGTGTCCCTAATGAATTAATGATGCAAAGCATCAAAGTAAACAAACTGGTTGTAAACAAAACTACAAATAGAATTTCAATTTGATGGGGGGGAGAGAGAGAGAGAGAGAGAGAGAGAGAGAGAGAGAGAGAGAGAGAGAGAGAGAGAGAGAGAGAGAGAGAGAGAGAGAGAGAGAGAGAGAGAGGCAGACAGGCAGACATACAGACAATTAAACAGATTAACGGAGAGAGAGAGAGAGAGAGAGAGAGAGAGAGAGAGAGAGAGAGACAGACAGACAGACAGACAGACAGACAGACAGACAGAGAGAGAGAGAATACGAATACGAATGTTTATTGAGGGTTAATCGATAAGCATAAGCTTGTTTACATCATGCCCTTGAAAAGAGAGAGAGAGAGAGAGAGAGAGAGAGAGAGAGAGAGAGAGAGAGGGAGAGAGAGAGAGAGAGAGAGAGAGAGAGAGAGAGAGAGAGAGAGAGAGAGAGAGAGAGAGAGAAGACTGAAGACTGAAATACTTTATCACACAAGGATTGAGGTTTTAGGCCGTACGTACTCCTCGAATCTGTGCTTGGGACGAAACCAAGACTAAAGATGAAACAAAAACACTAACATATGAGAGAGAGAGAGAGAGAGAGAGAGAGAGAGAGAGAGAGAGAGAGAGAGAGAGAGAGAGAGAGAGAGAGAGAGAGAGAGGGGGGGAGAAAGAGAGAGAGAGAGATAGGGGGGGGAGAGAGAGGGAGAGAGAGAGAGAGAAAGAAAGAGAGAGAGAGAGAGAATGAAAGAGACAGAGAGAGAGAGAGAGTGTGACGAGGGAATGGGTTAAAAGGCTAAGTCTCTAGGGAAGACTTTTAGTATGTTAAATTTTCAAATAGAAAATTTGCCTTTAGCCCACTTCTCTAGGGTATGGGAGATGAGCAACTTTCCCGGCCCCTTTTCATCTAATAAATTTATATTTGTGCCCGGGTTCTGGCTCGTATGATTGTAAGAAATACAAGTGGTTGATTTGCTCTAAATGGCAGACAGAGAGAAGTAGGGTTTTACATGAAATTACAAGACTTCCACTCTCATCAGTCTGACCAAAGGGTTCAGAATTATTTGACACTTGTATTTTATTTACTCACAAAATCTGCATAAGATTATGCAACAATAATAATAAAGCAGCTCAATGGCGCCAAAACAAAATATGAATGAAAAACAATGAAATCCGAAAGGATTTACAAGACTTTTGTCTTTCTAGAAGGTTAGGCCCCAAGTGGGAAGGGTCACTAATATTCTTAGGTGTCCTGGTTTCCAGTTAGTGTTTTTTGGCACTGTCTTAGGGACTTAGCTCATAGCTGTGCTGAAGTTCCTCCGTAGGGATCGGTGAGTGCTGTGGTGACTTGGCTTGCTCGTCAGGTGAGAGTAGCTCCCAGTCATTCCGGTTACGGCATCGCGGGATGGCACGGTTCAGGCGTGGTCTCCTCACGGATTCTGGGTGCGGGGCGTCTTTGCGGCGGTCCCGTCTTGTTTCCTTGTGAGTCAGGGATTGAACTTCCTGACCACGATGCCCTGCTGATAATCACAGGAGAAGGTGGATGTAGATCTCTATGGCTTAGAGACAAGGGGCTTCAGCCGGCAGGGAATTAGTGGATCCCAACCGGCTAGAAGGCTGCCCTTGTACAATAGTACTAAGAACACATAATCTGAATTTCAGTTACCAAACTGAGATCAGTAAAACCTAAAAGGTGTACGGGAATCAACTGGTATGATTAAGTACCTGGCTAGATCAAAGTCTTTGATCAAGCCAACATCACTCTCCATCCAACACCTGGAAAGGAATGTTATCATAGTTAGCAAGGTTGCAACCCACAGGCTTCCTACTAAAAATATACAAAAGGGTTAGTAGGCATAAAATCCGGTTCTGGTACCAAAAGAGTTAAAGTCAAAAACACACACACAAATAATCAGTGCACATAATTAGAACAGCATGTTTACCAATTCTTTTCACTGACACATCTACTCCTTATTCATCATTGAACATAGGATCTAGATCAAAAATAGGATCAAACAAAAACAAATCTCAATCACTTAGTTACATCCCAGCCATCAATAATACTCACTAGTTGGGCTATTAGGACTGGCTGGGAGAGAGGTTGATTCTGCAATGTTGCTCAGCCAGGTTTTGGAGGTCTTGTGAGAGAGAATGTTTAGGTGGGGACTTTCCTCACTAGTCAAATTTCCCCTCCAATTTTAAACACCCGAGGGCCTATGATTGGTTCATAGCAGTCGACAAGTCACAAGATGACGCTATAATATTATGCATATTAGTACAGAACGATCACGCGCCGGTTACATCACTGGCACATGTCACATTCCAATCCTGCCTAACGCGGCGTGTCACATTCCTCTCCCTATCCTGATCGGGAAAGGAGATACGGGGAACAAAGGGAGACCGCCAATGTGGGTGTCACAAGCTGACAGGGAAGGTAAAACGGGCTTCAAAGAGATCGCGCTTCGGAATCGGCGACCTGTTTGATGTTGAATTATAATTAAAGTGGCGGCCCGAATAAAGAAAGGGGAGGGGGGGTGTTTAGAGAGGGGGGGGTGTAGATAAAGAAAGTGGGGTTGCGCGTGACACATTGTCACAGAGAGAGAGAAAGAGAGAGAGAGAATATGAAAGAGACAGAGAGAGAGAGAGAGAAAGAAAGAGAGAGAGAGTGAGAGAGAGAGACAAAGAGAGAGAGACAGAGAGAGACTTAACTCAAACAATTTTAATGAATAGGCCTTCTGCCCGCATCATAGGGAGGCTGGAGGATGGGGGTTATAATGACACATAGCATTCGCATCAAAAACAAGAGAAAGACAACGCAATATAAAGCATGCAAAACACAACCCTATATAGCAGCACGACAATAACAAAATCAAACCTAATCATATTATTAATTTTAAAACCCTTTCATTGCTACTGTCGCCTCTTGGCACCACAATGATTTAACACCCATGTCACTGAAAGGCATCAAACGAGGGTCTGGTATCCAGTTACCTTATGTTCTTCATTTTGGGAGGTAAGGATAGACCCTATGTTATGCATGTCACAGAGGAATCCTCAGTATTGCAGACGAAATCTTTTCTCTACCCAGGTAAGTTTAATGGTAAATTTTGGCTGAGGAATGGCTAGCGTTGAAAGGGTTAAATTAACTAGTGAAAGACGTATTTGACAAACTATTACTTGAAAAGACCAAACGTAATCAAGTTTAAATCTTTATTTCAGAATAAAAATAAACGAACCCTTACCCGCTTAGTTTGTTTTATAAAGGTTATTTTAAAAGAATTTTGAGCATTATTTAACAATGTGACCCATACTGCTTTAGTTTCACAGACTATTAGCCAAACCTGGTACGCAAAGTGTTGGGCTTACTGGCAACGTCGGTTTTTTTTGGGGTGGTTTTTAAATTTATCTTTCTGAAGATTCAATAATTTGGAGTGTTTGTGTGTATGGGCGCGTGTACGCGCCTTTGCAGATGGTTATTGCAAGTTTATAAATGTTTGGAATTGTGCACTGGTATGTTGTTTAAAACCAGTGTGTGTGAGGTGTTGTTCAGTTGCCGCAACATAATTGTGATTGTTTTATTGTGCCCCTAGGGTTTTTTGGAAAATAAACTGAACTTGAACTTGAGAGAGAGAGAGAGAGAGATACAGACAGACAGACAAACAGATAGACAGACAGAGAGACAGACAGAGAGAGAAGAGCTGCATGTTGTAATAGCAGTAGTGAGCATTGATTTTTCGTCCCCCATTGTTCTGTGCTGGCACCTATACCTGCCAGCTTCACTCCGAAGTGTCCCCCCCAGGGCTGCGTGGACAAAGGGGGATAATTACAACGGAGCACAGCACTGCTTGCTGCTGGGGGGTCGTCCAATCAAGGACTTTGGCCTTTTCCTGACTTGGCTGGGGCTGTTGACTTACTGAAATGTTGTGGGGGCTGGAGTGGACATTGATTACAGTTTAGCCCTTTCGTCGCCAGCCTTTTTTTGTTGACCAAAATGTTCCATGGACAAAGAAAAGATTTTTGGCTGAAATATTGGGAATTCTTCTGTGATATATTATTTGAAATAAAAAATTCTGGTAAAGGTCAAGATGTGCCACCCCCCCTACCTATCTCGGTGAATTCTATTTTTCCGTTATTGCCTTTCTTACCATACATAAAGCTGTATTTTAGGAACATTTTTAGCTAATAACCTTTTTGGAATACTAACCCTAACCCTAACCCTAGCCCTAACCCTAACCCTACCCCCCACTCTATAAGACGGAAAAACGCAAGAACCACAACTGTGACAAATCGCGGTGTACTGCAGTACATAGTGGGGGGTAGGGTTAGGTTTAGGGTTAGGGTTAGTATTCCAAAAAGGTTATTAGCTGAATATGTTCCTAAAATACAGCTTTATGTATGGTAAGAAAGGCAAAAACGGAAAAATAGAATTAACCGAGAAATGCAGGGGGGGTGGCACATCTGTACCTTTGTTGACTTGAGAAAGATTAATAAATCGAAAATGTTTGTCTTTTAAGGTGAACCCCGGGTGTTGTGGAGTTTTTATCTAAATAATATATTTGACATAAGGCATATCATTACCTCTCAAAATAAAGAACCCAAGATCATTGGATAACAGACCATCATTTCAAGACTTTTAATGACATGGGTGTTCAATCACTGTGCTGCAAAACGCAACATTGGCGGTGAATGGGTTAACGTGGTGTGTGTGTCAAGTCAAAGTCAAAAATACTTTATTATCACGTTAGGTGAAATTACAGCGTGGTCTCGTACAAGCACAATACCATCAAAGAAACACATTTGCATGCATAAAAAATGGAAACAAAACTAAGGAAAAATGAATGACAAATCATGCTTCGCAAAAAACATTTGAACATAGTTGGGGTCGATAGAAGCGACTATCAAAACATTAAGAACTGCCCTCTTTCCCACCATTTCTATTATCGCACTCATTTGTTCACCCCCACCCTACCCCAAACCCCCACCCTCTCCAAGTCACCTCAAGCTTTTACATATTATTGCTCTTCTCTCTCTCTCTCTCTCTCTCTCTCTCTCTCTCTCTCTCTCTCTCTCTCTCTCTCTCTCTCTCTCTCTCTCTCTCTCTCTCTCTCTCTCTCTCTCTTACACACATACACATAGAGACATACGGGACAGACAGACAGACACACACACGTACGCACACACGCACACACGCACGTACGCACACACGCACGTACGCACACACGCACCGGTACGCACGAACGCACGCTCACACACATACATACACCCACTACTGTACAGATTGACCAGATATACCTCTAGGCCTAAGCTAATACATCATTCCTCATTATTTGGTCTTAGCAGAGAACTTGAGAAGTTCGACTGACTTAGGGACAAAACTAGCTGAATGTCTAATGGTTCTACAACGAATAGTGCGGAACCGTCTATCAGATGGCAATAGTTCATAGCAATGCGATAGAACGTGACTTTGATCATTAGCGATCTCCCTGGCTTTTTGAACTACACGTTTTTCATACAACAAATACAAGTTGTCTTGCTTTCTACCCACGATCTTGCTACCAACATTCACAATCTTATTCAGAACACCCTTGGGTTTTACATTCAAGCCACCGTACCAACACATGAACGAAAATGTTATAATAGATTCAAGAAAACAACGATAAAAGCTTTGGAGAAGATCTGTGCTAACATTGAAAGATCTGAGCTTTCTCAGGCAGTACATCCTTGTCTGGCATTTCTTGGAAACATGATCAACATGAGAACTGAAAGTAAACTTATTGTCTATGATTGTTCCCAGATACTTGTATACTTATATATATATGTGTGTGTGTGTGTGTGTGTGTGTGTGTGTGTGTGTGTGTGTGTGTGTGTGTGTGTGTGTGTGTGTGTGTGTGTGTGTGTGTGTTCCTAAATAGCAGCTTTCTCTCTGTGCGTCTCTCTGTGTATTTCTGTACCCTCCCTATGTTCTGATGACAGTTTTTTCATATGTGAACTCCATTTGTATGGGCCTGTGGCCTAACAAATTAAAATATTTCAGACTTCAGACTTTTGTCTCTCCTTATGTCTGTCTACCTATCTGTCTGTCTGTCTCTCTCTCTCTCTCTCTCTCTCTCTCTCTCTCTCTCTCTCTCTCTCTCTCTCTCTCTCTCTCTCTCTCTCTCTCTCTCTCTCTGTCTCTCTCTCTCTCTCTCTGTCTCTCTCTCTCTCCCCCCTATATGTCTATCTCTGTTTACTTGTGTATTCATGTTCTAATAATTCTTGATAATTGACGTCGAGTCTTTTTTTTCCCAATTAATATATTCAAATATATTTCCTAGATGTATATTTTGACGAGGGGGAGGTGTGTGTGGGGGGGAGAGGGAGAGAGAGAAAGGTGTGTGTGTGTGTGTGTGTGTGTGTGTGTGTGTGTGTGTGTGTGTGTGTGTGTGTGTGTGTGTGTATGTGTGTGTGTGTGTCCAGTTCACGTTTTTCTATAGTACCAGTATATTTGACCTATGAATTATTAATGTTGATTGCACGCCATGTGAATATATGACAATGTTTATGTATGAAAATAGTTGTGTTTTTATTTATTTTGTCATTATGACAATATGAGGCGATTTTAGCTGATTTTGTCTAGGATATTGCGCCATATCAATGCTATTCATTATTATGTATTATCATTATTAAATTGGTATTGAAAAGGGTCTTTGAAAGCCAACTAACTCACTACTTTATTTATCTTCATTTCAGGTCATGGTCACAGCCCTCCCCAACCTGTAGGCGGCAAGATCTTCTGCATGTTCTACGCCAGTTGTTGTTGAGTGGATGTTTTACGTCCTCATGGCGGAAAGCCCTTAGGGACAAGTTGTTCTGGTGCTGGGTCGATGTTCTACGCCAGCTCAGGGATTCCCTTAAAGAGCTTGAGGATGAGAGGCTCAACATCTTTATATGTATCATCATCATTATCAGCATTATTTTGCAGGCTACGGTCACAGCCCTCCTCAAACTGTAGGCGGCAAGATCTTCTGCATGTTCTACGCCAGCTCAGGGATCCCTCTCTGCCTGGTGACGTTCTACAGTGTGGGGGAGGGGCTCAACATCTGCATTTCTATCATCATTATCCAGCATTTTTTTTACATTCTCATTTTTAGGTTATGGTCACAGCACCCCTCAAACTGTGGGCGGCAAGATCTTCTGCATGTTCTACGCCTCCTCAGGGATCCCCCTGTGCCTGGTGATGTTCCAGTCCGTCGGTGAGAGGCACAACATCGCCTACCTTCATTTAATTTGTTTCTGTATGTGTATTTGCAGGCTACGGTCACAGCACCCCTCAAACGGTTGGCGGCAAGATCTTCTGCATGCTCTACGCCACCTCGGGGATCCCCCTCTGTCTGGTGATGTTCTAGAGCGTGGGGGAGGCGCTCAACATCTGTATTTGTATCATCATTATCAGCATATATTTTTTAAAAATCATTTTCAGGTTATGGTCACAGCACCCCTCACACTGTGGGCCGCAAGATCTTCTGCATGTTCTACGCCACCTCAGGGATCCCTCTCTGTCTGGTGATGTTCCAGTCCGTCCGGGAGAGGCTCAACATCGCCTACCTTCATTTAATTTGTTTCTGTATGTGTATTTGCAGGCTACGGTCACAGCACCCCTCAAACCGTGGGCGGCAAGATCTTCTGCGTGTTCTACGCCACCTCAGGGATCCCCCTCTGTCTGGTGATGTTCCAGAGCGTGGGGGAGCGGCTCAACATCTGCATTTGTACCATCATTATATTATCAGCATTATTTAGATTATTTTGCAGGCTACAGTCACAGCACCCCTCAAACTGTAGGCGGCAATATCTCCTGCATGTTCTAGGCCACCTCGGGAATTCCTCTGTGTCTGGTGATGTTCCAGTCCGTCCGGGAGAGGCTCGACATCGCCTACCTTCATTTAATTTGTTTCTTTATGTGTATTTGCAGGCTACGGTCACAGCACCCCCCAAACGGTGGGCGGCAAGATCTTCTGCATGTTCTACGCCACCTCGGGGATCCCCCTGTGCCTGGTGATGTTCCAGAGCGTGGGGGAGAGACTCAACATGTTTCGTTGTGTCATCATCATATTATCAGCATTATTTTGATTTGTTTCAGGTTATGGTCACATCACCCCCCTCACTGTAGGCAGCAAGATCTTCTGCATGCTCTACGCCAGCTCAGGGATCCCTCTCTGTCTGGTGATGTTCTAGAGCGTGGGGGAGAGGCCAAACATCTGTATTTTGCATCATCTTTATCAGCATTGTTTTGATTATGTTGCAGGCTACGGTCACAGCACTCCCCAAACGGTGGGCGGCAAGATCTTCTGCATGTTCTACGCCACCTCGGGGATCCCCCTGTGCCTGGTGATGTTCCAGAGCGTGGGGGAGCGGCTCAACATCTTCATCACCTTCGTCCTGCAGCACCTGAAGAAGTGCTTCCGCATGAAGAACACTGAGGTGTCCCAGAGCAACCTGCTGCTCATCACCTTGAATTTCTCCACTATTGTCTTGACGGCTGGCGCCGCGGCTTTTTCTTATTACGAGGTGAGCTACCGCTTTATTCACATATAATACCCGTGCAGAGGATTGAACGATAATGAGGTTTAAGGGGGTCACAAACAAGCGTGTGGTGTGTGTGTGTGTGTGTGTGTGCGTGTGTGTGTGTGCGTGTGCGTGTGCGTGTGCGTGCGTGCGTGCGTGCGTGTGTGTGTGTGTTGTAGTTGTATATATGTGTATGTTTATGCACGCGCACGAGAGAGAGAGAGCGAGAGAGAGAGAGAGAGAGAGACAGACAGACAGACAGACAGACAGACAGACAGACAGACAGACAGACAGACAGACAGAGAGAGGGAGAGAGGGAGAGAGAGACACACAGAGATAAATCACCTGTAAGTGTGATGTGTGTCGTATGTGTGTGTGTGTGTGTATGTGTGTGTGTGTGTGTGCGTGAGAGAGAGAGAGAGAGAGAGAGAGAGAGAGAGAGAGAGAGAGAGAGAGAGAGAGAGAGAGAGAGAGAGAGAGAGAGAGAGAGAGAGAGGGAGGGAGACACACAGAGATAAATCACCTGTAAGTGTGTGGTATGTGTGAGTGAGAGAGAGAGAGAGAGAGAGAGAAGAGAGAGAGAGAGAGAGATAGAGAGATGAAGAGGAGAGAGATAGAGAGAGAGGAGAGAGAGAGAGAGAGAGAGAGAGAGAGAGAGAGAGAGAGAGAGAGAGAGAGAGAGATCGCCTGTAAGTGTAGAGGCCTTGTCCGACGATGCTTCCTCTGGCATGCACCTGGTAGCTCTGTCTCGCTGTAAGAATGGGTGAACACTCTTTGCGAAAGAACGAGAGATTGCATCGTCGGACATTGCCGTAAGTGTGTGTTGTGTGTTTTGTGAGAGAGAGATAGAGAGAGAGAGAGAGAGAGAGAGAGAGAGAGGAGAGAGAGAGAGAGAGAGAGAGAGAGAGAGAGAGAGAGACAGAGAGAGAGAGAGAGAGAGAGAGAGAGAGAGGGAGAGAGAGAGAGAGAGAGATTCTACTTTCATACT
>CM065706.1:13785338-13793428 GCA_017654935.2 Phymorhynchus buccinoides
TCTCTCGCTCTACTCTCTCTCTACTCCCCCTCCCTCTCCTCGCTCTCTCTCTCTCTCTCTCTCTCTCTATTTCTCTCTCTCACCGCTCTCGTCTCTCTCCTCTCTCTCTCTCTCTATCTCTCTTGATAATTAGCCCACTTTTTTTGTAACCATCCCTCGTGACATGGGCCAATGCCCTATTCATTAAAATCGTTAAGTGTTCAGTGTTTCTTTCTCTCTCTTTTCTCTCTCTCTCTCATCTTCTACTCTCGTCTCTCTCTCTCCTCTCATCAGTCGTCTCTCTCTCTCTCTCTCTCGCTCTCTCTCTCTCTCTCTCTCTCTCGCTCTCTGCCTCTCAATCTCTCTCTCTCTCTCTCTCAGGATAGGGGAAGAAAGGGGATAGTGAAGGGGCATACAAATCCGGAAGGAAGTTTAATATCCAAATTTCAGGGTTTTGCTCATGTTTGTTTCTTTGTTTCTTTACTTTCTTTCTTTGTTTCTTTATCACCCGCGGAGTTTACGGAGCGAAGGTGATATTGTTTTTGTTGTGTAAGTGGCTGTTTATGTATGTGTGTATGTGTGTGTCGTGTGTTTTTGTGTATGTGTGTGTGTATGGTATGTGTGTTTGTTAACCTAGCATATCACCATGAAGGAATAAAGGTAGCCTTATGGAAATTTGATGTGCATGTAGGCTAGGTACTGTAGATGCGCCTTTTTGTATCAAGGTCAAGTACAAGGTGATGACCTTGACGTATGACCTTGAAAACTGGATATTTAAAAAATAGCCAATATCTCAGGCACCAGATAAACATAGGAAATTGAAACTTGGTATGAATGTGGTTTGGTTTATGCTCCTTCCGAATATTGTTGACCAATCAAGGTAAATGTTAAGGTCAAGGAGATCGCTGGACCCTGAAAAATCGGGTGTGTCGGAAAAATGGAGTTCCCAAAATAACAGCATATCACCATCAAGGAATAAGGATAGGAAGATGAAACTTGATGTGCATGTAGGCTAGGTACTGTAGATGTGCCTTTTGGTGTCAAAGTCAAGGTCAAGGTCATGACCTTGACGTATGACCTTGAAAACTGAAAATCTATTTTTAGCCATATCTTACGCATTGGTCGACATAGGATGTTGAAACTTGGTATGAAGGTATGAACTTGGTATGAAGGTGGTTTGGCTTATGCTCATTCCGAATATTGTTGACCAAAATTTTCAAGGTCAAGGTCAAGGAGATCATTGGACCATAAAAGTTGGGGGGTCGGAAAAATGGAGTTCCAAAGTTGAAATCAGGTGGGAATGTTGGCTGGGCTCCGCGGGTGATTCTCGAATGATACATTCCAAAACTTTTCATTCTAGTTTTCTTTTTCTTTCTTTCCTTCTTTCTTTCTATTCTTTTTTTTTTCTTTTTGTTCTTTCTCTTTCTTTCTTTTTTGTTATTTCTTTCTTTTCATTGTTTCCGTGTTTGATCGTTCCACTGTGGCTGGAGGTTCTCACTGTGATCGGTGCTTTCGGAAAAATGGAGTTCCCTTATTGGGAATGTTCCGCGGTTGCGTGACAAAACTTTTCTTTCTTTCTTTCTTTCTTTTCCTGTCTTTCTAGATCTTCTTCTTTCTTCCCCCTTTCTTTTTGTTCCCCATTGTTGCCACACACTGTGACGGTGCTTTCCACACACACACGACCCCCCCCCCCACACACACCACACACTACACACCACACCCCCGTTGTAGCTGTAGAATTCACTTCACAGAACGCTCACCCTAAGACCTTCGGGAGAGAAGATGAAAGCAAGGAAGTAAGGAAGGAAGGAGTCAGGGAAGAGTGTATGTAGAAAGATTCCAATGTTTTTTTGTTTGTTGGCTTCAGTTTTTGTTTATTTTTGTTTTTTTGTTTGTGGAGAGTTGGTGTTGTTTGTTTAGGTTAATCTCAACGAAAGAATAGAGTTTCTGTGTCCGTCTATTCCCAACTGGGGATCAGGTGTTATTTCTGAAGGTTGTGTTGCACTGTAGGAGATGTTGTTGTTGTTGTTGTTTTGGGGCAGGGAGGGGTGGTGGTGCCTCTAAGCAGGTGCTTCTGGCGTGGGGGAGGGAATGGAATGGGGGTTGTCGGTGTGCATGTGTGTGTGGTGTGTGAGTGTGTGCGCGCGCGCGCGCGCGCGCGCTCGCGCGCGTGTGTGTGTGTGTGTGTGTGTGTGTGTGTGTGTGTTAGTGTATATAGTTTGCTTGTGTGGTTGGTTGTGTGTGAGAGTATGTCTGTGAGCATGTGTGTGCGGGTGCGCGGGTGTTCTTGTGATTCAGTCTGTGACTCTGTCTGACGTTTTGAGTAGTGTCTGCGAGCTTGTGCGTAATTATATGTCAACATGCGTGTCTTGAGCATTCTTTTTGCCAGGGGAATTGGGGTGGGGGGTTGGGGGGTGGTGATCATTTGGTTATATATGGTGATTTGATGAGAGAGAAGAGAGAGAGAGATAAAGAGAGACAGAGAGAGACGCGAGAGAGAGACAGAGAGAGACAGACATATAGAGATAGACAGAGACAGAGTGTGTTAAGGAACATAGACAAGGGGACATAGAGAGAGAGAAGAGAGAGTAGAGAAGAGAGAGAGAGAGAGAGACAGAGACCAGAGACAGAGAGACAGAGAGAGACATATAGAGATAGACAGAGACAGAGTTGTTAAGGAACATTAGACAAGGGGGACATAGAAGACAGACGAGAGAGAGAGAGAGACAGACAGACAGGAGAGGACAGAGAGAGACCGAGACAGAGACAGAGAGAGACATATAGAGATAGACAGAGACAGAGTTGCTAAGGAACATAGACAAGGGGGACATAGAGAGAGACAGACAGAGGAGAGAGAGAGACAGAGAGAGACAGAGAGAGACCGAGGGAGAGAGACAGAGAGAGACAATATAGAGATAGACAGAGACAGAGTTGTTAAGGAACATAGACAAGGGGACATAGAGAGAACAGACACGAGAGAGAGAGACGACAGAGAGAGAGACAGAGAGAGACCAGGGCATGTAAGACATAAAGAGAGAACGGAGGGGAAGGAACATAGATGTAGAAAAAGAGCGAAAATGAGACGGAGACAACAACAAAAGTGCAACGCCCCCGCCGAAGCGGCTGCAAAGTCCCCTCGCAGCATCGCCGAGCTACTCCGAAATCGGAATGTGTCGGCTGTACACAGCAAATACATAAAAACGCATGAAAACAGCACGTAACTACATAAAACGCATGAAAAACAGGCACGAAACCGAATAGTTTTTTTATTATATATATAGCCTTAGGGTTCGGACCCGTGATTTTGAGCGCGCGCGATCATGCGCGACACACGATCGCACAGAAAAATTCATGACAACTGTGTTATAGACCATTCAATCAAGAAATGTTGTGAAAAAAAACTGCATTAAAATACATGCAAAACTTTCGCGAGATATTAGCGATTATGTGTTTTTGGGGTTTGAACCCTGTAACTGGCGCGACCTTGACCTTAATGTAAAACTAAATACATCAGTGGATAGCTTGCATCTTGTCAAACTAGTATACCAAATTTGATGATGATAAGACTGAATAGTTTTTTTTTCTAGAAAAACGGACGAATAGCCGGACGGACAGGACGGACGGACGGACGGATGCACGCCGGAGGCACGGACGGATCAGACAGAAACAATAGCCCCCCCGAACCTTCGGCTCGGGGACTAACGAGACAGAGACAGAGAGAGAGAAATAACTGGTGGTGTCTTCAGAAAACAGTCGCCCTTTTATCATCTCCCTGAAAGCAATTATGGGCAAATTTACGTGGACAAAGTGATGTTGCCAAGATAATTTCACAGTTAAATACCTTTAATGCTGTGTGTGTGTGTGTTGCGTGTGTGTGTGCGTTGTGGTGCGTGCGTGCGTGCGTGCGTGTGTGTGTGTGTGTGTGTGTGTGTGTGGTGTGTGTGTGTGTGTGTGTGTGTGTGTGTGTGTGTGTGTGTGTGTGTGTGTTGTGCTTTGTGTGGAGAGAGAGAGAGTTGTGTGTATGTGCGTACGCGTGTGTGTCTATGCGTGCGTGTGCGTGCTTGCGTGTGTGCGCGCGCGCGCATGCGCATGCATGTATATTTATGTGTGCGTGTCTGTGTGTGATGCTCCAAACCCGCGCTGACATTTTTGTTCTCTCTCATTCGGCTCGATTTATGGACGCCAATAATTTTTTGGGCAAAAAAAGTTAATTAATCAATTGCTATGAAATTGCACGCTTGTGTATTTTGGGGATGTGTACGGGTGGTGGGGAAGGAGGGAGTTGTGGGGGTGGGCATTGGCTTTGGAGGGATATTGAGTTTTGTTGTTGTTGTTGTTGAGTGGAGGTTTTACGTCCTCATGGCGGAAAGCCCTTAGGGACAAGTTGTTCTGGTGCTGGGTCGATGTGGAGATGGCCGCAAAGCGGTTGATGGTCACGAGGAGGAGTGGAGGGTCTGGGGATGAATTCGTGGAGGACGCTGGGTGTCGTGGTTGTGGTGGTGGTGTGTGGTGTCTTTGGCGTATCTTGGGATATTGAGGAAAAACAGCGACTGATATGGATACCGGTCGACCCACGGCATGCGATAGGATCCAACTGCGATCCGACTGAGTACATTTGTGAGGCATGATTTCTCGTGACATTCTACTGTCTAAATCAGTAAATGAATCTGCTGAATCCTATTGCAGTTGACTTCATGATGAACGTGGTCCTGTTTTCTCGTGGCTATTTATTGCTCCTCGCTTTGCTAGGCGATTAGGGGCCGAAGATAACTTTGGTGAAGGGAGTTCATAGGAGTTGTTCGGTGAAATAATGTTCAGAGGGAGTAGTAGGGTAAGACGGGGTAAAATTTAAGCCCATGGGCGGGTAAGAAGCCCATGGCCAATTATCTCATGAAATAAAGCAAAAATGTCAGTCAAATATGGCCCATGAGACAAATGCTAAACATTAACACTAGTCTCATGGGGGCAACATTTGACTGAAATTTGCTTCATTTCAGGAGATAATTGGAATGGGCTTCTTACCCGCCCTTGGGCTTTTTGACCCCGTCTTCCCCTAATGTCATGGGGTGTGGGAGTGATCTTGCCTAATTCAAATCGATCAAACAGGGGAAGTCACTCTACCATCAGCTCTCGTAGCCTATCGACCCGTGTGTTTTGAGCAGACATATGCTTACAGCACTTAGAAAACACGTGCGTCCATTCTAAAATAAATGTCATTTATATTTTTTACGTCACATTTTGCAAGTTTTATCAGTTTTGTGGCCACTGGCCACCCCTAATTTTTAAAAAAAAAAATTTTGCAAGTCGCTGACTCGCATCCTGTGGTTTCAAGCTTCCGACGCCATTGTTGCATTGTTGCTATGGTTTTTTGACTGAGTAATGGAGGTAAACAACTCTAATTTTCACGAAGTGCTCTCCCCTAGTTTTTTTCTTCTCCCCGAAAATCGTCTATTAAGAGAAGTTCCTTCCCTTTTATTCATTTCATTCATCCTCTCTTCTTAGCCTCACTGTTTTATCTGTTTGGGGGGGGGGGGGGGGGGGGGGGTCGTTGACTATTACTTTGCAGTCCCCTTGTACACGACTCTGACCATGAAATATCTGTATTTTTGTCTATCAGACAATTAATTTTTATACAAAAACAAGCGCGAAATCGCAATAGTTTGTGGCACGCGGTCTATTTGTTACCACTCCAATCATGAGTCACCTCACCCTGGCTTTTTAAATAATTTTAATCTGTAAACCAGAATGTTATCTCTGCACCATTTCGTAAATTTTTATATCTTTTGGAAAACATTTAAAACTATGTATCCTACTTATACTCATCAAAAGAAGCACCGCATAATCGTCGTGTCTGTTGTAGTGTCTGTATTACGTATGTTTATTATTATTTTGTACGCTTTTAAAATGCATCATTTTAAAGAGCGGCCAGAAGTGTAGCCTCGATTTGAAGTGCGACAATTTTGTCAAAATGTGCGACAATTTTGGACCGCCGACAGACAGACAGACAGACCGACCGACAGACCGACTGACCGACCGACCGACCGACAAAGTGCGTTATAGAGTTTGTGGCTTGAGCCACAAACAACTAAAGAGCACATAACGCCCATATTCTAGTTTGCAGATGAATTTTCAAGCGTCTTACACACTTTTCCTCAGGCCCTATTGTGACACAAAAATCCCAAAAAACAATTTTCTGTGGCGTTTACACAAAGCCGAATGAGGTTTAACGAGGCGTGGATTACTGCTACACCTATATGACATGTATTGTTAACAAAAAAATCGGGAATTTTACTGGTGTTGCACTGCCTCCGGGCATTGCGTCCAGTATCGTTCCCACCATCTTTGTATCTACAAATGTCCCATACATGTGTCTGTTCCAGACCGAGAGGACGTAAAACCCATTTTTTTTTTAAATTCGATTCACGGAATAACAAAAAATCTATTCTGATGTCATCCAAAAATATGACGTCGTACTAATTTTATTTAATTTTAGACACTTAATTTGTATGTGATTTGTGTTTGGGGCCGTGTCTACCTGATACAGTGTGTGTAGTATGTGTGTGTGTGGTGTCTGTGTGCGTGCGTGCGTGCGTACGCGCGCGCGCGCGCGTGCGTGCTTGCGTGCGTGCGTGTATGTGTGCCTGTGTGCTTGTGTGCGTGCGTGCGTGCGTGCGTTGCTGCTTGCGTGCGTGCGTGCGTGCCTTGTGCGTGTGCGTGTCTGTGATGGGTGGATGTGGGGGGTGGGGGGGGGTTGTATGTGTATATGCCTATTTTGCATGTGCGTGAGCAGATTAACGCTGGTTTTTGTTGTTGAATTTCTTGCTTTTAATTTTTGTTGTTGTTAAGCGCATAGAGCTCCACATTTGGTGGAGGAATGAGCTATATAAATGATTCACTATTATTATCATATAGTGAACCGAAAATAGTAAAAATTATCATTATTAGACGGAGTTTCACGAGATCATCGCCACCCGCACATAATGTCGTCACAAAGGGTCCACAGATGACGAGTAGTAGGTGTGGAGTGGTCGCCCCCTGGAAAGACACACTGACGCTCCACGGTTAAGTCCCTTGCTTTTTTTCTGGGTAGATGTGACCCACATACACGTGTCCCCAATTTCAAATTGAGGCTGCCCTTTAAAATAATGTTTCGTTTTCATTTTGGGGACATTGTATGGGAGTCAAACCTTGTCAAAGCAAGATTTCTTACCAGCTACAAGAGGGAAAACACGTGAAAACCCGTGGTGCGTGTCAAAATCAGGGTTTCGGCTTCGTGTTTCCCTCTTATAGCTGGATAAGAAATCTTAGGGAATCTTCCTAGCATAAGGGGGAATGTGACTCGTGACGTGGGGGGGTCTTTCAGGGAAGTGTTGTAGGTCTAAGGCCTCGTACACACTTCATACGGAAATCTCCTGCGCAATCCGTAAATAAGTAAAAGAAAGAAGGGTAAAAAACTTAATGGATTTGTTAGGGGAATTTGACACGTGCGCCAATCGTTTCCTTCTTTCTTTTACTTTTTTGCGGATTGCGCACGGGTTTCCGCACGAAATCTCCGCATGGTCGGTAGGTGTACACGGCCTAATTCATATGAATGGGTGTTGAATTCTGTAAGGAGCAAAGAATATTTTTTGTTGCTTCCGAAATAGGAACCAAAATTGGTCTCTAATAGTAATATACAGTGTGATGTTACAGTTTGTTCTAAAGACCCACACGCGTCACGTGTGAAAGATCAGCGTTTCAGTGGTCCTTATCGCTGGGAGACAGAAAATCTTATTTGGCAAGGTGTGACTCCCACACAAATTAACCCCAAATCCAAAAGAAGCATAGCTTGAAGAGCAGCCTCGTTTTCAATTTGGGAAAAATAATGTATGGGGGTCAAACCTATTCAAGAAAAAAATAAAGGGACCTACTGTTGCTGGATCAAGGGTCTTTAAAGCCAATGGGCCGTAAAACGTTGCGCACACAGACCCGCTTACACACACAAACACAACACACACACACACACACACACACACACACACAAACACACACACACACACAAACACACACACATTTTACTCAGATGTGTAAGGTAAGTAAGGTAGTATATCCACAAATCTCAGCAATGCCTT
>CM065706.1:13803928-13806428 GCA_017654935.2 Phymorhynchus buccinoides
CCTGCCCGTGGGCTTTTGACCCCGTCTTCCCCTAATGTCATGGTGTGTGGGAGTGATCTTGCCTAATTCAATCGGTCAAACAGGGGAAGTCACTCTACCATCAGCTCTCGTAGCCTATCGACTCGTGTGTTTGAGCAGACATACAGCACTTTAAAACACCATGCGTCATTCTAAAAATAAATTGTCATTTATATTTTTACGTCACATTTTGCGAGTTTCATCAGTTTGTGGCCACTGGCCACCCCTAATTTTAAAAAAAAAATGTTTGCAAGTCGCTGACTCGCATCCTGTGGTTTCACGCTTCGACGCCATTGTTGCATTGTTGCTATGGTTTTTGACTGAGTAATGGAAGTTAATAACTCTAATTTTCACGAAGTGCTCTCCCCTAGTTTTTTTTCTCTCCCGAAAATCGTCTATTAAGAGAAGTTCCTTCCCTTTTATTCATTTCATTCATCCTCTCTCTTAGCCTCACTGTTTTATCTGTTCGTTGACTATTACTTTGCAGTCCCCTTGTACACGACTCTGATGAAACATCTGTATTTTTGTATCAGACATTAATTTTATACAAAAACAAGCGCGAAATCGCATTAGTTTGTGGCACGCGGTCTATTTGTACCACTCCAATCATGAGTCACGTCCCCTGGCTTTTCAATAATTTTAATCTGTAAACCAGAATGTTATCTCTGCACCATTTCGTAACTTTTTATATCTTTTGGAAAACATTTAAAACTATGTATCCTACTTATGCTCATCAAAAGAAGCACCGCATACTCGTCGTGTCTGTTGTAGTGTCTGTATTACGTATGTTTATTATTTTGTACGCTTTTAAAATACATCATTTTAAAGAGCGGCCTCAAGTGTAGCCTCGATTTGAAGTGCGACAATTTTGTCAAAATCTGCGACAATTTTGGACCGACCGACAGACAGACAGACAGACCGACCGACCGACCGACCGACCGACCGACCGACAAAGTGAGTTATAGGTTTGTGGCTTGAGCCACAAACAATAAAGAGCACAAACGCCCATATTCTAGTTTGCAGCGAATTTTCAAGCGTCTTACACACTTTTCCTCAGGCCCTATTGTGACACAAAAATCCCAAAAACAATTTTTTGTGGCGGTTACCATAGCCGATGAAGGTTTAACCGAGGCGTGGTTACTGCTACAACTATCTGTATTGTTAAAAAAAAAATCGGGACTTTACTGGTGTTGCACTGCCTCCGGGCATTGCCTCCAGTATCGTTCCCACCATCTTTGTATCTACAAATGTCCCACATGTGTCTGTTCCAGACCGAGAGGACGTAAAACCCCTTTTTTTTTAAATTCATTCACACAAAAAATCTATTCTGATGTCATCCAAAAATATGACGTCGTACTAATTTTATTTAATTTTAGACATTAATTTGTATGTGATTTGTGTTTGGGGGTGTCTACATGAGTACAGTATGTGTGTGTGTGTGTGTGTGTGTGTGTGTGTGTGTGTGTGTGTGTGTGTGTGCTGTGTTGTGTGTGTGTGTGTGTGCGTGTGTGTGTGCGTGTGTGTGTGTGTGTGTGTGTGCGTGCGTGTGCGTGCGTGCGTGTGTGCGTGCGTGTGCGTGCGTGCGTGTCTGTGTGGGTGGGATGTGTGTGTGTGGGGGGGGGGGGGTATTTCATTGTATGTGTATGCCTATTTGCATGCGCGTGAGCGATTATTTGGTTTTGTTGTTGAATTTCTTGCTTTTAATTTTTGTTGTTGTTAAGCGCATAGAGCTCCACATTTGGTGGAGGAATGCGCTATATAAATGATTCACTATTATTATTATTATAGTGAACGAAAATAGTAAAATTATTATTATTAGACGGAAGTTTTTCACGAGAATCATGCCTCACATCATGTCGTCACAATCGGGTCACAGATGGATTGAGTCGTAGGCTGTGGAGTGGGTCGACCCCTGTAAAGACACACTGACGCGCCACGATTAAGTCCCTTGGCTTTTTTTCTGGGCAGCTCCGACCCAGCATTCAAATGTCCCCAACTTCAAATTGAGGCTGCCCTTTAAAATAATGTTTCGTTTTCAATTTGGAGACATTTGTATGGGAGTCAAACCTTGTCAAAGCAAGATTTCTTACCAGCTACAAGAGGGAAAACACGGGAAACCCGTGGTGGTGTCAAAATCACGGTTTTCGCGTGTTTTCCCTCTTATAGCTGGTAAGAAATCTTAAGAAATCTTCCTGGCATAAGAGGGAATGTGACTCGTGACGTGGGGGGGTCTTTCAGGGAAGTGTTGTAGGTCTAAGGCCTCGTACACACTTCATACGGAAATCTCCTGCGCAATCCGTAAATAAGTAAAAGAAAGAAGGGTAAAACTATACGGATTTGTTAGGGGAAATTCTGACACGTGCGCCAATCGTTTCCCTTCTCTCCTTTACTTATTTGCGGATTGCGCACGGGTTTCCGCACGGAATCTCCGCATGTTCGTGTATGTGTACACGGCCTAATTCATATGAATGGGTGTTGAATT
>CM065706.1:13816428-13821428 GCA_017654935.2 Phymorhynchus buccinoides
GTGGGGGTGGGGGTGGGTGGGGGGTGGTGGGGGTGGGGTGGGTGGAGAGGATGGAGAGAGACGGAAAACAATCAATTTGGGAATTTTACATGAAGAGCAAATAGACATACTTGTTAACACTATTTGATGTTATTAAGAACAAAAGTCAGAAATGCGTGGAGACGAGAGAGAGAGAGAGAGAGAGAGAGAGAGAGAGAGAGAGAGAGAGAGAGAGAGAGAGAGAGAGAGAGAGAGAGAGAGAGATGAGAGAGAGAGATGAGAGAGAGAGATGAGAGAGAGAGAGAGAGAGAGAGAGAGAGAGAGAGAGAGAGAGAGATGGAGAGAGATGAGAGAGAGAGAGAGAGAGAGAGAGAGAGAGAGAGAGAGAGAGAGAGAGAAAGAGAGAGAGAGAGAGAGACAGAGAGAGAGAGCGAGAGAGAGAGAGAGAGAGAGAGAGAGAGAGAGAAGAGAGAGAGAGAGAGAGAGAGATTTGCTGGTGTTTGGGTTTGAATAAAGCTTATAATTGTTTTGTTTGGTGTTGTGATGTGTGTCGTTTGTTGTTGATAGGCCTATGATGTTCTGATTTAGTTTTGCTTTTTCTTGTGTGTTCTTTGTCTTTATATTAGTTTGGGTTTTTTGTTCTGACTACTGTCGTTTTGTTTTATTCTTTTTTCTTTCCTTTGTTGTTGGGAAGGAGGAGGGGGGGGGGGGGGGGCAATGTTTCCATCGTTTATTTGCTAAACGAGTGTTTGCCATAAATGTCCTCTTCATTGCCTTGCTAATGGCCCTATTTGACTTGCAAAATTATTTGCAAAAATGGTGTATCTGCATAATTATTTTCCCTGAAAGATACGTTTCTGAACGAAAGCTCCCTCGTGGGGATACCGGGGGGTGTCTTTCGAACAAATAGTTCCCCCACCTTCTGGAAGTTTTGTGCTTGTAACTTCCTCTAATATGTCACTCTCTTCCACTCTGCCAAAAAAACTTTCTTTTTGCTTACTGTCATCTGCTATCTTTCTACCTTACTGGTCCATTCTCCGGCCTTTTTTCTATGAATTCTCTTACAAAGATTTCTCCAGCCGAAGTCGGACATGCTGGACCTAACTATTTCTTAGTTAGGTGCATAACGGCAACATGACGCATCTACGCTCATATGACAGGAAACTGTTTGAGCGAACGAAGAAGGAGAAGAAAGAAAGCTGTCTATACTTTCGTCGTTGATGCTGCCGCTGCTGTTGTTGTTGTTATTATTCATAACTAATGTTGGTCATTTTCTTGAATGCTTACTTCCGATACTGTATGCCTGTGTGCCTGTGTCTGTATCTCTGTCTGTCTGTCTCTGTTTCTCTTTGTCTCTCTCTTTGTCTCTCTCTTTGTCTGTCTGTCTGTCTCTCTCTCTCTCTCTCTCTCTCTCTCTCTCTCTCTCTCTCTCTCTCTCTCTCTCCTCTCTCTCTCTCTCTCTCTCTCTCTCTCTCTCTCTCTCTTCCTTCAAAAACGCGTATCAAAATATTCTATTTCAGAGATTAAAAGAAAACATGTCAACTGTATCCAGATAACCATTCTATTATTGGATATACAATACCCTCATCAGAAGATGTGGATACATATTAAGTTACTTGAATGATGATATCTATGATTGCTGATTTTGATATAATATGTGGTAACATATTTGTTTGATACTTTTGTATGATATAACTTAATTTGTTTATTACTATCATACTATTACTGATAATGATAATGATGAGGAGTGTTATCCTTAGCTGATTTTATGTTTGCATGATGTGACATTTTTTTAGGTTTTTTCGCCTGTACTTTAAATTCCAAAATTTCCCCATCCTTATCCCCCTCTGTGCCTCTTCCCCCAATCCTCCCTCCCTTTTATTCTCATTTCTGCATGTACATATATTATTTAGCTTTCTTGTTTGATTTACTTAATTTTTTCCCAGGGCTGGGTGGAAAAAAGCATGTAACTTGCTTATCTCATGTTTCCTGGTTAAATAAAATTTCGTTTTCGTTTTCGTTTTCTCTCTGTAAAAAAAAATATTATTTTTCCCATACCAGGGCTGGCACTACATCGACACGTTCTACTACTGCTTCATCTCCTTCGCCACCATCTCTCCATCTCTCTCTCTCTCTCTCTCTCTCTTCTCTCTCTCTCTCTCTCTCTCTCTCTCTCTCTCTCTCTCTCCCTCTCTCTCTCTCTCTCTGTCTCCCTCCCCCCCCTCTCTCTCTCTCTCTTTCTCTCTCTGTCTCTCTCTCTCTCTCTCTCTCTCTCTCTCTCTCTCTCTCTCTCTCTCTCTCTCTCTTCTCTCTCTCTCTCTCACGCTTTTTAAAAATTTATTTATTCTTTTTCCCATTCCAGGGCTGGCACTACATCGACTCGTTCTACTACTGCTTCATCACCTTCGCCACCATCTCTCTCTCCCTCCCCCCCCCCCCCACCCCCCCTCTCTCTCTCTCTCTCTCTCTCTCTCACGCTTAAAAAAACACCTTTTCCCATCCCAGAGCTGGCACTACATGGACTCGTGCTACTACTTCTTCATCTCTTTCGCAACCATCTCTCTCTCCCTCTCTCTCTCTCTCTCCCTCTCTCTCTCCCTCTCCCTCTCTCTCTCCCTCTCCCTCTCTCCCTCCCTCCCTCCCTCTCTCCCCCCCTCTCTCTTCTCTCACGCTCTCTCATAGCTAATGACAGTAAAGTTCGAGAGTGTTCGAGTGTTCTCTCTCTCTCACGCTTTTTTGGGTTTAAATATTCTTTTTCCCTTTCCAGGGCTGGCACTACATCGACTCGTTCTACTACTGCTTCATCACATTCGCCACCATCGGGTTCGGGGACTTCGTGGCGCTGCAGAAGGACAACATGCTCTCCAACCGGCCAGACTACGTGGCCTTCTCCCTGATCTTCATCCTGATCGGCCTGACGGTCCTCAGTGCCGCCATGAACCTTCTGGTGCTCCGCTTCCTCACCATGAACGTCGTGGAAGGTGAGAGAAGGGAGGAAAGGAAAGAAGGAAGGAAGGGAGGGCAGAATTCAGTCGAATATACCATGCAGCCTACAATCGAACATACGGTGCAGCCTACAGTCGAATCTACAATGCAGCCTACTGTCGAATATACCATGTAGCCTACAGTCGAATATACGGTGCAGTCTACAGTCGAATATACGGTGCAGCCTACAGTCGAATCTACAATACAGCCTACAGTCGAATGTACAATGCAGCCTACAGTCGAATTGACAGATATTTACAGTCGAATATACAATGCAGCCTACATTCGACTGTATGCTGCATTGTATATTCGACCGTAGGCGGCACTGTTCATTCGACTGTAGGCTGCACTGCACTTTTTCGACTGTAGGCTGCAATGTATAATCCGCCATGTATTTTCGACTGTAGACTGCATTGTAGATTCGACTAAATTCCTGTCACCCGGAAGGAAGGAAGAAAGGAAGGAAGGAAGAAAGGAAGGAAGGAAGAAAGGAAGGAAGGAAAGTAGTGAGAAAGGAAAGCGTGAATGGGTGAATGATGAAAAGGGAGAAATGGGCGGGACTAAGGATGCATCCTTGTTTCACACCAAGAGGGCACGCGGATAAGTCGGTCATCGATTCAACGTAAGATCAAACACAGATTGTACATGGCTGTTACTGCATTAAGAAAAGTCCCAGATAACCCGGCTCTCACAAGAGTGGCCAATAAAGAAAAGCAATGTACTGAATCAAACGCCTTTTAAAGGTCTATGTAAGGCTACGTACAGGTTTTCACCTTCTTTTCTGAAAGTTTTCTCAATGAGGGAAGTTAGTGTATAAATGTAAGCGATGGGTGAACATGGTTTCTTGAAACCTTGCTCCTGTTACAATTATGCAATTGCTCTACAATTGCTCTACAATTGCTCTACAATTGCTCTACAATTGCTCTACAATTGCTCTACAATTGCTCTGCAATTGCTCTACAATTGCTCTACAATTGCTCTACAATTGCTCTACAATTGCTCTTGTACAGTTTTATTAGTGCCATCCACCCACTTTGTTAGTCGTGCTCTGACATTAAAGAATCTTGGATCTTGAATCTAGATAATTATGTTAAACAGATTTCTGAAAAAACATTCTCTTGCCACTTCTCCTAAACCGCGAGGTCACGGAGAACAGAAAAAGGTTTGTAAGTAATTATGATTATGATGGGCCAAAATATCACATAGAATAAAACAATGAATTAAGCCTGTTTAAAAAAACAAAAGGAAAAAAAGTCGTGCTCTGACAAACTGTTATCATATATCTGTATTTATGACGATCAACAATGCCTCAATGATTATTTGATATGTCAACAATACCTTTTTTTCTGACTCAATGAGAGAGGGGAGTGGAAACTGATAAGAGAGTCAAACGAAAGAGCGAATGAGAAAGACGAAAACGGAGAGACAGACAAACACGAGACACATATAATATTATATATTCGTTTGGGCAAACTGTCCGTCGCGACCGTTATTCAGTAAATAATTCACTGCACAGTCTCTGGAGCTGAACAATAGAGAATGGAACGGTCATTCTGGGAATGGGTAACTAATCTGGTCAGGGTTACGTGTGCTAGGCCATTATCACGGGGATTAAATAATGATAACGAAATCGGATTTGGATCGATGAGTCGTTTGATATCGTAAGATCGTTTTGGGTTTTTTCTCTCCTGCTCCATTTGATTTGTTTTGTTTGTTTGTTTGTTTTCGAATGACTGATATTGTTATTCAGAAAGTAATGTCACTGTGAAGAGAGAGGGAGAGGGGGGGGGGGGGGGAGTTGTCAAAAAGCGCGAGTAGGTCCATTTGCGCGACTTTTCCTCTATACAATTTGCGCGAACATGAAGAGTACAATTTGAGCGACTATCCCACAGAGACAGACTGAAAGAGACACACAGAGAGAACGAACAGACACACACACATACACACAAACAAACAGTTTCACATACACACACACGCGCGCGCGGGCGCACGCACGCACGCACGCACATTGCGTAGGCCTAACTTGCGTGAATGTT
>CM065706.1:13828928-13843928 GCA_017654935.2 Phymorhynchus buccinoides
AATTTCAGAGGATTGAGAATTTCTGACAGAGGATTGGCCCCTTCTGTCAGAGGTTTTGACTTAAAATTGAGTGTTTTCATTTCTGTTAAATAGCATTTTAAAGTGATTTCTCACTTTATTCAGCCTTTTTGGTCATGTTGGGAATTGCTCTCAGTGTTGTCCCTCTGCAGTCTGGGGCCTTGATGGCCCTTGGACCACGGTTTTCAGAGGATTGGACTTCAGACTCTTCTGATGCCTAATAAAGCCTCATTGATAGCTGTCTCGTGTGGGATCGTGTGATGTGGTATGGGGTAGTGTGATGTGATGTCTCTCATGCTTTACCCAAAAACAACACGGACTCTGGTGTTGTGCTGCGTGCCACGTCCAAAACAATGTCGAGCTCCCGCTTCATGAAGTCGACAATGAGGCTTTTCTTGAAGGCGGCAAATAATTAAGAGGTTTCCCCCCTGTGTGTTTGCTGATAGAAATTAAGAGAGACGGCGAACAGACTAGGAAAATCGTAGCTTTGGTTTGTAACATGTAGAGGAAGTGTGGGGTAACTTGTGAGGCACGTTAGTTGGTGACACAAGCATTCTGCTAAACCAAGCCACCGTGTGGAAACTTAGCGTGCAGCTGGTTCCAACATGATTGTAGCAATTAAATTTTGCATTGTCTGTAGTCTTGGGCATCAGTGAGACACCTTTCTTGCTTTGAAAATGGGACACTTTGCTTGTATTTATTTGCCCCACATGCTCAAATCTGAACGTACAGGTGAGGGTTTATAGAACATAATATTTTTGGGGCCACATGATTATGTTTTCGTTTGTCTCGGTTGTTTTGCAAATTGTTTTGATATGAGTATGCCAGCATGAATATAGGTCTTTAAATGCGACAAGTATTGTGTTATGGTCTCTACAGCATAACATCTTATTATTTGTGCGTGTCTTAAGTGCTTTGAGTGCCAAGTTAAGATACTGAATTTACTCGCACTTCCCCTACATATGGCGTGATAGGGGAAATAACTCGACGCTAAAGAGTAACAACGCAGACAGACACAGCCTCCCAATTAGTGGAAGACAGTTCCGTTCGAAAGTGTCCCGTTCCTTGTCTCTCTCTTTCTCTGTTAATCCGTTACTGTTAATCTCTCTCTCTCTCTCTCTCTCTCTCTCTCTCTCTCTCTCTCTCTCTCTCTCTCTCTCTCTCTCTCTCTCTCTCTCTCTCTCTCTCTCTCTCTCTCTCTCTCTCTCTCTCTCTCTCTCTGCGCACGCACGCACGCTAATAAAACGTATCATTTTTTGTCCTGTTAACGAGCTCTTTCTATGAAACAAACACGAGTTGATTTAGAAGGAATTTTGTTCCTGACCCAGCACCACGAAAGGGACATTACGTCGCTGGGCTAGTTTCTCACAACAGGTTTGGAAAGTCAAAAATCACTTTTGGGGGTCAATTTTGAGTTATTGTTATTTTCTTGTTCTCTGATATCTTATCTTTCATATTTATCAAGAATAATCTTTAATATGATCTCTAAATCGTCATATAAGTGTTTTAAAACAAGTAGGTCAATGCATTTTCTTCGCTTAGGCTAGACTTTAGACTGTTTTCTCAAAATGGCCGACGTTCACCCTACTAACTTTAAATGCTCATAACTCAGGAACAGAAAAACATGCGATAATGGTTCTTGTATCAATAGAAAGAGAATTGTCTAAGGTGTTCAAATATATATTTTCTCAGAATGGTCATTTTGACACTTATTGTCCCCCTTCAGACTTTATTTTTTGTGTCGCCATCATTTTTGTCCCATCCTATAATTCAAAACGTTAAGGCCTAGCTACACTGCATACGAATCGATTCCCTACGATCCGATCCGAAATTTGCAAATTTCCTGGACTTCCAATCTTCAGTAAATTTGAGAAACAAATGCATGCAAATTTGAAATTTGCAAATTTCCTGAAATTTGTAGGAAATTTGCAAAATCCCTGAGTGAAACAGAAAATTTGCAAATTTACTAGTTTTGTAGATTTACTGTAACATATACAAAAAAGTATCAACACTTAATGCATGCAAAATTCATTCAGGAAATTTGCAAATTTACTGATCTTCCAATCTTCAGGAAATTTGAGAAACAAATGCATGCAAATTTGAAATTTGCAAATTTCCTGAAATTTGTAGGAAATTTGCAAAATCCCTGAGTAAAACAGAAAATTTGCAAATGTACTAGTTTTGTAAATTTACTGTAACATATACAAAAAAGTATCAACACTTTATGGGAAGTGCGGAAAGGCGCGTTTTTTTAAATTTTAGCTACCCATCTCGTGTTCTTGGCTTTCAATTTGAAAGTATGGCCTATCTATATATAATATTTTATAGTTCTTTCAGTTTCTCAAAAAATAATCCTAATCTAAATTTAACCCTGACCCTTTACGTACACCCTAACGTTCTTCTTGTTTTCCTTTTTTTAAAATGAAAACTGTAAATGAGAAAATTTTGATGGGGTAGCATTTTGCCAAAGTAAGTTTTAAAAATGACAAAGCCTTAGCCTGTTCTATGCTGCCTTTTAAGAGGTCAGTGGGCCGATGACACAACATTGAAAAACCTTAATCCTTTTTTAAATATAATTTTGCTTCAAAAGTAAAAACAAAACGTAACCCGTTTTTTCGTTAATCCAGTCTCAATCATGAAAACAAATCTACTTTTTTCCGGCCTTTTATTTTTCTTCTCTCCCCAACAGATCAGTGCGTGGACATGGAACAAGGTTCATGCACAACACTGAAAAACCTTTAACCCTTTTTGTATAATTTCGCTTCCAAAGTTTAAAAACTTAACTTTTTCGTTAATCCCATCTCAAACATGAAAACGAATCTCTACTTTTTTCCGCCTTTTTATTTATTTTTCCCAACACATCAGTGCGTGGACATGGGAAAAGGTTCATACACAACATCGAAAAACCTTAACCTTTTTTTCTTCTTTATTTCGCTTCAAAAGTTCAAAAAAAAACTTAACTTTTTCGTTAATCCCGTCTCAAACATGAAAACAAAATCTACTTTTTTCCGCCTTTTTTTCTTTCTTTTTTTCTCTCCCCAACAGATCAGTGCGTGGACATGGAAGCGGCCACGGGGACCATCACGTCCATCCGCCTGGACGACGAGGTCATCCCCACCAACGGGGCCGTGGTCATGGCCGCCCAGGAGCAGCCCGAGTTCGCCGACCGCATCTCCGTCTGCTCCTGCTCCTGCTACAACCTGCGCTCCGGCAAGTTCCGGCGGAAGTCGCGGATCCTCAAGGCGCTGCGGTTAGCCAAAAGGGACCCCCACCACCAACACCACTACTACTACGGGGGCGGAAGCGCGGGAAAGAGTGGTGGTGGTGGTGGTAGTGGTGGTGGTGGTAAGAAGGGGGGTGGTAAATTGACTACTACTACTACTACCCACACGGCAGAGACTGGGTTCGTCAAGCAACATTACCAAACGGAGGAGCGGAATACGGCCGAGGCCGAAGAAAACGTGACTGTGGTGGGCTGGAAGGAGATGTGTACTTTGAAGAGGGCTTCCATTTGATGAGGATGTATATAATGTTACGCCCAATCCATGAAGTTGCCCATTTCATAAAATGGTTTGCCCAGTTTGTGAAATAGACAATCTTAATCAATACCTGTGTGAATGGGGATTAAAAAATACTAGATAAACCCGTGCTCCGCACGGCAGCATGAAGCATCTGCGTTCATAATTGATAGGAACCTGTCTGAGCGATCGAAGAAGAAGAAGAAGAACTGGTTAGATGTAAATAATGAAGAAAAGAGACCCAAAAATATGTGGTGGTGCCCCATCCCTTCCGCCCACTCCCCTCTCCTTTAAAAAAAAATGATGCCCCTCCTCCAGAGAAAAAAACTATTGTGGCTAGGGGCAGACTCGAACCCGCGACCACGGACGTAAATCTACTGATTTGCACCGCTTTACCCATTGACCTATCAAGGCTTGTACGGCTGTCGATGTAAAAAAATTATTATAAGAGGAAGAAGGGAGGAAGAAGGGAAAGCAGTCAAGTCAGTCGGACACCTGACGCAGCTTCATGAAAGCAATTGTAAGCCTCGCACAGAACCGACTTAGGTTTTGTCACTTTGAGAAAAATAAATGTGAAAACACACACACACACACACACACACACACCACAACACAACACAACACAACACAACACAACACAACACAACACAACACACAACACAACACAACACAACACAACACACAAACACAACACAACACAACACACACACACAACACACAACACACAACACAACACAACACAACACAACACAACACAACACAACACAACACAACACAACACAACACAACACAACACAACACAACACAACACAACACACAACACACACAACACAACACACACACAACACACACACAACACACACACACACACACACTGTAGCACTTAATCAATGCTTGCTCGGTTTCATGTCAATTCATGACCGTGTTTAGCAGACGACACATTTTGCTAGACGTCACGGCTATTCCACTGCCGTGAAACTGTCTTTCTTTCAAATCACTCCCTCCGTTAAGCAACTTTTATGTGAAATCCCGGCTTTAAACGACGACTTGGCGAATTTCACTTGGAAGAACTGTTCAGCACCTACACGTGCCCCTATATTTCACAGTTGAAGGCAAAAATCGCCGCGACTTAGGATAAAATAGAGATTAAAAATTCTTGTCGGCACGCGTATTATAATATAGACTAGCGCAACGCGGAGTACCGGTAACGCCTAGTAATGGTAAAGCCTAGTAACAGTAACGCCAAGTACTGGTAACGCTGAGTACAGCAAATTTGAAGCGATTCGGTTAAGAAACAGCAGAGTTATAAGGCCCCGTTTCCCGTTGGTGCTGCTCTGAGAGTGACGCGCTCCCCCAATTCTCTTCCAATTTACTGCCAGGCTTTGCCCCTGCCACAGGAAGCCTGACAACACATTTGAAGCGATTCGGTTAAAAAAACTGCGGAGTTATTTGTGAAAAGGTGAAGCGGCGTATATCGCGCGCGTTTCTGCATTGATTCGCTGCAGATTTGGCACATCGATAGTTACCGTACCCAGTCATCTATCGGCCAAATTCGAAGGCAATCGGTCCAGCAATACCGGAGATACGGGCGCCGAGAAGCCGATGGATACGCGTTTCGCGCATTTGCCAAACCGCGCAAATGACACGGCCGCCTTGGTTGCCGTTGCCATCGCCCAGTTAGGGCTTACAGCAAATTTGAAGCGATTCGGTCAAAAAACGGCGGAGTTATAAGGCCCGTTTTGTGTTTCATTTCATGAAATAGGCAATTTCACGGATTGGGCGTAGCACACACACTGCCTGCTATCCTTATGCTGGACTTGTGTGTCTTTGTTTGTTATATTTGTATGGGTGGGGTGGTGGTGGTGGTGGGGGGGGGGGTGTGTTGTGTGGGGTGGGGGTGGGGGGGGGTGAAAAGTCAAGTCAAAATGATCTTTAATGAGGATGAAAGAATAAGCTTGAAGAGATTCTTATTTTTTTTACATCTTGTCCTCAAGATGTATGTGTATGTGGTGTGTGTGTGTGCGCGCGTGCGCGCGTGCGTGTGCGTGTGTGTATGTGTGAAAGAGAGAGACAGACAGACAGACAGACAGAGAGAGTGTGTGTCTTTGTCTGTCTCTGTTCTTGTCTGTCTGTATTATCTAGGTTTCTCTTTCTACGTCTGTTGTCTATTGTTCTCTCTCTCTCTCTCTCTCTCTCTCTCTCTCTCTCTCTCTCTCTCTCTCTCTCTCTCTCTCTCTCTCTCTCTCTCTCTCTCTCTCATATATAATATTTTTAGGGTGTTGGCTACTTCATTCCACCTTCACCTCCCCCCCCCCCCTCCACCCTCACCCCCCCCCCCCACCCCTATCCTTTTAGTTTTTCTTGCAAATAATTGTATTACTGCATGCGTGTAATTTGTGTTATTTGCACATATTCAACGTTTACGCACAGTTTTCCGTTTCACACTGTGTGTGTGTGTGTGTGTGCGCGTGTGCGTGCGTGCGCGCGCTGGGGTGGGGGTGCGTGATACCGTCATCACGGTCTTGACGTCACAAATGCCCAGTGTCGTCAGATCCTCACGCGCCGTGACGGATCACGTGCAAGTGACGTCATTCCAGCACGCATCTGTGATTTGGATTTCTTATTTTATTTACTTTTGTTTTTGTTTGGGATGCACATACTAATTATACTTGGCAAGTTCGTGCTCAAAGTTTCCTTTCGCGTGTCCTCTTTGTAATGCTTCTCGCTTAAGTGTGTGGTTTTTATCTCCCCCTCCCTTTTTTTAATTTTTTTTATCTCCCCCGTTTCATTTTAATTTGCTATTCTATTTCATGAAGGGAATTCTTGTGGGTTGAATTGATGCATAAGGTTTCTCCGGAGAGCGAGATTTGTCATTGAAAATAATTATGTTGTGTGGGTGTGCGTCTGTGTGTGTGTGTGCGTGTGCGCGCGCGCGTGCGTGCGTGCGTGCGTCAAGTCAAGTTAAAATGATCTTTATTGAGGATAAAGGAGTCCTGTTTGTGTGTGTGCGCGCGCGTGCGCACGTGTGTGTGTTAGCGCGTTCGTGCGTTCGTCCTTTGCTTGTGTGATATGTGTGTGCGAGCGTGCATGCGCGCGCATCGGTGTTCTTGTGTGTGTGTGTGTGTGTGTGTGTGTGCGCGTGTGTGTGTGTGTGTGTGTCTGTGTTTTAAATAACATACATTTATTGCTAATATTTCCATAAATAATGTGGCTGTTTTTATACTCACTATGTGCGTGCTTGTCTACTACACATGCATGCGTGCGTGCGTTGGTGTGTGTGTGTGTGTGTGTGAGTGCGTGTGTGCGTGTGTGTATACGTATGTGCGTGTGTGTGTGTGCGCGCTTGCTTGCGTTCATGTGTGTGTAGACTTAAAGACCCACTGACCCACCACGATTAAGTCCCTTGTTTTTTTCTGGGTAGCTGTGACCCACATGCAAATGTCCCCAACTTCAAACTGAAGCTGCTCTTTAAAAATGATCTTTCGCTTTCAATGTGGGGGCATGCATCTGTATTCTTAAAAATTCGGGACTTTCCTGGTGTTGCACTGCCTCCGGGCATTGCCTCCAGGATCGTTCCCACCATCTTTATATCCACTAATGTTCCAGACCAGAGGACGTTGAGCAGAATTTCGTTCAATTTTGGGGGCATTTGTATGGGAGTCAAACCTGATTTCTTACCGGCTGTAAGAGGGGAAACACGCGAAACCCGTGATTTTGACACGCGATCTGGTGGGTCTTTAAAGACCCCCCACGTCGCGTGTCACATTCCCTCTTATGCTAGGAAGATTTCTTAAGATTTCTTACCAGCTATAAGAGGGAAAACAGTTGAAAACCGTGATTTTGATACGTGACGTGGTGGGTCTATAAGCCCTACGTGCGCATGCAGGCTGGGGGTGGCTTGCTTTATCATTCATTTCTCGTTTAATCCTTTGCATGAAAATGGACATGCATGACTGTAGTTTCGACACCCTCTGATCACATTTTGGCATCGAATTGAAAAATGTTCGCATAGGCCGCCCAACATTCTGCATTCTCGGGAAAGGGATAGGGTTAGGATCAGCCGAGGGTTGTTTTCATAAAACTGAAAGAAGCAGAGTCGTTAGTTAACATGCAGATCTAAACTACATCGTAACCGGAAAGTATTTGCCGTTTCGCAACAATTTGATTAAGGTTTTCACGAGAGCATTGAAAGTGTTATTTTCCAATAGAATAAATTTTGTTGTGTTTAGTAAACTTTTTTTCTGATTAAAAACAACAACAACTTTTACCTCATTCTCAGATTTAATTGCGCAAAATATTCATATACACATTGTTATGCATACGTTTATGGTTTTGTGTTTTTTTGTTGTTATTTTTGTTGTTGTTGGGGTTTTTTTGGTTGTTTTTTTACCACCTTCACCCATCATACTTTACAATAGCAAACTAACGCCAACATTACCTTCACCCATCATACTTTACTTCACTAACCCATCATCATACTTTACAATAGCAAACTAACGCCAACATTACCTTCACCCATCATACTTTACAATAGCAAACTAACGCCAACATTACCTTCACCCATCATACTTTACAATAGCAAACTAACGCCAACATTACCTTCACACATCATACTTTACTATAGCAAACTAACACCAACATTACCTTCACACATCATACTTTACTATAGCAAACTAACACCAACATTACCTTCACACATCATACTTTACTATAACAAACTAACACCAACATTACCTTCACACATCATACTTTACTATAACAAACTAACACCAACATTACCTTCACACATCATACTTTACTATAGCAAACTAACACCAACATTACCTTCACACATCATACTTTACTATAGCAAACTAACACCAACATTACCTTCACACATCATACTTTACTATAACAAACTAACACCAACATTACCTTCACACATCATACTTTACTATAACAAACTAACACCAACATTACCTTCACACATCATACTTTACTATAGCAAACTAACACCAACATTACCTTCACACATCATACTTTACTATAACAAACTAACACCAACATTACCTTCACACATCATACTTTACTATAACAAACTAACACCAACATTACCTTCACACATCATACTTTACTATAACAAACTAACACCAACATTACCTTCACACATCATACTTTACCCTAGCAAACTAACACCAACATTACCTTCACACATCATACTTTACTATGACAAACTAACACCAACATTACCTTCACACATCATACTTTACTATGACAAACTAACACCAACATTACCTTCACACATCATACTTTACTATAGCAAACTAACACCAACATTACCTTCACACATCATACTTTACCCTAGCAAACTAACACCAACATTACCTTCACACATCATACTTTACTATAACAAACTAACACCAACATTACCTTCACACATCATACTTTACTATAACAAACTAACACCAACATTACCTTCACACATCATACTTTACTATAACAAACTAACACCAACATTACCTTCACACATCATACTTTACTATAACAAACTAACACCAACATTACCTTCACACATCATACTTTACTATAGCAAACTAACACCAACATTACCTTCACAGATCATACTTTACTCTAGCAAACTAACACCAACATTACCTTCACACATCATTCTTTACTATGACAAACTAACACCAACATTACCTTCACACATCATACTTTACTATGACAAACTAACACCAACAATACCTTCACACATCATAATGTACTATAACAAACTAACACCAACATTACCTTCACACACCATTCTTTACTATAACAAACTAACACCAACATTACCTTCACACATCATAATTTACTATATCATTGTAATAATACTTTACTATGACATTACCTTCACACATTTCAAAAGTTAATAACTTTTTGTTGTTGAAGAAACGAAGATCATAACGAAGATTTTTTTTTAACATAACTATCTCACTTTACTATGAACAAAACACCATGTTGTTGTTGTTTTTTGTTTTGTGTTGTTGTTGTTTTGTTCGGTCCACTATCCAGACCATCCTTCTTTTCACACACTCTCTCACGTTTTATGAACTTTTAAGATTGACATTTCCAATGAACGTTTAGTGTTGATGTTTGATGCAAAGATGTCTAGGTTTCTGTCTGACCTAGTGTATGGTGTACTGACACTTTCATCCTGTTCAATGTGTGTGTATGCATATGAGTGTTTATGTAAGCGTGTGTTGAGTTATGTGTGAGTGCAGAGAAACAATGTAACAGATATAACAAAAAGCAAAGATCCCTTTACAAAAACTAAGTAAAAAAGGAATATTAGCTCTAGGTTAATTAATTTTCACACAAATGATCTACTTTGCATCTGTTGTTCAAATATCAAATATATTTCATATATCAAATATATCAAATATCAAATATATTTGAACATTTACTTTTGCTTTCTTTTGAATACTTATACACATTTTTCCGACTAAAATTACATGGTTAACTACATTTAAAATATTAGCGCACAGGTTAATTCTTTTAACTCCAAATATTACATCAAATAATGTAAGGTTTATTTTGAAGCCATTTTGGGGTGTGAATATAGTTTTCAATGTTCTTCCAAAAGGCTCCTACTGGAGGGCAGTTGGAAAAAAAATGCTCTAAATAATCAATATCATTTCTGCAGATAGAACATTTATTGTCTTCTACTATTTTCATTTTATGGAGCAGTATATTTGTTGGGTAGATATTATGTAGCAACTTCCATTGAAGCTCGTTTAATCGTGTTTATTTAGTACATTGTTTTGCCATTAGCCACGTATCTTTAACCATTTCGAAGTTTAAATTTCTGAGCCAAAACCCATGCGCTCATGGCTTTAAGTCATTATTATGATCAAGATTATCCTTTAGCATTTTTGTAATTAATTTTGGTTTGGTGGAAAAGCATGTGTAATCAGCTTCATTGTTATTATGTTGTTCTTCTTCAAGGGGTTCTGTCATCCAATGTTTCCAATCCTCTGGTATTGCGTTGATTAACGCATTATATTCAAACACTAAACTTGCCCACCCCTGCCCTAGATTATCACGTACCTCCTGCTGAGTCATCAGCCTCTTTTCATTTTCATTGATGATATCTTTAATATATTCAATGCCTGCCCGCTTCCATGCAGGAAAAACAAGACCTTTGCCTTTCTATTTAACGAGTGATTTATTCCATATCATTTGTTTGTAAAAGTTTTGTTTACTTCTGTTTCTCCGGTGAGTGTTTTATTATCAAAATATGTGTAAAGTACTCCTTTCCAGAAAGGATTACTGATTCGACTGGTTGCCGTTAATGACTTGATCGACAGTTAATATCAAAAGCGTTCATGTTATTGGCTAATTTATTAAGGTTCCATTTTGGAATACAGCACCAGTTGTCATTAGATTCTGTAAATAGCTTTCCTATCCATTGTAAATAAAAGCTTTCTTGCATAGTACTAATGTCTCTCATATTCACCCCTCCTTGTGTCTCATCTGCTTCCATTATTTTCCTTTTCACTTTTTCAAAGGCCTTTCTGTTTGATTTTGTCCTTTGCCATATAAACTTATATAGAACTCTGTTTATTGTTTTATCAAAACGTGCTGAGGTAATCCAATGGATTGCATAACGAGCACAAATTGACTCAACAAGAAACACTTTATCATTACTATTTTGCCAAAAAATCCAAGGTCTCTTTTACTCCATGAATTGATTCATGTGTTCATTGCTTCCATTCTTTTTGACCAGTTCTCTTCTATGTCTATTGCTGCCTGATCATTTCTAAAATGTATTCCTAATATTGTTATTTGTTCTGTCAATGTAAACGCAAGATTATTGTCGCGTTATTGTCTTATTGCTTTTGTTTTTTGGATATTCAGTTTGAGACCAGAGAACTTCGGGAATTCATTTAGTATGTCCCTTGCTTTATCCATGTCTGTTTTGTTTTTCAAAAACAAGGTTGTGTCATCTGCATATTGCTTTTGCTCGTTCATTGCTTTGAGATGGAAGAGTAATACCTTCTATGTTACTGCTACGAATGTTTATTGCGAGTACCTCGACAGCTAGTACGAAAGCTAGAGGTGAGAATGGGCAGCCTTGCCTGATGCCGCGTTTGAGAGGGAAAGACTCTGAGAGCCACCCTCCATGACTGTTTTCTTTCAAAGATTATTTTAACTGCAATATTTTTTTCTTGGTTCTTTGGTTTTACAGACCTTGTGCTTGTCCGAAACTGATTTGCATTCCAATTTTATATAATATTGTTTATAATATCTGCTCTGATCCTACAAAACTGCTAATAATGAAGATTTGAATTTTGTTCATCAGGGGTTTCTTTTTCCTTGGTTTTTGTTTTAGTGAAAAACATTTGCTGCTTCTTTTGTTGTTGTTGCTTTGTTTTAATTGAATCTTTTACATTTTTAACGAATTTTGTAATTAGATATGCTGCATTGGAGATGTTACTCAAGATCATTATTTAAAGAATTTTCTTTGGTTTTTCTTAAATTTTATTATTTTAAACTGAATCTTTTACTTTGGGGGATGAAGATTTGTAATTCAGTATGCTGCGTTGAAGAAGTTATTCAAGATAATTACTTAAAGAATTATGTTAGCTGGTAACTTTTTTTGTTTTCATTGAATCTAGGGAGAAAGGTGGCGACGCGCTCTCCGGGGGGGAGCAGCCCGAATTTCACAGAGATGTCTCTGTGACTAGAATATACCAAAATACCAAATGCCAAAATTACCTTTTTTAAGGGATTTTACATTTCGGTATGCTGCATTATGAAATGTTTGGGGTTTTTTAGTGTTTTTTTTAAAGGTTTTATCATAACAATCCTCCTGAACGCTAAACAATAAGCAGGGTTTATTAGTGTTGTTGCCAGATTTTGTTACGTTTTCCGTCTGTTTTTGCTACACTTTGGCGTACAAGTTTCTGTGTATTTTATGATAAGAAATAGCTGACTAAATGAACCGACTGGTTTAGTGGTTTCACCAGGATAACCCACTTTTGTCGAAAAACAACGAACACAACTCTTTGGGTTTTTTAAAAAGGGATATAAAGTTATCGGTGGAAGGGTGGGTCTCTCTGTACACGTGAACATTTTTCACTCTTTCAGCATAGCAACACAGCGATACGCAAGTCATAATTAGTATGACTTGGTCCCCGTGGGGATACCGGGGGGTCTTTCGTAAAAATAGTTCCCCCACCTTCTCGAAGTTCTGTGCTTGTAACTTCCTCTAATCTGCCACTCTCTTTGACTCTCCCTTTTACCTTTGCTTTCTGTCATCTACTATCTTTCTGACGTATTGGCCCCATTCTCCTGCCTTTTTTCCCCCAAAAAAATCTTCCAAATGACTTTTCTCTGGAGCTCCTCCGAAATCGGAATGTGTCGGCTGTACGCTAGCGGGGGAGACCCGTGAAAACTGAAAACCGGACACATATGTACTTTACCCATTATGGCCATATGGCCTGGGAACGCAGAAGAAGAAGAAGAAGAATTATGACTGGGCATCACTGTGTTGCCTTGGGGAAAGATTGAAAAAATGTTCACGTGTACATAGACCTTTAGACCAAATATCGCTTGAAATAATTGTATCAATGCTGTTTTAGTTTAACTCACAATTCATAATAGGCCCATCACGAATGCCATGTTAATATTAAAGACACACTGACCCAGCACGATTAAGTCCCTTGGGGTTTTTTCTGGCTAGGTGTGACCCACATACAAATGCCCCCATACGCAAACGAGGCTGCTCTTCAAAGTGATGTCTCGTTTTGTAACTTCTGTCACATTTCAGATAAAGGGCACACACACACTCTATTCGAAGGCCTTGTTTTGATGTCTGGGGGAATTTGTATGGGAGTCATACCTGGCTAATATACGATTTATTACCAGCGAGAGAGGGAAACACGTGAAAACCGTGATTTGGACACGTGACCGGTGACGTGGTAGGTCTTCAAAAAAAGAGGGGGAAAAAGAATTTGTACACAGACTACAGGATGCCATGCTATAAATAATTATTTGCAATATATAACAGTCCGACTATTAAATTGTTGTTCCTCTCCCCACCCCACTCCGTGCCTGGGGTGGGGGGTGGGGTTGTAAAATAGTTTCCCCATTTTCTGGAAGTTCTGTGCTTGTAACTTCCTCTAATCTGCCACTCTCTTTGACTCTGCCTTTTCCTTTTGCTTACTGTCATCTACTATCTTTTTGCCTTGTTGGTCCATTCTCCTGTCTTTTTTCCTCCAAGAAACGCTTGCGAAGATTTTCTCTAGCCGAAGACTGACATGCTGTTTCTAAGTTAGCATACCTAAGGTGTAGAGTGGCACAGAGGTAACGCGTTCGCCTTGTGTCAAGTAAACCCGAGTTCGAACCTGGGTATAGCGGATATTTCCTCTCACTTTGCGCTAGGCCTCACGGTCTGAACGTGGAGTCTTTCGGATGAGACGATAAATCGAGGTCCCGTGTGCCCATGCACTTAGCACACGTTGATTCCAGTGGCAACGAAAACGTTGTCATTTGGTCCAAATTTACCCCCACCCCCACCCCCCCTTTCCTTCCTCGTTAGTCACACAAAAATCACATGCCAAAAAAAGAGGGTTTTACGCCTCTGGCTGCAACGCGCTCTCCAGGTGAGAGCAACCCGAATGTCACAGAGACGCCTCTGTGACTATAAAATACATAATACCTAACGGCTGCATGACGCATATGCGCTCATATGACATGAAACTGTGTGAGCGATCGAAGCTTCTTCTTCTTCTTCTTCTTCTGCGTTCCCAAGCCATATGACCATAATGGGTACGGTACATAATGTGTCAGGTTTTCAGTTTTCACTGGTCTCCCCACTGCGTACAGCCCACACATTCCGATTTCGGAGGAGCTCGAAGGAGAAAATTATTTGGAAGATTTCTTTTTTTAAAAGAATGGACCAATAAGTCAGAAAGATAGTAGATGATAGAAAGCAAAGGGAAAAGGTAGAGTCAAAGAGAATGGCAGATTAGAGGAAGTTACAAGCACAGAACTTCCAGAAGGTCAGGGAACTCTTTTTACGAAAGACCCCCCGGTATCCCCACGGGGAGGTCGAAGAATCAGGTATGGTAATCTTCAGAGAATTGTCTGAATTCAGAGAAAAGTGACTCTAGAAAAAAACAAATGTCAGATGGGATGTTAGGCCTGAGGATAAGCCTCCCCCCGTGGGGATGCTGGGGGGTCTTTTGTATAAATAGTTCCCCCATCTTCTGGAAGTTCTGTGCTTGTAACTTCCTCTAATCTGTCACTCTCTTTGACTCTGCCTTTTCCCTTTGCTTACTGTCATTTACTATTTTTCTGCCTTACTGGTCCATTCTCCTGCCTTTTTTCATAAAACACTTTCAAAAACATTTCCTCCAGCCGAAGTCGGACTTGCTGGGCCTAACTATTTCTTAGTTAGGCGCATAACGGCAGCAGGACGCATCTACGCTCATAATTG
>CM065706.1:13848928-13919543 GCA_017654935.2 Phymorhynchus buccinoides
AACATCAATGTTAACAAGGCCATTAAATATCTTATACGTCTCAATCAGGTCCCCTCTCAATCTTCTACCTTTTAAAGAATGTAAATTAAGGTATTTTAGTCTTTCAAGGTAATTCATATCTGCATTCTCTCAATAATCTGGGCTGTGTTCTTTTCTGTTACAAATGATCGTTCTTGACAGGAAGAAATGTGAATAATACCGTCTCATGTTCATGGCTTTCAAACTCAAGCCGCACAATGTTGCTTTTTTTTAGTAGTAGTAGTAGTAGTAGTAGTAGTAGTAGTAGTAGTAGGGACAGGCTATCAAGCCTAGGCCTCGCGGCCTATATAACGTCCCCTCTTTGGCAATGACGTTGCAAAAAATATTTTGGGTCTGAGCAAGTTTTTGAAAGACAATCAGTCAAAATCATTAAAAAGACTGAAATTTCTGACTGGAATCCAGAAGATTTTTAAAGGTGTTAATATTAGTTGCAAACTTGATGTTAGTACTTAGTGGACAATTTGAGTGAAAACATTCATTGTGGGGTATTTAGCGAAACTGCATTTTTACCCTTTTGCCTCTCGGTCTAGTCAAAAAACATTGTTCTCTAGCTCTGTTTCATGAAAATAGCTCTAATAAGTAATAACCTTAATCTTAGCTGATCAAGACAAACATGCCTTTCTGGCATATATTCACATTTTCGACCGTAAGGCGCACGTACGCAATCACTGACGCACACGCATGCGCGCGCACGCACACACATACATACACACACAGGCGCGCGTAGACACACACGCACACACACATACAATGACGCAATACACGCACACGCATAGGCGCACATACGCACAGAGAGAGAGAGAGAGAGAGAGAGAGAGAGAGAGAGAGAGAGAGAGAGTGAGAATTTAGGCCAATATTTGCATTACCCTAGTCGTATGCATTCCTATCTTATATAATATAGTCAATGTACATTGTTGGGATTGTTGTTTAATGCAGATCAGTGTGGCAGCAGCAAATCAGAACTGGGTCCTTGTGAAACATGGCAGAAACCATCCATAAAGTTGACGTTAGGAAACTTTTTGACAACTGCGTGAAATCAGAGACATAGGCCTACTCATTAACAAGTCTGTATCTGTACTTGACGTGGCTGTCGTCCAGGGAAGACTCCATTGTATTCTGCAACAACATTGTATTCTGGATCAAAAAACAATGTTGGTCATTGTCATCCAAAACCAAATGGAATGTTCACCCTAGATAAAAAAAAAAAAAAAAAAAAAAAATAAAGCAAACAACAAAAAACCGCCTGACATTCTCAGAAAGGGACAACATCAAAGTTTCATTACCCGAGACAGAATGAAAAACTGGTACGGGTGTCTTTTACTGCCAGGAGAAGACTGTGCCCAGAAAAAGACAGTTTGTCCCTCTTGAGCCTCAGTCATCACATGGGGACGCGGTCATTTTGACCAGAAACTATTCTACTTTGAAAAAAGACAGCACGTACAATCGTAGAATAACCTGGGTGGATATGGCGCCACCATCTGTATATGGCACAGATATCCTGAACATGGCCGTTGCAGAATACAATGGAGTCTTCCCTGGACGACCGCCACGTGGAAGTTGTACAAGAAAGGCTGCATAAAATGACAGTTACATCGGATCAACAGAAGCAGTTGTGGAAGCCATCAGTCAGAGTCGACATCAGTCACCAGCACAAGTTTACAGCCATAATCTCCTAACTACCAACGAAGAGCCAGATGTTCCCATGAATATTCAGCAAATAAAGAACAAGCAAACCTTTGAGCGCAAAAAGGAAAGATTGCAAACCACTATATTCCACAGGCAACAGTATGCCAACAGAACCATCAACTTGATTATGGTGGTTGGGAAGAGAAAGAAGAAGAAGAACAACAAGAACTTGGCCGATCAAGTGCAAGACGTACATAGGAAGATGGTGATATCCAACTCGCCATTGTCGTTGACGGAACTGTAACAAATGTACAAAAATAAATAAAGATATCCAACTCAGACTTCAATAGGAACGCGAATCTAAGTCATGGGAGCTGGTGTATCGCTGTCCATTGTTCCACATCTTGAAGAACAGAAATACAAGGTTTAAAAAGATGTTGCTGTAATGGAAAAGCAGTCCTTGGAATTGATGAAACATTCAGCCTTGGAGAGCTGCGTGTGACTGTTGTTACCTATACCGTGTTCAAACCCTTGGCCTTGAACCGGAAGGACACATTTAAAAAAAATAAAAGATCAAATTGCTTCCGCATGGAAACTCAAAGCACGAAGCTTTCTACCACTTTTTGTCGAACTCATAAGGACGTACAACTTGGTGTCCCCAAAACCCAACTGCTCATTGGTTCCGACGACGAGACAGCATATAATAAATTATGATATAGAATAACCTGGACTGAGATGGAGTCACCACTGATCTCTATATGGTACAAACATCCTGAACATAACCGTTGTTTAGGCAATTGTTACATTTGTGTGGCTTTAACAGTGCGCACTAATTTCGAAGCAGTTTCTCAACTAACTTCAAGCGTTGAACAATGCGAGCAGAGACAAGACAAGTTGAACGGCGGGAAAACGGTTAAACAGTGGCAAAACGGTTGAACGGTGGCAAAACGGTTGAACGGTGGCAAAACGGTTGAACGGTGGTAAAACGGTTGAACGCAAAACGGTTGAACGGTGGCAAAACGGTGGCAAAACGGTTGAACGGTGGCAAAACGGTTGAACAGTGGCAAAACGGTTGAACGGTAGCAAAACGGTTGAACAGTGGCAAAACGGTTCAAGCGAAAGTCAACCCCATGCATCAACATGATCTGTGAACGTCGATCAGCAACTAGCAACATCCACGAGAATCAGTTGAATTGCTCACATGCCTAGAGGTAAGAGAGAGAGAGAGAGAGAGAGAGAGAGAGAGAGAGAGAGAGAGAGAGAGAGAGGAGAGAGAGAGAGAGAGAGAGCGAGCTACCTGTTTAGTTCAGCGTTTTTTTCTGTTGTGTACCTTGTCCTTCTGTGGTCATTTCTTTATTTTTTCGAGAGAGAGAATCGTTTATTGTTTGTGGCTCAAGCCACAAACCTATAACTCACTTTGTCGGTCGGTCGGTCTGTCTGTCGGTCCAAAATTGTCACACATTTTGACAAAATTGTCGCACTTCAAATCGAGGCTACACTTCAAAATTAATTGAGGCCGCTCTTTAAAATGATGTATTTTAAAAGCGTACAAAATAATAAACATACGTAATACAGACACTACAACAGACACGACGAGTATGCGGTGCTTCTTTCGATGAGTATAAGTAGGATACATAGTTTTAAATGTTTTCCAAAAGATATAAAAAGTTACGAAATGGTGCAGAGATAACATTCTGGTTTACAGATTAAAATTATTGAAAAGCCAGGGGAGGTAACTTATGATTGGAGTGGTAAAAATAGACCGCGTGCCACAAACTATGGCGATTTTGCGCTTGTTTGGTATAACCATGGACACTACATTAAGCATTAATTATAGCATCCATGGTAAAACTTTATTGGGTCCAATTGGGTTCGATTGGGTGTTCTTACCGAATTTCTCCCCCTGCTCTTTTAAATAAGAAAATTTGGTGGTGAAGGGGAGAGGGGGGGGGGGGGGGGTAGCGAACGTATTTGTGATGGCATTACCCTGGAATGAACTCAAAATAGAACCATGGGTTAGCTATGTCCAGAGTTTACCTTGAGAAAAATAAGTTCACGAATTGATTGATTTAAGAAGTTTCCAAATAGAAAGATTGCCAACGTGAAGTACGAAGTAACGCTGCATACCCAACTCAAATGATCAAACACAACAATAACACAAACTTAGACTCCTTTCCGATCGTAGATCAGTAAAGGACAATCATAGCAGGCGAAAGGCTGATATATTATATAAATCCTAATGTGCTAGATATGTTACGTTATGCTATGTTACTTAAAGGGGAAATTGTCCACTTGTCCGCACAAAAAAGTTGTTTTATTGACAACTCGCCACCAACTGTGTTTATTTATTTATTTATTTATTTATTATATCCATGAATGGAGATCTGTTTAACGTCCTCCGGTCTGGAACAGACACATATGGGACATTAGTAGATAATAAAGATGGTGGGAACGATCCTGGAGGCAATGCCCTTAGGCAGTGCAACACCAGGAAAGTCCCGATTTATTTTAACAATAACAGATGTGTAAATCGTAAACTATTTATTTATATCCATTTAGTTCATGGAAAGGGCAAACTGTAGTTGTGTGGGTTGGGGATGTGGTGGAAGGTGACAGTAGGCCTATTTATTTATATGCATTTAGTTCATGGAAAGGGCAAACTGTAGTTGTGTGGGTTGGGGATGTGGTGGAAGCTGACAGTAGGCCTATTTATTTATATGCATTTAGTTCATGGAAAGGGTATACTGTAGTTGTGTGGGTTGGGGATGTGGTGGAAGCTGACAGTAGGCCTATTTTTATCTACTTTCTACATCATATATCTTTATCGATTACAAATTCGGGACTTTCCTAGTATTGCAGTACCTCCAATCGTCCCACCATCTTTATATCATGTGCCTGTTCCAGGCCGGAGGACGTTAACAGGATTTTCTAGCCTGATGAATGCAAGGAAAAAAAGTCAAATGAATCTGAATGCTAATAATATACTTCTCGTAATTAACTTTCTTTTTACCAAAGTTATTTATGGCACCGATTCGCCTAGCAAAGTGAAAGTAGTTGCCACAACAATACAGACCAAGTTCCTTGGAACTTGGTCTGTATTGTTGAGAACTTGGTCTGTATTGTTGTGGCAACTACTTTCACTTTGCTAGGCGAATCGGTGCCATAAATAACTTTAGCAAAAAGGGAGTTAATTACGAGAAATTCCTTCCCCTTATTCATTTCACTATATCCTTTATCTTGGCCTCACTATTTCATATTTGCTAATAATATAGTTAAGATCAGATTTGCTAACTTAACTACAACTCGATAATTACGTAGCTTTGGTTTTCACATGGGTCTAGCTGTCCTTATACCAAAGACACTGTAATGGGAATAAGACAGACAAGCGGCCATTTCCCCCTATATGAGTAGTGAGGACAGAAACCCTGATTATGCCCCCCTTGAACCATGAACATCAGCAGTAATCTAACACTGGTTGTTTCTGTTTCATATATTTTCTGGCCGTATTTGCAGCTTCCTTACCTTTCTTTGTCTTCAGGAAAACAAAAAAAGGTTTGCCCAAGCACTCAAATTTGAATCTGGTATTAAAAAACAACCATCGATTCAAATTCTAGTCTTTGGATAGAGCCGCCATTGTTAATGGGATCACGAACGATAACCCTATCAGCCCGGCTCGCCGTAACTCTCCAGTTGTCTGTCTTATTTCCATTACAGTGTCTTTGCTTATACTCCTCTTTTTCTTCTAGTACAGTGCTCCTAGTTCTATTTGAATGGGAGTAGAATGTCACTGAGGCAGGGGGGGGGGGGGGGGGGGGGGGGGGGGGGGGGAGGGGGGGGGGGGGGGGGGCATGCATTTTGCTTCTGTTTTCCCTAACGCCGCCAGCCATTTTTCAGCCAAACATTACCATTAAACTTACATGGGTACAGACAATTTATATCTGCAATATTGCGAATTCCTCTGTGACATGACTGTATTATAACATTGGACCTATCCTTACCATCCAAAATTACGAAAATAGGGTCTTCAGATAACAGGCCCTGATTTGACGCTTTTTAGTGAAGCCATTGTGGTGTAAAAATGCGACATTGGCAGTGAAAGGGTTAAGGCATGGGCCGCCGTGGCGCAGTGGTAACGTCGCGGACTACAGGCTGGGAGGTCTTGGGTTCAAATCCCTTCAGAGGCGAGGTTGGTTTTTTTGTCATGGGCCGACTCCTTTCTCAATGGGAAGACAGAGCCACACAGTCGAGCTTCATCCACTTAACGGATGAGATTCTGAGTGTTGCTCTAATTTCAAGACCAACACTGCAGGTGTCTGTAGTTCTCGGGCCTGGTTGATGCTGGGATATCATTATGAAAGGAAGTGTAGAGTACAGCTTTGTCGCGTAGTCTTAGACCGATACGGAACTCCATAGCATCATCATCGTCATCATCATAGTCATCCGCCACATTTCAATCAATCATCAAAAAGAAAAAAAGGTGTCTACAATTCTGTTGCTTTGCATGCCCTGCTCTCATAGTGACCTCAGTTTTGATTTCCAATCCAGTCTATGTCCTCGGTGCGTTCGGGTCAAAGTCATGAGGATTACGATAAAAAAGACATGATTGTGAATTTAAAAAAATTAATACTTCGGTTCTAAATTCGCCTAATACAGAACGAAAATGTAGTATGAAATGTAGAAATGTATATTGTTTTATTCTGTTTTATCTCTTGGCCTACTTGTATGGGTTTGCAATGTAGCTTAAGAGTTATACAATAATAATAATAATAATAATAATGGGAATATATATAGCGCTCTTTCTCACATGAGCTCAGTGCGCTTTACATTGATAACAAGAACATTAAAGGCAAACAAATAATTAATCATTAGAAAGTAAAATAATCACGATGCTTGCACGCAACGTTCTCTTACTCACACACACACACACACACACACACACACACACACACACACACACACACACACACACACACACGTGTGATACAAAAATAGAAACAAATAACATTGCTAAAAAACCCACATTTTCTCCTATTCCGAAATGGGAGCAATCTAAAGCTATCTTTGATATTGATCACACTCATTTATCTAAGAAGGATTCTCCCAATATTTTAAGAACGTCTGTGTACACGCATTTAGAAAACAATTACAATCGTCATTTAAAAAATTTCACAGATGGTTCAGTGTTAGACAATACTAACACGGGAGCAGCTTTCGTTATTCCCAGCTTAAAAGTAGAAAAGTTATTCTATCTTGGTAAAAAGTTGTCTATATTTAGCGCTGAATTGCTTGCTATTCTTCAATCTTTGGATTTCATTCTAAGCTTTCCTATAAATAACAGTCAAATCTTAATATGTGCTGATTCTAAAGCTGCAATGTATGCTATTAAGTCTCCCAATTCATGTATACGACTTGACATGGTATTCGAAATTAATCATATAATACACCTTCTTTCTTTGAAAGGCATTATTGTTACTTTTTGTTGGGTGCCTTCTCACTGTGGAATATCAGCAAATGAACGGGTAGACCAAGCTGCAAAAAAGGCAGCTCAAAATATTAATGACGCTGTATCAATCAATGTTCTTTTAGATCTGACAGAATGTTTCTCAATTATAAACAAAACATCTCAAGAAAATGTCAAAACTTTATTGATGAACTCAGACGTTCAATATTATAATAACTGTATTAAATGTAATGATAGATGCAACGGGAAAACATTACAAAAACGCGTTACTTTCTCGTCCAGGGAGATTGAAAGTCTAATCCATAGACCAAATATTGCAATAATGTTAAATGTATGTGTGGTGAATCCTTGAGTGTCAGTCATTTACTGATTCATTGTCCTAAAGCAAGATAACTTTTCCAGAATTCGGGTATTGACGGTTTTACTGATGGATCGACACCATTGTCTCTACCCAGTATTCTAAATAATTATTCTATTCTTGATTCTGTTTGTAAATGTTTATTAACTAGTTCACTTAGTACGTATCTTTAACATTGTTCATTGTTCGGTTATCTTCTTTAAGTGTACGTTTAACATTTTAATGAGGTCGGAGGTGGAGAGAGTTATGATTAAGCCTGCATAGATATCCTGTTACTTACTTTAATGCATACACACACTCACAGGCACATGCACATACACTCACCACACCAACATCACAACACAATATAATTTTGTCTGAATCACTTTTAATGGAAGGACGTTAAATTGAGTATCACACACACACACACACACACACACAACAACAACAACAACAACATACAGTATTTATACGGCGCTGAATCTTGATAGAAATCAAATCAAAGCGCACACACACGTTAGCATTCAAAGCGCATTCAAACACAAACGCAATACAACGCGAACACACACAGATAACATAAATGGAATATAGCAGAAACAGACCTAATGGCAAGAGAGAGAAGATAAAGAGAGAGGAGCTTTAATGACGGGGGAACAGGTGGGTTTTGAGGTTAGCTTTGAAAGCAGAGAGAGTCGGTCGCTGACGGAGGGAGAGCGGAAGTTTGTTCCAGGAGGTCGGTCCTGAGACAGCAAAAGAGCGCCGACCAACAGTTGAAAGCTTATACCTAGGGATCTGGAGAGAAAGAGGGTCAGAAACTGAACGTAAAGTGCGAGCTGGCGTATAGATGGAAATATTGTCACAGAGGTAAGATGGAGCAGCTTTATGAATAGATTTATAGCAAAGTGTGTTTAATTTATACTCAATTCTGTCTGCGACAGGAAGCCAGTGCAAAGAACGCAGAAGAGGGCTAACATGATCGAACTTTTTCTTCCTAAGGACAAGACGAGCAGCTGTGTTTTGAATACGCTGGAGACAAGATAGAGAAGAGACTGATAGGCCAGAAAGGAGAGCATTACAGTAGTCAATACGAGATAGGATGAGGGAAGTAACAAGCTTTGCTGTGGCTTCATCTGAGAGGTATTTACGAATATAGCCAATGCAACGAATTTGATAGTAGCAGGACTGACAGGTCTGAGTCAGGAAACTCTGCATGGAAAGAGTATTGTCCAAAGTGACACCTAAGTTTTTGACTGAGTCTGAGAGGGGAATGATATTGTTACCCAGTTGGATTGACTCTATGGAAACAGAGGCTAGTTTGTTTTTTGTCCCTACAAGCATTGCTTCGGTTTTTTCACCATTTAATTGAAGTTTATTTTGAACCATCCAATTTTGAATATCAATATAGCAGTTGTTACTTTCTGTAAGAATGGAATCTAGATCTTCAGGGGTTGTACTGTTTTGGAGTTGTGAGTCATCTGCATAGAAGTGATGTTTCATGTTGTGCTGATCGATGACATTGGCAAGAGGTGACGTATACAAAGTAAACAAGACAGGACCAAGCACAGACCCCTGGGGGACTCCACAAGAAAGCCTAACCTGTTCAGACTGACGACCATTGACCAGAACTGATTGAAAACGATCAGAAAGGTAAGAGGAAAACCAAGAAAGAGCAGGGCCCTTAATTCCAAAAGTATGTTCAAGACGAGACAGAAGAATGGAGTGGTCTATGGTATCAAAGGCAGCAGAGAGATCAAGAAGTGTCAAAAGAGAGATTTGACCAGCATCAGAAGCAAGTAAGAGGTCATTGACGATTTGAACAAGGGCTGTTTCTGTACTGTGGTTGGTTCTATAGGCAGACTGATAAGGATGATGAAGATTGTTTGAGGATAGATGATCGTTAAGTTGTTTCAGGACAGTCTTCTCAAGGAGTTTGGAGAGAAAAGGGAGGTTAGATACAGGTCTGTAGTTTTTCAGATTATTAGGATCCAGATTGTTCTTCTTGAGAAGGGGCCTTACAAGAGCGGTTTTGAAAGCAGAAGGAAACACACCTGAAACTAAAGAAGAATTGATGATGTTGGTGATTGATGGCAGAAGGTGTTGATAGATTTGTGAGAAAAGAGAGGCTGGGATGGGGTCAAGATCACAGGATTTAAAATGCATTTCTTTCAAAGTAGAAAGAACTTCGGTCTCAGACACCGGCTTGAAAGAGAGAAGGGGGACACCAGTGAATGATGGGTCTGGAATAGTTGGTTGAAAAGGCATGGAGTCGATTTTTGATCGTAGATCGATAATCTTGGTGGAGAAGAAGGAGGAAAAGGTTTCTGGCAGTTTGTCAGGACTGATATTTGATGGCAGAGGACTTGATTTCTTGTTGCCTAGGAGATCAGACATGGTGGAGAACAGGACTTTTGTTGTGTTGGCTTCAAGAATTTTAGATGAAAAATAGCTTGTTTTTGCCTTGGCCAGAAGAAGAGTGAAGATGTTACGAAAAAACTGATATATCTGACGATGTATTTCTAGTTTTGAGGCCCGCCACTGACGCTCAGCCTTACGACTAGTGCGTTTACTTACTCTAAGTTCAGGCGTGTACCAGGGAGCGCAGGGACGATCGGGCACAACACGAGTGGATGGGGGAGCGTGTTTATCAAGCAAGTTACGCATAGTAGAATTAAAAGTCGAGGCAGGGTCGTCGGAAATACTCACGTTAGAAAGGAGTTCTGTTGCCTCTGAACTAAAAGTATGAATATCTATAGACTTGAGATTACGGCGTGTGACCGTACGTTTATTTCTGGGAGTTTTGGAAAGATTAAGACTGGCGAGGACGGCAAAATGGTCAGAGGAAAGGATCTTAGACACTGACACTGATGAAACAAGTTGGTCTGAATCACGCGCGATTAGCCAGTCTATGATGTGGCCCTTGTTGTGTGTAGGCTCAGTTACAAGCTGAGAGAGGGAGTGGTTAGCAAGTGAGAGGCAGAGACGCTTTGTGTGAGAGGACTGTTGGTTGTCGAAGTGAAAATTAAAATCACCTAGCACAATAAGAGGACTGCGGTTCAGAGAATAGGAGTCAAGGAAGGCTTCAAATTCGGGATGAAACATTGAATCGGTGAGATTGTTAGTTCTGCTAGGGGGAGGGCGATAGATACAGGAGAAGACAACAGATTGACCAGACATGCTAAGAACAACTTCTACAGCCTCGAAAGACAGATGGGGGAAGGGGAGGGTTGTGTTGAAGGAAAGGAATTTATCTAACACGTCCCTATACAGTACAGCGAGGCCCCCACCTAAAGAAGAACGGGGGAAGGATTTAATTTTGTAGCCAGGAGGAGTTAGCTGCTTTAGTTTAGGTTCATGTCCATTACTTTTGAGCCACGTTTCGGTTATAAAAACTAAATCAAAGTCATGCTCAAAAACATAGTCCGCAATATAGTCCGCTTTGTTCTCAGGGCAGACAGACTGGGCATTAAATACACATACACTAAAACTATCAGAGGATGGAATAGAGTTCAGTGACACAGATGATACGTCACACTGGTGGCTGGGTGCTGTAGGGGGAGGTGGAGACGGAGATCTGAGCGTTGAAGGCAGCAGTAGAGAAGCAAAGGGCTGGTTAGAAGACACATCACAGTCAGAGTCACAGTCGTTGGTCACGCAGTTGTCAACACATGGTTCAGGAACACAACACGGGGATGAAGGGATGGAGGATAGAACAGGTACAGAGTCACAGTGCTGGAAGGCTGATGAAGGAGAGGTTGTGGCAGATGAAGCAGGAGACACAGAAAAGTTGAGTGGTGGCACAGGAGTTGAGTCGTCATGGTCGTCAGGCAGGCAGGAAGAGGTGGAAGGAGGCAAACATCTAGATGGTGAGGGTGGAGTGAGTTGGTCAGATGATGAAGTTGAGGCAAGCGGCGCAGATAGAATTGGCACACACACACACACACACACACACACACACACACACACACACACACACACACACACACACACACACACACACACATACACATACATGCACACACACACACACTCACACACAATTAATTATACACGAGTAAAATAGTTACAATATGAACATTTTAAGAAGAAACATAGAGACCACATTCACATTCTCAATCAAGTTTGAATACAATACTGCAACTTGAAATAAAATCATACTGCCATTGACATACCGATTACATGACTAATTATAATAGACAAATTGTGCAAAAACTAAAATACCCTTCTACCTCATTTACAAGCATTTAAAGTTTATAAAACATAGACATTCTACATACAAAATACGAATAATAAAATAATTGTAAATACATTTTTTTTACAAGATTTCTGCGATAAAACTTGCCCCCTCACACACACACAAACACTAATCAATCATAATATGTCCGAAACAAGTGAGTTTTAAGGGCAGAGCGAAAGGCGGAGATAGTCAGATGAGCGGACATGTTGTGGGAGATAATTCCATAAGTGAGGTGCTAAATAGTAGAAGGATCGTTCACCAAACGATTTCGTGTGGACCCGAAGAACCTTGAGTGTGCAGCAGTCAGAGGAAGAATGTAGGGAGCGAGCAGGTGTGTAGACAGTTACTAGTTCGGAGAGATAGACGGGACCAGAGGAGTGAACCGCACCGAAACAAAGGCAAGCTATTTTATGCTTGATTCTAGCCTCTACTGGAAGCCAGTGCAAGTTACGAAGATGAGGTGTTATATGATCAGAATGTGGAATCTTGAGAGTGAGACGTGCTGCACTGTTTTGCAGTTTTTGAACACGTTGCAGGAGATACTGAGGACTGCCACAGAGAAGAGAGTTGCAATAGTCAATGCGGGAAAGAATAAAAGCAGAAATAAGAGTTTTCGTGGCTGCAACAGACAGAAAGTGTCGAACAGCACTGATTCGTCTGAGCTCATAATTGATGGAACGTATGAGATTAATAACCTGTGTATGCATTGTAAGATTTGAATCGAGGGTAACTCCGAGATTCTTTGCTGACTTAGAAAACTGAACACAAGCATTGCCAACTGTAAGAGTTTCTGGAAGAGAAATAGTTGCAGACATACGCTGAGAGGAAACAATCAGAGCTTCCATCTTGTCATCATTAAGTTTTAATTTGTTGCATGTCATCCAGGATTTGACATCATGAAGGCAGGATTCCATAGACTGAATAGCGCTGTCAAGTTGGGTAGGTTCTGCCGATTTTTGAAGCTGGGTATCATCAGCAAAGGAATGGTTAATTACAGAGTGACTAGCAAAAACATCAGAGAGAGGAGCAGTGTACAGGACAAAGAGAACTGGCCCCAATACAGATCCCTGAGGTACACCACAAGAAATTAACTTTGGATCTGAACTGCAGTTGTTGATCAAGACAGTCTGAAAGCGATTTGTTAGATATGATGAGAACCACTGTAGAACTGTAGAATGGATTCCAAAAACGCGTTCCAGCCGGGATAGAAGAATGGTGTGATCTACTGTATCAAATGCTGCCGACAGATCTAGGAGAGTCAAGACTGACACTTTTCCATTGTCAAGAGCTAAGAGGAGATCGTTAAGAACTTTAGTCAGAGCCGTTTCAGTGCTGTGAGCAGGTCGATAGGCCGACTGGAGGGGGTTGAACAAACTGTTTGCTGACAAATGGTTAGACAATTGTGCAAGGACAATTTTCTCGATTATTTTGGAGACAAACGCTAAGTTGGACACAGGCCGATAACTTTTCAAGTCATTATGATCCATGGTAGGCTTCTTTATCAAGGGTTTAACAAGAGCAGTTTTGTACAGGTCAGGGAAAACACCACTCAGTAAAGAGTCGTTTATGATCTGAGTCATGACAGGCACAACAAGACATTCATACAACAAAGGGGTTGGTAAAGGGTCAAGGTCACACGTCTTGGGGGCAGATCTTTTCAAAACATCAAAGACATCTTTCTCAGACACAGGAGAAAAAGCAACAAGAGGGGAGCCCACAAAATCTTTGCCTAGGGGGTGGGAGACAGTGGGCTGCAAGTCAAGCTCTTTCCTAATGTTCTCAATTTTGGAATGAAAGAAATCAGAAAACACACATGGTAATGATGGTGGGGGGTAACCAGTCGGAAGTTTGGTAGGTTTAACCCTTGCACACAGTTTGTTTGCAATAGAATACAGTTCTTTACTAGATCTTGCCGCTGCAATTTTGGTACTGTAGTACATCGTTTTTGCCTGATCTGTCAAGAAAGTCACAAAAACGTTTAGCTTTATTATATATTTGTTTATGTACAGTGAACCCTGAAGAATCTGATTGTGCTTGGGCCTGTCTTCGTTTTTTCTTTGCTTCTTTTATTTCGTTAGGCATCACACTAAACCAAGGACTTGAGTCTCTGCTAGAAGAAACTTTGCGTGAAGAAACAGGAGCATGTTTGGCCAATACTGACCGAAGGGCACTATCGTACTCAGCGGCAGTACAAGAACTAGATGTGTACTTAGATAATTCTTCTTTGATATCTTTTCCGAAAACAGTTCTGTCGATTGCGCGGATGTTTCTGACGCTGCGGTACATGTGTTTGTGGACAGGGAGCTCTATGTCAAACAAACTCACAACACAAACATGGTCAGACTCGAGGTCAAGATTGACCTCTGAGGATCGGTGAACTCCATCACTGGGCCTTTCAATCACCAAGTCCAGAGTGTGGCGATGTTTGTGAGTGGGTCCGGACACAGATTGATGAAGATTGTACATATCTAACACTTCTAAAAACTTAATAGAGCTACGATCAGTGAGAGAGTCAACATGAAAATTAAAATCCCCTAACGGACACAGGTTTCAATGAAGCGTGTTACAATGATCAAGGAGACAAGGGAATTGTTCAAAAAACAAAGTTTCAGTCAGTTTATTTACAGACGTGGGCCGAGGACGATACACACACATAAAATGCATCACACTATGCTGTGAGGTCAGTGAGACTTGGAACAGTTCGAAGGAAGAATGGTCGAACGGGAAGGTAGAGTTGAAGGTGAGGTGGGGGGTGAGGGTGTCTCTGTAGATAACTGCGATACCGCCACCACGACGAGAGGGGCGTGACAGAGATTTGATGGCATAACCCTCAGGGGTCAAATCAGCACAAACGGCTTCATCCCCCTGCAGTTTGAGCCATGTCTCTACCACAAACAGTAGGTCAATGTCATTGTCGGTGATGAAGGAAGTGATGCCAGCTCTTTTCTGTCTACAATTTGAGCCAACAGATTGGGCGTTGAAAGAGGCAACTGTAAGTTTATTGTTCTTGCAAACAGAGGAGGAAAGAGGAATTTGAATAAAGTTGTCCATGTTAGCAGCCAAACGCTTAGTTGTAGCCGTTGTACTGTTGCTAAGCCTATTACTAGGCCTAGCGCTGTCTGGAAGACGGGAACACGAGGATGACACGCTGTGTTGTTGCTCTGAGGATTTACTGCTGTCAGCTGGCAGGGGTTGAGTAGTAGTGGCAGGGTCAGGCCTGTTTCCACACACAATGCCGATTTTCTTCTGCTTTCGACGTCCGACTCTATGTGATCTTACGCGAGGGAGGTGGTAACCAATTCCTGCCCCTCTAATAGCATCCACTATAGAGGGGTCTAACAGATAAAAGCTGTTGCCTGGAGTAAGAGACGCGGGCGGAAGGAACAAGGAGGGAGGGGTGGTGGTGGGTAGTGGGGAAGGAGATGGAGGGAACGAATCCCTCTTGTGAAGAAAGAGACGCTGTAGTGGAGGGATGGTGGTAGGCTGTAGGGATGGAAGAAATGGAATCCAGATGTTGGGAAAGGTGGGGTTGGGGAAATGGCGTTTCTTCACCGGCAAGAATACTAGAAAACTGTGCCAAAAACGAAATCCAAATAACCAGTACATCTGGTGGCAGAATGACACAAAACACACACCAATACATGCTCCACTCCATCATGCTGCACTCGTGCAACTTTCACCACACTACACTGTCTATGAACAACACTATCACAAAAAACTGAGAGAGAGAGAGAGAGTGACCATGCTGCCTGCACGCGCATATAATGACGTTCAAGCATTGCATTTTGTGACTCTCTACATCTAAGCCTATATAATACTAAAAGATACAATAAACTGTGAACCCTTCCATTCCTTCAAACACACACATCTCAAAGGGTTGGGAGCAGTCAGGCATGTTTATCAAATCAGAGAAGTAAAATGTCATACTGGGTATGACAATTTCGTTCAAATTTAGCCAAGGAAGTGGCGTTTAGTAATTTCATGAAATACCTGGTGTCTGATTTCAGTAATTACGTGAAATTACTAGGATTTTTAGTAATTTCATGTAATTACTGGGGGGTCATAGGAATTTCATGAAATTACTGATTTCACATATTTACTGTAACATATATACGTCGTAGGCAGCGAAGAGGTTAAAGTCCGGCGGATTTCCGATTTCATTACTTTTGACGCTTTTATGCTTTCCTACCGTAACTGCTTAACTCCTCCCCAGCGAAGTCATTGCACGCGCATATAATGACGCACAAGCATTGCATTTTGTGACTTACTTAATTTTAGCATTGTGGCGGTACCATAGCCGATGAGGTTTAACCGAGGCGTGGATACTGCTACACCTATCTGTATTGTTAAAAAATCGGGACTTTACTGGTGTTGCACTGCCTCCGGGCATTGCAGCCAGTATTGTTCCCACCATCTTTGTATTTACAAATGTCCCATATGTGTCTATGACCGAGAGGACGTAAAACATCATTTTCATCCATCATCCAGCATTTTGTGACTTACTTAATTTTAGCATTGTGGCGGTACCATAGCCGATGAGGTTTAACCGAGGCGTGGTTATTACTACACCTATCTGTATTGTTAAAAAATCGGGACTTTACTGGTGTTGCACTGCCTCCGGGCATTGCCTCCAATATTGTTCCCATCATCTTTGTATCTACAAATGTCCCATATGTGTCTGTTACAGACCGAGAGGACGTATAACATAATTTTTTCGTGTGTGTTTTCGTTTTTCATTTTGTGACTTATAAAAATTGTATGGTTGCTGGCTTATGTCAAAACTGTAGGTGTCTGAATTTCTTTTGTTACAAAGTTTACTGAATGTGTACAGTTTTCTTCAGTTTTATTAGGATTCTACCATTTAGGTAGAACACTATTGCATTTGTAATAGGTTTTGTTCCCTTCTTTTTCTGCCCCTTTTCGTCCAATTTGGCTGAGGTCTTCAGGAAAGTTGCAGGGCATTAACTGATTGCCAAATTAGTAATATAAAATTATTTTGCCGAAAAACCGCAAAATCGGCAAAATTTTATTCTTCATTAACGCAAAAACGGCTGAACAGATTTCGTTCATATTTTCAGAATTTGCTCTAAAGTAGATTTGCAACATTCACGGTATATTATTGAACCGGAAGTATGAACTGGAAGTGCCCCAGCTATGGTCAGGCAGCTTTTATTTGGTTCACAGAATAGCCCAAACCAGAAGTGACGTCACAAAACTAACTATTGGATTTTGTAGCCCTTACTCTGGCCCAGGTCTGAAAGGAGTTTGTTGATGATATGTTAAACAATTTGGAAGTTATTCAAATGTATGTAAATTGGGTTGGGTTGAGTCACTTTCACTTATTTCCATGTATGGATTCTTTTCTCATCGAATCTCGCTGAAATTTGCAGGAAAATTGAAGGATGCTATACTTATCCTAACTTGTCAATATAAAACCAATTGGCCAACATTTGGCCGAAAAATTGCCACATTTTTAATCTTGAATATCTCGGAAACAGCTACACAAAATACAATCATATTTTCGGTATTTATTCAGGAGTTACTGTGCAACACTTCCGTTTCAAACCCAAAACCGGAAGTGGGTTGAAAATGGCCAAATTTGGGTAAATTTTAATCTTTTAAATAACTCGAAAACGGCTGCACCAAATGCATTCTTATTTTGTGTGATTATTAAAGATTAATGATGCCACAACTGCCGGTATCAATCAGAGCCGGAAGTGGGGAGAGAAAGGCTGGTGGAGGGGAGAATTCTGTCATGTTTGTTCTGAAAGGCAAACATAAGCCCTCTAGTTAAACATTATGACTGATTTTTCAGCCAGGTTAAGTCAAGCAATCTCATCTGAAGGGATTAAATAATTTCTCTTTGCACACATGTCGTTTACATGTATTGAGTGGAAAATGTGTGGGAAACACACTACAAGCTACATGGAAGATACAGAGATACAGTGGTCCTTTAAAGTCCAACAGATTGACAAATTTACTACTTTCAGTTTTCATTTTTCCTGTAGTACAAGTAACCAGAACATTAGTCTTTTCTCTTTGACGAAATGCTTAGTCATAACCGGTGCATTGTTCTTCATCACAAGAAAACAGAACATGTCAACTGACCACTGTCTCTTTTCTTACTTCCACACCCACCACTTTGTTTTTAATAATTCAAGTGATTACAGCTAAATGCTTAAGAGAACTAGCCTACATACTTGGTTCATTTAGTTCATATTTTACAATACTGAATTGTCTACATAAAATTCTATTTTTTAATCTCTGAATTCTTAGTAACTTGCTGAAAGAAAATAGATATCTTATTCTCAAAATCGCGTATTAGTTTATAGATTAGCCAAACTATTTCTCGGGACCCTTGGCTTAAAGACACAGATTGAACATTATGAGTAACAACCTTGTGCAACATTGCCTTCACAATCCATGTTATAGTGGGGGGAAATGTGGTATTATGAAGTTATCATAATTTCTGAAAATCATAGATCATATTATGCTTGGATATATAACTTGTTTCATAATTTTGTTTGACATACCCAAGACTTTTTTGTCGTTTTTCTTATGCTTTTTACAATCTTCAAATAATCAAACTATGATATTTCTAGTACTTGATGTTTTTAAGATTCAAAATGTCTGTTTTAATTTACAATTATGTCTGTGGCACACAATGCCTAGACATTTATTTTGAGCTGCATTTCAAGCTTTGTTAACAAACAGGTTTGAAGAAGAATGGATGGGCGTGTCTATATTACACTGCCATGAATGGATACAATAACACAAACTATCCGTATTGCAAAAGCCCTATCTTAAAGAAATTCACAGTTTAACTTGTGGTGATGCCTGCAAGGAAGACGTCTTGATATGCCTGATGTAGTATGAAGAATAAATTGGAATTACTGGCATGCCTGACATCAATTGTTTATGTTCATAGCATGGTGCCTATTCCATGCCACTCCCTTTCAGAGCCTCCCTAACAGAATCACTCACCAAGTAAACATCTTCTCTTGCCTACATTATCCTGCCCTTTGTTTCCGTCTGGAATACATATTCGCTACAGTCGTGCATCCAGCCTCAGTAAGATTAGATTGAATGATGTTTGACTGTGTGAAACGGAAGGAGATGGGTATAATGCTACTTGTTTGCCATTAGTTCTGCATGTAAAGCGAAACTTAAGCAGATCGAATGAAGCAGGTTCATACAATGTGTATGTTTGATAGACAGTCTCTGGTCCTTCACTATCTGCCCCCAACCCCAACCCCTCTCACTTCATGTCCATTAGCCTATTAAACAGGTTTGGCAATAATGGTGGGACGATATTGGTGGATTTTTGTTCTTTAGACTAGTTCTGTAGACTATTGGTCCTCTGTAATTCTCTGTCTCTCATCATTTATCTCTGTCTCTGTCTCTTACTCTCTCACACATATTGTAAAAATAGGCTTCGCCTAATCTTCACCCTTGAAAATAGTTTCCAGTGTTCAGTGTTCTCTCTGTCTCTCTCTGTGTCTCTCTCTGTCTCTCTCTGTCTCTGTCTCTCTCTCTCTCTCTCTCTCTCTCTCTCTCTCTCTCTCTCTCTCTCTCTCTCTCTCTCTCTCTCTCTCTCTCTCTCTCTCTCGCTTGCTATTTGTGTGTCTGTCTGCCTCTCTCTGTTTCTCTCTCTCTCTCTCTCTCTCTCTCTCTCTCTCTCTCTCTCTCTCTCTCTCTCTCTCTCTCTCTCTCTCTCTCTCTCTCTCTCTCTCCTCTCTCTCTCTCTCTCTCTCTCTCTCTCTCTCTCTCTCTCTCTCTCTCTCTCTCTCTCTCTCTCTCTCTCTCTCTCTCTCTCTCTCTCTCTCTCTCTCTCTCTCTCTCTCCTCTGTTTGCTTGTGTACAAGTGTTGATTTATAATTGCACATTGTTACTTTGGTAGATCAAAGGTTTGGGAATTGGTAAAGTTCGCATGAAAAATATGCTGAAAATCACTGAAACATTCTCCCTGACGGTAAACGAGTTCTAAAGGAAGCACAGATGACTGAACTGCATCAAGCTGATTGCATGTTGAGTCAACATTGCATCAATATTCAAATTTCATTTGGACCTTTCTGAAGTCGAATTGTCTTTCTTCTTTCTTTCCTTCTTTTTTGTATTACAAATAACAAGTCTGCATAAGTATAAGTAAAAAAAGTGAAAAACACAAAATTCCGGCTTATTGCGCATTGAATATGCACCTATTAATCAAAATAAAGAGCATTATAAAAGAACTTAGGAAACAGAACAAGATATGCTAGTTGTCATGTCGATCAGTTGACAATGGAGGCTATGGCGGTTGTAACACAGTTTTATTCATTCAAGATGCACAGACACATGTGCAGGCCCTCATTTCCATTTTAAAGCACGCTACTTCATGTAAAATTAGAGCATAAAAGATTCTTTTTTCTGTCACATATCAATGCAGTGTAGTCCATAAGATGCTTATGATTTATTGTGCTGGAAAGAAATATTTGCACCCTTGCTGGCAATGGTGATTTTGGCTGTACATGAGCAGACTAGCACATTGTGTGACTCGTGATTGTAAGGAGCTTAGAGCTTGGTCTGGTTTTTATGACAGGCACATAAAATTGCGTGTAGCAAGACATAATTGTACATTAGATAACCAATCAAAGCTAATGTAGTTGAATTCGCTGGTGACGTCACAAAGGGGCCTGTTTCTCACCGAAACCACCAGCTGCGAAGGTGTTTCCCATCATTTTATGTTAGGGGAGGGTCTAAGGTACATGTGTGCCAAAGGACATGCCTTAACCCTAATTTGCAATTTGCCATTCATAGTATCCCATAAGCGGACGGACTAATATTGCTACATCATATTTTGTAGCATATGTGTATTGTAGACGCATTGATGTGGTTTGTCATCTGGTTGTTATTTCCATGCAACGACTTTTGATTTAAAGCAAAGTACTGGTTCAATAAATTATTCTCTGGAACTTCGAAGGCCTGCTCGTAGCAAGAATGGTAATAAATCTTCTCTCTTCTTTTTTTTTTATATCTCTCACTCTCTCTATATGCGGGCGGGCGTATGTGCATGTGTGTGTGTCCGTGCGTGCGTGCGTGCGTGCGTGCGTGTAAGTCTCTCTCACCCTCTCTCTTGATTAAGCTCATTCATGCTCTCGCATGCACACGAACTCAGTAACAAAATAAACGCACACTGATAGACACAGTGCCCTCTCATATGTATGTATGTATGCCCGTTGATACGGTTTTAGACATGCACGCACGCACGCACGCACGCACGCACGCACACACACACACCTATGCATACACACACAAACGCGCGCGCACACGCACACACACGCGCACGCGCACGCACACACACACACACACACACACACACACACACACACACACACACTGCCAAACACACAGACACACGCTCGTGCAACATAGGCTTTCCTGCATGTGCACAGGCACAGAATAAAGGCAACACAAATACAAACAGTATGCACGTAAAACAAGCACACGCGCACGCGCATTCTCGAGCACACGCACACATGTACACGCATACACACGCGTGCACCTATACACAGCACACACACGTACACACACACACACACACACACACACACACACACACCACATGTAAGCTCTCAACAGTCACCCCCCTCTCTCTCTCTCTCTCTCTCTCTCTCTCTCTCTCTCTCTCTCTCTCTCTCTCTCTCTCTCTCTCTCTCTCTCTCTCTCTCTCTCTCTCTCTCTCTCTCTCTCTCTCTCTCTCTCTCTCTCTCTCTCTCTCTCTCTCTCTCTCTCTCTCTCTCTCTCTCTCTCTCTCTCTCTCAAATGTTTGCAATCAATGTAAATAAAAACCCTGCCCTGCCGTCAGAGATAAATCAGCCAACAGTCAACTAGATATAGATCTAGGTGACGGGCTCAGTGAGTGGCACTGCAGCCACCAGTCTTTGAAAGTTACTACAGTGGAACCTCCCTTATGAGACCTTCACAAATCATCCAAAATGAGGTCTTATAAGGGAGGTAATTTTAATGCTTACAAAGAAGGGCAATGTCTCAGAGAAGTAGGTCTTATGTGGGAGGGAGTCTTATAATGGGAGGTCTTATAAGGGAGGTTTCACTGTACCAGGAACTATAAAGGGCCAGCAACACGACATACGAATCGCATCTGAATGCGTTGAAATTTTGACTGTGTGAGTAATGATTCGCGTGAAATTAATGTATTGGTTCTACTTGAGTATGGTGAGCGAAAATAGCAGATTTTTTTTTTTTTGTACTTGGAAGTATCACGTGACACAATCGCGTCGTATCCCCATACGATTTCACACGCCGTGTGGCGCCGGCTTAAGAGAGTGGTAGCAAAGATTGTATTACATCAATGTAGCTTGGTACAACAACGTAGCTAGTGTTACTTTCTTTTAATAGACAAAACCTGGTCTTGTCAATAAGTGGTAGGCTAGCGGTGGTGGTGGTAGTAGTAGTAGTAGTAGTAGTAGTAGTAGTAGTAGTAGTAGTAGTAGTAGTAGTAGTGGTATAAAAGAGTCAACAGTAGCATGGGTAAGCAAGGGGTAATCCTGATCGCTTCTCGGCCTTTTGGCTAAGACAGTGATTCGGGAACATAAATTTTTGTTTATACCCTGGTTGGTTTGTTCAGCCCGTCGTACATGGCGAAAGCCGATACGCGACGTTAAACTGAACTCTCTGTCTCTCATCATCTGTCTCTGTCTGTCTCTCATACAGATTGTAAAAATAGGCTTCGCCTAATCTTCACCCTTAAAAAATAGTTTCCAGTGTTCATTGTTCTCTCTGTCTCTCTCTCTTCCTTTCTCTCTCTCTCTCTCTCTCTTTCTCTCTCTCTCTCTCTCTCTCTCTCTCTCTCTCTCTCTCTCTCTCTCTCTCTCTCTCTCTCTCTCTCTCTCTCTCTCTCTCTCTCGCTCGCTCGCTCGCTCGCTCTCTGTTAGTCTGTCTGCCTCTCTGTCTCTCTCTCTCTCTCTCTCTCTCTCTCTCTCTCTCTCTCTCTCTCTCTCTCTTCTCTCTCTCTCTCTCTCTCTCTCTCTCTCTCTCTCTCTCTCTCTCTCTCTCTCTCTCTCTCTCCTGTTTGTTTGTGTACAAGTGTTGATTTATAATTGCACATTGTTACTTTGGTAGATCAAAGGTTTGGAAATTGGTAAAGTTCGAATGAAAAATATGCTGAAAATCACTCAAACTTTCTTCCTGACAGTAAGCGAGTTCTACAAGAAACACCAGCTGCGAAGGTGTTTCCCATCATTTTATGTTAGGGGAGGGTCTAAGGTACATGTGTGCCAAAGGACATGCCTTAACCCTAATTTGCAATTTGCCATTTCTTTTATCCCATAAGCGGACGGACTACTACCTCTAAACATGTAAACGGACCGAAACGGGCTCAAGCTGAGGATTGATATAACGATCTATATACAAATATTCATCGAAGAGCGCTACATAAGCTTTATTTATTATGAATTATTATTATTAAATATTACATTTTGTGTCCATTACAAGCGTTAAAGCTTATTAATATCGATTAATCAAATATCTTCTTCTTGAATGAATAAAAAATGGTGTTTCACGTCCTCTCGGACACAAACACACATGGGACATTTGTAAATACAAAGATGGTGGGAACAATACTGGCTGCAATGCCCGGAGACAGTGCAACACCAGTAAAGTCCCGAGTTTTTGACAATATAGATAGGTGTAGCGGTAACCACGCCTCGGTTAAACCTCATCGGCTATGGTACCGCCACATAAGTTATATATCTTCTTCTTTCTTCTTCATTGTGCTTCTATACTACTACTACTACTACTACTACTACTACTACTACTACTACTACTACTACTACTACTACTACTACTACTACTACTACTACTACTACTAGCGTCGGTGTGTGTGTGTAGTTTTAAGCGTAGGCCTATGCATCTGCACGCTTACATCTGCATACGGTGTTTGTAGGCCCGTGCCAGCACATGAGTGTATTATGCGTGTGTACAGGCTAAGTTTGAATAGAAATCAATGCTCAAAATAAAGGTTGCTATCCTAAGGTTTAACCTAGGTATATCAGCTTGAGTCCGTTTCGGTGTTTAGAAGCACTGCAGTAGCAGCAGCAATAGCAGCAGCAGCAATAGTAATAGCAGTGTTGTTGTAGAAATTGTTAGTCCGTCACCAAGACGGACTATTGCGATGGGCTGGTTTGTATTTTTGTTTGTTTGTTTGTTTGTTTTTTTTGTTGTTGTTGTTTTTTGTGGGGATTTTTCTGTCTGTCCCAAGGATATCTCCCGAACCGCTTGACCGAATCGCGTCAAATTTTGTGTGAAGGTGTGCCTCCTTAATAGGAAGAGATCGGCGCAAACCATTTTGCCGTCGTGACCTTGACGTACGACCTTGAAAACCATATCTCGGGCACTGATCAACATAGGATGTTGAAACTTGGTATGAAGGTGGTTTGGCTTATGCCCGTTCTGATGATGGCATACCGATCAAGGTCAAGGTCAAGGTCAAAAAGATCGCTGGAGCCTGAAAATCGGAGGGTCATTTTTTTCTCCTTCTGTCTGTCCCAAGGATATCTTTCGAACCGGTTGACAGAATCACGTCAAATTGTGTGTGCTGGTGTGTCACCATGAGAGGAAGGCAACCGCGCAAACCATTTTGCCGTGTATACCCTAGAGAAGAAAACATCCGAGCATAAATTATCACCATGCTGACCTTGACCTTGAAGTGTGACCTTGAAAACCGAAATTTCCTTCTTTGCGCTATATGTTTCTTCTTCAAGCTGTATCTCGTGAACTAGAAAACAGAATCCCTTCCAATTTTGTGTCAGGATGTGACACTCTACGGGGTGTCGCAAGTGCGTGGCATTGCTGGTGACGGACATGTCTGCCGCTCGGCGACGCCCTTGTTTTTGTTGTAGTTGTCAGTATCGTTTTTGTTGTAATATTTGTACTGAAGGTGTTGTAGGCCTCGTAGTCAGTTCACGCGTTTTTTTAGTTTTCTTGATACTTGTCATAGGTGGATTGCAAATTCCTAAGCCAAGAAACCACGGAAAGGGAAACATTCGAAATGGACAGGTTGCTTCATAAAATTCACCAAAAGAGTAAGGGGAAAAACTGTTTCATACCAGTCTTTAGTGTTAGTTATAGATGATCAAAAGTAGCCACCGTTACACGGCGTTTAAAGATACACTGACGCACCACGATTAAGTCCCTTGTTTTTTTCTGGGTAGCTGTGACCTCACATACAAATGTCCCCAACTTCAAATTGAGGCTGCTCTTTAAAATGATGTTTCGGTTTGAATTTGGGGGCATCTGTATGGGAGTGAGACCTGGTCACAAGATTTATTTCCAGCTATAAGAGGGAAAATACGTGAAACCCGTGATTTTGACACGTGATCTGGTGGGTCTTTAAATTGCCGTTTTAAAGCATAACTAGCGCAACGCCTAGTACTGGCAATGCACCGTACTGGTAACGCCTGGTAACGGTAACGCCAAGTACTGGTAACGCTGAGTACAGCAAATTTGAAGCGATTCGGTTAAGAAACGGCGGAGTTCTAAGGCCCCGTTTCCCGTTGGCGCTGCTCTGAGAGTGATGCGCTCTCCCGATTCTCTTCCTATTTGGTGTCAGGCTTTGCCCGAGCCATAGCAAGCCTGACAGCAAATGTGAAGCGATTTGGTTACGAAACGGCGGAGTTATTTGTGAAATGGTGAAGCGGCGTATAGCGCGCGCGTTTATTAATCGATTCGCTTTTGGCACACGGATAGTCCCTGGCCCCGGTCATCTATCTGCCAAATTCGAGGGCAATCGGTCCAGAAACGCCGGAGATACGGGCGCCGAGAGACCGGCGGATGCGCGTTTCGCGCATTTGCGAAACCGCGCAAATGATACGGCCGCCTCGGTTGCCGTTGCCATCGCTCCGCTAGGGCTCACAGCAAATTTGAAGCGATTCGGTCAAAAAACGGCGGAGTTATAAGGCCCGTTTTGTGTTTCAGACACACACTGATTTGACACAGTATTGAAGCACGTTAATTGAGCAAAAACATTGGCTCCCGGTCCTTTACTCAAATGGCTTTTATCATTGGTTGACATCAGCTTGTAGTAGGGGCCAACAGTAACATGAGAGCTGTACAATAGATGGTTTTCTACAGTAATGGAAAATAATGATACACATTGGTGTTTTGTGGAAGACTATGACTCACATGTTGGCCTTTTCCAATGGCTGTAGTGCTGCAGCCAAAGGGATTGGTTGGCCTTTGGGGACCTTCCCCAACGCCAGCTGTCATCGAACCCCTTTGGTCGCGAGAGTGTGGATGTAGCCGCGGCAAAGCATCTACACTATAAACAACTTGTAGGCCAGGGACGGTATTCGTGTCGAGATAGCATGAGACTTAGCATGATGCTAACTTAGAAGCTCTTCCAATGTCCTATAGGATTTAATAGGACTTTTGGAAGAGCTTCTAAGTTAGCATCATGCTAAGTCTCATGTTATCTCGACATGAATACCGTCCCAGAATAGCATCTGGCCCCTCTGCTATCTGGCAGTCATGGTGCTATCGAAATAGCCACACCCCATTCTAGCATGCGACTAGCATGACAGAATAGAATATATAGTTATTTAGGTTCATTATTAATCGTTAGTTTCCTCGTTCCACTGCACCGTAGGGCTCTGTTGCTCTGTCCTTTCCGCTCTCCTTCACCCTTCTCTATCCCCTCCCCCCCCCCCCCCCCCCCCACACACACACACACCCATCAGAATGTCTTTCCATGTCAACCTTTTATGGGCAAGGACCAGCCCAAACGTTGTTACTTTCTAACATTGACACGGACACATATGGTAGGGGAAGACGGGGTAAAAAGCGCATGGGCGGGTAAGAAGCCCACCCCAATTATCTCATGAAATAAAGAAAATTTCAGTCAAATTTGCCCATGAGACGAATGCTATACATTAACGCTCGTCTCATGGGCAAAATGAGACTGAAATTTGCTTCATTTCATGAGATAATTGGGGTGGGCTTCTTACCCGCCCATGCGCTTTTTACCCCGTCCTCCCCTAGCCATAGCACACGGGCTGCGAGTACTAGTGCAGCAGCCAGCCAGGGGGCTTCCATTGTTCCGATCAGGAAGGCTGCTGGATGGAGTAGCCAAAAGACTTTCTCTAAGTTCTACAATAAAGCTAGCGACCCAAATTTTTGACAATCAGTCATGAACACTTTCGTGACAAAGCACTGCATTTTTTCTTGCATGTTGCTTGCTTTGATTTCATTTACTCATTTATACATATGCACTGTATGTGTTGGTGTGCATATGCACAGAAATTTGATTGGAAGTTGACTAAATTGTTCTGTGGAGGCTGCTTCATTGCAAATTCATATTTTCAATTAATCGGTCATTAATGCTGGTATCCAATCATTTTTTAATTACTTCTTGTTTCAAGCTTTGGTTTTTATGCAAATGTGGATATATACCTATATACACAGAATATAATTTGGATGCTGATGATCCATTACCCTGTTCAGTGTATATAACCTTGTATGTTTGGTGGTTTATGCTGAAGCCTACGCTTCATTTGTTTTGGGTATGTTGTTTTTGTCCACTAGGTTCTCTAATGTCTCGCGAAATGTCTCTGGACGATAAATAGATGAGAAATAATTATAAAAATTAAACTAGGCTTACGATAGGAAGCTGAAGTTTAATTTGAATTATTTTGAATCTATTGAAGTTACGCGCCCTCCCTTTTTTTAGATTTGAAATGGTTCAATTAGACATGCCTAGGCCTAGTGGACACAACAACGCTGACGCCTCACTCTTGCTGTGCACGTGATCTTCTCCCACATCTCGTGTAACTTCTCTTCCTTTCAATAGATTCAAAATAATTCAAATTAAACTTCAGCTTCCTATCGTAAGCCTAGTTTAATTTTGTAATAAATAAGGAAAAAAATCTACAAATTACAAACATGAAAATTATTTTAAAGAAAGCATAAGAAAAGCATGTTCTAAAATTGATTCATCACCTGGGTGAAATCAATTACAAGAAAATCTCAATTTGATCAAACAAATTGACAGAGAAAGAACACAGACAGACAGACGGAGATAGAGGAAAAAGATAGACAGACAAACGGACAGACGGATGGACAGTCACACCGGCAAATAGACAGAGACAGAAAGAACCATAAAGAATATAACATCAACCAAGCTAGAAATGTAACATACATAGGCATGCAGAACACACATATACATTAATATTAAGATTAACATATTCGTTCATAAGCAATTGATGATCATTTCTTTTTAAATTGCCAAAACAAATATGAACATTCAATTAGGACGAAATTTCAGTCCAGAAGAGACCTCCAGAATAAAGCAGGGTAGATTTGAAAATGTCCAATCTTGGAAGAGGTAGCATTAGTTTTTGTGGAAGACGTTTTGTACTGAATTGAAAAGTTTCAGTACGAGATGGGGGAGCACATCCTAACATGATTTTAAACATAAACATGGCTTTATTGAATCTTAATTTAAGTTTATGTGGAAGAATATCTAGTAATGTGTAGTCAGACTCAGATAGAGTTGACGATTTTAAGAGAACCAAATTGAGAGCACGTCTATAAAGACTATGTAATGGCTTATGGACGTGTTCACTGGCTGAATCCCAGAGTGAAGTTGAATAATGTATATGGGATGCAATGTAAGCATGGAAGAATACTTTGCAGGAGTCAATGTTTAGGAAGTGTTTAATCTTAGACATTACCTCCTGCAACGTGTTCAAGAACTGCAAAACAGTGCAGCACGCCTCACTCTCAAGATTCCACGCTCTGATCATATAACACCTCATCTTCGTAAGTTGCACTGGTTTCCAGTAGAGGCTAGAATCAAGTATCAAATAGCTTGCCTTTGTTTCGGTGCTGTTCACTCTTCTGGTCCTGTCTATCTCTCTGAACTAGTAAACGTCTGCACACCTGCTCGCTCCCTACGTTCTTCCTCTGACTGCTTGCACACTCAAGGTTCTTCGGGTCCACACGAAATCTTTTGGTGAACGATCCTTCTACTATTTAGCACCTCATATATGGAATTCCCTCCCACAACATGTCCGCTCATTTGACTCTATCTCCGCCTTTCGCTCTGCCCTTAAAACTCACTTGTTTCGGACATATTTAATTATTAGTGTTTGTGTGTGAGGGTGGGGTTGGGGGATCCGTTTCATTTCATTTTGAAATCTTGTGAAATTTTGTTTGGCAAATTATTTTTCTTATATTTTGTAAATTGTAAATAGAAAGTGGTAGACAGTCTATGTTGTGTAAACACACAATGTTTTCTTGCATCCCAATACTTATATACTCCAATTAAGTTTATTGACCAGATGCGGTAGTTTTGTACCTGCAGATAACACTGATTCGCTTACTGTGAAACCATCGTTGGACAGTCACATGAAATCTATCCTAGCAGCCAATGGCAGCAGTGTGAATCTGACAGCCAGTCAGCTAGCCCAGTGCTCTCGGGAAAACCAAACTCAGGAGATGGAAGTTGAAGAAATGATCATAGAATACTCTCAGCATCCAGAAGACTTCAGGGGACCGAGTTCGTTTCATGGAACATTATCCTCTCTCTACTGCTGGTCCAACGTCAGCACGTCACGTGACGATCACGTGATGAAGCTGGAGTTCCTGCAGCAGACGTGTTCCCAGGACAACTATCTCTCTCTGGTCCTTCAGGTCAACGACAGTGCAGAGTTCCAGGACAGGAGGACCGGCTGTGAGGATCTGAGGTCTCCTCTTCTCGTGGACTGGGTCAGCAGACGGCATTTTGTTCTGTTTGCCATTGTGATCCATAACCTCCATATTCCGTGTGGTATTAAATTGAGAGTGAGCCAAGTGACTTCCAACATGACCAAAGAATTGAAGCTGCGTTATCTTTCTTCCACAATGGGTAAGTCAGAGTAAGAGAGTTTATCCATAACAATAGTAAAGATAACAGTATGTGCACGTTTTTTGTTTAAGGCGGTCACTCAATTACAATGTTTTGAAAGTTCAAATCCGTGCACGAGACTACGAAAACAAAAAGCATCAATACGCAAAAGTAGGAAATGACTTCGGTAGAATTGTCAAACTTGATTTAATTTGTCAAACGAGAATTACTAGGCATGGACACTCTTTAAAGGCTATAGTTTCTTAAATAGAAAGTTCAAAATAAACACAAATAGTTGTATTGGAAGATACATATACTTTCAATTAAATAAGAACTGAATAATAATATATGCATTTGTGCATGATAATTGTTCATAAAGATCACTACCATCAACTCCTAAAATATTTGTACAGTCATTATTTGTTAGTCATAACAAGCGATCACTGAACAAAAAAGAATATGAGAGAGGGAATCAGACAGGCAGACAGAAAAAAATACAGAGAGACAGAGAGAGAGAGAGAGAGAGAGAGAGAGAGAGAGAGAGAGAGAGAGAGAGAGAGCACTGAACATTGAACACTGAAATAATGTTATTGCATGCTGGCCATTGGTCACAATACAATATAAACAACGGATTAGGGAAGGTGAGGCGCAATCCATGGCATTGAATCTGCAACAAAAGCATAGTAATCAGAGCAAAATGAAGCATAGCTGAAATGGAAAGTAAACATTTTATTTGCAATACCAAAGACAATACTGAATTAATATTCAAAGAACACATGCGAGGAACCAAGTTTCAATTGTCAACTATAAACGTTGGACCCCATGTTGGCAGAACGTCCTTGGATGTCGTCACAACACCCCTTTTCTTTCACGTACGATTACACTGATTGTGATGTGGAACGACTTTTAAGGACATTCAGCCAACATGGGGTCCAACGTCTGCACGAGCCTGTCAATTCTACCCGTTTCCATGACAAAAGTGAAATACAGGACAGCTGTGGAAAAGAATTATGGGTAATTATGTTTATGTGTTTGATAAAATCTTCAATGGACTGGCTTGCGTAAACTGCAACGCCCTCAAATCTCTACCTCCCAACAGCAGTTGACAGAATCACAACATGCAATTCCAACGCATATCTGTAAGAACCAATTACCGCAACAACTTCTTCTTTACCAGAACTATTAACGACTGGAACTCTCTGCCACCAGAAACAGTCCAGTCCACAGCGCTCAGCTCCTTCATCTCGAAGGTGCTGAAGCTCCCGGCTTAAAGAACACACGCCTTTTTTCGTGTGCGGCCTGGGTGTTCTTGGACTAGCTCTTATCTATCTAGTTTATTTGTTCCTGCTGCGCAAAATTCTTTAAATCCCACTACATGTCAATAATTGCCGGTTACAGCAGGTGGACATTATTGGAAGAAGAAGAAGACGAAGAAGAAGAAGAAGAAGAAGAAGAAGAAGAGTGGGATTGTGTATTACATTCATTGTGACGAGATTAGGGAAGACTATATGGGAGATACAGGAAGGCCTCTTAAAACCAAATTAATTAAATGAACTCTCTTCTAGAACGTCTTCTGTATAATTATCACACACATTGTGAACAGTACAATCGGCTATGCCAACAATTTTCAAACCAACATTCTGTCCTCTGAACCACAGTTCACAAAAAGGAAAGTTAAAGAAGCAATAGAAATTAGAGAGGGAAGACCCAGCCTAAACAGAGACTCGGGCTATGATTTGTCCTGCATCTACACCACTGTTAAACCAGACCAGCTGTGAGTACAACTCAAGAGTCGATACCAACATCCCCCAGACTTCCAACCCAGTATGGGTTGACATAGGCTAGCAGAAAGCTGGCCAAAATTTCCTAGGTATTTTCTTGTTTTATTCTTTTTTTTCAGTTTTATCTCTTTTTTTAATTATTATTTAGACTCTGAGTAAGAACTACAACATGCATGAACATACCAGAATCGGAAATTGTTTTCTCTCGAATACTAGTATAGTACTGTTGTGACGTGACGCACGCAAAAAGCGCGCGTTGGCTAGTTGTACGAAGTTCTCATGTGAGCTGTTGTCATACGGCCTGCACTCGTAGTGGCCAGAGTTAGGAATAGCAGTCAGTCTGGATGTGCACCCCCAATAAGGAAAGACCTGTCTCCAGTTACTCCAGCCGGCAGTGTTACTGTTAGGGGCTGCGGGGGTAAAGTTACTGAACATAAGGATAGGACAGTTGATCTACACATAAGGAGTTCTAGTGTAGGGACGGTTAGGGCTAGGTTTAGCAAGGGAGTTAGTATCTTTAGTGTTTGTACTGTAGTCTAGTAGTGTGTTAGTGGTTTGTAGCTAGGGGTTAGTGGGGTTGATAGACCACTGCACAGACTTGTGTCCACCATCATTGAGAGCCCCTGTGGCCATACACCACAGTTGCGGCTCCAGTGTTGTACTTGGGTAGTTTGTGCTCCTGTTTGGCTGTGAGGCTGATGAGGTGTGGCACCATCCTGAACCCCTCCACACCGTTCCATGAAGTAAGGTCTTGTGTGTTGGTTGTGTGACTGTGGGCATGAGTAAATGTGGGTGCATACAGCCGTGCTAAGTCATTATCCAAGTGTGTGTTAATCTGCAGTCATACAGTCTAGCCAGTCGGTCAAATTATACCCATAAAAATACTTCAGTACCATGTTTTGAAATAAAGTGATTTATTAAATATGACAGGCACTGTATAGGCATTACTTGCATATTCTTATCAAGCAACCAACAAGATACACACCTAATTGGGTATTTGTAAAAATTAAATTGGACTATATGTGCAGGTGTGGTCCAGTCACCAGGATTACACATCACAGCCGGTGTGACCCATCCAACTTTTGCTGGACAGATAACCAGCCAGGTCAAGATCTGGTTTCATTCTAAACATGCTCTGATGACCAGCTGTCTCTGCAACAAAGTGATATTGTGGTACATTGAAATCAAACCTCCTGGTTATTCGTTTTCCTTCAGTCATGTCTGGCTTTCTTATCCTGGTCCCTTCGTATACCCCTTTCACCCAGATCCTCTGGTTATCAGTTATTCTGTAAAAACTGATGCTGTCTCCCACCCGGGATTCCTGTTCCTCTTTAGTTTACATCCTGAGGTAAGCAATGTCGTGTCTTTGGAAGGACAAATCAATGAGAGTTACGCGCAGAACATTTGTTTTTAGAAAATAAAACTTAGCCTTTGCAGACTTACTACTACTGGGTTCTAGCTTCTCCTCTTCATCATCATCCCCCTCCTCCTCCTCCTCGTCTTCCTCATACTACTACTACTACTACTGGTACTACAGTACACCCCGCTTATAGTAAAGTGCAGGGGAGCAAGACTTTTCCTTTACTATAACGGGTTTTTCTTATAAACGATGTTCGGATATAGTAAAGTTTTGATGGTATTTTTTTTATCTTATCCGATGACGTTTTTCAAAGTCAAAGCTAACGTAAAATACTAAATATAAACCCATCATCAAATCAAAATACAGCAAAACTCGGTTATAAGAAAATCGAAAGGAGATGATGTTTTGTTTATCCAAGTTTTCTTAATATCCGAAACTCAGATATAAGAAAACATTTTGAAGTTTTTCCCTTGTCTCTCTACCACCAACACAAAAGTACTCATATTTTTTTCTTCTGCTCAACATTTATTTTGCTCAGAATACTGAAGGAAATTATGGAATAAAGGAACAAAAACAACTCAATTAGTCTTGTAATCTAGTGCCTGTACTGTTTAGAATGTCTTATCTGTGACACAACTGGTTTGATGTAAACTTTCCCTTTTTGGAACGACTTCAATTATCTCGGAACATCCTTTCAGTTCAGGTCCAACTCACTTTTAAAGACACACAGACCCAACACGATTAAATCCCTTGGTTTTTTCTGGGTAGCTGTGACCCACATACAAATTCCCCAACTTCAAATTGAGGCTGCTCTTTAAAATGTTTCGTTTTCAATTTGGGGGAATTTGTATGGGAGTCAAACCAAGATTTTGTACCAGCTATAAGAAGGAAAACAGGTGGAACCCGTGATTTTGACTCATGATCTGGGGGGTCTTTAAGAAAATGTTGTCAATGGTAATTCGCTTATAAGTAAATAGAACTCGCTTATAAGAAAATGAACTGCAAACCAACTCTCTTGTATGACATAATTTTCTTATATCCAAGTTTCCATTGCGGATGGGAGAAAAAAATTGCTTGCTTATAACCGAGTTTTCTTATAAGCGAGTTTCTTATATCCCAGTTTTGATCATAGATAAGAAAGAAGTTCGGCAGGGAATTTTTTTTTGCTTCATTGTAAGCGAGTTTTCTTATAAGCGAGTTTCTTATAAGCGGATTCGGCTGTATATATATTTTTTTTCGGATTCATTTTTTTCCACTAAGTAATGAGGGGAAAGAAACATGTTTTTGAGTGCCTTTCAATTTCGTTGAAGGTGGGTAGAGGGAGTAGTGAGACTGTGACGTATACATTGATGATGTATTTACAAAGGTCATGAAGAGGACAATTTTTTTTTTATTGTAACGAAGAGGAACCACAAATGACTTTACTATAGGAGTTTTTTTAAATTTTAATTATAACCCAGTTGTTATTATGGGTGGGTGGGGGGAGTGGTGAGACTGTGACGCATACATTGGTGACGTATTTACAAAGGTCACGAAGAGGACACATTTTTTTTTTATTGTAACCGAGGAGCCAGTCCTGTGGGGAACCAAAAGTAACTTTACTATAGCAGGTTTTTTAAATTATAACCGAGTTGCTACTATCCGAGGTCTATTTAGTAATAAAACAGTAGACCTTTGGCCGGGAACCAGTGCTTTCCTTTACTGTAACCGAAATTTCTTATAACCGAGTTTACTATAAACGGGGAGTACTGTACTACTACTACTACTACTACTACTGGTACTACTACTATTACTACTACTACTACTACTACTACTACTACTACTACTACCATCACTACCTTGAGTCTATATTTTAAACATGTTTGATTGACCCAGACAAATTGTTTGTAGGTATTGAAACTGTTAATATTATCCGTGAAGTCGAAGCATTATGTTTGTATAAGTTGTCCCAAACGATTCTGAATTTAAATAGCAATCACGATTATCTCAAAAACGTATGGAATTTGTTGGAAAATGCCAGTACCATTCACATTATTTCATCAAAATCTGTCCACGCCTATATTATACAATTACAGTCACGGTCAATGTACGGTCTTTGATTGTATTCAATCAATAATTCCACTTATCTGACACAGTAACCATTTCCTGGTAGATACCATGATCTTCTGTAAAGTTTAATCACAATAGGGCTTAGCTCTTGACGGATCCTCTTCAATCGCAAAGACTTGAACAACCAACAATGAAAGTCTACAGTCTACAGTCGTTGATCGATGTCAATACGATTACATGCAATGTTTTTAATCTGAAGTTGGCATCTTTGTCATCCGTTTTGTTCGAACAGACTGAGATCCCAACCAAATCCAGAGAAGAACGTTGGAACTGCTCAGTGTCCAGCTGGTCAAGTTTCAAGGCTCACATGGCCTGCAATGCGGTCACTCAATGTCTGGACGGCAGAGATGAGGAGGACTGTGGCTATGTTCGATGTCACCAGGAGGGCTTTCAGGTCAATGGTCGGTGCTACAGCCTGAGGAAGTTCTATCAACATAGTCCACGCTATTTGAATCACATCGAAGGCTGTGCTAAAATAGGGGCACAGCCAGCCAGTCTCAACAGTGTGCAAGAGCACCAGGCTGTGCTAGGTGTCATGTGGAGAGACGTACAGTTCCCTGTGGCTCTGGGAATGTTCTCTCCTACAGTGGCCCTTCCCAGCTAGTAAACAGTGTGTGTGTGTGTGTGTGTGTGTGTCAAAGTCAAAGTCCAAAAAGTTCATTTTCAGATGGAACATTGAATAAGCAATAATGTTTTTTTTTTTTTTTTTTTTTGTTTGCTTTTTTACATCAAGCCATCTATAACACAACAATTAAAGAAGGAAATAAACATGGGGGCAAAAACACACACATACAAAAACCAAACCAAACAAAAAAGCATTAATAAGTTCATGCTCGCACACCCCCGAGTACTCGTATACACACACACACTCTCTCTCTCTCTCTCTCTCTCTCTCTCTCTCTCTCTCTCTCTCTCTCTCTCTCTCTCTCTCTCTCGCTCTCTCTCTCTCTCTCTCTCTCTCTCTCTCTCTCTCTCTCTCTCTCTCTCTATCTATCTATCTATCTATCTCACATAAGCAAACATCTACAGGCTCAAATGCATATATACATATATGATAAGATAGCAAGGTACACGGGCACATTAATATTTCGAGTAATTTGCAGTATGATAGAGGATCAAGATGATGATTCAGATCATTAAACTGCATCATATGAAACATGATATAAATAAAATTTATAAGAATCTGATCAAGAAACCAACAGATCAAATAATTAAGTTACCTTGTTTGTCACACAGTATAAACTTGATTAGAAGACATGGCTAAACTTAATACTGTATCAATCACTAAATGGGTCTTCTTAAAAAAAATCACCATGGAACCTTAACAGGCAACCGTTACCGGACGTAGACCTTGCATCAATGGTAGAAAGGAAGCCACAAATACACTTAGAATGAATATGTGTTGTAAGCATCAACCTTTAATATAATTATGCTTACAAAACGTTAATATTCATGAGGTGAGCTTTTAATTTTTTTTAAAATACATTCCTGTTTTTTATGCATTCCAATTTTTTGGGTAACCGGTTCCATAAGTTTCCACCTGAATAAAGAAAACTTGATTTATATATTTATTGTTGTTTGGTCGAGAATGATAGTGAATGGCTATGTCTATGTTGGTTGGTTTCAAAAGTGCCCGTTATCTTTTTCAGAGCATTTCCGTTCACAACGTTATGCATACATATTGCTTTATTAAGGAAAAGTCTGTTGTGAAGTGTTAATATGTTTAGATTTTTGTAGTCATCACTTGTTAAGGAACTTGATTTTAACAAAATTAATTTAACAGCTTTTTTTATACATACGATGAACAAGTTTAATATTGGTCTGACTACAGTTATCCCACAATGTCGACGCAATATCAATGAATGATAGGATGCGGGCATTAAAAAAGAGCTTACGAGAATGAATATCTAAAAGTTTTTGATTTGAGTCAATTGGAATGGGGTTTTTTAAAAGACGTTTTCCCAAGTATCTGATCAGTCCAAGAGCGATCTTTGTCAACAATGATGCTTAATATTTTATGAGAGTCAACTTCTTCAATTTTGTTATTTCGTATATATAAAGATGGAAATTTGTTCATTTTTTTTTGCCGTTTTTGTCTTGTTGTTGTGTACATACATTTGTTTTTATTTGCATTTAAGGACATGTGATTTAATTCAGTCCAGGTGACTATATTTTCAATACTATTTTGAAGTTTACATCCTAGTTTTTCGGCATCAGAATCACTGGAGTGAACAGACGTATCGTCTGCAAACATTTCACATTTACTTGAAATAGAACAGGGTAAATCATTCACATAAAGAGAACATAAGAGAGGGCCAAGCACAGAGCCTTGAAGTTGAGGTACTCCATACTTGACTGACAATCGTGCTTAAATTGTATGATTATAACCACGGACTGCACTCGATCGCTCAAAAAGGATGACATCAGATTTTTATATTCTGGAGTTAGCTTGTAAAGTTCTAGTTTTCGTAGCAACAGAGAATGGTTAATCACATCAAAAAGCTTTTTCAAAATGTATGAAGATAATACCGTTCAATTTATTGTCGCTTACATTACAAAGAAGGCTGTCAATAAGCTGTATCAGTGCGCTATGGCAAGAATGGCTTTTACGGAAGCCAGGCTGGTCGCCATGTAATAAGTCATTTTTATCAAGGTGAGGGGTGTGTGTTTGTGTGTGTGTGTGTGTGTTTGTCTGTGTGTTAGAATGCGTGTGTGTATGATGTGTGTGTGTGTGTGTGTGTTAGTAGATCGCTCAATCTGTGCACTCGACAAGAACCACAAAGGCCACACTTTCAGAAAATACCTGGAAAAGTATCTCATTGATCGCCTGGGTACCCTCCAACCCATGGGCATCAATATGCGACCTTAGACCCCTGTCACTATGTGTGTGTGTGCGTGTGCGTGTGCGTGCTTGTGCGCGCTCGTGTGCGCGTGCTTTATGCACGTGCGTGTGGTTGTGTGTGTGTGTGCGTGTGTGATGATGCCTATGTTTCTCCCCCACCCCACCCCCTTTCTGTTTACCCACACACAATGCAGCCACTTGATTTTCACACTCACCTTTTTTTTCCTACTCATAACTCCATTCAGCTCTCTAGGTCTCTCTGTCTCTACCTGAGATGTGCTCACCTTTCCCATTTACCACAACACCCTCCCCCCAACCCACTCCCACCCTTGGCCTTATCCCTTTTAGTCCCAAGCCTTCACTCACCTACCTGTCACCGGCTGAAGAAGAACAAAAGGTGGAAAGCTCCCCAATGTTAACTCCCTCAGGTCAGATCTACCTCTTCTTTATTGTCTCCCCAATGTTAACTCCCTCAGGTCAGATCTACCTCTTCTTTATTTTCTTCCTCTACATTGTTTCAAGGCCTGGCAGTCAGTCACCCTTTTCAACCACTCCAGTCTCCATTATTGGTTAGGGTAAAATCATAACTGCTGCAGTTGTTTTCAGCTCCAGAGTTCAAAGCCCGGTCAAAATGAAGCTTCCATTCATCTTTAGTAATACGTATCATTATTAACATGCTTTTTTGGCTAATGTTTTCTAACCACAGACCAAAGCGATGAAGAGCACTTGAAAGAGCCTAACCGTTTTCCCCTTTTTGGTTGATTACAGTCATTTTCAGTAATGTCCAATGTGTCTCGATACACTTTTCTGTGTTGCTTAAAAAAGCAGTCATTATAGTCTTTTGTATGCCTTAGCTTTCTAAGTCGGGAGCCTAGCTGTCTTTTTTGTGTTAGAAACATTCCTTGTCAAACCAGGGAGACTTGTGTAACCCATTTAAAAGTTTAATTTCTTTAACCATGTCTCGAGCAGCATTTACCAAGGACTAATTAAATACCTTCATTGACTGCTCGACTGAGCTGTCCAATAATTCAGTTGCATGTATAAGATCTTCTTCAAACTGTAATGATTCCACAGCTCGACTAAAATATTGCACTTTATCAGGTTACCGAATTAGCTTTGTTTCCTTAGAAGGCATAATTTGTTTCTTGTGAATCTATTAACAGGGAGATTAGTAAAACCATGCATTTCAATGGTCTGATTAAATCCTGTCAGTTACATTTAAATGATCAATTATATCAGTAATGGAATCTCACCCTTGCATTATTCCCTCTATCAACTAACTATTATCAGGTCTTCTTACCCCTATCCACCACCCTCTCCCCCCCCCCCCCCCCCCCCCACCCACACACACACTCATTAAGATTTTTGTATACATCGCCTTTAGCTTAAGATGTAAAATCACATATAAACGATTCAACTTTTGTTCCTCCAATACATGCCAAGCCCACTCTCTAAAAACGCATAATTATTGTAACTCACACTCGCATGCACGCACGCACGCACGCAAGCACACGCGCACGCACACACGCACAAACATAATAACATCTAAGTACACACATTTTTAAGTCACCTATATAATTATGCAAGATTGTGATCACTGTTGTTGTACATGCATTCATAAATGCACTCGTGAAATTACATCGCAAAAAGGTTTAGCAAGTATCAAATTAATTCCGCTCGTTTAGAGAACTACATGACAGACTGGTGCCCCCAACTATTCTAATATGTCTCATAATGACGTAAATGTTAAGAACACGTGAAAAACACTGACATGATTTCAAACATTTGGCAGATTTTCCAACAAAACCATTGAAAACCTGAAACTGTCTGATGGTACAAAATTGATTTTCAATGCATAAACACATCACACGATGTACACACACGCTCGCACGGATACGCACGTGCATGCACACATACACCACACGCATGCGCACATGCGCATATATACATATACACACACACGCACACGCACGCACACGCACGCACGCACGCACGCACACGCACACACACACACACACACACACACACACACACACACACACACACACACACACACTCAGAACACGCGTGGACATGCATACAAGTAACAAGATTGACAAAGTGAGTGACTGGCAATATTTTTAAGTTTCAAGTGTATTCTGTAGTTGCAGTTTGAGGTGGAGCATTTTCAGTCTTGTTTCCAATTGTAAGAGGGAATTTGAATTTTTTTAATATGGTCGTCAGTGGACGTAGATCTTGAAAAGGTCGCAAAGATAGGCTGGAGCGTCTTTTGTAACGATTTTGTAGCAGAGGCAGGCAGATTTGTATTTGATTCTGTATTCAAGTTTGAGCCAGTGTAACTTCTCTAAAAGATCTCATGTGTGGTGCCGTTTCGGTGCTCTGAATACAAGGCGTGCAGCAGAATCTTTGAACACGTTGAGAAGGTTGGAGGGAGGTTGCAGGAAGGCCTAGAAGGAGGGCATTGTAATAATCTAATCTAATCTAATCTAATCTAGACATAATACAGGAAGTGACAAGTATCTTTGTGGCGTCTTCAGTCAGAAAGGGTCTAATTGAGCCAATGCGGCGGATTTTAAGAATGCAGGCTTGACTGATTCTGGCAATGTGTTGTTTCAAAGTTAAATCAGAGTGAATATGAAGGCCAAGATCACGAACGCATGACATAAAACTGATATTCGCACTGTGCTTTTATCAAAACATATGTTGCAGCTACAAAAACGTACTGATGCTGAGTGACCAAACATTAGGTTATTCTCTCCCCTACGATGGAGATATCAGTAGTGTTGTTGGGCCTCGGTGTGGTGTGTTCCATACTAAATACAACCATCCAAGTTTATTTGATGCATTTGACGCCATTGTCATGTATCCTTGCAAATTACACACCCGCAGTGAGCTGTATTTATGCGAGTACAACAACGACCAGTCTCCAGCACGATACAATTCCCCACAAGCCCCCGTCATCTTGGCTGAACTGAAAAACAAAGAGAGAAATGAGTTGACAGTCTGTCCTACAAACCACACTGTTCATAATTTTCTGGCTTGTGATTCCCTCAGCAATTGCTGGGTTCAAGACTCCCTCTCTTTTGGACAGAGCCCCGAATCCTGGGATATCCCATCACGCCTCACGTGTCCGGTGAACATGCTGTTACTTCCTCCTTCTTACGGCTGTGGGACAGGAAGGCAGAGAGTTCCTTACAGTCTGGTGTGTGACCATCGTCAGGACTGTGTGGACAACAGTGATGAGGACTTCTGTGTTCACCGGCCCTGTCCTCCAAATACTCTTAAATGTGGTTGGAGTGACCAGGTTAGTCTAAAACATACGTCTTTATGATTCATTATATCATCTTTCAATAATGAGTGAAAATAAATAAAGATGATACAGTTAACAAACATAAGTTAGTAAAAGTCATATAAACAAGCATTCCCTACATATTAATTTAATAGTGCATATAATAATAATACTATAGCGCACTCCTCAACCAAATGTGGAGCTCTATGCGCTTAACAACAACAAAAAGTAAAAGCAAGAAATTCAACAAAAACAAATAATCGCTCGCACACATGCAAATAGGCATGCACATACATCCCCACCCACACATACACACAGACACGCACGTACATACACATACACACACGCGCGCACACGCACATGCGCACACACACACACACACACACAGAGAATCGAGGAGTAATGTGGCCTAAAGGTTGTAATGTAGCTTGAAGAGCTGATTTAAAAGATGGCAAGGACTGGATATGGCGAATTTCGCGTGGTAAGGAGTTCCAAACTGGAACACAGAGAATTCTGGAATCAGAAGACATCTGCATACATTGAGAGAGAGAGAGAGAGAGAGAGAGAGAGAGAGAGAGAGAGAGAGAGAGAGAGAGAGAGAGAGAGGGGGGGGGGAGGTGAGGGAGAGAGAAGTGAATATTACGAGGGGTGCCTGCCAGAACGGTCTATCTCAAAAGGAATAAAGAGCACAGATGGGTAGTTCTGGCATTCACCCCAGGGAGAGAGAGCTTGAGAGAAAGAGTAACTTTTTGTATGCTGTCCCATCTTCTGAGCCATACAGTGGCGTTGCTCTCACGCCGCACATTCCGATTCCCAACTCGCAGACACACCCCGGCTTGTTCAGGTCGCAGAATCTGAGACCAGCAGTCCAAGGGGAACGATTCTATATTAGGCCATCAGGAGGCAACCAACCCAGGAGACACTGCGCCACTGCTGAGTCACTTCGGTGGTGTTCAGTACAGCCTGTTCAGGAAACCACCTACTAAGCCCCCTACTGACGACACTAATCTCTTAGTCACGAGAAAAAGAGTAAATTTTAGTTGTAGTAAAATACTATTTTATTTTTTTTTTTTTTTTAAAGGGGGGGGGGGGGGGGGGGGGGGGGGGGGGGGGGGGGGGGGGGGGGGGGTAATATACTCCTATACGAAGAAAGTTGAGATAGTGAGAAAGAGCGTGTAAGGTGTGTCTGTGTGTGTCTTTTCCTTTGTGCAAACTGTTTTTTGTTATTCCCCACTGGCATCTTTACACAGTGCTACAATGCTGCCAGTCGGTGTAATGGACAGAAGGACTGTGTGAATAGTGAAGATGAAACACTTTGTGAGACAGCTGACATAGGACAATGCCAATTTTCTCCCCCTGGTCCCCCTGCAGTTGTTGATTTCACAACCCCCAGGTACACAGTGCGTCCTTTAAGCCAGACAGACGTTGTGCAGGGGCGTAGCACGTGTCCAGAAACCCACTACCAATGCCCCAATGGTTACTGTCTCCCAGTGTTCACCAGGTGTAATGGAGTCTACGACTGCCCAGAGTGGCACGATGAAGCAGAATGCGGCAATTACCAGTGTGCAAAGTTTTACCGTTGTCGTAACTCTCAGACCTGTTTGCATCCATCTCACCTGTGTGATGGTGTGTACCACTGTCCACAGTCTGACGACGAACTGTTCTGTGACCTGCACTGCCCATCAGAGTGCACGTGTCACGGCTTAGCTTTGTCGTGTCCCCAGCTGTTTCCAGCAGACCTTTATCCAGACCTGAAATACCTGAAAGCTCGAGGCAGTGGGATGAAGATGGAACAGATGGTATCAAATATGATGCTGGTCTACCTCAACCTGGCCAACTGCTATGTTTCTGGTTTGGGGAATGTTTCTTTCCCCAACATGGTAGTGTTAGATCTCAGCGATAACCAGATCACCTCGCTTACAGACACTATCCAGAATATGCATAATCTACAAGTTCTATTTATTTCAAATAACCCTCTTTCCAACTTTCTGCGGGGCAATAGCTCGCATGAGGCTGGACATGGAACAATACTATTTGACGATATACAACTGTTACATCTATCCGGAATTGAACTTTCAACAATTGATGACAGAATAGGGAACATGTTCTCTAATGTACATATTTTGAATTTGTCAGGCTGTGGCACACATCATATAACAGAACGAAGCCTGCAGTTGATGGTAAACCTGCAGTCATTGGACTTCACAGGTTGTGCATTTGATGATATTCAGAAGGATGTCTTCAAAGACCTCAGCCAGCTTAGCGTGCTGTATGCTGATGAGCACAGGCTGTGTTGCAGTGCAGCTTTATTAGACAACTTTGACCTCAACAACTGTCATGCTCCTGTGAATGAACTTTCTTCGTGTAATGACTTGCTTCGTTCAACTGTGTATCGAGGTGTGTTGAGCACACTTTCTTTTTTCGCCATACTGGGCAATCTGGTCAGCGCAGCATTTCGTGTAGTGACCATCAGAAATGGAGGGGTGTCTGGTTTCACTGTGCTGGTGGTCCATCTCTGTGTGTCAGACCTTCTGATGGGTTTGTACCTAGCAGTGATAGGAGTGGCTGACAGGATGTACCAGAACGTTTATATCTGGCAGGATGTGTCCTGGAGACACAGTGCTGTGTGTCAACTTGCAGGTTTTCTGGCGTTGCTTTCTTCCGAAGTGTCTGCTTTCATTATCTGCCTCATCACCCTGGATAGATTTCTGGTTGTGCACTTCCCCTTGAACTTCCTCAATTTCAGTAGCATCCAGGCACAGCTGGCTAGTGCTGTCTGTTGGACAATCGGTCTCTTACTGGCAGCTGTTCCCATCTTTCCAAGTCTCGCTCACTGGGAGTTCTACAGTCAGACAGGCATCTGCATCCCTCTGCCAATCACCAGGAAGCAGTTCCCTGGGCATGTGTACGCCTTTGCTGTGATGATTTTACTAAACTTGATTTTATTCCTTATCATTGCATCTGGACAAACTGGCATATTTTACTCGGTGCAAAGCAGCCATACATCGCTCATCCAGAAGTCTCAGAAGTCTCAAGACATCAACATTGCTCGTCGGTTGTTCACCATCGCCATGTCAGACTTCCTGTGCTGGTTCCCCATCGGTCTGCTGGGTGTGCTGGCCTCTCAGGGTGTGTCTGTGTCTGGAGAGGTCAACGTTGCCATGGCAATATTTGTTTTGCCGTTAAACTCGGCCATGAATCCTTTTTTGTACACCCTGAATTTGCTGATGGAGAAGCGGCATCAGGCAAAGGAGGACAGGCTTTTGAAGTGGATTGAAATTCAAGGATAAAATCAATTTAAATAGCAAGGGGCCTAAGCCTTATATTTGTATACAATTGTGTAATTGTGTTGCCATGTTCTACAGAAATTAATGTGTTGTCTGATCTGTTTATTTCCATGCCGTATTTTTATATATCAAACCACACATTTGCCATTTCATTGGAAATACCATGAACACAACGGTATTGTGAGTATAAACGCATTGCCTAGTTTTTGCACGCCTGCTATTATTTACTTGTATCCTCCAATAGCTGGGAGACTGCGATAAATAAGCATAATGATACAAGATGCCATAACACCTCACCCACCAGAGCAAAGAAATGTGTAACTCGGAAATTTTATTTTTACTCGTAAAATTCTTTATGTGAAGCATGTGCATAATTTGAAACCGTTTTAAAGTCTGTAATAAAATAGTTTGTAATATTTGAAAACAAATACAGCCACATACTAAAGTCCAGCTATCATTGTCATATGCATGGAAGAGAAATGCTAAAGATCAAAATCAAGATCGCATTGGGCATGGTCTCAACTTATCGAAACTGGATGGACTGGATCTCGACTTCAGCAACCCCATTTCCATTTTACACATTTTAACAATAAGCTATATCATACTTCAGTTGATGAGGAACGACCACGAGTGAGACGCAGTCATTTAATCACACTAGTGTTGGACAGTTATAATCCACAGATGCCATCAGCACGTCAGTAAGTCTTTCCAAAGATGGAAAACAAAACATGGACTATGTGTCCCTTCTAACTTTCGTCAACTACTATAATGACTTTATGATCGACCAATCATTGAAACTCTTTCATAATTCCATGGTTTCGGTTACAAGTTATTGCAAAGGTATGCACATGCATCCAATTTGAACATGTTATTACCATTTTAAAAGGTTTCATGTAATCGAATTCTTAACGCTAATCATGATCTTTTTGCAATGCGCAAGGGCTCCAGGCTTGGGCCAGCTAAATATCATTTTAAACATACAAGTCTTTTGAAGGGTCAACACTTAAAATTTGAAGCAGTGTTTTAAATCCTCAGCTTTTTTGCTTTAGTGGTCTGACAAAGTAACCCCTTGCATACATTGCAACTAAATGGACACCTTTCAACAACTTGCAAAACACGACATTGTGGCATCAGGAGCAGACACGGAACTCAAATATTACTTTACACATACAAATTTACAAAGGGTTAGTACTTAAAATTTTAAAGAACCTTTGAAATTTTCAGCATTTTTTTTAATATCAGTGTGTTACCAGTGTCGTAATGGAGATGAAATAAAATCTTTTTTTTCCAGTGGGCCTACAAAATACCCCTTTGCATACATTTCAACTAAATGGAGTTAGAACGACCACCTCACTGGGTACCTTTCGGCAATTTGCAAAGCACACCCATATAGCATCAGGAGCAGACACTGATCTAAAACTAAACAACTCACAAATCAACAGTGATGAACATCCAACAAACAATGCTGTCATCCGTACATCCATCATCAAGGACTGCATGTTATCAAAAAGCAAAAGACTGAACTATTCAGTAACTTATGCCACCATTCGTTTTGATATATCCCAAATCACTGAGGGTCATTTTTCAAGAAATGTATCTTCACGTTGTAGATTCGTGTTTCAATTGGATAAACAAAATGTGGTAATGCCGGACATCCACCAGGAAAAGATACACATTCGATTTCACCATCAGACTTGCAGCCAAAGGAATTATATCATGATTTATGAGAAGTATTTTCTGAAGAGATATTATTATGCAAAGGGTGACTTCAACGCTGAGAATCTGCTTAACTACAATAGGTTCAGGTGGACAGGCTGTGAGCCGCATTATGACCCCTTTACTGTCTACATTGTCAGGGAAAATGAGGTGTGGGTAGAGTTCCTGGTGACTGATTTCCGTGAGGATTACAGGGTAGCTATGACCATCAGTGCAGAACAGCACAGTCCTCCTGAACAGCGATTAGAGATCGGTTTCTTGTCACCAACCCTAGGTAAGTTGACACTGGCATCATTTCAGTTATGAATATAACACTATAACGTGAGACAGGGTTCTTTCACACAAACAACTGATTCGTTATGAAGATAAAAAAGTAAACGTTGACATTTGGATGTTGAAATCAAAGTAATGCATCTATTGTGGTGTGAATATGTGATGAAGAGCATGTACAGTTGACTGCTAGATGTGTACACACACATGCATACAAAACAACGGATATGTGTAACAGGTTTTGTGCAAACTCTGGGATTCAACCCTGAGTCAATGACAGACTTTCCTGCCGGGCCCATTGTCATGAATGCCACACTGAAAGTGCCCACCTCCCACAGTATACTACTCAGTGACCTCTATATTCAGACGGAACCCTTGTTCCATATCAGCCTTTATAGCTACAGTAGAGGACAGGAACGTCTTCTATGGGCAGTTCAGTGCTGTGCTGAAGAGCGTTGCTCAGCAAAACATGGATGTGACCAGCTGTATCCCTTGCCAGACATTTACAACCACATGGAACAGTTGCACATCAGGTTTGAAGTCATAGATTCATCCTGGAGAGATAACACAGTGCATACAGAATTTGCTGTGTTACACAGTGTGGAATATACTTTTCAGGGTTTCAAAATTATTTTCACATTTCATCAGGTAAGCTTGTCAGGGTGCTGAAAATAAGGACGACCAGCCCACATTATATATTATGTTGCATAGAATGTTGACCCACTTAGAATGTATACATTCTATGATGAGATTTAGAATGCATACATTCTATGATGTGAGTTAGAATGCATACATTCTATGATGTGATTTAGAATGTATACATTCTATGATGTGATTTAGAATGTATACATTCTATGACTGGTTCATAGAATTCTATGAAAATGAAACACAGAATGCATACTTTCAACAGCGAAATTGTAGAATGTGTACATTCAATGGACAAACTTATGGAATGTTGACGGGAACCTGATGTGTCATAGAATGTTGACGATTGTGCCTACCTTTACAAGTGGTTTGATACCTTGTCATCATGCACTCACTGGTTGAGAACCACTCAGGAACAAAGCGCTCATACGGCTGAAAAGCATGAAGCGTCATCAATATATTTTTTTTAACTGTTCACAAAATGTACCTGACACATTTACAATGGTGTTACTTGAGCAGTGCAAGAAGACTTTCTACAAGAGAATGGTTGTCCTCTTTGCACCAGATTGAAAGTCCTCAATAAAAGCAAACCAGCACTAACTTAAAAAGAAATGGTAAACATTCTTGCTCAGCTTGAACCTTCACTGTGGACACTCTTTGCAGGCCGACATGCAGACTGAAGAGTCTTTCACAAGACAAAACAGCTGTCTTTGCATAGGCATTGTCTATCTCCCTCATTGGGGGAAAAAGTAAATCAGCACATTATTTTCTTTTATTTTTTTTTTTCAGAACACAGAACAAATCGTAAAGTTAAAGTAAACTGAGTTTGTTTCTGGGGTTCACAAATACAGACATTGGACACAAAAACGTTTTATCAAAGCAAACTATTCTGCAATTCTAATGCACCAACTTTTTAGTCCTTCAGACTAAGGTAACGGCGCTCAGCTTATAACTGAGATTTTATATTCATTTATAAATATAAAGGTCCTTCCACAGTGGGAAGGTTTTCCCTGTTGTATATTAGCAAATATCCCCCAAAGCCAAACCAGCACTCGGATAAAACAATAGAAATAAGAATCTTAGGTAAAAAGGTGAACATAACAATGGAACATTGTAACTTAGGAAGATTGCTATGTTCACCTTTTACCTAAAATTCTTATTTCTATTGTTTTATCTGAGTGCTGGTTTGGCTTTTTGGGATTTTTGCTAATATACAACAGGGAAAACCTTCCCACTGTGGAAGGACCTTGATGTTGAGGTGACAAATCCCACATGACTTGGGTAAGATCCCAATGCCGTGTTCACTTGATGAGATCCTCATGGATCGAAACAGCTGTCATTTGAGTAAGTAAATGTTCATTATTAGGATCATTTGCGCATTGTTGTTCCAATGTCTGGAGACTATTTTGTAATTCTAAGAGCTCATTTCGTTTACTGTGCGCTTTATGTTTTCCAAAATCTATGCAATAATTTTTAATTTTCATTTTACACCAATCCCATTGCTCTCGATGATTTGTAAACATCAGTTTGCTTTCATTAACCCAAATTCCTAATAACTCATTCATTTTGTTGGTAAATGTTGTATCTCTAAGGTGACTATTATTAAATCTCCAGTAACCCGGCCCTCTTACAAATTCGCAGTTATTCATTTCCTAATAATCGCTCTATGGTCTGTATTTGCTACGGACAGTATGTCGCATGACACACATGTCTCCACAGCTCCTTGATTAACAAAGTAAAAGTCAATACGACGAGCTGTAAAGGGGTTCTGCCTGCACCAAGTGTAAACTTTTTCTTCTCCGTGAAATACTCTCCAAACATCTAACAACTCTTTATTAATAACCAGTTCGTTAAATTTCTTTATCTCTTTTTCACCGTGTGGACCTCCCGAAATTATGTCAAAATTATTACTTAAAACCGAATTAAAATCTCCCATACAAATTATTTTCTTTGATTTATATGATGACAGAACGCCTTCCAGCGTATTTAAAAAAGCGCATTTCTCATTTACTTCGTTTGGGGCGTAAACATTAACTATAACTATTTCTTTTTCTTCTGTTTTTACTGACACTACAATAATCCTATCTAGCCTTCTTTCCAGTTGAACATTCCCTTTCAGCTGTTTTGAAATAAGTATTACTTGTCCCTTACTGTGTGCTGTTCCACTGCAATAAAATAACTTACCTCCCCACTGTTTTTCCCAGATCTCAGCATCGTTATTACTTATGTGTGTTTCTTGCAGACAAATGACGTCTAGCTTTTGTTGTTTAAATAAAGAAAACATAGCAGTTCTTTTACGTTTTGTTTTCAATCCACGTGTGTTCAAAGACATTATACGAAGTCTATCCATTTTGAAATTTTACTGTTTTGGTTATAGTTCTCTCGGTTGTTGTTTTTCCTCCACCTACCCCTCTCCTGTCTATGTGTACCGACATAAACTGCAACATCACAATCAAAGACCAATGACCATAAACATTTGCCTTGTCCGTATCCGTCATAACTGAAGGAGAAATTATCATAAACATTATAAACATCATATATAGCCAAAGATATAAACCTGCAAGAAAGAGGCTTATGAAAATCATGCATACCAACATTATCCGTATAACCAAAGCCATTGTCCATAAGAAAATGCCGTATTCGTTTCCGTCCAGTTTCCCACTGAGGAGCTGACACGTCACTTCATTCTCCCTCCTCTTCTCTCTAGTCCTTGTCCCTCTGACGTCGACTTTTGTCTGGCTGATGTGGGGGTGTTGCATCATCAGGAAGGCGACGCTTGGTCGAGGCAGACCGTGAAGTGTCAGAGGGGAAATTCAGCACAGACTGGCCCTTCAGGGCTTCTTTAGCTGAGTTGTTGGATCTTGTATGCGTTCTGCCCCTGCTGTTCCTCTTCGGCTTGGCTGAGGCTGGCTTGGCAGGAGTGCTAGAAACAGTGGACACACTGGGAGACCTCGAGCTGTGAGACGAGTGCCCGCTGGCCGTCTGCCGTGATGGACTCTGGCTGGTACTGGTGTCCCTGGATCCTTTCCTGCGGCTGACACTCTCATTTGCCTGTTTGTCCTTGTTGTTGTCTTTCTTGGTGTGCTTTTTGTTCTCCCCGTTGTTGTTGTCCTTGTCGTTGTCGCTGTTGTTGTGCTGAGAGGTCTTCCTCTGCATGCTGCTCTCCCTTTCCATGACAGGCGTCATGCCACACCGCTGGTCACCCGCTCTGTGGCCGTCCTTGAGGCATTGGCGACACTTAATTGGGTGGTCACATGCTGATGCGTTGTGCCCCTTGCCCAGGCATTTTGTGCATTCTTTTCCAGCCGGAACAGTTGCTCGTTGCTCTTTGTGGAAGATAGAAGCTTTGAAAGGCCCTACCTCCAGAAATCTTGGGAGGGGTACTGTTGGGATATCTGTGTAGAGGAAACGCCTACCCGTTTTCCAACGAGTAAGCTTCCCGTTGGAGTCTCGATCTCTCTCAGCGATAAGTTTTGAGCGGACGTTTACTTTCAGATTTTTAACCGAGTGCAGTATGTCCTCGTCGGAAAAGGAGAGGGGCACATTACTGATGGTGACTCTCGTTGCTGGCACCTCTCGCTCCTCTCCATCAGGGGAGGAAACCACGAAAGGATTCCTGTCCTTCACCTCCACCAGTACCCCCCGAATAGCGAACCCCTGGAGAAGAACCTTATTCCTTGCTTCTGCCGTGCACGGATAAATCCTCCATAACCCCCCTATTCTCTGCGCTCCCTCCACCGACTCAAAACCGCTCGTCTTTTCTACGGCGGAACAAATTTCTGCCGTCGTGAATGGTTTGTCATCAAAGCCCGGTAATTGACTGTTTAAAATAAACGCTGGCAGCACTCTCGCCATGTTGTTGACTAACACACAACAAATAACAAGAGGTATGGAACAAAAGAAGAAGAAAGGAGTGGTGATACAAAGCAAAGCACAGCCACTATTACAGAATAAAGTAGCAACACCCTGTTTCTAAATAAAGTGTTGAAGCCGTCAGCTTACGTTGTACAAAAGCACTGTGTCAAACTAAAAGGGGAGATAATGTTAACGCTTAACACTATGACAGTCTACACCGCACAGTACGAAAACAGACGTCCCCGTTCAGCACAATTCCGTGTTAAATATCAATCACATATCAGTACTGACCTGGAACTCCGTGGACAGACACAATACAGAAAACAACAATAATAATAAGGATACAAATTGCTGAACACTGTAATGTTGAAGTAAAGACTGGCGTACGTCCAGCGTTGCACGCAGCAAGCACTCCAAGCAATCAAAAGGGCACCAATTTTCCGTTGTCGACGTACCAGTTTGAAATTTAGAGATTCATCAAAATTCTCGAAGGAACACAAGCACAGAATTGTTTAAGAACAAAAGGAACTCTGCTGGAAAAAACCAAACCGATACACACATCAACAACAGCAAAAGCAAGAGATAGGCAACATAACACAGTTCGAGAAGCAGGCTAAGTTGAAGTGCACATAGACATGATGAAGTGAAGGCGAAAGAGAAAAGAAAAAAAAACTAAGTCAGAAAATCCGTGTTCTCGTGCAATGTCGGAGCTAAATAAAAATGCGACCACTCGCCGCGAGCTACACTGTGAGTCTCTGGTCTTGATTCTATTGTTCGATTATAAAGACATTTGGACAGAAAGGTTTTATCAATTTGTTTACTATATACAGAAAAATATATATATATAACACGAGAGAGAGAGAGAGAGAGAGAGAGAGAGAGAGAGAGAGAGAGAGAGTCAGAGTCAATAACCATTATTAGCTTGTAGTAATCGTAGCGTGTGTGTGTGTGGTAGCCCCATTCCACTCCGGTAAAGCTGGCAGACGGTTTCTGGAACTGCTCAGTGCCCTATTGGCCCCGGTTCCGTCCACACCTGGCCTGCAATCTGAGAGTGCAGTGCTCCGGAGCAGAGGACGAAGAGAACTGCAGACAACCCACTTGTGGACGTGGCGGCTTCATGGTGGATGACCAATGCTACGTCCTGGTCAGGCCTCATGAACCACTGACCCACGCCCAGGCCAGGCAGGGGTGCAGAGACCTGGGAGGTCACTTGGTGATCTTGAACTCTGCGAAAGAAATGGAGGCATTGGAGGAGGTGATGTGGGCTAGAGGCAGAAAATTCGACTTCTATGTTGGGTTGAGACAGGGCTCGTACATTTCTCACCCCATGTAAGATGAAAGGGTGCATGACCTTCCCTCATTATTATTCGTTGCTCAGTCCATCGAAATGAATCTTGTGCCTGGTTGTCTCACGTGGCTAACTGTTGTGTTGGATTATCTGATTTGTCTGCTTATTCTTGTACTGTATCAGGGCCTTCATCTGTTTTTGTTATGTTGTGTTCAGTTATGTTAGTGAGGTCATTTTGGGTGATCTTGTTCTAAGAGTTTTTGCCTCTGCATCGATTTCTTGACTTTGGATTTAATATAAATTCAAATTCAAACTAACAAATCGATTTTTCGGTAGTGTATAGTGCATGCTGTTGACTGGATTGAAAGCGAGTTGTACCTTTTGTCATGTCAAAGCTTTCCAACAAACTGTTCGGCATTTGCAAACATTGTTCACCATCTTGCACTGGTCGTATTTTGCAACAGAGGTGAATGGATCAAAATGTCATTTATGCAAGAACGTCTTTAAAGTTTATAATATTATGTAGCCCACATAAGTATGTAAAAGGAATGGTTCGTTTGTTTTCTGAAGCATGTTGAAAGTTGCTTTTTCAATGTTTGCTTTCCTGTGTCTCAGGTACAATTTTGTACTCAATCACGAGGACGGCTCTGTAGCTTATTCAGTTCCGGTTTTTGATGAAGGTTTGTAAATCTCTCTCTCTCTCTCTCTCTCTCTCTCTCTCTCTCTCTCTCTCTCTCTCTCTCTCTCTCTCTCTCTCTCTCTCTCTCTCTTCGGTATTTCAGCTTTCAATAGAGTATATTAAAAGTGTAATGTCACCCTTAAAGATAATAAATATATTAACTCTACTTTTTGTGCTAGGAAACTTTTTTTCCATTCACAAAGCTTACACATAGCTGTATTACATAGCTGTATTACGTTAAAAATTATATTAGTTGAGAACAAAAGTCCCCCTAAATGTTGTAAAAGATGGGACATGAAACTCTCAGTAAATCATGATTGGAAATTCTGTTTTTGGTATGTCCATAAGATACAAGATGTCAAATTAAAATGGCTTCTGCTGAAAATATTACACAGATGTTTAGGCACAAATATTATTTAAAAAGAAATTGGTGTCCGTAGCAACGATAAAATAATGTAATTTCTGTTTCTTAAAAAAAGATAGTATCGACCACATATTTTGGAAATGCTCACACGTTAAGACTTTTCTGGAATGCAATCACTGATGGTTTTAAAGAAAAATGTACCCATGCGAAACAATTTTGTCTTGAATGAATCTCTTATACTAATGGGCTATGATATTAAAAAAATCTAAATCGATACGGTTTTTCATTTTATTCTACTATTGGCTAAGCAGTATATATATATATATATATATATATATATATATATATATATATATATATATATATATATGTGTGTGTGTGTGTGTGTGTGTGTGTGTGTGTTACCGTAAATATGTGAACTCAGTAATTACATGAAATTCCTAAATTTTTCAGTAATTTCATGAAGTTACTGTGACCCCCAGTAATTACATGAAATCACTACAAAAATCCTAGTAATTTCACGTAATTACTTAAATCTGAGCACATGTTTTACACATATTTTACTGACAGCGTTTCGGTAAATTTGTGTAATTCTTTTGATTCAATATGACCCCCAGATTAACCCCCTGAACAAACTAGATGTGATTGCTTGAGATGTTTTGTGCCATCCCTTTGAACCATTTGAACCATTTGAATGGAGTTGTGTGATACTTTCTGCAATTAGAGTTCACCAATTTCAGAGGAATGGGTTATGACTGATCAAAACAGACTGTTAATGAACCATCTGACGTTTGAACCAATTCTATTTCATCATTACTTGTAAGATTCTACAACAAAAGCTGATTTAAAACTGTTCACCTATTTCTTATTCAAAAACTTTTGAACCTTTAGCTTTGAACCACATCCACCTGATTGTGATGTGTGAGTTTCCTTGCTAAAAGTGTTCACATGTTTCTTGTTGTTGTACTCTAGGGTGAATCATACACATTACTATAGGAATACTTCCCTTTTGGTACAATGCTACGAAAATTTGAAGGCAAATGTTTTGCAAGATAATCTTCTATTTTAGAGGATGACACACGCTGTTCGACGACGCGTCCATTGTTAAACTAACTCAAAAGTAGAGAACTCTATGAGAAGTCGAAAGTATCTCAAACAGATTGCTGAATCACCTTTTGACCCACATACGTTCAGAAGCACGTCCAATAAAATTTATTTCTCAAACAAAATTATAAATAGAAAGCCAATAAAAAAAAACATATGCACAGACGCCCTCCCCCCCTCTCTCTCCACACACGTGACCCACGAGACATGAACGTGCATGTTCTTGGAATTTGATTGGATTACGAGAATGAGCAATGCACCGTCTCCTTTCACAATCTTATAGAGTCCGTTATTTTTGTGTTATTTTAACAAGGGAAACAGAGCGGAACAGCGTGTGTCATCCTCTAAATTAAAAGGACATTTCACAAAACATTCGCCTTCAAATTTTCAGAACATCGTACCAAAAGGGAAGTATGACTGCATATTCGCTCTACACTATTGTTTAAAGGACTGTGTTGCTTGCTACCAAATTAACATTGTGTTTTGAACCAATTCACCAATTTTGATAACATCTCAACACATTGTCTATGATGCTGATGTGTGGTTGGTTGCTTTTTTTACATATTATATACTGTAAATTTTAATATAGTTTGCAAATGTAAGTATTTGATTACCAGCCACGAACGAAGAGAGCGAAGCTGGTAATGTTTTCAGTGCATTCTGAAGCCGACTGACTATCTGACTGACTATCTATGTTAACATGATAACGTTTGAACGAAGGGATCTAGGACGCTCAAATTGTGCATGCGGATAGGTACTAAGAATATGTAGGCCAAGTTCGAAAATGAAGGTAATAGGTAATGGGTCACTGGAGCCAAAAATGCTGCCGAACACCTGACACGTTAACGGAGGGACCTAGGATGGGTAGGTACTTAAGATATCTAGGCCATGTTCAAAAATGAAGGTAATGGGTCAAAGATCAAGGTCACTGCACCGAAAATGCTGCCAAGCACCTGGCATGATTACGATTGAACGGAAGAACCTAGGAGTAGGATTCTCAAATTTTGCATGCAGATTGGTACTAAGAATATTTCGGCAAAATTTAAAAAATGAAGGTCGTAGATAAAAGGTCAAGGTCATTGGAGCCAAAAATGCTGCTGAACACCTGGCATGATAACAGAGGGACCTAGGACGCTCAAATTTTGCATGTACCAAAGGTATCTAGGCCAAGTTAAAAAATGAAGATTATAGGTAAAAGGTCAAGGTCATTGGCGCCGAAAATGCTGCTGAGCACCTGGCATGATAAAGATTGAACGGAGGGACCTAGGATGCTCAAATATTGCTATTTATAATAACCTGAATTTCTCTTTGGGAGATATTAAAGTATACTTGAACTTGAACTTGAACTAAGAATATTTCCGCCAAATTCAAACATGAAGGTCATAGGTCAAAGGTCAAAGCAAAATTTAAAAATGAAGGTCGTAGATCAAAGATCAAGATTACTGGGGCCAAAAATGCTGCACGATAACGTTTGAACGCAGGGACCTAGGACACTCAAAGTTTGCTTGCAGATAGGTACTAAGTATATCTAGACCAAGTCCGAAAAACAAAGTCATAGGTCAAAGGTCAAGGTCACTGGACCCGAAAATGCTGCCGCATGGCTGCGGTGGTCTAGCGTCTTAACGCTCTAGTTTTGAGTCTATATTGTCTTACAATGTATATTTTGCTGGCATGTGATTGTTATTAGTTGTAAGAATGTTTCAAATTGTATTGCATTTTGCAAAATACAGATATTGTTTTATTCTGTTTGTATCTTGGCCTACTTGTATGGGTTTGCAATGTAGTCTAAGAGTTATACAATATATAATACTAAAAGATACAACACTTAAAACTTTGAGCGCTTCCATTCCTTCACACACACATCTCAAAGGGTTGGAAGCAGTCAGGCATGTTTATCAAATCAGAGGAAGTCAAATTGCATACTGGGTATGACAATTTCGTTCAAATTTAGCCAAGGAAGTGGCGTTTAGTAATTTCATGAATACCTGGTGCCTGATTTAAGTAATTACGTGAAATTACTAGGATTTTTAGTGATTTCATGTAATTACTGGGGGTCACAGTAATTTCATGAAATTACTGAACATTTTAGGAATTTCATGAAATTACTGATTTCACATATTTACGGTAACATAATAGACTACATAGTGTAAAATAAATGATATACAACCAAGAACATTAGTCTTTTTGAAAACAACTACATTATCGATATAAAATTGAAGAATATAATGCAAAGATACGTATGGAACATTCACAGTTTGTTTTGAAATGGGCAGCATAGCATAATTATACCAGCCATCGTTATGCCTTATTATATGCCAGCCTTCGTTGATGTCTATTTTTGTGTTTTGTACTTCTACTGTATCATGCACTTGAAGCTTCAAGCTTTCATTTAGGATTAGGTTTTCGATTTTGTGGTCAGCTTACAACTCTGAGTGATACATACGTTGTCGTTAGGCCCTGTGACTGGAAACACTCAGCATCTTACGTGTGTGAGCTGTCATCTTTTTCACAAAGTCGACCGAAGGAGAGCCAACCCTTTGACCCAAACGGCCCTCCCATTGCTCTACCCAATTTAACAAGCACCTATGCCTTCACCACTCCCCACCCATCGCTGTTCTCTCCTTGCCCCCACCAGCACTGGACTTGGGCGTTTTTGGCTTGTGACGTCGACAGCCGTTGCTGGAGTAGAAATGACGTCACGTCTTTCGCCTGGGATTCTCCCTCTTCCTGGTGGTGTGACGCACCCGGGACGTCATTTCCGTTTTACTTTTCCTGCGGAGTGGTGGAGCAGCGAGTGCCTTTCACTGTGGTGTGTGACTCTCGTGAGGACTGCTTTGATGGTACTGATGAAGGGTTCTGCACCTACCGGCCCTGTCCTCTGCACGCTGTGCTGCAGTGCGGCAACAATGGACAGGTCAGATGACTCACAACTTGACCAGCTCGTTTACTCATAGTCCAAAGTGAAATAGGATAATGAAAACATTCAGTTAAAAAGTGCATAGAATCCATGGTCTTAGATCAAACAAGTGTACTATTTGTTCCAACTAATTTTTGTAGAGACCTATGAACGTATCACACCCGTCACCTCTCTCTCTCTCTCTCTCTCTCTCTCTCTCTCTCTCTCTCTCTCTCTCTCTCTCTCTCTCTCTCTCTCTCTCTCTCTCTCTCTCTCTCTCTCTCTCTCTCTCTCTCTCTCTCTCTGTGTGTGTGTGTGTGTGTGTGTGTGTGTGTGTGTGTGTGTGTGTGTGTGTGTGTGACAGAGAGAGAGAGAGAGAGAGAGAGAGAGAGAGAGATAGAGAGATATGAACAATGTTTTGTTTGATCTGGGCCACATACTCGTGTCATTAACTTTCAGGGGACAGTGGATTTAGATCAACACAAACATAGCATAAAAATAGAGGGTTTATGTTTGCATTCCAAAGCAAACATGGGAGGATTCCCCTCTCCTACACCCCCCCCCCCCTAACATTACCTTTCTTTGTTGTGGCACTGAAATTTTTGCAAAATTAACCCGGTACCCATATGCTACCATTGTTGTTTTCTTGATGAAATTTTAAAAATAATCACCAAAAACTATATTGCATGTAGTTTATGAGTTACAATGTGTCTGTTCCGTTTGAATGTTACGTCAGTATTGCTGGATTTTCAGTGCTTGTCCATGGAGCAATGGTGCAACGGTCAGCATGAATGTACCAATGCATTTGATGAAGCAGATTGTGCGGTGAAAAGCTATATATCACGTACACTGTTATTGACAAAATATCAGAGTGAACTTTCCCCTAACGACTCATATTACTCTGACCGGAATCGTCATCTTCAGCCCCCAGCTGTGGTGATCTTTGACAAACAGATTTATGGCAGATATCTGTTTGAATCATTGCCGCCTTCTGGTGAAGATGACCACAGGGGTAACACAACAATATGTCCACAGACCCACTTCCAATGTCCTGGTAACGGTTACTGCCTGCCTGTCTTTGTCCTCTGCAACGACATGTTAGACTGTCCGGGTCATGAGGACGAGGCCCGCTGTAAAATGTTCACCTGTCCAGGGTTCTACCGGTGCCGGGGTTCCCGTGTCTGTCTGCATCCTGACCACGTGTGTGACGGGTTCCCGCACTGTAAGCAGCAGGATGATGAACGGTTCTGTGGTCACGTGTGTCCCTCCACGAGCTGCACGTGCCAGGGTCTGTCTTTTCGCTGCAGGAGAGAATTCAACACTAACGGCTTTCCTGAAGTGCGCTATTTGGATGCTAGCAACAGTGGGATGAAGCCATATCATCTGTGGAACAGTACCATGTTAATATTTCTGGCTCTTCAGCGTTGTGCTCTCGCTAACATGTCTCTTCCTCTGTTGCCCAACTTGGTAATTTTAGACGTCAGTTACAACGACATTTCCTTACTGACTACAGACATGTTGAGCCATGTGAAGAATCTGAAGGTGTTGGTGCTGGCTGGCAATCCACTGACTGAACTGTTTGAAGATAACAGATCCTCAGAACCACAGACTCAACTTAACCATTCTGTGCTGCACGTGCGCTATTCACTGACCCTGCTCAACCTGTCACGGAGTGGCGTGCAGCGGGTGACTGGCAGTTTGCCCACACCACAGCTGCAGACACTGGACGTGACAGGCTGTGACCTGCACCACCTCCCCCGTCACTGGCTCACCCCCCTATCCCTGTTACGCTCTGTTCATACAGACGACCCCATGCTGTGCTGTGCTGAGAACTTGCCTGCAGGCTTCAACCCTGAACACTGCCACTCCCCTCCCTCTCTGCTCTCCTCCTGTCACCGTCTGTTGGGGTCAGCCGCTCTACGTGCTGTGACTGTCCTCCTGGCCGTTGTAGCCTTGCTGGGCAATGGAGTCCACCTCTTCGTCCTCCTGCATGGAGATCAGCAGAGGAGGAGCGGAGCTGGTGTCTTTGTGTGTCAGCTGTCCGTGTCCAGCCTGGTGATGGGGGTGTATCTGCTGGCAGTGTGTGTGGCTGACCAGATGTACCGGGGGCAGTATCTGTGGGAAGACAGGGGGTGGAGGTACAGTGCCTGGTGTTCCCTGTGCAGCTTTCTCTACCTGTTCTTTGTGCAGGTGTCTGCCTTGATCCTGCTGTGTCTGACAGCGAGTCACTGCATTCACCTGGCCAGGCCACACGTACAGGTGTGGGCCACGAGACAGGTAGTCACCTCCAGCCTCCTGTGTTGGGGGATGGGTCTCCTTCTGTCCACCCTGCTCCACGTTTTCCCCTGGACTCTCCATCATCAAACTGGACTGTGTGTCCCTCTGCCCTTGACCGGCCCTCTGGGTGAAGATGACCACGCGCTACACGCTGTGATCACAGTGAACACGCTGCTGATGGTGCTGGTCATGGCAGGTCAGCTGTACATCCACATCATTATCCAGTCCAACCCCATCGTGTTTCTGGTCAGCTCTCAACGATCTCATCAGCTGGACTCTGCTCGCCGCACCATCCCCATCTCAGTGACTGAGGCCTGTGGCTGGTTCCTGGTGGATGTTCTGGTTCTACTGATGCCCAGATTAGACCTACGGCCTGCGGAAACCCGCTCTGCTGTGGCAGCCTTTGCCCTGCCATTCGCCATGACCATCACTCCAGTGCTGTATGGATTCAACGTGGCGTTAGAGAAACGCAGACACACCAAGATACAGCGAGTACTGCAACGTCTGGGACATGTTGCCAAAGCTGCAGCAGGCAGAGTGAAATAAATGTACACCTTAATGTCTTCAAAATAGCCAACGGGTTGTGTTTAAACATTATATTTATCTAAATATTAGCACAAGGTCAAGCCACAGATAAGTTAAACAAAAAGAAAATGTAATCCGTTTGGACTGAAAATAAATATTGATATTTTATTGTACACGTCTATGCGGTGTGTTAATTGTGTCACGGATTTTATCCTGTTAGGGTTTAGCGTGTAGTTCATGGTGTTGAAAAGGTTGTAATTGTTCATGCCTTTTGTATGCTTTAATTAGTCCTGGACCCCGAATGGAAATCTGTTTAACGTCCTCCTGTCTGTAACAGACACATATGGGACATTAGTAGATGTAAATATGGTGGGAACGATCCTGGAGGCGAGGCCTTGACACGAGGCGAACGCGCTACCACTGTGCCACTACACTAGGCTGATACATTAAGTATCAATGATGTCACATCCCATCCATTATTGTTAAGTTTACGCATTAGGTTACTGTTGCTGATGAAGATTATAATAAAGATTGAAATACCCACTCCATCACACATGCTACATTTATAGCTAGAACACAAATTTTAGGTTGTGGTAGCAGTGGTTGTGAAACCAGAGACAGGACCTTGTCACACAAACAGTAATTCAACGTTTTCAGACACACAGAAGATGACGCGAGTCACGCGATGGAATGGCTGGTGTCTTGTTCGCTGCGCGTGCAGAACAGATGTACTGTCAACCAGTCTGTCGTTTAATAATAATAATAATAATAATAAATAAATAAATCTTCTATTGCGCTATTCTCCTGACACAGCAGGACTAATCGCGCTTTACATGAAAAAGAAAAGAAGAAAAAATAAAATAAAAGTAAGTTTACCCCACTCACACAAATGATATTCAAAATACATGTACTTAAAATTATTTAGAAGAAAAAAAATCACTTTATCACACTCACACAACTCGCATTTAAAATACCTACATAAAACACGAATTATTTACACCAGCACCAGTACATACAAATACGTTTAATGCATATAGAGAAGCTAATTTGTTGTCACTTGACGATCAACGTAAACTAGACACTGCCAAGTATGTGACTATAAGTCTTTCATTATCTAATTCAGTGACAAATGAAATATTTCTTGATTCAAGAAAGGATTTTCCCAAAAGGGCACAGAATCTTTCTTACATGCAGCCCATTAAAAATTACAGATTTATTTAGGAAATGTGAGATCGATATTTCATTGATTTCAAGTACACCAACCATGCCTATTGTTCCTCACTGGGAGCATAATTCTGCAAAAATTAATATAGATTATACTACTCTGAAAAAAGACGATAACATCAATTTAATATCAGTAGAAGCAAAAGAACACCTCGAAAATACATATCCACATAATCTTAAGATTTACACAGATGGCTCGGTTTTAGAATCCTATACAGGAGCTGGATTTGTGATCCCTGATTTAAAAGTCAGAAAATCATTTTGTTTAGGAAAAGACTTTTCTGTATATACTGCAGAACTTTATGCAATTAAATTGCACTATCCTGGATAACTAATATGGATATTGCAATTTATAGTATTTTACTTTGTGTTGACTCGAAATCGGTTCTTTATAGTTTACAAAACTGGAATGCAAACACCAGAAGAGATTTAATTTTTGATGTAAAATATCTAATACATTCTATTATATTTAACGGAATTAACGTTGAATGTTGCTGGATTCCATCACACTGTGGTATCATTGGGAATGAACTAGCTGATAAATTAGCCAAAGAAGGTGCTAGTAGAAAATCATCAGATTGTTCAATAAAACTAGAAAAACACGAAATAAATTCAATGTAAGAAAATAGTATATATAATGAAAAGCTTCCTTCAAAATCTAAGATATTATTATCAAATCAAATCAAATCAAATCAAATCAAATCATCTTTATTATCTCATAACTGAGAAATTGCAGCCAGGTGCACATAAGAAAAACAACAACAATAAACACATTTATCAACAAAAAAAACAACAACAACAACAATAAACACATTTATCAACAATTAAAGAATATAAACTAATAACTAATAACACTGCAATATTGTAGTTAACAAACTGGACGAATACGAATACAAATTCAATCCCAAGGAGATGGACAGGCTGCTCAGCAAAACAATCACTCGATGCAGTGCATTAAGAGTTCAACAGATGAATTGATCTTGGTAAGAAAGTTTTCTGTGCTCTTATTTTCAGTTTTAGAGTTCTGTATCGACGGCCCGATGGTAATACTTCATAGTATTTTGCCAGAACATGACTGTTATCATTAAGAATTTTCCTGGCTTTCTTGACTACTTGTCTGTCATACAACTCTTGCATACCACTCTGCCTTGCACCCACAACTTTACTGCACACATTCACCATATCACTCAACACACGCTTACTTTTTACACTCAAGCTTCCATACCAACAGATAAATGACACAGTAAGAACAGATTCAATGCAACATCGGTAGTAGGTTTGAAGAATATCTGAACAGACACCAATATTCCTTAGCCTCTGTAAACAAAAGATCCTGGACTGACTCTTCTTATGTATATGCTCAATGTGTTTATCAAAAGTAAGTTTCTTGTCTAAAACTGTGCCTAGGTATTTGTACTCATCAATTCTTTCAACCGTTTCACCATCAATTTCCAAATGTGGCACTGGCACTGGGTTTCTACGAAAATCTACAAGCAGTTCTTTTGTTTTAACAACATTATGTTCAAGATCTTTATCTAGCCTTATCTACAAAATTCGATTGAACTCGTGGAGGACCAAATTTTCTAAAGATGTAGAATGCGATTGTGGTCTCCCAATATTAGTTCAACACATTCTTTTAGAATGTCCATTATTATCATTGTTATACAGACTATCTGGGATACAAGTTGCACAAATTGGAACTTTAAAAGATGTAGTTTACAGTCATGAAATGATCAAAATTGCTACAGTCATATCCAGCTCTGGAATTGCAAGATTACTTTAGTTCATGAGTTAATTAACTTTAATTTTGTTTTCTTTTTCACTTTTTTATTTATTTGTTGTTATTAATTTGTTAGGGATTTGTTGCACACGCACTCATATTCACATACACACACACGCGCGCGCGCACACGCACACACGCTTTTTTTTCTTGCTTTTTTTCTCCCCCCCCCCCCCCCCAGTCTAATATCACCATTGTGTGAACAGACTTTAAATTAAATCAATCAATCAATCAATCAATCAATCAATCTCTCTCTCTCTCTCTCTCTCTCTCTCTCTCTCTCTCTCTCTCTCTCTCTCTCTCTCTCTCTCTCTCTCTCTCTCTCTCTCTTGTTGCTTTTTTTAAAATTGTTTTATTGAACTTTTTTTTTCATTTCCACATTTTTCACAAGGAAGAAAAACAAACAAATAATAGGCAAAAATCAAATAAATACATACAGAAGACAAACAAACATATTTACACACATCTGTGCCGTGGAAGTCATTGAAAAATGTTATCACAACATCTTGAGGTAACAATTTATCATCACTATGTGGAGTAACTAAAAACAGAGAGCTCAACATTTCAAATTGTGAGTTTCAAGCTCTGAACAGGTATTACTCATCATATTTTAAAATGTTTAAAAAACAACAACAACAAAACACACCGAAAGTTCATATATATATATATATATATCAGACTAATCATTACTAGATATCTTATTAGTAAAAGTTTTATAAAATCAATTTATATCATTGAATATTGCAGTGAATGGAGCCCACCTGGCAGCAAAATCATTATACAATATGTTTTTGTGTGAAATATATTCTTCTATTTTGTATCTGTATTTCAGTTTTTTAACGTAAATTTTTAAGACAGGTATATCATTGTTTAACTTACAGTGGTATATGTATTCTTTTGCTAACAACAACATAAAATAAAAGATATGATCGATTTGTATATTTTTGTCAAATCCAACAATTGCAAGTGCTTCTGAAATACGTAAATTAAATACATTTTGACATTTATCATTCAATGCATCAGACAACTGAGACCAAAAACGTTGAATAATGTGACATTTCCAAAACATATGGTGGATGCCATCTTTTGTTGTATTATAAAAATTGCATAATCTCTCACGCCCATCTCTTTCAGAATGACATTTGTTCCTAGGCATCTATGTAGAATTCTAAGTTGTAACCATTTCATTTTAACATCTGCAGTTTTGTTTACATAAAAGAAGCATTCCTTCCAATCATTTTCATAGTTCATTCTTTCGTCCCACCGAGTACAACATTTAGGTTTTACATTGTTTTTCTATCAGAGTATCGTAATACAGTTTCGATCCTTTGAAAATGGATGTTATTATTTTTAAACAGAGAGCCATATCTATATACATATTGTTGCCAATGTTTATTCCTGATGTTTTAATATATTCTTGTGTGGCTCTTTTACATCCCGAAAAAGTCAAAAAGTTCATACTACTGTTGTATTTTTGCTTGAATTCATTGAACGAAATAAACTGTCCATTATCACGTACAAAGTTTGCAATATTATATACATTTTCATTAATCCATTTCTTACCAGCGATGTAACTATGACCTATTTGTATTCTGTTGTTGTAAAATACTGGTTCTGCTAAAATGTCACCGGAATTTTTACATTTTACTTTATAAAAGAATTCCTTATAGGCTTTAAATACCTCTGTCCAGAATGTATTTGATTTTGGAAGGGTTGTTATGATTTCTGGTCCATATCTTAATGTGACCGAGTGACGTGACGTAAGTCGTCCACTCATCACTAATTATTCATAGCCTAATCTACTGTCACAACCGTCACCGAACCATTGTGACGTCAGTTTATTCATAAACTAGGTGCTAGGCCTATGTTGTCTAGAGACTGACAATTATAACATTCTGATTGTTCTGTTCCATCCTCACATCCACTCGTGTGTGACGTGAATTTACTGTGTAAACAATGAAGGGGCACTTTGCATACATTCTGTTTAAAGGCCTAACTTGCTCATTACCATGCTTTCAATATTATTGATCTAGGCTTATACCATGCTATGGTGTAGGCCTACTTTGCACTATTTAATTCATAGGCCTACTAGGGTGTGTGCTAAGCCTAGTGTGGTGTTGTGTTAATACTGCTACTATAATATTAATAACTAAATAAGGCATTCTCTTTTGATTGAGTTTCTTGCTACTTCAATGATAAACTCTCAATAGGCCTACATTTGTCTTTAGTCAGTTTTCCACTTAAAACTGATCAGCCTACTTTGATGAGTAGTCTATTTTTAGTAACATAGCATCTGATGATGTCAGTGTTACAATGCTTGGTTTGGGTTAACTCACATGAACTCAAATGTTTGTGTACGAGTTAAGCAAGCATAGGGTCAGGTAGAACCGGCCTATGTTATGTTTCCAAACCCCAGCTAGGCTTGTGTCAGTGTCAGTTTAATTATGCTATTTAAGTCATGCAGTGAGCTCCTTCCACTGTTGTGACTGTCTATTACCTCATGTTATTTTAACATTGAGTGCTATGGCACAAGGCCTACAGTCATACCTAATCATTGTTATTTCTTGTTTATATTTATGCTTGTATATTTTGTATTGTTGCAGGAGCTTATTTGCTGCACTGTCTTTCTTAGTCTTTCTTAGTATTTCCTAGTACCCAAATAAACAAAAGCTAAACAACTGTCTGGTTTCCTCTATATGTTCCTGGTCTGTGCGGAGTGTGACTATCTTCACCCTCCAATCCTTATCCCTCATCAACTCCTCCCTATCCTTATCCCATACCCTTATCACCCCCATCACATTAATATATGATTAAGAACTGGATAGTTAAATAAAGCAATAGATTTCCAGTTATGTTTTGTTCTTTCTAGTTTTCTCATCCAAGTGAGTTTCAATGCCGTAGCAAAAGTTTTTAGTTCTGGTATGCCAATACCACCGTTAATTATACTTTTATGAGCTGTTTTCCTATTTATCTTGTCTTTTTTCTTATTCCATATGAATCTATAGCAATAGTTTTGCAATGTCTTAAAAAAGTCATCAGGAGGGTTAGGTAGCAAGATCCACAAATGAATTAATTTTGATAGGATCAATGATTTTAAAATTGCCACCCTTCCCAATGGTGTAAGCTGCCTTTTTTTTAATCCAGATTCTGAATAAATATCTAACTTCTGCTAGCTTGTCCATGTAGTTGATATAAACACACTGTTTAACATCATTAGTAAACCAAATTCCTAGTATCTTAAATTTTGGGGGATTCCACTCTAAGCCTAAGTGGTCCATATATTGAACTGGAGAATTTTTTCGGCTGCCAAGCCAGGTTACACTAGTCTTTTCACCGTTCATTTCTAAACCTGATTTAGTGCCAAATAATTTAACTATGGTTATACAGGTTTCAAATGATTTCTTATCACCCGTTAACAGAAATTCTGTATCATCTGCATACTGAGAGATTTTATGTTCAACATTATTGATCACAATTCCCTGAATATTTTCATTTTCTCTTATCATTATAGCAAGGATTTCAACACATAATATAAACAAATAAGGTGACAATGGATCTCCTTGTCTGCATCCTCTTTTAATTTCAAACCAAGTTGAAGCCTGGCCATTTACAAGAACACACGACTTAATGTTTTTATAGAATGTTTCAACCCATTGACAAATTTTGTCAATACTTTAAACATAAAATCCCAACTCACTGAATCAAATGCCTTTTCAAAATCCATGTTAACTAATAGACCAGGCAAGTTATGTTCTTCTAAATGCGCTATGGTGTCATATATCAACCTTATATTATCACCTATGTACCTATTTCTAAGAAAACCCGTTTGGTCTTCATGAATGAGTTTGGGTAAAACTATTTTCAATCTATTTGCAATGCACGACGAGCCAATTTTATAGACTACGTTTAAAAGGGATATTGGCCTCCAGTTCTTAATCAGATTTCTAGGCTTATCTCCTTTAGGAATACAAGTTATCATCCCTTGTCTTTGAACACAAGATAGCTCCCCTTTTTTAAATGCTGTATTTAGTGCTCTAACAACTAAATTCCCAACCTTGTTCCAAAAGAACTTTAAAAATTCAACAGTAAATCCGTCTGTTCCTGGGCTTTTTTTTATTTTTCATATTTTTCAGTGCTGAAGTTGCCTCTTCTAAATTAATTTCTCCTTCTAAGTTATTTGCTTCGTCTACTTCTAAATGAGGCATATCATTTACTAGTTTGTCAATTTCACCATCATCAATCTGTCTTGTTGCTTTCTTTGTTGTTTGCCTCAGGGCTGAGTGAAGAAAGGTGTAGCTAATTAGCTTATCTCATTACCCTGAATAAATAACATATTTTGTTCGTTCTCTCTCTCTCTCTCTCTCTCTCTCTCTCTCTCTCTCTCTCTCTCTGTGACGGTACTGGTTCTCCCATCCCCCTTTCTTCCATTCTGGCATCAACTGACCATGCACAACGCCTGTTTCTCATGTGGGGTGTGGCGACCAGGGCCTGTATTCACGTTGAGATAGCATGAGACTTAGCATGATGCTAACTTAGAAGCTCTTCCAAAAGTCCTATTAAATCCTACAGGACATTGGAAGAGCTTCTAAGTTAGCATCATGCTAAGTCTCATGCTATCTCAATGTGAATACAGGCCCAGGTTCTGTACTATGTCTAGATGGAAACCCAGGTATGGCCCGTGACTTGTGCTCATAGTGTACACAAGAGGTATTCTACAGTTCTTTTTCATCAAAGCATGTGCTATTCTGATAAGTTATCTCCTCCTTTCGTGCGGTGATGTCGAATCAAATCCTGGCCCCTCTCCGACAGCAGAACGGATGCAAAACAATGGACAGTCAAGCTACGAACAAAGCCATGCACACCCTTCCAGTAATGAGCAGTTTCAGACCTCAGCTCCTCTGAGCAACCTTCACAGAAACCTGTTTTCCTTGGCAGGGTACAATCATCAGTCTGATCGGTATGACATGGACACCATGGGCAGGATGGAGTCATGGTGTGGTGTTCTTCAACAGGACAATGACCAGTTAAAAGGAGACGTGAAATACCTATCCAATCAGTGCACTATCTTTAAAGAGCAATGTGACAATCTCTTTCAGTGGAAAGACCTGTTTCTGGAAGTGGCCCACATAATGGACGATCAAGTTGACAAACTTGAATCCTTCTCACGCAGAAACAACTTGCGTTTTTTCAACGTTTACGAAGGTCCACATGAAGACAACTCTAAGTGCATGCAGAAAGTGGTACAGCTTCTGAGCCGTTTCTTTCCTTCCAAGCAATGGACTACGGAAGATGTGGAATGGGCACATCGCCTGGGACAAAGGAACAACAACTACAATCGCCCACGACCAGTAATCACCCGCCTATTTCGTTGGCAGGATAAGCTATCGATTTTGCAGTCTCAAGAATGTAGGAAGGAAATGGCAACCACCCTGAACATTCGTGTTTCCTCAGATCTAACTGACCGCCAGAGCCAGGTGCTCAGAGATGAAAAGAATGCTGGCAGACATGCTTACGTCTGGAAGGGGCGCATGTTCTACAACAACAGGAAACAGCAGCACAATCATTCCCTTATGGAATACCCAAGAGCAGGGGATGTGGACAAAAGAGGGATTTCGACAACAATCCTCTCAAAGCCCCCAACAACCCCTCCAACCAGTCTGGTAACTCCCAAAACCATATACTCCCAGAAACAACCAGACGTCTGGAAACACCTCAGAGACAACAGCAGTCTCACAGTCGACAAGCTCAAGAAACTCCTCAGGGGCAACGTCAGTCTCACAGTCAGAACAGTAGTCTGCCATGGACAGCTGATATGAATGCTTTCCCCTGTCTTCAACGTCATGAATCAAAGAAGCAAAAGAAATCTCATGAGACCATTAATTTTTGTATGTCGGTGTGGGACAAGGAGAGAATTTGTCACCTGTAATGTTTGCCATGTTTTTGAATGATATGAAAGAGTTTATGTCCGGTGATATGACTGGCCTTGTTACTGTTTGTTGCAAGGGAAGCAAATGAAGCAGGCATCAGTGAATCTGATGTAGACATTTGTTGAAATTGTTTCTATTACTGTATGCAGACGACACTATCATTTGTTCTGAAACTTCAGCTGGATTACAGCAAGGTCTTGATGGTATCAAACAGTATTGTGACATTTTGAAATTGAAATTAAATGCTAAGAAATGCAACATTGTTATTTTTTCTAAGGGTAAGGTTAGACGTTTTCTTGACTTCTTTATAGGAACAGAAAAGATAGAGATAGTTCATGATTTCTTGTACTTAGGATTAAAGCTTAACTATAATAAACTGTTTTGTAGTAGTTTTGTTTTGTCTCTTGTGAATAAAATAACGTCACTTTACACTTGTCGTGTAGTTGTTTGCTTGTTGTATTAACTATAATAACAGATTTCATGTTGCACAACGTGACCTGTTTGATTGAGCTTCTCGAGCAATGTTTGCTTTGTTAACAAAAGCTAAGTTATTGATGCTCCCTGCAGACCTAATGATTGACCTCTTTGATAAAACTGTACTTCCAATTTTTACACACGGATGTGAAATGTGGGGGTTTGATATGAATGATATTATTCAAAGACTGCAACTAAAATTTTATAAGTTGGTTTTGAAAGTGCAACAATCGACTCCTTTCATGATATTTGGAGAGACAGGAAAATATCCCGTATCAGTCACTGTTAAATCCAGAATGTTATCAATTTGGTTTAACCTAGTGACACACCATCACAGTGCAAGTGATTATCATTTATTGTGTATAAAACCCTTTTGAGAATGTATGAATTAAATGTACACGAAAATAAATATATCAAATACATTCATACATTATCAAACGAAATTGGTTTAAGTAGTTTTTGGTTGAATCAAAATTTGCTTGATGTACATCCATTATGGTTCAAAGAGAAAGTGAAGAGATGTCTTAAAGATAGCTTCTTACAAGCCTGGTACATGCATGTTGATAATGATGAATTATATATGAACTATAGAATGTTTAAACCATCATTTGGTGTTGATCCCTACTGCTTAGTACTTCCACAGAATTATGTGTTTACCATTATAAAATTTGGAACAACTAATAATAACTTCCCAGTTAATAAATTGCGCTACGATAATATACCCAGAAGTGAAAGAAATTGCGAAAAATGTAACGTACATGATGTGGCAGATGAGTTCCATTATTTGTTTGTCTGTCCCTTCTTTAATACTGAAAGAAATAGATATCTTCCACGGTACTTTTTTGTGCGACCAAATGCGTATGCATTTAATGCTTTCTTTTCCTCGAAAAATAAGAAACTTTTGATTAAACTTAAGCACTTTGTTACAGTTATAAACAGTTCTTTTTGATGATTTGTATGGACAAAATGTTACATGTTTTGTTTTTTGTAATATGGTATAGGTATATTTGTCCTAGTTATCTACTTGTCGTTTTTCATAATATAGACATCATTCTGTTTTGATGTTCGATTGTTTAACTATGTGTGTACTTTGCTTTATTTTCTGTGCCCCAAGTGGGTATGAAATCAAACATTTGCCTTGCCTTACATGCAGTCTCTTTCTTTGTCCTTTTATCTTTCTTTCTACCTATGGTGTTTTTGTCGATCTGTATAACACCTGTGCCCGACCTATGTCATGTGCCCGACCTATGATCGACTAATGAGTCTTAAGTTTGTCTAGAATAACGTTGTTGATTTGGCAACATTTCTAATAACGTTCTAATCAGAAAAAATTATAGTAAACATGTAT
>CM065706.1:13920043-13952037 GCA_017654935.2 Phymorhynchus buccinoides
CTACAACGAAGAATGCGGAACGTCTATAAGATGGCAATAGTTCAGTGGCCAATGCGATAGAACGTGACTTTTATCATTAGCGATCTCCCTGGATTTTTTCGTGAATAACCCACCACCTCCCTACACGCCTACCGTTTTTTTTTTTTTTTTTCATACAACAAACACTAAACTGTCTTGGGTTTTGTTTTGCTTGGTTGTCTTGTTTTCTACCCACGATCTTGCTACCAGCATTCACGATGTTATTCAGAACACCCTTGGGTTTTACATTCAAGCCACCGTGTGTGTAACCAACACATGAATTGAAAATGTTTATAATAGGTTCAAGAAAACTGGTGTGTGTGTGTGTGCGTGGCCGTGTGTGTACCCCGGTGTACGTGATGTGTGTGTACGTCGATGCGCGTGTTTTGTGTGTGTGTGTGGCGTATTGCCTGCGCTGCTGCGCGCATGTGTGTGTGTTGTGTGTGTGTGTGTGGTATGTGTGTCAAAGAGTTTCTGATCGTAACTTCCGCGTCATATTTCCGCGGGGACTAATTGTAAAAAAAAAGTATACATGTTTACTATAATTTTTTCTAATTAGAACGTTATTAGAAATGTTGCCAAATCAACAACGTTATTCTAGACAAACTTAAGACTCATTAGTCGATCATAGGTCGGGCACATGACATAGGTCGGGCACAGGTGTTATACAGATCGACAAAAACACCATAGGTAGAAAGAAAGATAAAAGGACAAAGAAAGAGACTGCATGTAAGGCAAGGCAAATGTTTGATTTCATACCCACTTGGGGCACAGAAAAATAAAACAAAATAAATAGGTTTCCACACATAGATAAACAATCGAACATCAAAACAGAAACAAATTGATTTGTCTATATATGAAAAACGACAAACGTAGTATAACTTAGGACAAAGGATACCTATACCATATTACAAAAAACAAAACAGGTGACATTTTGTCCATACAAATCATCAAAAAGAACTGTTTATAACTGTAACAAAGTGCTTAAGTTTAATAAAAAGTTTCTTATTTTTTCGAGGAAAAGAAAGAAGGCATTAAATGCATACGCATTTGGTCGCAACAAAAAAAAAAAAAAAGTACCGTGGAAGATATCTATTTCTTGTCAGCATTAAAAAAGAAGGGACAGACAAACAAATAATGGAAACTCATCTGCCACATCATGTACGTTACACTTTTCACAATTTCTTTCACTTCTGGGTATATTATCGTAGCGCAATTTATTAACTGGGAAGTTATTATTAGTTGTTCCAAATTTTAGAATGGTAAACACATAATTCTTTATACGGTGGAAGTACTAAGTAGTAGGGATCAACACCAAATGATGGTTTAAACATTCTATAGTTCATATATAATTCATCATTATCAACATGCATGTACCAGGCTTGTAAGAAGCTATCTTTAAGACATCTCTTCACTTTCTCTTTGAACCATAATGGATGTACATCAAGCAAATTTTGATTCAACCAAAAACTACTTAAAACCAATTTCGTTTAAAAACGTATGAATGTATTTGATATATTTATTTTCGTGTACATTTAATTCATACATTCTCAAAAGGGTTTTTATACACAATAAATATGATAGCTTTTCACTTGCACTGTGATGGTGTGTCACTAGGAGGTTAAACCAAAATGATAACATTCTGGATTTAACAGTGACTGATACGGGATATTTTCCTGTCTCTCCAAATATCATGAAAGGAGTCGATTGTCGCACTTTCAAAACCAACTTATAAAATTTTAGTTGCAGTCTTTGAATAATATCATTCATATCAAACCCCCACATTTCACATCCGTGTGTAAGAATTGGAAGTACAGTTTTATCAAAGAGGTCAATCATTAGGTCTGCAGGGAGCATCAATAACTTAGCTTTTGTCAACAAAGCAAACATTGCTCGAGAAGCTCAATCAAACAGGTCACGTTGTGCAACATGAAATCTGTTATTATATTTAATACAACAAACAAACAAACAACACGACAAGTGTAAAGTGACGTTATTTTATTCACAAGAGACAAAACAAAACTACTACTACATGTAAAAACAGTTTATTATAGTTAAAGCTTTAATCCTAAGTACAAGAAAAAATCATGAACTATCTCTATCTTTTCTGTTCCTATAAAGAAACGTCAAGAAAACGTCTAACCTTACCCTTAGAAAAAATAACAATGTTGCATTTCTTAGCATTTAATTTCAATTTCAAAATGTCACAATACTGTTTGATACCATCAAGACCTTGCTGTAATCCAGCTGAAGTTTCAGAACAAATGATAGTGTCGTCTGCATACAGTAATAGAAACAATTTCAACAAAATGTCTACATCAGATTCACTGATGCCTGCTTCATTTGCTTCCCTTGCAACAAACAGTAACAAGGCCAGTCATATCACCGGACATAAACTCTTTCATATCATTCAAAAACATGGCAAACATTACAGGTGACAAATTCTCTCCTTGTCCCACACCGACATACACAAATTAATGGTCTCATGAGATTTCTTTTGCTTCTTTGATTCATGACGTTGAAGACAGGAGAAAGCATTCATATCAGCTGTCCATGGCAGACTACTGTTCTGACTGTGAGACTGACGTTGCCCCTGAGGAGTTTCTTGAGCTTGTCGACTGTGAGACTGCTGTTGTCTCTGAGGTGTTTCCAGACGTCTGGTTGTTTCTGGGAGTATATGGTTTTGGGAGTTACCAGACTGGTTGGAGGGGTTGTTGGGGGCTTTGAGAGGATTGTTGTCGAAATCCCTCTTTTGTCCACATCCCCTGCTCTTGGGTATTCCATAAGGGAATGATTGTGCTGCTGTTTCCTGTTGTTGTAGAACATGCGCCCCTTCCAGACGTAAGCATGTCTGCCAGCATTCTTTTCATCTCTGAGCACCTGGCTCTGGCGGTCAGTCAGATCTGAGGAAACACGAATGTTCAGGGTGGTTGCCATTTCCTTCCTACATTCTTGAGACTGCAAAATCGATAGCTTATCCTGCCAACGAAATAGGCGGGCGATTACTGGTCGTGGGCGATTGTAGTTGTTCCTTTGTCCCAGGCGATGTGCCCATTCCACATCTTCCGTAGTCCATTGTTTGGAAGGAAAGAAACGGCTCAGAAGCTGTACCACTTTCTGCATGCACTTAGAGTTGTCTTCATGTGGACCTTCGTAAACGTTGAAAAAACGCAAGTTGTTTCTGCGTGAGAAGGATTCAAGTTTGTCAACTTGATCGTCCATTATGTGGGCCACTTCCAGAAACAGGTCTTTCCACTGAAAGAGATTGTCACATTGCTCTTTAAAGATAGTGCACTGATTGGATAGGTATTTCACGTCTCCTTTTAACTGGTCATTGTCCTGTTGAAGAACACCACACCATGACTCCATCCTGCCCATGGTGTCCATGTCATACCGATCAGACTGATGATTGTACCCTGCCAAGGAAAACAGGTTTCTGTGAAGGTTGCTCGGAGGAGCTGAGGTCTGAAACTGCTCATTCCTGGAAGGGTGTGTGTGGCTTTGTTCGTAGCTTGACTGTCCATTGTTTTGCATCCATTCTGCTGTCGGAGAGGGGCCAGGATTTGATTCGACATCACCACACGAAAGGAGGAGATAACTTATCAGAATAGCACATGCTTTGATGGAAAAGAACTGCAGAATGCCTCTTGTGTACACTATGAGCACAAGTCACGGGCCATACCTGGGTTTCCATCTAGACATAGTACAGAACCTGGGCCTGTATTCACGTTGAGATAGCATGAGACTTATAGCATGATGCTAACTTAGAAGCTCTTCCAATGTCCTATAGGATTTAATAGAACTTTCGGAAGAGCTTCTAAGTTAGCATCATGCTAAGTCTCATGCTATATCAACGTGAATACAGGCCCCTGGTCGCCACACCCCAACATGAGAAACAGGCGTTGCGCATGGTCAGTTGATGCCAGAATGGAAGGAAGGGGGGATGGTGAGAAACCAGTACTGTCAGAGAGAGAGAGAGAGAGAGAGAGAAGAGAGAGAGAGAGAGAGAGAGAGAGAGAGAGAGAACGAAACGAACGAACGAAATTTTATTTATACAGGGTAATGAGATAAGGGCATACCATACTTTTTACACCCAGCCCTGTGGTAAACGAAAATATCGAAATAAACAACAATTAAAAAACAACAACAATCCAATGAAAGAATATAATAAATGACAACCATGAATATCATGTAAAAGTGAAAAATGTTGAGGGAGAGAGGGAGGGAGAGAGGAGGAGGGAGAGAGAGAGAGAGAGAGAGAGAGAGTGGGAGAGAGAGAGAGAGAGAGAGAGAGTCGAGAGAGAGAGAGAAGGTGAGGGAGTGAGAGAGAGAGAGAACCAACGAACAAACTATGTGATTTTATTCAGGGTAATGAGATAAGCTAATTAGTTACAGCTTTCTTCACTCAGCCCTGAGGCAAACAACAAAGAAGCAACGAGAAGAGAGAGAGAGGAGGGGGAGAGGGGGGGGGGGGGGGGGGGGGGGCGTTTCCCCCACACCTTACCACACTAATGTCATTTTGGTCTACATGGTGGGGATGCGCCCTTGGCATCCTCACTATTAGCGCATTTCAGCCCAGCCCTCCGGAGTAGCAGCTTCCTCATCAGTTCTCTGGAAGCCATAGTCGGAAACTATGTTGTTAATTTCTGTCTGTCCATCTGCTGTCAGTCAACCCTGTAAAGTTTTTTTTAATTTTAAATAATTCGTGTTTTATGTAGGGAGTTTAAATGCGAGTTGTGTGAGTGCGATAAAGTGAATTTTTGTTTTTCTAAATAATTTTAAGTACATGTATTTTGAATATCATTTGTGTGAGTGGGGTAAACTTACTTTTATTTTATTTTTTCTTCTTTTCTTTTTCATGTAAAGCGCGATTAGTCCTGCTGTGTCAGGAGAATAGCGCTATAGAAGATTTATTTATTTATTATTATTAAACGACAGACTGGTTGACAGTACATCTGTTCTGCACGCGCAGCGAACAAGACACCAGCCATTCCATCGCGTGACTCGCGTCATCTTCTGTGTGTCTGAAAACGTTGAATTACTGTTTGTGTGACAAGGTCCTGTCTCTGGTTTCACAACACAGCCACTGCTACCACAACCTAAAATTTGTGTTCTAGCTATAAATGTAGCATGTGTGATGGAGTGGGTATTTCAATCTTTATTATTATCTTCATCAGCAACAGTAACCTAATGCGTAAACCTAACAATAATGGATGGGATGTGACATCATTGATACTTAATGTATCAGCCTAGTGTAGTGGCACAGTGGTAGCGCGTTCGCCTCGTGTCAAGGCCTCGCCTCCAGGATCGTTCGCATCATCTTTATATCTACGTATGTCCCATATGTGTCTGTTCCAGACCGGAGGAAGTTAAACAGATTTCCATTCGGGGTCCAGGACTAATTAAAGCATAAAAAAGGCATGAACAATTACAATTACACCGGACCTTTTCAACGCCATGAACTACACGCTAAACCCTAACAGGATAAAATCCGTGACACAATTAACACACCGCATAGACGTGTACAATAAGATATCAATATTTATTTTCAGTTCAAACGGATTACATTTTCTTTTTGTTTAACTTATCTGTGGCTTGACCTTGTGCTAATATTTAGCTAAATATAATGTTTAAACACAACCCGTTGGCTATTTTGAAGACATTTATTTCACTCTGCCTGCTGCAGCTTTGGCAACATGTCCCAGACGTTGCAGTACTCGCTGTATCTTGGTGTGTCTGCGTTTCTCTAACGCCACGTTGAATCCATACAGCACTGGAGTGATGGTCATGGCGAATGGCAGGGCAAAGGCTGCCACAGCAGAGCGGGTTTCTGCAGGCCGTAGGTCTAATCTGGGCATCAGTAGAACCAGAACATCCACCAGGAACCAGCCACAGGCCTCAGTCACTGAGATGGGGATGGTGCGGCGAGCAGAGTCCAGCTGATGAGATCGTTGAGAGCTGACCAGAAACACTATGGGGTTGGACTGGATAATGACGTGGATGTACAGCTGACCTGCCATGACCAGCACCATCAGCAGCGTGTTCACGGTGATCACAGCGTGTACCGCGTGGTCATCTTCACCCAGAGGGGGCGGTCAAGGGCAGAGGGACACACAGTCCAGTTTGATGATGGAGAGTCCAGGGGAAAACGTGGAGCAGGGTGGACAGAAGCAGTCCCATCCCCCAACACAGGAGGCTGGAGGTGACCACCTGTCTCGTGGCCCACACCTGTACGTGTGGCCTGGCCAGGTGAACGCAGTGACTCGCTGTCAGACACAGCAGGATCAAGGCAGACACCTGCACAAAAAACAGGTAGAGAAAGCTGCACAGGGAACACCAGGCACTGTACCTCCACCCCCTGTCTTCCCACAGATACTGCCCCCGGTACATCTGGTCAGCCACACACACTGCCAGCAGATACACCCCCATCACCAGGCTGGACACGGACAGCTGACACACAAAGACACCAGCTCCGCTCCTCCTCTGCTGATCTCCACGCAGGAGGAAGAAGAGGTGGACTCCATTGCCCAGCAAGGCTACAACGGCCAGGAGGACAGTCACAGCACGTAGAGCGGCTGACCCCAACAGACGGTGACAGGAGGAGAGCAGAGAGGGAGGGGAGTGGCAGTGTTCAGGGTTGAAGCCTGCAGGCAAGTTCTCAGCACAGCACAGCATGGGGTCGTCTGTATGAACAGAGCGTAACAGGGAGAGGGGGGTGAGCCAGTGACGGGGGAGGTGGTGCAGGTCACAGCCTGTCACGTCCAGTGTCTGTAGCTGTGGTATGGGCAAACTGCCAGTCACCCGCTGCACGCCACTCCGTGACAGGTTGAGCAGGGTCAGTGAATAGCGCACGTGCAGCACAGAATGGTTAAGTTGAGTCTGTGGTTCTGAGGATCTGTTATCTTCAAACAGTTCAGTCAGTGGATTGCCAGCAAGCACCAACACCTTCAGATTCTTCTCATGGCTCAACATGTCTGTAGTCAGTAAGGAAATGTCGTTGTAACTGACGTCTAAAATTACCAAGTTGGGCAACAGAGGAAGAGACATGTTAGCGAGAGCACAACGCTGAAGAGCCAGAAATATTAACATGGTACTGTTCCACAGATGATATGGCTTCATCCCACTGTTGCTAGCATCCAAATAGCGCACTTCAGGAAAGCCGTTAGTGTTGAATTCTCTCCTGCAGCGAAAAGACAGACCCTGGCACGTGCAGCTCGTGGAGGGACACACGTGACCACAGAACCGTTCATCATCCTGCTGCTTACAGTGCTGGAACCCGTCACACACGTGGTCAGGATGCAGACAGACACGGGAACCCCGGCACCGGTAGAACCCTGGACAGGCGAACATCTCACAGCGGGCCTCGTCCTCATGACCCGGACAGTCGAACATGTCGTTGCAGAGGACAAAGACAGGCAGGCAGTAACCGTTACCAGGACATTGGAAGTGGGTCTGTGGACATATTGTGGTGTTACCCCTGTGGTCATCTTCACCAGAAGGCGGCAATGGTTCAAACAGATATCTGCCATAAATCTGTTTGTCAAAGATCACCACAGCTGGGGGCTGAAGATGACGATTCCGGTCAGAGTAATATGAGTCGTTAGGGGAAAGTTCACTCTGATATTTTGTCAATAACAGTGTACGTGATATATAGCTTTTCACCGCACAATCTGCTTCATCAAATGCATTGGTACATTCATGCTGACCGTTGCACCATTGCTCCATGGACAAGCACTGAAAATCCAGCAATACTGACGTAACATTCAAACGGAACAGACACATTGTAACTCATAAACTACATGCAATATAGTTTTTGGTGATTATTTTTAAAATTTCATCAAGAAAACAACAATGGTAGCATATGGGTACCGGGTTAATTTTGCAAAAATTTCAGTGCCACAACAAAGAAAGGTAATGTTAGGGGGGGGGGGGGGTGTAGGAGAGGGGAATCCTCCCATGTTTGCTTTGGAATGCAAACATAAACCCTCTATTTTTATGCTATGTTTGTGTTGATCTAAATCCACTGTCCCCTGAAAGTTAATGACACGAGTATGTGGCCCAGATCAAACAAAACATTGTTCATATCTCTCTCTCTCTCTCTCTCTCTTCTCTCTCTCTCTCTATCTCTCTCTCTCTCTATTCTCTATCTCACACACACTCACACACACACCACACACACACACCCACACAAACACACACAAACAAGAGAGAGAGAGAGAGAGAGAGAGAGCGAGAGAGAGATGAGAGAGAGAGAGAAGAGAGAGAGAGAGGAGAGAGAGAGAGAGAGAGAGAGGAGAGAGAGAGAGAGAGAGAGAGGTGACGGGTGTGATACGTTCATAGGTCTCTACAAAAATTAGTTGGAACAAAATAGTACACTTGTTTGATCTAAGACCATGGATTCTATGCACTTTTTAACTGAATGTTTTCATTATCCTATTTCACTTTGGACTATGACTAAACGAGCTGGTCAGGTTGTGGGTCATCTGACCTGCCCATTGTTGCCGCACTGCAGCACAGCGTGCAGAGGACAGGGCCGGTAGGTGCAGAACCCTTCGTCAGTACCATCAAAGCAGTCCTCACGAGAGTCACACACCACAGTGAAAGGCACTCGCTGCTCCACCACTCCGCAGGAAAAGTAAAACGGAAATGACGTCACGGGTGCGTCACACCACGAGGAAGAGGGAGAATCCCAGGCGAAAGACGTGACGTCATTTCTACTCCAGCAACGGCTGTCGACGTCACAAGCCAAAAACGCCCAAGTCCAGTGCTGGTGGGGGCAAGGAGAGAACAGCGATGGGTGGGGAGTGGTGAAGGCATAGGTGCTTGTTAAATTGGGTAGAGCAATGGGAGGGCCGTTTGGGTCAAAGGGTTGGCTCTCCTTCGGTCGACTTTGTGAAAAAGATGACAGCTCACACACGTAAGATGCTGAGTGTTTCCAGTCACAGGGCCTAACGACAACGTATGTATCACTCAGAGTTGTAAGCTGACCACAAAATCGAAAACCTAATCCTAAATGAAAGCTTGAAGCTTCAAGTGCATGATACAGTAGAAGTACAAAACACAAAAATAGACATCAACGAAGGCTGGCATATAATAAGGCATAACGATGGCTGGTATAATTATGCTATGCTGCCCATTTCAAAACAAACTGTGAATGTTCCATACGTATCTTTGCATTATATTCTTCAATTTTATATCGATAATGTAGTTGTTTTCAAAAAGACTAATGTTCTTGGTTGTATATCATTTTATTTTACACTATGTAGTCTATTATGTTACCGTAAATATGTGAAATCAGTAATTTCATGAAATTCCTAAACATGTTCAGTAATTTCATGAAATTACTGTGACCCCCAGTAATTACATAAAATGACTACAAATCCTATTTAAGCGTTGTAAATTTTAACGTAAATTACTTAAATCAGGCACCAGGTATTCATGAAATTACTAAACGCCACTTCCTTGGCTAAATTTGAACGAAATTGTCATACCCAGTATGCAATTTGACTTCCTCTGATTTGATAAACATGCCTGACTGCTTCCAACCCTTTGAGATGTGTGTAGTGTGAAGGAATGGAAGCGCTCAAAGTTTTAAGTATTGTATCTTTTAGTATTATATATTGTATAACTCTTAAACTACATTGCAAACCCATACAAGTAGGCCAAGAGACAAACAGAATAAAACAATATCTGTATTTTGCAAAATGCAATACAATTTGAAACATTCTTACAACTAATAACAATCACATGCCAGCAAAATATACATTGTAAGACAATATAGACTCAAAACTAGAGCGTTAAGACGCTAGACCACCGCAGCCATGCGGCAGCATTTTCGGCTCCAGTGACCTTGACCTTTGACCTATGACCTTGATTTTCGAACTTGGTCTAGATATCCTTAGTACCTATCCGCAAGCAAAATTTGATTGTCCTAGGTCCCTGCGTTCAAACGTTATCGTGCAGCATTTTTGGCCCCAGTAATCTTGATCTTTGATCTACGACCTTCATTTTTAAATTTTGCTTTGACCTTTGACCTATGACCTTCATGTTTTGAATTTGGCGGAAATATTCTTAGTTCAAGTTCAAGTTCAAGTTCAAGTATACTTTAATATCTCCCAAAGAGAAATTCAGGTTATTATAAATAGCAATATTTGAGCATCCTAGGTCCCTCCGTTCAATCTTTAATCATGCCAGGTGCTCAGCAGCATTTTTCGGCGGCCAATGACCTTGACCTTTTACCTATAATCTTCATTTTTTAACTTGGCCTAGATACCTTTGGTACATGCAAAATTTGAGCGTCCTAGGTCCCTCTGTTATTGTGCCAGGTGTTCGGCAGCATTTTCTTCTCCAGTGACCTTGACCTTTTATCTACGACCTTCATTTTTTAAATTTTGCCGAAATATTCTTAGTACCAATCTGCATGCAAAAAAATTTGAGAATCCTACTCCTAGGTTCTTCCGTTCAATCGTAATCATGCCAGGTGCTTGGCAGCATTTTCGGTGCAGTGACCTTGATCTTTGACCCATTACCTTCATTTTTGAACATGGCCTAGATATCTTAAGTACCTACCCATCCATAGGGTCCCTCCGTTAACGTGTCAGGTGTTCGGCAGCATTTTTGGCTCCAGCTGACCCTGATAACCTATTATACCTTTCATTTTCGAACTTGGCCTACATATTCTTAGTACCTAATCCGCATGCACAATTTGAGCGTCCTAGATCCCTTCGTTCAAAATGTTATCGTGTTAACATAGATAGTCAGTCAGATAGTCAGTCGGCTTCAGAATGCACTGAAAACATTACCAGCTTCGCTCTCTTCGTTCGTGGCTAGTAATCAAATGCTTACATTTGCTAACTATATTAAAATTTACAGTATATAAAATACATTATAAAATAAAAGCAACCAAACGCACATCAGTATCATAGACAATGTGTTCAAGATGTTATCAAAATTGGTGAATTGGTTCAAAACACAATGTTAATTTGGTAGCAAGCAACACAGTCCTTTAAACAATAGTGTAGAGCGAATATGCAGTCATACTTCACTTTTGGTACGATGTTCTGAAAATTTGAAGGCGAATGTTTTGTGAAATGTCCTTTTAATTTAGAGGATGACACACGCTGTTCCGCGCTGTTTCCCTTGTTAAAATAACACAAAAATAACGGACTCTATAAGATTGTGAAAGGAGACGGCGCATTGCTCATTCTCGTAATCCAATCAAATTCCAAGAACATGCACGTTCATGTCTCGTGGGTCACGTGTGTGGAGAGAGAGGGGGGGAGGGCGTCTGTGCATATGTTTTTTTTTATTGGCTTTCTATTTATAATTTTGTTTGAGAAATAAATTTTATTGGACGTGCTTCTGAATCTATATGGGTCAAAAGGTGATTGAGCAATCTGTTTGAGATTCTTTCGACTTCTCATAGAGTTCTCTACTTTTGAGTTAGTTTAACAACGGACACATCGTCGAACAGCGTGTGTCATCCTCTAAAATAGAAGATTATCTTGCAAAATATTTGCCTTCAAATTTTCGTAGCATCGTACCAAAAGGGAAGTATCCCTATAGTAATTTGTATGATTCGCCATAGAGTACAACAACAAGAAACATGTGAACACTTTTAGCAAGGAAACTCACACATCACAATCAGGTGGATGTGGTTCAAAGCTAAAGGTTCAAAAGTTTTTGAATAAGAAATAGGTGAACAGTTTTAAAACAGCTTTTGTTGTAGAATCTTACAAGTAATGATGAACTAGAATTGGTTCAAACGTCAGATGGTTCATTAACAGTCTGTTTTGATCAGTCATAACCCATTCCTCTGAAATTGGTGAACTCTAATTGCAGAAAGCATCACACAACTCCATTCAAATGGTTCAAATGGTTCAAAGGGATGGCACAAAACATCTCAAGCAATCACATCTAGTTTGTTCAGGGGGTTAATCTGGGGGTCATATTGAATCAAAAGAATTACACAAATTTTACCGAAACCGCTGTCAGTAAAAATATGTGTAAAACATGTGCTCAGATTTAAGTAATTACGTGAAATTACTAGGATTTTGTAGTGATTTCATGTAATTACTGGGGGTCACAGTAACTTCATGAAATTACTGAAAAATTTTAGGAATTTCATGTAATTACTGGGAGTTCACATATTTACGGTAACACACACCACACACCACACACACACACACAACATATATATATATATTATATATATATATATATAATATATATATATATATATATATATAGACTGCTTAGCCAATAGTAGAATAAAAATGAAAACCCGTATCGATTTAGATTTTTTTAATATCATAGCCCATTAGTATAAGAGATTCATTCAAGACAAAATTGTTAGCATGGGTACATTTCCACTTTAAAACCATCAGTGATTGCATTCCAGAAAAGTCTTAACGTGTGAGCATTTCCAAAATATGTGGTCGATACTATCTTTTTTTAAGAAACAGAAATTACATTATTTTATCGTTGCTACGGACACCAATTTCTTTTTAAATAATATTTGTGCCTAAACATCTGTGTAATATTTTCAGCAGAAGCCATTTTAATTTGACATCTTGTATCTTATGGACATACCAAAAACAGAATTTCCAATCATGATTTACTGAGAGTTTCATGTCCCATCTTTTACAACATTTAGGGGGACTTTTGTTCTCAACTAATATAATTTTTAACGTAATACAGCTATGTAATACAGCTATGTGTAAGCTTTGTGAATGGAAAAAAAGTTTCCTAGCACAAAAAGTAGAGTTAATATATTTATTATCTTTAAGGGTGACATTACACTTTTAATATACTCTATTGAAAGCTGAAATACCGAAGAGAGAGAGAGAGAGAGAGAGAGAGAGGAGAGAGAGAGAGAGAGAGAGAGAGAGAGAGAGAGAGAGAGAGAGAGAGATTTACAAACCTTCATCAAAAACCGAACTGAATAAGCTACAGAGCCGTCCTCGTGATTGAGTACAAAATTGTACCTGAGACACAGGAAAGCAAACATTGAAAAAGCAACTTTCAACATGCTTCAGAAAACAAACGAACCATTCCTTTTACATACTTATGTGGGCTACATAATATTATAAACTTTAAAGACGTTCTTGCATAAATGACATTTTGATCCATTCACCTCTGTTGCAAAATACGACCAGTGCAAGATGGTGAACAATGTTTGCAAATGCCGAACAGTTTGTTGGAAAGCTTTGACATGACAAAAGGTACAACTCGCTTTCAATCCAGTCAACAGCATGCACTATACACTACCGAAAAATCGATTTGTTAGTTTGAATTTGAATTTATATTAAATCCAAAGTCAAGAAATCGATGCAGAGGCAAAAACTCTTAGAACAAGATCACCCAAAATGACCTCACTAACATAACTGAACACAACATAACAAAAACAGATGAAGGCCCTGATACAGTACAAGAATAAGCAGACAAATCAGATAATCCAACACAACAGTTAGCCACGTGAGACAACCAGGCACAAGATTCATTTCGATGGACTGAGCAACGAATAATAATGAGGGAAGGTCATGCACCCTTTCATCTTACATGGGGTGAGAAATGTACGAGCCCTGTCTCAACCCAACATAGAAGTCGAATTTTCTGCCTCTAGCCCACATCACCTCCTCCAATGCCTCCATTTCTTTGGCAGAGTTCAAGATCACCAAGTGACCTCCCAGGTCTCTGCACCCCTGCCTGGCCTGGGCGTGGGTCAGTGGTTCATGAGGCCTGACCAGGACGTAGCATTGGTCATCCACCATGAAGCCGCCACGTCCACAAGTGGGTTGTCTGCAGTTCTCTTCGTCCTCTGCTCCGGAGCACTGCACTCTCAGATTGCAGGCCAGGTGTGGACGGAACCGGGGCCAATAGGGCACTGAGCAGTTCCAGAAACCGTCTGCCAGCTTTACCGGAGTGGAATGGGGCTACCACACACACACACGCTACGATTACTACAAGCTAATAATGGTTATTGACTCTGACTCTCTCTCTCTCTCTCTCTCTCTCTCTCTCTCTCTCTCTCTCGTGTTATATATATATATTTTTCTGTATATAGTAAACAAATTGATAAAACCTTTCTGTCCAAATGTCTTTATAATCGAACAATAGAATCAAGACCAGAGACTCACAGTGTAGCTCGCGGCGAGTGGTCGCATTTTTATTTAGCTCCGACATTGCACGAGAACACGGATTTTCTGACTTAGTTTTTTTTTTTTTCTCTTTCGCCTTCACTTCATCATGTCTATGTGCACTTCAACTTAGCCTGCTTCTCGAACTGTGTTATGTTGCCTATCTCTTGCTTTTGCTGTTGTTGATGTGTGTATCGGTTTGGTTTTTTCCAGCAGAGTTCCTTTTGTTCTTAAACAATTCTGTGCTTGTGTTCCTTCGAGAATTTTGATGAATCTCTAAATTTCAAACTGGTACGTCGACAACGGAAAATTGGTGCCCTTTTGATTGCTTGGAGTGCTTGCTGCGTGCAACGCTGGACGTACGCCAGTCTTTACTTCAACATTACAGTGTTCAGCAATTTGTATCCTTATTATTATTGTTGTTTTCTGTATTGTGTCTGTCCACGGAGTTCCAGGTCAGTACTGATATGTGATTGATATTTAACACGGAATTGTGCTGAACGGGGACGTCTGTTTTCGTACTGTGCGGTGTAGACTGTCATAGTGTTAAGCGTTAACATTATCTCCCCTTTTAGTTTGACACAGTGCTTTTGTACAACGTAAGCTGACGGCTTCAACACTTTATTTAGAAACAGGGTGTTGCTACTTTATTCTGTAATAGTGGCTGTGCTTTGCTTTGTATCACCACTCCTTTCTTCTTCTTTTGTTCCATACCTCTTGTTATTTGTTGTGTGTTAGTCAACAACATGGCGAGAGTGCTGCCAGCGTTTATTTTAAACAGTCAATTACCGGGCTTTGATGACAAACCATTCACGACGGCAGAAATTTGTTCCGCCGTAGAAAAGACGAGCGGTTTTGAGTCGGTGGAGGGAGCGCAGAGAATAGGGGGGTTATGGAGGATTTATCCGTGCACGGCAGAAGCAAGGAATAAGGTTCTTCTCCAGGGGTTCGCTATTCGGGGGGTACTGGTGGAGGTGAAGGACAGGAATCCTTTCGTGGTTTCCTCCCCTGATGGAGAGGAGCGAGAGGTGCCAGCAACAAGAGTCACCATCAGTAATGTGCCCCTCTCCTTTTCCGACAAGGACATACTGCACTCGGTTAAAAATCTGAAAGTAAACGTCCGCTCAAAAATTATCGCTGAGAGAGATCGAGACTCCAACGGGAAGCTTACTCGTTGGAAAACGGGTAGGCGTTTCCTCTACACAGATATCCCAACAGTACCCCTCCCAAGATTTCTGGAGGTAGGGCCTTTCAAAGCTTCTATCTTCCACAAAGAGCAACGAGCAACTGTTCCGGCTGGAAAAGAATGCACAAAATGCCTGGGCAAGGGGCACAACGCATCAGCATGTGACCACCCAATTAAGTGTCGCCAATGCCTCAAGGACGGCCACAGAGCGGGTGACCAGCGGTGTGGCATGACGCCTGTCATGGAAAGGGAGAGCAGCATGCAGAGGAAGACCTATCAGCACAACAACAGCGACAACGACAAGGACAACAACAACAGGGAGAACAACAACGGGGAGAACAAAAAGCACACCAAGAAAGACAACAACAAGGACAAACAGGCAAATGAGAGTGTCAGCCGCAGGAAAGGATCCAGGGACACCAGTACCAGCCAGAGTCCATCACGGCAGACGGCCAGCGGGCATTCGTCTCACAGCTCGAGGTCTCCCAGTGTGTCCACTGTTTCTAGCACTCCTGCCAAGCCAGCCTCAGCCAAGCCGAAGAGGAACAGCAGGGGCAGAGCGCATACAAGATCCAACAAATCAGCTAAAGAAACCCTGAAGGGCCAGTCTGTGCTGAATTTCCCCTCTGACACTTCACGGTCTGCCTCGACCAAGCGTCGCCTTCCTGATGATGCAACACCCCCACATCAGCCAGACAAAAGTCGACGTCAGAGGGACAAGGACTAGAGAGAAGAGGAGGAAGAATGGAGTGACGTGTCAGCTCCTCAGTGGGAAACTGGACGGAAACGAATACAGCATTTTCTTATGGACAATGGCTTTGGTTATACGGATAATGTTGGTATGCATGATTTTCATAAGCCTCTTTCTTGCAGGTTTATATCTTTGGCTATATATGATGTTTATAATGTTTATGATAATTTCTCCTTCAGTTATGACGGATACGGACAAGGCAAATGTTTATGGTCATTGGTCTTTGATTGTGATGTTGCAGTTTATGTCGGTACACATAGACAGGAGAGGGGTAGGTGGAGGAAAAACAACAACCGAGAGAACTATAACCAAAACAGTAAAATTTAAAAATGGATAGACTTCGTATAATGTCTTTGAACACACGTGGATTGAAAACAAAACGTAAAAGAACTGCTATGTTTTCTTTATTTAAACAACAAAAGCTAGACGTCATTTGTCTGCAAGAAACACACATAAGTAATAACGATGCTGAGATCTGGGAAAAACAGTGGGGAGGTAAGTTATTTTATTGCAGTGGAACAGCACACAGTAAGGGACAAGTAATACTTATTTCAAAACAGCTGAAAGGAAATGTTCAACTGGAAAGAAGGCTAGATAGGATTATTGTAGTGTCAGTAAAAACAGAAGAAAAAGAAATAGTTATAGTTAATGTTTACGCCCCAAACGAAGTAAATGAGAAATGCGCTTTTTTAAATACGCTGGAAGGCGTTCTGTCATCATATAAATCAAAGAAAATAATTTGTATGGGAGATTTTAATTCGGTTTTAAGTAATAATTTTGACATAATTTCGGGAGGTCCACACGGTGAAAAAGAGATAAAGAAATTTAACGAACTGGTTATTAATAAAGAGTTGTTAGATGTTTGGAGAGTATTTCACGGAGAAGAAAAAGTTTACACTTGGTGCAGGCAGAACCCCTTTACAGCTCGTCGTATTGACTTTTACTTTGTTAATCAAGGAGCTGTGGAGACATGTGTGTCATGCGACATACTGTCCGTAGCAAATACAGACCATAGAGCGATTATTAGGAAATGAATAACTGCGAATTTGTAAGAGGGCCGGGTTACTGGAGATTTAATAATAGTCACCTTAGAGATACAACATTTACCAACAAAATGAATGAGTTATTAGGAATTTGGGTTAATGAAAGCAAACTGATGTTTACAAATCATCGAGAGCAATGGGATTGGTGTAAAATGAAAATTAAAAATTATTGCATAGATTTTGGAAAACATAAAGCGCACAGTAAACGAAATGAGCTCTTAGAATTACAAAATAGTCTCCAGACATTGGAACAACAATGCGCAAATGATCCTAATAATGAACATTTACTTACTCAAATGACAGCTGTTTCGATCCATGAGGATCTCATCAAGTGAACACGGCATTGGGATCTTACCCAAGTCATGTGGGATTTGTCACCTCAACACCAAGGTCCTTCCACAGTGGGAAGGTTTTCCCTGTTGTATATTAGCAAAAATCCCCAAAAGCCAAACCAGCACTCAGATAAAACAATAGAAATAAGAATTTTAGGTAAAAAGGTGAACATAGCAATCTTCCTAAGTTACAATGTTCCATTGTTATGTTCACCTTTTTACCTAAGATTCTTATTTCTATTGTTTTATCCGAGTGCTGGTTTGGCTTTGGGGGATATTTGCTAATATACAACAGGGAAAACCTTCCCACTGTGGAAGGACCTTTATATTTATAAATGAATATAAAATCTCAGTTATAAGCTGAGCGCCGTTACCTTAGTCTGAAGGACTAAAAAGTTGGTGCATTAGAATTGCAGAATAGTTTGCTTTGATAAAACGTTTTTGTGTCCAATGTCTGTATTTGTGAACCCCAGAAACAAACTCAGTTAACTTTAACTTTACGATTTGTTCTGTGTTCTGAAAAAAAAAAAAAGAAAAGAAAATAATGTGCTGATTTACTTTTTCTCCCAATGGGGGAGATAGACAATGCCTATGCAAAGACAGCTGTTTTGTCTTGTGAAAGACTCTTCAGTCTGCATGTCGGCCTGCAAAGAGTGTCCACAGTGAAGGTTCAAGCTGAGCAAGAATGTTTACCATTTCTTTTTAAGTTAGTGCTGGTTTGCTTTTATTGAGGACTTTCAATCTGGTGCAAAGAGGACAACCATTCTCTTGTAGAAAGTCTTCTTGCACTGCTCAAGTAACACCATTGTAAATGTGTCAGGTACATTTTGTGAACAGTTAAAAAAAATAATATTGATGGCGCTTCATGCTTTTCAGCCGTATGAGCGCCTTGTTCCTGAGTGGTTCTCAACCAGTGAGTGCATGATGACAAGGTATCAAACCACTTGTAAAGGTAGGCACAATCGTCAACATTCTATGACACATCAGGTTCCCAGTCAACATTCCATAAGTTTGTCCATTGAATGTACACATTCTACAATTTCGCTGTTGAAAGTATGCATTCTGTGTTTCATTTTCATAGAATTCTATGAACCAGTCATAGAATGTATACATTCTAAATCACATCATAGAATGTATACATTCTAAATCACATCATAGAATGTATACATTCTAAATCACATCATAGAATGTATACATTCTAAATCTCATCATAGAATGTATACATTCTAAGTGGGTCAACATTCTATGCAACATAATATATAATGTGGGCTGGTCGTCCTTATTTTCAGCACCCTGACAAGCTTACCTGATGAAATGTGAAAATAATTTTGAAACCCTGAAAAGTATATTCCACACTGTGTAACACAGCAAATTCTGTATGCACTGTGTTATCTCTCCAGGATGAATCTATGACTTCAAACCTGATGTGCAACTGTTCCATGTGGTTGTAAATGTCTGGCAAGGGATACAGCTGGTCACATCCATGTTTTGCTGAGCAACGCTCTTCAGCACAGCACTGAACTGCCCATAGAAGACGTTCCTGTCCTCTACTGTAGCTATAAAGGCTGATATGGAACAAGGGTTCCGTCTGAATATAGAGGTCACTGAGTAGTATACTGTGGGAGGTGGGCACTTTCAGTGTGGCATTCATGACAATGGGCCCGGCAGGAAAGTCTGTCATTGACTCAGGGTTGAATCCCGGAGTTTGCACAAAACCTGTTACACATATCCGTTGTTTTGTATGCATGTGTGTGTACACATCTAGCAGTCAACTGTACATGCTCTTCATCACATATTCACACCACAATAGATGCATTACTTTGATTTCTACATCCAAATGTCAACGTTTACTTTTTTATCTTCATAACGAATCAGTTGTTTGTGTGAAAGAACCCTGTCTCACGTTATAGTGTTATATTCATAACTGAAATGATGCCAGTGTCAACTTACCTAGGGTTGGTGACAAAAAAACTATCTCTAATCGCTGTTCAGGAGGACTGTGCTGTTCTACACTGATGGTCATAGCTACCCTGTAATCCTCACGGAAATCAGTCACCAGGAACTCTACCCACACCTCATTTTCCCTGACAATGTAGACAGTAAATGGGTCATAATGCGGCTCACAGCCTGTCCACCTGAACCTATTGTAGTTAAGCAGATTCTCAGCGTTGAAGTCACCCTTTGCATAATAATATCTCTTCAGAAAATACTTCTCATAAATCATGATATAATTCCTTTGGCTGCAAGTCTGATGGTGAAATCGAATGTGTATCTTTTCCTGGTGGATGTCCGGCATTACCACATTTTGTTTATCCAATTGAAACACGAATCTACAACGTGAAGATACATTTCTTGAAAAATGACCCTCAGTGATTTGGGATATATCAAAACGAATGGTGGCATAAGTTACTGAATAGTTCAGTCTTTTGCTTTTTGATAACATGCAGTCCTTGATGATGGATGTACGGATGACAGCATTGTTTGTTGGATGTTCATCACTGTTGATTTGTGAGTTGTTTAGTTTTAGATCAGTGTCTGCTCCTGATGCTATATGGGTGTGCTTTGCAAATTGCCGAAAGGTACCCAGTGAGGTGGTCGTTCTAACTCCATTTAGTTGAAATGTATGCAAAGGGGTATTTTGTAGGCCCACTGGAAAAAAAAGATTTTATTTCATCTCCATTACGACACTGGTAACACACTGATATTAAAAAAAATGCTGAAAATTTCAAAGGTTCTTTAAAATTTTAAGTACTAACCCTTTGTAAATTTGTATGTGTAAAGTAATATTTGAGTTCCGTGTCTGCTCCTGATGCCACAATGTCGTGTTTTGCAAGTTGTTGAAAGGTGTCCATTTAGTTGCAATGTATGCAAGGGGTTACTTTGTCAGACCACTAAAGCAAAAAAGCTGAGGATTTAAAACACTGCTTCAAATTTTAAGTGTTGACCCTTCAAAAGACTTGTATGTTTAAAATGATATTTAGCTGGCCCAAGCCTGGAGCCCTTGCGCATTGCAAAAAGATCATGATTAGCGTTAAGAATTCGATTACATGAAACCTTTTAAAATGGTAATAACATCTTCAAATTGGATGCATGTGCATACCTTTGCAATACATTGTAACAGAAACCATGGAATTATTGAAAAAAGGTTTCAATGACTGATCGATCACAACATTATTATAGTAGATGACGAAATTAAAAAGGGACACATAGTCCATATTTTGTTTTCCATCTTTGGAAAGACTTACTGACGTGCTGGGGGGGTAAGGTATCTGTAGGGGTGGTGTGGACAAATGTAAACAGAACACTAAGTGACTGCCCAGTACTAGGTTCGTCTCACTCATAGTCGTTCCTCGTCAACTGGGGTATGATCAAGCTTATTGTTAAAATGTGTAAAATGGAAATGGGGTTCCTAAAGTCGAGATCCACTCCATCCAGTTTCGACAAGACGAGACCATGCCCAATGCGATCTTGATTTTGATCTTTAGCATTTCTCTTCCATGCATATGACAATGATAGCTGGACTTTAGTATGTGGCTGTATTTGTTTTCAAATATTACAAACTATTTTATTACAGACTTTAAAACGGTTTCAAATTATGCACATGCTTCACATAAAGAATTTTACGAGTAAAAATAAAATTTCCGAGTTACACATTTCTTTGCTCTGGTGGGTGAGGTGTTATGGCATCTTGTATCATTATGCTTATTTATCGCAGTCTCCCAGCTATTGGAGGATACAAGTAAATAATAGCAGGCGTGCAAAAACTAGGCAATGCGTTTATACTCACAATACCGTTGTGTTCATGGTATTTCCAATTAAATGGAAAATGTTAGGTTTGATATATAAAAAAATACGGCATGGAAAAAAAACCAGGACCAGACAACACATTAATCTATGTAGAACATTGCAACACAATTACACAACAATTGTATACAAATATAAGGCTTAGGCCCCTTGCTATTTAAATTGATTTTATCCTTGAATTTCAATCCACTTCAAAAGCCTGTCCTCCTTTGCCTGATGCCGCTTCTCCATCAGCAAATTCAGGGTGTACAAAAAAGGATTCATGGCCGAGTTTAACGGCAAAACAAATATTGCCATGGCAACGTTGACCTCTCCAGACACAGGCACACGCTGATAGGCGAGGACACCCAGCAGACCAATGGGGAACCAGCACAGGAAGTCTGACATGGCGATGGTGAACAACCGACGAGCAATGTTGATGTCTTGAGACTTCTGAGACTTCTGGATGAGCGATGTATGGCTGCTTTGCACCGAGTAAAATATGACAGTTTGTCCAGATGCAATGATAAGGAATAAAACTAAGTTTAGCAAAATCATCACAGCAAAGGCGTACACATGCCCAGGGAACTGTTTCCTGGTGATTGGCAGAGGGATACAGATGCCCGTCTGACTGTAGAACTCCCAGTGAGCGATACTTGGATAGATGGGAACAGCTGCCAGTATGAGACCGATTGCCCAACAGACAGCACTAGCCAGATGTGCCTGGATGCTACTGAAATTGAGGAAATTCAAGGGGAAGTGCACAACCAGAAATCTATCCAGGGTGATGAGGCAGATAATGAAAGCAGACACTTCGGAAGAAAGCAACGCCAGAAAACCTGCAAGTTGACACACAGCACTGTGTCTCCAGGACACATCCTGCCAGATATAAACGTTCTGGTACATCCTGTCAGCCACGCGAGAAGAGAGGAGGGGAGACGGACGGCTAGGTTTAAACCCATCAGAAGGTCTGACACACAGAGATGGACCACCAGCACAGTGAAACCAGACACCCCTCCATTTCTGATGGTCACTACACGAAATGCTGCGCTGACCAGATTGCCCAGTATGGCGAAAAAAGAAAGTGTGCTCAACACACCTCGATACACAGTTGAACGAAGCAAGTCACTACACGAAGAAAGTTCATTCACAGGAGCATGACAGCTGTTGAGGTCAAAGTTGTCTAATAAAGCTGCACTGCAACACAGCCTGTGCTCATCAGCATACAGCACGCTAAGCTGGCTGAGGTCTTTGAAGACATCCTTCTGAATATCATCAAATGCACAACCTGTGAAGTCCAATGACTGCAGGTTTACCATCAACTGCAGGCTTCGTTCTGTTATATGATGTGTGCCACAGCCTGACAAATTCAAAATATTTAACATTAGAGAAAAAACATGTTCCCTATTATGTCATTCAAATTGTTGAAAGTTACAAATTCCGGATAGATGTAAAACAGTTGTATATCGTCAAATAGTATTGTTCCATGTCCAGCCTCATGCGAGCTATTGCCCCGCAGAAAGTTGGAAAGAGGGTTATTTGAAATAAATAGAACTTGTAGATTATGCATATTCTGGATAGTGTCTGTAAGCGAGGTGATCTGGTTATCGCTGAGATCTAACACTACCATGTTGGGGAAAGAAACATTCCCCAAACCAGAAACATAGCAGTTGGCCAGGTTGAGGTAGACCAGCATCATATTTGATACCATCTGTTCCATCTTCATCCCACTGCCTCGAGCTTTCAGGTATTTCAGGTCTGGATAAAGGTCTGCTGGAAACAGCTGGGGACACGACAAAGCTAAGCCGTGACACGTGCACTCTGATGGGCAGTGCAGGTCACAGAACAGTTCGTCGTCAGACTGTGGACAGTGGTACACACCATCACACAGGTGAGATGGATGCAAACAGGTCTGAGAGTTACGACAACGGTAAAACTTTGCACACTGGTAATTGCCGCATTCTGCTTCATCGTGCCACTCTGGGCAGTCGTAGACTCCATTACACCTGGTGAACACTGGGAGACAGTAACCATTGGGGCATTGGTAGTGGGTTTCTGGACACGTGCTACGCCCCTGCACAACGTCTGTCTGGTTTAAAGGACGCACTGTGTACCTGGGGGTTGTGAAATCAACAACTGCAGGGGGACCAGGGGGAGAAAATTGGCATTGTCCTATGTCAGCTGTCTCACAAAGTGTTTCATCTTCACTATTCACACAGTCCTTCTGTCCATTAACAACCGAAAACCCCCCCCCCCCCCCCCCCCCTTGGGGGGGGAGGGGGCGAGGGGGGGGGGTGGGGGCGCATTGTAGCACTGCGTGTAAAGATGCCATGTTGGGGAATAACAAAAAACGTTTGCACAAAGGAAAGACACACACAGACACACCTTATCACGCTCTTTCTCACTATCTCACTTTCTTCGTATAGGAGTATATTACCCCCCCCCCCCCCCCCCTCCCTTTAAAAAAAAAAATAAAATAGTCGTAATTTTACTACAACTAAAATTTACTCTTTTTCTCGTGACTAAGAGATTAGTGTCGTCAGTAGGGGGCTTAGTAGGTAGTATCCTGAACAGGCTCTACTGAACACCAACGAAGTGACTCAGCAGCAAGTGCAGTGTCTCCTGGGTTGGTTGCCTCCTGATGGCCTAATATAGATTCGCTTGTCCCTTGGAATGCTGGTCTCAGATTGAATCTTATCGACCTGAACAAGCCGGGGGGTGGTGTGTGGGGGGGGCGGTGTGTGCGAGTTGGGAATCGGAATGTGCGGCGTGAGAGCAACGCCACTGTATGGCCCAGAAGATGGGACAGCATGTACAAAAAAAGTTACTCTTTTCTCAATCAAGCTCTCTCTCCCTGGGGTGAATGCCAGAACTACCCATCTGTGCTCTTTATTCCTTTTGAGATAGACCGTTATGGCAGGCACCCCTCCGTAATATTCACTTCTCTCTCCCCTCCACCTCCCCCCCCCCTCTCTCTCTCTCTCTCTCTCTCTCTCTCTCTCTCTCTCTCTCTCTCTCTCTCTCTCTCTCTCTCTCTCTCAATGTATGCAGATGTCTTCTGATTCCAGAATTCTCTGTGTTCCAGTTTGGAACTCCTTACCACGCGAAATTCGCCATATCCAGTCCTTGCCATCTTTTAAATCAGCTCTTCAAGCTACATTACAACCTTTAGGCCACATTACTCCTCGATTCTCTGTGTGTGTGTGTGTGTGTGTGCGCATGTGCGTGTGCGCGCGTGTGTGTATGTGTATGTACGTGCGTGTCTGTGTGTATGTGTGGGTGGGGATGTATGTGCATGCCTATTTGCATGTGTGCGAGCGATTATTTGTTTTTTTGTTAAATTTCTTGCTTTTAATTTTTGTTGTTGTTAAGCGCATAGAGCTCCACATTTGGTGGAGGAGTGCGCTATAGTATTATTATTATATGCACTATTAAATTAATATGTAGGGAATGCTTGTTTATATGACTTTTACTAACTTATGTTTGTTAACTGTATCATCTTTATTTATTTTCACTCATTATTGAAAGATGATATAATGAATCATAAAGACGTATGTTTTAGACTAACCTGGTCACTCCAACCACATTTAAGAGTATTTGGAGGACAGGGCCGGTGAACACAGAAGTCCTCATCACTGTTGTCCACACAGTCCTGACGATGGTCACACACCAGACTGTAAGGAACTCTCTGCCTTCCTGTCCCACAGCCGTAAGAAGGAGGAAGTAACAGCATGTTCACCGGACACGTGAGGCGTGATGGGATATCCCAGGATTCGGGGCTCTGTCCAAAAGAGAGGGAGTCTTGAACCCAGCAATTGCTGAGGGAATCACAAGCCAGAAAATTATGAACAGTGTGGTTTGTAGGACAGACTGTCAACTCATTTCTCTCTTTGTTTTTCAGTTCAGCCAAGATGACGGGGGCTTGTGGGGAATTGTATCGTGCTGGAGACTGGTCGTTGTTGTACTCGCATAAATACAGCTCACTGCGGGTGTGTAATTTGCAAGGATACATGACAATGGCGTCAAATGCATCAAATAAACTTGGATGGTTGTATTTAGTATGGAACACACCACACCGAGGCCCAACAACACTACTGATATCTCCATCGTAGGGGAGAGAATAACCTAATGTTTGGTCACTCAGCATCAGTACGTTTTTGTAGCTGCAACATATGTTTTGATAAAAGCACAGTGCGAATATCAGTTTTATGTCATGCGTTCGTGATCTTGGCCTTCATATTCACTCTGATTTAACTTTGAAACAACACATTGCCAGAATCAGTCAAGCCTGCATTCTTAAAATCCGCCGCATTGGCTCAATTAGACCCTTTCTGACTGAAGACGCCACAAAGATACTTGTCACTTCCTGTATTATGTCTAGATTAGATTAGATTAGATTAGATTATTACAATGCCCTCCTTCTAGGCCTTCCTGCAACCTCTCTCCAACCTTCTCAACGTGTTCAAAGATTCTGCTGCACGCCTTGTATTCAGAGCACCGAAACGGCACCACACATGAGATCTTTTAGAGAAGTTACACTGGCTCAAACTTGAATACAGAATCAAATACAAATCTGCCTGCCTCTGCTACAAATCGTTACAAAAGACGCTCCAGCCTATCTTTGCGACCTTTTCAAGATCTACGTCCACTGACGACCATATTAAAAAAATTCAAATTCCCTCTTACAATTGGAAACAAGACTGAAAATGCTCCACCTCAAACTGCAACTACAGAATACACTTGAAACTTAAAAATATTGCCAGTCACTCACTTTGTCAATCTTGTTACTTGTATGCATGTCCACGCGTGTTCTGAGTGTGTGTGTGTGTGTGTGTGTGTGTGTGTGTGTGTGTGTGTGTGTGTGTGTGTGTGTGCGTGCGTGCGTGCGTGCGTGCGTGTGCGTGGCGTCTGTGCGTGTGTGTGTATATGTATATATGCGCATGTGCGCATGCGTGTGGTTGTATGTGTGCATGCACGTGCGTATCCGTGCGAGCGTGTGTGTACATCGTGTGATGTGTTTATGCATTGAAAATCAATTTTGTACCATCAGACAGTTTCAGGTTTTCAATGGTTTTGTTGGAAAATCTGCCAAATGTTTGAAATCATGTCAGTGTTTTTCACGTGTTCTTAACATTTACGTCATTATGAGACATATTAGAATAGTTGGGGGCACCAGTCTGTCATGTAGTTCTCTAAACGAGCGGAATTAATTTGATACTTGCTAAACCTTTTTGCGATGTAATTTCACGAGTGCATTTATGAATGCATGTACAACAACAGTGATCACAATCTTGCATAATTATATAGGTGACTTAAAAATGTGTGTACTTAGATGTTATTATGTTTGTGCGTGTGTGCGTGCGCGTGTGCTTGCTTGACGTGCGTGCGTGCGTGCATGCGAGTGTGAGTTACAATAATTATGCGTTTTTAGAGAGTGGGCTTGGCATGTATTGGAGGAACAAAAGTTGAATCGTTTATATGTGATTTTACATCTTAAGCTAAAGGCGATGTATACAAAAATCTTAATGAGTGTGTGTGTGTGGGTGGGGGGGAGGGGGGGGGGAGAGGGTGGTGGATAGGGGTAAGAAGACCAGATAATAGTTAGTTGATAGAGGGAATAATGCAAGGGTGAGATTCCATTACTGATATAATTGATCATTTAAATGTAACTGACAGGATTTAATCAGACCATTGAAATGCATGGTTTTACTAATCTCCCTGTTAATAGATTCACAAGAAACAAATTATGCCTTCTAAGGAAACAAAGCTAATTCGGTAACCTGATAAAGTGCAATATTTTAGTCGAGCTGTGGAATCATTACAGTTTGAAGAAGATCTTATACATGCAACTGAATTATTGGACAGCTCAGTCGAGCAGTCAATGAAGGTATTTAATTAGTCCTTGGTAAATGCTGCTCGAGACATGGTTAAATAAATTAAACCTTCAAATGAGTTACACAAGTCTCCCTGGTTTGACAAGGAATGTTTCTAACACAAAAAAGACAGCTAGGCTCCCGACTTAGAAAGCTAAGGCATACAAAAGACTATAATGACTGCTTTTTTAAGCAACACAGAAAAGTGTATCGAGACACATTGGACATTACTGAAAATGACTGTAATCAACCAAAAAGGGGAAAACGGTTAGGCTCTATTCAAGTGCTCTTCAACGCTTTGGTCTGTGGTTAGAAAACATTAGCCAAAAAAGCATGTTAATAATGATACGTATTACTAAAGATGAATGGAAGCTTCATTTTGACCGGGCTTTGAACTCTGGAGCTGAAAACAACTACAGCAGTTATGATTTTACCCTAACCAATAATGGAGACTGGAGTGGTTGAAAAGGGTGACTGACAGGTCTTGAAGCAATGTAGAGGAAGAAAATAAAGAAGAGGTAGATCTGACCTGAGGGAGTTAACATTGGGGAGACAATAAAGAAGAGGCAGACCTGACCTGATGGAGTTGACATTGGGGAGCTTTCCAACTTTTGTTCTTCTTCAGCCGGTGACAGGTAGGTGAGTGAAGGCTTGGGACTAAAAGGGATAAGGCCAAGGGTGGGAGTGGGGGTGGGGGTAGGGAGGGTGTTGTGGTAAATGGGAAAGGTGAGCACATCTCAGGTAGAGACAGAGAGACCTAGAGAGCTGAATGGAGTTATGAGTAGGAAAAAAAAGGTGAGTGTGAAAATCAAGTGGCTGCATTGTGTGTGTGGTAAACAGAAAGGGGGTGGGGTGGGGGAGAAACATAGGCATCATCACACACGCACACACACACACAACCACACGCACGTGCATAAAGCACGCGCACACGAGCGCGCACAAGCACGCACACGCACACGCACACACACACATAGTGACAGGGGTCTAAGGTCGCATATTGATGCCCATGGGTTGGAGGGTACCCAGGCGATCAATGAGATACTTTTCCAGGTATTTTCTGAAAGTGTGGCCTTTGTGGTTCTTGTCGAGTGCACAGATTGAGCGATCTACTAACACACACACACACACACACAAGTACATACACACACGCATTCTAACACACAGACAAACACACACACACACACACACAAACACACACCCCTCACCTTGATAAAAATGACTTATTACATGGCGACCAGCCTGGCTTCCGTAAAAGCCATTCTTGCCATAGCGCACTGATACAGCTTATTGACAGCCTTCTTTGTAATGTAAGCGACAATAAATTGAACGGTATTATCTTCATACATTTTGAAAAAGCTTTTTGATGTGATTAACCATTCTCTGTTGCTACGAAAAACTAGAACTTTACAAGCTAACTCCAGAATATAAAAATCTGATGTCATCCTTTTTGAGCGATCGAGTGCAGTCCGTGGTTATAATGCATACAATTTAAGCACGATTGCTCAGTCAAGTATGGAGTACCTCAACTTAAAGGCTTCTGTGCTTGGCCCTCTCTTATTTTCTCTTTATGTGAATGATTTACCCTGTTCTATTTCAAGTAAATGTGAAATGTTTGCAGACGATACGTCTGTTCACTCCAGTGATTCTGATGCCGAACAACTAGGATGCAAACTTCAAAATAGTATTCAAAATATAGTCACCTGGACTGAATTAAATCACATGTCCTTAAATGCAAATAAAAACAAATGTATGTACACAACAACAAGACAAAAACGGCAAAAAAAAAAGAACAAATTTCCATCTTTATATATACGAAATAACAAAATTGAAGAAGTTGACTCTCATAAAATATTAAGCATCATTGTTGACAAAGATCGCTCTTGGACTGATCAGATACTTGGGAAAACGTCTTTTAAAAAACCCCATTCCAATTGACTCAAATCAAAAACTTTTAGATATTCATTCTCGTAAGCTCTTTTTTAATGCCCGCATCCTATCATTCATTGATATTGCGTCGACATTGTGGGATAACTGTAGTCAGACCAATATTAAACTTGTTCATCGTATGTATAAAAAAAGCTGTTAAATTAATTTTGTTAAAATCAAGTTCCTTAACAAGTGATGACTACAAAAATCTAAACATATTAACACTTCACAACAGACTTTTCCTTAATAAAGCAATATGTATGCATAACATTGTGAACGGAAATGCTCTGAAAAAGATAACGGGCACTTTTGAAACCAACCAACATAGACATGACATATTCACTATCATTCCCTCGACCAAAAAACAATATATACAAATCAATAATTTTCTTTATTCAGGTGGAAACTTATGGAAACAGTTACCAAAAAAATTGAAATGCATAAAAAACAGGAATCTATTTAATAAAAAATTAAAAACTCAAGCCTCTATTAATGATTATTAACGTTTTGTAAGCATAATTATATTAAAGGTTGATGCTTACAACACATATTCATTCTAAGTGTATTTGTGGCTTCCTTTCTACCATTGATGCAAGGTCTACGTCCGGTAACGGTTGCCTGTTAAGGTTCCATGGTGATTTTTTTTAAGAAGACCTCACCCATTTAATGATTAATAAGACCCATATTAACAGTTTCTTTAGCCATGTCTTCTAATCAAGTTTATACTGTGTGACAAACAAGGTAACTTAATTATTTGATCTGTTGGTTTCTTGATCAGATTCTTATAAATTTTATTTATATCATGTTTCATATGATGCAGTTTAATGATCTGAATCATCATCTTGATCCTCTATCAATACTGAAAATTACTCGAAATATTAATGTGCCCGTGTACCTTGCATATCTATATCAATATAATGTATATATGCATTTGAGCCTGTAGATGTTTGCTTTATGTGAGATAGATAGATAGATAGATAGATAGAGAGAGAGAGAAGAGAGAGATGAGAGAGAGAGAGAGAGGAGAGAGAAAAATGAAAATTTCGCAAGAACAACCGAGTGTGAGAAGAGAGAGATGAGAGAGAGAGAGAGAGAGAGAGGAAAGAGAGCCAGAGAGACAAGAGAGAGAGAGAGAGGAGAGAGAAAGAGAGAGGGGAGAGAGAGTGTGTGTGGTGTGTATAGCGAGTACTCGGGGGTGTGCGAGCATGAACTTATTAATGCTTTTTTTTTGTTTGGTTTGGTTTTTGTATGTGTGTGTTTTTGCCCCCATGTTTATTTCCTTCTTTAATTGTTGTGTTAATAGATGGCTTGAGTAAAAAAGCAAACCATTAATTGCTTATTCAATGTCCCATCTGAAAATGAACTTTTGGACTTTGACTTTGAAACACAACACACACACATACACACAGCTGTTTACTAGCTGGGAAAGGGCCACTGTAGGAGAGCAACATTCCCAGAGCCACAGGGAACTGTACGTCTCTCCACATGACACCTAGCACAGCCTGGTGCTCTTGCACACTGTTGAGACTGGCTGGCTGTGCCCCTATTTTAGCACAGCCTTCGATGTGATTCAAATAGCGTGGACTATGTTGATAGAACTTCCTCAGGCTGTAGCACCGACCATTGACCTGAAAGCCCTCCTGGTGACATCGAACATAGCCACAGTCCTCCTCATCTCTGCCGTCCAGACATTGAGTGACCGCATTGCAGGCCATGTGAGCCTTGAAGATTGACCAGCTGGACACTGAGCAGTTCCAACGTTCTTCTCTGGATTTGGTTGGGATCTCAGTCTGTTCGAACAAAACGGATGACAAAGATGCCAACTTCAGATTAAAAACATTGCATGTAATCGTATTGACATCGATCAACGACTGTAGACTGTAGACTTTCATTGTTGGTTGTTCAAGTCTTTGCGATTGAAGAGGATCCGTCAAGAGCTAAGCCCTATTTTGATTAAACTTTGCAGAAAAGTATGGTATCTACCAAGAAATGGTTACTGAGTCAGATAAGTGGAATTATTGATTGAATACAATCAAAGACCGTACATTGACCGTGACTGTAATTGTATAATATAGGCGTGGACAGATTTTGATGAAATAATGTGAATGGTACTGGCATTTTCCAACAAATTCCATACGTTTTTGAGATAATCGTGATTGCTATTTAAATTCAGAATCGTTTGGGACAACTTATACAAACATAATGCTTCGACTCTTACTACCTGGTTCACAGGATATATTACTCAGTTTCAAAAATACCCTACAAACAAGACTACAAAAAAACAATTTGTATCTGGGGTCACTCAAGACACATGTTTAAAAAAAAAATATCGAACTCAAGGTAGGGATGGTAGTAGTAGTAGTAGTAGTAGTTAGTATTAGTAGTAGTAGTAGTAGTAAAAGTAACAGTAGTACTAATAGTAGTACAAGTACTCCCTACTTAACTCCTCTCTAGCTCTAGTACTTACTCTCTCCCATAAGCATACTCTCCTTCGGTCCCCGGTTTATATCGTAAAACCTAACTTCGGTTATAAATAAAAGAAATTTCGGTTACAGTAAACGAAAGCACTGGTTCCCGGCCAAAGGTCTACTTGTTTTTATTCTAACATAGCCGCGGATAGTAACAACCGGTTATAATTTAAAAAACCTGCTATAGTAAAGTTACTTTTGGTTTCCCACGGGACTGGCTCCTCGGTTACAATTTTAAAAAAATTGTCCACCTCTTTGTGACCTTTGTAAATACGTCACAAATGTATGCGTTTCCCCCAACCCCCAGTCCTCACCACTCCCCTCTCCACCCACCAATACATAACAACTGGGTTATAATAGAATTAAAAAAACTCCTATAGTAGTCCATTTGTGGTTCTCCTTCGTTACAATAAAACAAAAAATTGTCCCTCTCATGATCTTTTGTAATACATCATCAATGTATACTCACAGTCTTC
>CM065706.1:13952537-13976535 GCA_017654935.2 Phymorhynchus buccinoides
ACAAATCCAGTCCTGTATAGTTCTAAAAACCGAGCCATCTGTGTAAATCTTAAGATTATGTGGATATGTATTTTCGAAGGGGTTCTTTTGCTTCTACTGATATTAAATTGATGTTATCGTCTTTTTCAGAGTAGTATAATCTATCATTAATTTTGCAGAATGATGCGCCCCAGTGAGGAACAATAGGCATGGTTGGTGTACTTGAATCAATGAATATGATCTCAACATTTCCTAAATAAATCTGTCATTTTAATGGGCTGCATGTAAGAAAGATTCTGTGCCCTTTGGGACAAACCTCGTGAATCAAGAAAAATATTTCATTTGTCACTGAAATTAGATAATGAAAGGACTACGTCACATACTTGGCAGTGTCTAGTTTACGTTGATCGTCACGTGACAACAAAAATTAGCCTTTCTCTATATGCATTAAACGTATTTGTATGTACTGGTGTGGTGTAAATAATTCGTGTTTTATGTAGGATATATTTAAATGCGAGTTGTGTGAGTGTTATAAAGTGATTTTTTTCTTCTAAATATTTTAAGCCATGTCTTTGAATATCATTTGTGTGAGTGGGGTAAACTTACTTTTATTTTATTTTTATTCTTTTCTTGTTCATGTAAAGCGCGATTAGTCTGCGCTGTCAGGAGAATAGCGCAATAGAAGATTATGTATGTAGTATTTATTATTATATTATTAAAACGACAGACTGTTTGACAGTACATCTGTTTGCACGCGCAGCGAACAAGACACCAGCATTCCAATGCGTGACTCGCGTCTTCTTCTGGTGGCCTGAAACGTTGAATTACTGTTTGTGTGACAAGGTCCTGGTCTCTGGTTTCTACAACCACTGCTACCACAACCTAAAATTTGTGTTTAGCATAAATGTCGCATGTGGGATGAGTGGGTATTTCAATCTTTATTATAATCTTCATCAGCAACAGTAACCTAAGCGTAAACTTAACAATAATGGATGGGATGTGACATCATTGATACAATGTATCAGCCTAGTGTAGTGGGCACAGTGGTAGCGTCGTTCGCCTCGTGTTCAAGGCCTCGCCTCCAGGATCGTTCCCACCATATTTACATCTACTAAATGGCATATGTGGCTGTTACAGACAGGAGGACGTTAAAGATTTCCATTCGGGGTCCAGGACTAATTAAAGCATACAAAAGGCATGAACAATTACAACCTTTTCAACACCATGAACTACACGCTAAACCCTAACAGGATAAAATCCGTGACACAATTAACACACCGCATAGACGTGTACAATAAAATATCAATATTTATTTTCAGTCCAAACGGATTACATTTTCTTTTTGTTTAACTTATCTGTGGCTTGACCTTGTGCTAATATTTAGATAAATATAATGTTTAAACACAACCCGTTGGCTATTTTGAAGACATTAAGGTGTACATTTATTTCACTCTGCCTGCTGCAGCTTTGGCAACATGTCCCAGACGTTGCAGTACTCGCTGCATCTTGGTGTGTCTGCGTTTCTCCAACACCACGTTGAATCCATACAGCACTGGAGTAATGGTCATGGCAAAGTGCAGGGCAAAGGCTGCCACAGCAGAGCGGGTTCCCTCAGGCCGTAGGTCTAATCTGGACATCCACAGAACCAGAACATCCACCAGGAACCAGCCACAGGCCTCAGTCACTGAGATGGGCATGGTGCGGCGAGCAGAGTCCAGCTGGTGAGATTTGTCGAGAGCTCGACCAGAAACACGATGGGGTTGAGACTGGACGAGAACGGAGATGTACAGCTGACCTGACGTGACCAGCACCATCAACAGCGTGTTCACTGTGATCGCAGCGTGTAACGCGTGGTCATCTTCACCCAGGGGGGCGGTCAGGGGCAGAGGGACACACAGTCCAGTTTGATTATGGAGAGTCCAGGGGAAAACGTGGAGCAGGGTGGACAGAAGGAGACCCATCCCCCAACACAGGAGGCTGGAGGTGACTACCTGTCTCGTGGCCCACACCTGTACGTGTGGCCTGGCCAGGTGAATGCAGTGACTCGCTGTCAGACACAGCAGGATCAAGGCAGACACCTGCACAAAGAACAGGTAGAGAAAGCTGCACAGGAAACACCAGGCACTGTACCTCCACCCCCTGTCTTCCCACAGATACTGCCCCCGGTACATCTGGTCAGCCACACACACTGCCAGCAGATACACCCCCATCACCAGGCTGGACACGGACAGCTGACACACAAAGACACCAGCTCCGCTCCTCCTCTGCTGATCTCCATGCAGGAGGACGAAGAGGTGGACTCCATTGCCCAGCAAGGCTACAACGGCCAGGAGGACAGTCACAGCACGTAGAGCGGCTGACCCCAACAGACGGTGACAGGAGGAGAGCAGAGAGGGATGGGAGTGGCAGTGTTCAGGGTTGAAGCCTGCAGGCAAGTTCTCAGCACAGCACAGCATGGGGTCGTCTGTATGAACAGAGCGTAACAGGGATAGGGGGGTGAGCCAGTGACGGGGGAGGTGGTGCAGGTCACAGCCTGTCACGTCCAGTGTCTGCAGCTGTGGTATGGGCAAACTGCCAGTCACCCGCTGCACGCCACTCCGTGACAGGTTGAGCAGGGTCAGTGAATAGCGCACGTGCAGCACAGAATGGTTAAGTTGAGTCTGTGGTTCTGAGGATCTGTTATCTTCAAACAGTTCAGTCAGTGGATTGCCAGCAAGCACCAACACCTTCAGATTCTTCTCATGGCTCAACATATCTGTAGTCAGTAAGGAAATGTCGTTGTAACTGACGTCTAAAATTACCAAGTTGGGCAACAGAGGAAGAGACATGTTAGCGAGAGCACAACGCTGAAGAGCCAGAAATATTAACATGGTACTGTTCCACAGATGATATGGCTTCATCCCACTGTTGCTAGCATCCAAATAGCGCACTTCAGGAAAGCCGTTAGTGTTGAATTCTCTCCTGCAGCGAAAAGACAGACCCTGGCACGTGCAGCTCGTGGAGGGACACACGTGACCACAAAACCGTTCATCATCCTGCTGCTTACAGTGCGGGAACCCGTCACACACGTGGTCAGGATGCAGACAGACACGGGAACCCCGGCACCGGTAGAACCCTGGACAGGTGAACATCTTACAGCGGGCCTCGTCCTCATGACCCGGACAGTCTAACATGTCGTTGCAGAGGACAAAGACAGGCAGGCAGTAACCGTTACCAGGACATTGGAAGTGGGTCTGTGGACATATTGTTGTGTTACCCCTGTGGTCATCTTCACCAGAAGGCGGCAATGATTCAAACAGATATCTGCCATAAATCTGTTTGTCAAAGATCACCACAGCTGGGGGCTGAAGATGACGATTCCGGTCAGAGTAATATGAGTCGTTAGGGGAAAGTTCACTCTGATATTTTGTCAATAACAGTGTACGTGATATATAGCTTTTCACCGCACAATCTGCTTCATCAAATGCATTGGTACATTCATGCTGACCGTTGCACCATTGCTCCATGGACAAGCACTGAAAATCCAGCAATACTGACGTAACATTCAAACGGAACAGACACATTGTAACTCATAAACTACATGCAATATAGTTTTTGGTGATTATTTTTAAAATTTCATCAAGAAAACAACAATGGTAGCATATGGGTACCGGGTTAATTTTGCAAAAATTTCAGTGCCACAACAAAGAAAGGTAATGCTAGGGGTGGGAGGGTAGGAGAGGGAAATCCTCCCATGTTTGCTTTGAAAGGCAAACATAAACCCTCTATTTCAATGCTATGTTTGTGTTGATCTAAATCCACTGTCCCCTGAAAGTTAATGACACGAGTATGTGGCCCAGATCAAACAAAACATTGTTCATATCTCTCTCTCTCTCTCTCTCTATCTCTCTTTCTACTCCTCTCTCTCTCTCTCTCTCTCTCTTATCTCTCTTCTCTCGTCACACACACACACATACAACACACACACACACACACACAGAGAGAGAGAGAGAGATAGAGAGAGAGAGAGAGAGAGAGAGAGGATGAGAGAGAGAGAGATAGAGAGATAGAAGACCGAGAGAGAGAGAGAGATCGAGAGAGAAGAGAGAGAGAGAGGTGATGGTTGTGATACGTTCATAGGTCTCTACAAAAATTAGTTGGAACAAATAGTACACTTGTTTGATCTAAGACCATGGATTCTATGCACTTTTTAACTGAATGTTTTCATTATCCTATTTCACTTTGGACTATGAGTAAACGAGCTGGTCAAGTTGTGAGTCATCTGACCTGTCCATTGTTGCCGCACTGCAGCACAGCGTGCAGAGGACAGGGCCGGTAGGTGCAGAACCCTTCATCAGTACCATCAAAGCAGTCCTCACGAGAGTCACACACCACAGTGAAAGGCACTCGCTGCTCCACCACTCCGCAGGAAAAGTAAAACGGAAATGACGTCCCGGGTGCGTCACACCACCAGGAAGAGGGAGAATCCCAGGCGAAAGACGTGACGTCATTTCTACTCCAGCAACGGCTGTCGACGTCACAAGCCAAAAACGCCCAAGTCCAGTGCTGGTGGGGGCAAGGAGAGAACAGCGATGGGTGGGGAGTGGTGAAGGCATAGGTGCTTGTTAAATTGGGTAGAGCAATGGGAGGGCCGTTTGGGTCAAAGGGTTGGCTCTCCTTCGGTCGACTTTGTGAAAAAGATGACAGCTCACACACGTAAGATGCTGAGTGTTTCCAGTCACAGGGCCTAACGACAACGTATGTATCACTCAGAGTTGTAAGCTGACCACAAAATCGAAAACCTAATCCTAAATGAAAGCTTGAAGCTTCAAGTGCATGATACAGTAGAAGTACAAAACACAAAAATAGACATCAACGAAGGCTGGCATATAATAAGGCATAACGATGGCTGGTATAATTATGCTATGCTGCCCATTTCAAAACAAACTGTGAATGTTCCATACGTATCTTTGCATTATATTCTTCAATTTTATATCGATAATGTAGTTGTTTTCAAAAAGACTAATGTTCTTGGTTGTATATCATTTATTTTACACTATGTAGTCTATTATGTTACCGTAAATATGTGAAATCAGTAATTTCATGAAATTCCTAAACATTTCTGTAATTTCATGAAATTACTGACCCCAGTAATTACATAAAATGACTACAAATCCTAGTAATTTTACGTAATTACTTAAATCAGGCACCAGGTATTCATGAAATTACTAAACGCCACTTCCTTGGCTAAATTTGAACGAAATTGTCATACCCAGTATGCAATTTGACTTCCTCTGATTTGATAAACATGCCTGACTGCTTCCAACCCTTTGAGATGTGTGTGTGAAGGAATGGAAGCGCTCAAAGTTTTAAGTGTTTATCTTTTAGTATTATATATTGTATAACTCTTAGACTACATTGCAAACCCATACAAGTAGGCCAAGATACAAACAGAATAAAACAATATCTGTATTTTGCAAAATGCAATACAATTTGAAACATTCTTACAACTAATAACAATCACATGCCAGCAAAATATACATTGTAAGACAATATAGACTCAAAACTAGAGCGTTAAGACGCTAGACCACCAGCCGCGCGGCAGCATTTTTCGGGTCCAGTGACCTTGAACCTTTGACCTATGACCTTGTTTTTCGAACTTGGTCTAGATATCCTTAGTACCTATCCGCAAGCAAACTTTGAGTGTCCTAGGTCCCTGCGTTCAAAACGTTATCGTGCAGCATTTTTGGCCCCAGTAATCTTGATCTTTGATCTACGACCTTCATTTTTAAATTTTGCTTTGACCTTTGACCTATGACCTTCATGTTTGAATTTGGCGGAAATATTCTTAGTTCAAGTTCAAGTTCAAGTATACTTTAATATCTCCCAAAGAGAAATTCAGGTTATTATAAATAGCAATATTTTGAGCATCCTAGGTCCCTCCGTTCAATCTTTATCATGCCAGGTGCTCAGCAGCATTTTCGGCGCCAATGACCTTGACCTTTTACCTATAACCTTCATTTTTTAACTTGGCCTAGATACTTTGGTACATGCAAAATTTGAGCGTCCTAGGTCCCTCTGTTATCATGCCAGGTGTTCAGCAGCATTTTTGGCTCCAATGACCTTGACCTTTTATCTACGACCTTCATTTTTTAAATTTTGCCGAAATATTCTTAGTACCAATCTGCATGCAAAATTTGAGAATCCTACTCCTAGGTTCTTCCGTTCAATCGTAATCATGCCAGGTGCTTGGCAGCATTTTCGGTGCCAGTGACCTTGATCTTTGACCCATTACCTTCATTTTTGAACTTGGCCTAGATATCTTAAGTACCTACCCATCCTAGGTCCCTCCGTTAACGTGTCAGGTGTTCGGCAGCATTTTTGGCTCCAGTGACCTATTTGACCTATTACCTTCATTTTCGAACTTGGCCTACATATTCTTAGTACCTATCCGCATGCACAATTTGAGCGTCCTAGATCCCTTCGTTCAAACGTTATCATGTTAACATAGTCAGTCAGATAGATAGATAGTTCGGCTTCAGAATTGCACTGAAAACATTACCAGCTTCGCTCTCTTCGTTCGTGGCTGGTAATCAAATACTTACATTTGCAAACTATATTAAAATTTACAGTATATAATATAAAATAAAAGCAACCAACCACACATCAGCATCATAGACAATGTGTTGAGATGTTATCAAAATTGGTGGATTGTGAAAGGAGACGGTGCATTGCTCATTCTCGTAATCCAATCAAATTCCAAGAACATGCACGTTCATGTCTCGTGGGTCACGTGTGTGGAGAGAGAGGGGGGGAGGGCGTCTGTGCATATGTTTTTTTTTATTGGCTTTCTATTTATAATTTTGTTTGAGATATAAATTTTATTGGACGTGCTTCTGAACGTATGCGAGTCAAAAGGTGATTCAGCAATCTGTTTGAGATACTTTCGACTTCTCATAGAGTTCTCTGCTTTTGAGTTAGTTTAACAATGGACGCGTCGTCGAACAGCGTGTGTCATCCTCTAAAATAGAAGATTATCTTGCAAAACATTTGCCTTCAAATTTTCGTAGCATTGTACCAAAAGGGAAGTATTCCTATAGTAATGTGTATGATTCACCATAGAGTACAACAACAAGAAACATGTGAACACTTTTAGCAAGGAAACTCACACATCACAATCAGGTGGATGTGGTTCAAAGCTAAAGGTTCAAAAGTTTTTGAATAAGAAATAGGTGAACAGTTTTAAATCAGCTTTTGTTGTAGAATCTTACAAGTAATGATGAAATAGAATTGGTTCAAACGTCAGATGGTTCATTAACAGTCTGTTTTGATCAGTCATAACCCATTCCTCTGAAATTGGTGAACTCTAATTGCAGAAAGTATCACACAACTCCATTCAAATGGTTCAAATGGTTCAAAGGGATGGCACAAAACATCTCAAGCAATCACATCTAGTTTGTTCATAGGGGGTTAATCTGGGGGTCATATTGAATCAAAAGAATTACACAAATTTACCGAAACGCTGTCAGTAAAATATGTGTAAAACATGTGCTCAGATTTAAGTAATTACGTGAAATTACTAGGATTTTGTAGTGATTTCATGTAATTACTGGGGGTCACAGTAACTTCATGAAATTACTGAAAAATTTAGGAATTTCATGTAATTACTGAGTTCACATATTTACGGTAACACACACACACACACACACACACACACATATATATATATATATATATATATATATATATATATATATATATATATATATATACTGCTTAGCCATAGTAGAATAAAATGAAAAACCGTATCGATTTAGATTTTTTTAATATCATAGCCCATTAGTATAAGAGATTCATTCAAGACAAAATTGTTTGCATGGGTACATTTCTCTTTAAAAACATCAGTGATTGCATTCCAGAAAAGTCTTAACGTGTGAGCATTTCCAAAATATGTGGTCGATACTATCTTTTTTTAAGAAACAGAAATTACATTATTTTATCGTTGCTACGGACACCAATTTCTTTTTAAATAATATTTGTGCCTAAACATCTGTGTAATATTTTCAGCAGAAGCCATTTTAATTTGACATCTTGTATCTTATGGACATACCAAAAACAGAATTTCCAATCATGATTTACTGAGAGTTTCATGTCCCATCTTTTACAACATTTAGGGGGACTTTTGTTCTCAACTAATATAATTTTTAACGTAATACAGCTATGTAATACAGCTATGTGTAAGCTTTGTGAATGGAAAAAAAGTTTCCTAGCACAAAAAGTAGAGTTAATATATTTATTATCTTTAAGGGTGACATTACACTTTTAATATACTCTATTGAAAGCTGAAATACCGAAGAGAGAGAGAGAGAGAGAGAGAGAGAGAGAGAGAGAGAGAGAGAGAGAGAGAGAGAGAGAGAGAGAGAGAGAGATTTACAAACCTTCATCAAAAACCGGAACTGAATAAGCTACAGAGCCGTCCTCGTGATTGAGTACAAAATTGTACCTGAGACACAGGAAAGCAAACATTGAAAAAGCAACTTTCAACATGCTTCAGAAAACAAACGAACCATTCCTTTTACATACTTATGTGGGCTACATAATATTATAAACTTTAAAGACGTTCTTGCATAAATGACATTTTGATCCATTCACCTCTGTTGCAAAATACGACCAGTGCAAGATGGTGAACAATGTTTGCAAATGCCGAACAGTTTGTTGGAAAGCTTTGACATGACAAAAGGTACAACTCGCTTTCAATCCAGTCAACAGCATGCACTATACACTACCGAAAAATCGATTTGTTAGTTTGAATTTGAATTTATATTAAATCCAAAGTCAAGAAATCGATGCAGAGGCAAAAACTCTTAGAACAAGATCACCCAAAATGACCTCACTAACATAACTGAACACAACATAACAAAAACAGATGAAGGCCCTGATACAGTACAAGAATAAGCAGACAAATCAGATAATCCAACACAACAGTTAGCCACGTGAGACAACCAGGCACAAGATTCATTTCGATGGACTGAGCAACGAATAATAATGAGGGAAGGTCATGCACCCTTTCATCTTACATGGGGTGAGAAATGTACGAGCCCTGTCTCAACCCAACATAGAAGTCGAATTTTCTGCCTCTAGCCCACATCACCTCCTCCAATGCCTCCATTTCTTTCGCAGAGTTCAAGATCACCAAGTGACCTCCCAGGTCTCTGCACCCCTGCCTGGCCTGGGCGTGGGTCAGTGGTTCATGAGGCCTGACCAGGACGTAGCATTGGTCATCCACCATGAAGCCGCCACGTCCACAAGTGGGTTGTCTGCAGTTCTCTTCGTCCTCTGCTCCGGAGCACTGCACTCTCAGATTGCAGGCCAGGTGTGGACGGAACCGGGGCCAATAGGGCACTGAGCAGTTCCAGAAACCGTCTGCCAGCTTTACCGGAGTGGAATGGGGCTACCACACACACACACGCTACGATTACTACAAGCTAATAATGGTTATTGACTCTGACTCTCTCTCTCTCTCTCTCTCTCTCTCTCTCTCTCTCGTGTTATATATATATATTTTTCTGTATATAGTAAACAAATTGATAAAACCTTTCTGTCCAAATGTCTTTATAATCGAACAATAGAATCAAGACCAGAGACTCACAGTGTAGCTCGCGGCGAGTGGTCGCATTTTTATTTAGCTCCGACATTGCACGAGAACACGGATTTTCTGACTTAGTTTTTTTTTCTTTTCTCTTTCGCCTTCACTTCATCATGTCTATGTGCACTTCAACTTAGCCTGCTTCTCGAACTGTGTTATGTTGCCTATCTCTTGCTTTTGCTGTTGTTGATGTGTGTATCGGTTTGGTTTTTTCCAGCAGAGTTCCTTTTGTTCTTAAACAATTCTGTGCTTGTGTTCCTTCGAGAATTTTGATGAATCTCTAAATTTCAAACTGGTACGTCGACAACGGAAAATTGGTGCCCTTTTGATTGCTTGGAGTGCTTGCTGCGTGCAACGCTGGACGTACGCCAGTCTTTACTTCAACATTACAGTGTTCAGCAATTTGTATCCTTATTATTATTGTTGTTTTCTGTATTGTGTCTGTCCACGGAGTTCCAGGTCAGTACTGATATGTGATTGATATTTAACACGGAATTGTGCTGAACGGGGACGTCTGTTTTCGTACTGTGCGGTGTAGACTGTCATAGTGTTAAGCGTTAACATTATCTCCCCTTTTAGTTTGACACAGTGCTTTTGTACAACGTAAGCTGACGGCTTCAACACTTTATTTAGAAACAGGGTGTTGCTACTTTATTCTGTAATAGTGGCTGTGCTTTGCTTTGTATCACCACTCCTTTCTTCTTCTTTTGTTCCATACCTCTTGTTATTTGTTGTGTGTTAGTCAACAACATGGCGAGAGTGCTGCCAGCGTTTATTTTAAACAGTCAATTACCGGGCTTTGATGACAAACCATTCACGACGGCAGAAATTTGTTCCGCCGTAGAAAAGACGAGCGGTTTTGAGTCGGTGGAGGGAGCGCAGAGAATAGGGGGGTTATGGAGGATTTATCCGTGCACGGCAGAAGCAAGGAATAAGGTTCTTCTCCAGGGGTTCGCTATTCGGGGGGTACTGGTGGAGGTGAAGGACAGGAATCCTTTCGTGGTTTCCTCCCCTGATGGAGAGGAGCGAGAGGTGCCAGCAACGAGAGTCACCATCAGTAATGTGCCCCTCTCCTTTTCCGACGAGGACATACTGCACTCGGTAAAAAATCTGAAAGTAAACGTCCGCTCAAAACTTATCGCTGAGAGAGATCGAGACTCCAACGGGAAGCTTACTCGTTGGAAAACGGGTAGGCGTTTCCTCTACACAGATATCCCAACAGTACCCCTCCCAAGATTTCTGGAGGTAGGGCCTTTCAAAGCTTCTATCTTCCACAAAGAGCAACGAGCAACTGTTCCGGCTGGAAAAGAATGCACAAAATGCCTGGGCAAGGGGCACAACGCATCAGCATGTGACCACCCAATTAAGTGTCGCCAATGCCTCAAGGACGGCCACAGAGCGGGTGACCAGCGGTGTGGCATGACGCCTGTCATGGAAAGGGAGAGCAGCATGCAGAGGAAGACCTCTCAGCACAACAACAGCGACAACGACAAGGACAACAACAACGGGGAGAACAAAAAGCACACCAAGAAAGACAACAACAAGGACAAACAGGCAAATGAGAGTGTCAGCCGCAGGAAAGGATCCAGGGACACCAGTACCAGCCAGAGTCCATCACGGCAGACGGCCAGCGGGCACTCGTCTCACAGCTCGAGGTCTCCCAGTGTGTCCACTGTTTCTAGCACTCCTGCCAAGCCAGCCTCAGCCAAGCCGAAGAGGAACAGCAGGGGCAGAACGCATACAAGATCCAACAACTCAGCTAAAGAAGCCCTGAAGGGCCAGTCTGTGCTGAATTTCCCCTCTGACACTTCACGGTCTGCCTCGACCAAGCGTCGCCTTCCTGATGATGCAACACCCCCACATCAGCCAGACAAAAGTCGACGTCAGAGGGACAAGGACTAGAGAGAAGAGGAGGGAGAATGAAGTGACGTGTCAGCTCCTCAGTGGGAAACTGGACGGAAACGAATACGGCATTTTCTTATGGACAATGGCTTTGGTTATACGGATAATGTTGGTATGCATGATTTTCATAAGCCTCTTTCTTGCAGGTTTATATCTTTGGCTATATATGATGTTTATAATGTTTATGATAATTTCTCCTTCAGTTATGACGGATACGGACAAGGCAAATGTTTATGGTCATTGGTCTTTGATTGTGATGTTGCAGTTTATGTCGGTACACATAGACAGGAGAGGGGTAGGTGGAGGAAAAACAACAACCGAGAGAACTATAACCAAAACAGTAAAATTTCAAAATGGATAGACTTCGTATAATGTCTTTGAACACACGTGGATTGAAAACAAAACGTAAAAGAACTGCTATGTTTTCTTTATTTAAACAACAAAAGCTAGACGTCATTTGTCTGCAAGAAACACACATAAGTAATAACGATGCTGAGATCTGGGAAAAACAGTGGGGAGGTAAGTTATTTTATTGCAGTGGAACAGCACACAGTAAGGGACAAGTAATACTTATTTCAAAACAGCTGAAAGGGAATGTTCAACTGGAAAGAAGGCTAGATAGGATTATTGTAGTGTCAGTAAAAACAGAAGAAAAAGAAATAGTTATAGTTAATGTTTACGCCCCAAACGAAGTAAATGAGAAATGCGCTTTTTTAAAAACGCTGGAAGGCGTTCTGTCATCATATAAATCAAAGAAAATAATTTGTATGTGAGATTTTAATTCGGTTTTAAGTAATAATTTTGACATAATTTCGGGAGGTCCACACGGTGAAAAAGAGATAAAGAAATTTAACGAACTGGTTATTAATAAAGAGTTGTTAGATGTTTGGAGAGTATTTCACGGAGAAGAAAAAGTTTACACTTGGTGCAGGCAGAACCCCTTTACAGCTCGTCGTATTGACTTTTACTTTGTTAATCAAGGAGCTGTGGAGACATGTGTGTCATGCGACATACTGTCCGTAGCAAATACAGACCATAGAGCGATTATTAGGAAATGAATAACTGCGAATTTGTAAGAGGGCCGGGTTACTGGAGATTTAATAATAGTCACCTTAGAGATACAACATTTACCAACAAAATGAATGAGTTATTAGGAATTTGGGTTAATGAAAGCAAACTGATGTTTACAAATCATCGAGAGCAATGGGATTGGTGTAAAATGAAAATTAAAAATTATTGCATAGATTTTGGAAAACATAAAGCGCACAGTAAACGAAATGAGCTCTTAGAATTACAAAATAGTCTCCAGACATTGGAACAACAATGCGCAAATGATCCTAATAATGAACATTTACTTACTCAAATGACAGCTGTTTCGATCCATGAGGATCTCATCAAGTGAACACGGCATTGGGATCTTACCCAAGTCATGTGGGATTTGTCACCTCAACACCAAGGTCCTTCCACAGTGGGAAGGTTTTCCCTGTTGTATATTAGCAAAAATCCCCAAAAGCCAAACCAGCACTCAGATAAAACAATAGAAATAAGAATTTTAGGTAAAAGGTGAACATAGCAATCTTCCTAAGTTACAATGTTCCATTGTTATGTTCACCTTTTTACCTAAGATTCTTATTTCTATTGTTTTATCTGAGTGCTGGTTTGGCTTTTGGGGATATTTGCTAATATACAACAGGGAAAACCTTCCCACTGTGGAAGGACCTTTATATTTATAAATGAATATAAAATCTCAGTTATAAGCTGAGCGCCGTTACCTTAGTCTGAAGGACTAAAAAGTTGGTGCATTTGAATTGCAGAATAGTTTGCTTTGATAAAACGTTTTTGTGTCCAATGTCTGTATTTGTGAACCCCAGAAACAAACTCAGTTTACTTTAACTTTACGATTTGTTCTGTGTTCTGAAAAAAAGAAAAGAAGAAGAAAATAATGTGCTGATTTACTTTTTCCCCCAATGAGGGAGATAGACAATGCCTATGCAAAGACAGCTGTTTTGTCTTGTGAAAGACTCTTCAGTCTGCATGTCGGCCTGCAAAGAGTGTCCACAGTGAAGGTTCAAGCTGAGCAAGAATGTTTACCATTTCTTTTTAAGTTAGTGCTGGTTTGCTTTTATTGAGGACTTTCAATCTGGTGCAAAGAGGACAACCATTCTCTTGTAGAAAGTCTTCTTGCACTGCTCAAGTAACACCATTGTAAATGTGTCAGGTACATTTTGTGAACAGTTAAAAAAAATATATTGATGACGCTTCATGCTTTTCAGCCGTATGAGCGCTTTGTTCCTGAGTGGTTCTCAACCAGTGAGTGCATGATGACAAGGTATCAAACCACTTGTAAAGGTAGGCACAATCGTCAACATTCTATGACACATCAGGTTCCCAGCAACATTCCACACGTTTGTCCATTGAATGTACACATTCTACAATTTCGCTGTTGAAAGTATGCATTCTGTGTTTCATTTTCATAGAATTCTATGAACCAGTCATAGAATGTATACATTCTAAATCACATCATAGAATGTATACATTCTAAATCACATCATAGAATGTATGCATTCTAACTCACATCATAGAATGTATGCATTCTAAATCTCATCATAGAATGTATACATTCTAAGTGGGTCAACATTCTATGCAACATAATATATAATGTGGGCTGGTCGTCCTTATTTTCAGCACCCTGACAAGCTTACCTGATGAAATGTGAAAATAATTTTGAAACCCTGAAAAGTATATTCCACACTGTGTAACACAGCAAATTCTGTATGCACTGTGTTATCTCTCCAGGATGAATCTATGACTTCAAACCTGATGTGCAACTGTTCCATGTGGTTGTAAATGTCTGGCAAGGGATACAGCTGGTCACATCCATGTTTTGCTGAGCAACGCTCTTCAGCACAGCACTGAACTGCCCATAGAAGACGTTCCTGTCCTCTACTGTAGCTATAAAGGCTGATATGGAACAAGGGTTCCGTCTGAATATAGAGGTCACTGAGTAGTATACTGTGGGAGGTGGGCACTTTCAGTGTGGCATTCATGACAATGGGCCCGGCAGGAAAGTCTGTCATTGACTCAGGGTTGAATCCCAGAGTTTGCACAAAACCTGTTACACATATCCGTTGTTTTGTATGCATGTGTGTGTACACATCTAGCAGTCAACTGTACATGCTCTTCATCACATATTCACACCACAATAGATGCATTACTTTGATTTCAACATCCAAATGTCAACGTTTACTTTTTTATCTTCATAACGAATCAGTTGTTTGTGTGAAAGAACCCTGTCTCACGTTATAGTGTTATATTCATAACTGAAATGATGCCAGTGTCAACTTACCTAGGGTTGGTGACAAGAAACCGATCTCTAATCGCTGTTCAGGAGGACTGTGCTGTTCTGCACTGATGGTCATAGCTACCCTGTAATCCTCACGGAAATCAGTCACCAGGAACTCTACCCACACCTCATTTTCCCTGACAATGTAGACAGTAAAGGGGTCATAATGCGGCTCACAGCCTGTCCACCTGAACCTATTGTAGTTAAGCAGATTCTCAGCGTTGAAGTCACCCTTTGCATAATAATATCTCTTCAGAAAATACTTCTCATAAATCATGATATAATTCCTTTGGCTGCAAGTCTGATGGTGAAATCGAATGTGTATCTTTTCCTGGTGGATGTCCGGCATTACCACATTTTGTTTATCCAATTGAAACACGAATCTACAACGTGAAGATACATTTCTTGAAAAATGACCCTCAGTGATTTGGGATATATCAAAACGAATGGTGGCATAAGTTACTGAATAGTTCAGTCTTTTGCTTTTTGATAACATGCAGTCCTTGATGATGGATGTACGGATGACAGCATTGTTTGTTGGATGTTCATCACTGTTGATTTGTGAGTTGTTTAGTTTTAGATCAGTGTCTGCTCCTGATGCTATATGGGTGTGCTTTGCAAATTGCCGAAAGGTACCCAGTGAGGTGGTCGTTCTAACTCCATTTAGTTGAAATGTATGCAAAGGGGTATTTTGTAGGCCCACTGGAAAAAAAAGATTTTATTTCATCTCCATTACGACACTGGTAACACACTGATATTAAAAAAAATGCTGAAAATTTCAAAGGTTCTTTAAAATTTTAAGTACTAACCCTTTGTAAATTTGTATGTGTAAAGTAATATTTGAGTTCCGTGTCTGCTCCTGATGCCACAATGTCGTGTTTTGCAAGTTGTTGAAAGGTGTCCATTTAGTTGCAATGTATGCAAGGGGTTACTTTGTCAGACCACTAAAGCAAAAAAGCTGAGGATTTAAAACACTGCTTCAAATTTTAAGTGTTGACCCTTCAAAAGACTTGTATGTTTAAAATGATATTTAGCTGGCCCAAGCCTGGAGCCCTTGCGCATTGCAAAAAGATCATGATTAGCGTTAAGAATTCGATTACATGAAACCTTTTAAAATGGTAATAACATGTTCAAATTGGATGCATGTGCATACCTTTGCAATAACTTGTAACCGAAACCATGGAATTATGAAAGAGTTTCAATGATTGGTCGATCATAAAGTCATTATAGTAGTTGACGAAAGTTAGAAGGGACACATAGTCCATGTTTTGTTTTCCATCTTTGGAAAGACTTACTGACGTGCTGATGGCATCTGTGGATTATAACTGTCCAACACTAGTGTGATTAAATGACTGCGTCTCACTCGTGGTCGTTCCTCATCAACTGAAGTATGATATAGCTTATTGTTAAAATGTGTAAAATGGAAATGGGGTTGCTGAAGTCGAGATCCAGTCCATCCAGTTTCGATAAGTTGAGACCATGCCCAATGCGATCTTGATTTTGATCTTTAGCATTTCTCTTCCATGCATATGACAATGATAGCTGGACTTTAGTATGTGGCTGTATTTGTTTTCAAATATTACAAACTATTTTATTACAGACTTTAAAACGGTTTCAAATTATGCACATGCTTCACATAAAGAATTTTACGAGTAAAAATAAAATTTCCGAGTTACACATTTCTTTGCTCTGGTGGGTGAGGTGTTATGGCATCTTGTATCATTATGCTTATTTATCGCAGTCTCCCAGCTATTGGAGGATACAAGTAAATAATAGCAGGCGTGCAAAAACTAGGCAATGCGTTTATACTCACAATACCGTTGTGTTCATGGTATTTCCAATGAAATGGCAAATGTGTGGTTTGATATATAAAAATACGGCATGGAAATAAACAGATCAGACAACACATTAATTTCTGTAGAACATGGCAACACAATTACACAATTGTATACAAATATAAGGCTTAGGCCCCTTGCTATTTAAATTGATTTTATCCTTGAATTTCAATCCACTTCAAAAGCCTGTCCTCCTTTGCCTGATGCCGCTTCTCCATCAGCAAATTCAGGGTGTACAAAAAAGGATTCATGGCCGAGTTTAACGGCAAAACAAATATTGCCATGGCAACGTTGACCTCTCCAGACACAGACACACCCTGAGAGGCCAGCACACCCAGCAGACCGATGGGGAACCAGCACAGGAAGTCTGACATGGCGATGGTGAACAACCGACGAGCAATGTTGATGTCTTGAGACTTCTGAGACTTCTGGATGAGCGATGTATGGCTGCTTTGCACCGAGTAAAATATGCCAGTTTGTCCAGATGCAATGATAAGGAATAAAATCAAGTTTAGTAAAATCATCACAGCAAAGGCGTACACATGCCCAGGGAACTGCTTCCTGGTGATTGGCAGAGGGATGCAGATGCCTGTCTGACTGTAGAACTTCCAGTGAGCGAGACTTGGAAAGATGGGAACAGCTGCCAGTAAGAGACCGATTGTCCAACAGACAGCACTAGCCAGCTGTGCCTGGATGCTACTGAAATTGAGGAAGTTCAAGGGGAAGTGCACAACCAGAAATCTATCCAGGGTGATGAGGCAGATAATGAAAGCAGACACTTCGGAAGAAAGCAACGCCAGAAAACCTGCAAGTTGACACACAGCACTGTGTCTCCAGGACACATCCTGCCAGATATAAACGTTCTGGTACATCCTGTCAGCCACTCCTATCACTGCTAGGTACAAACCCATCAGAAGGTCTGACACACAGAGATGGACCACCAGCACAGTGAAACCAGACACCCCTCCATTTCTGATGGTCACTACACGAAATGCTGCGCTGACCAGATTGCCCAGTATGGCGAAAAAAGAAAGTGTGCTCAACACACCTCGATACACAGTTGAACGAAGCAAGTCATTACACGAAGAAAGTTCATTCACAGGAGCATGACAGTTGTTGAGGTCAAAGTTGTCTAATAAAGCTGCACTGCAACACAGCCTGTGCTCATCAGCATACAGCACGCTAAGCTGGCTGAGGTCTTTGAAGACATCCTTCTGAATATCATCAAATGCACAACCTGTGAAGTCCAATGACTGCAGGTTTACCATCAACTGCAGGCTTCGTTCTGTTATATGATGTGTGCCACAGCCTGACAAATTCAAAATATGTACATTAGAGAACATGTTCCCTATTCTGTCATCAATTGTTGAAAGTTCAATTCCGGATAGATGTAACAGTTGTATATCGTCAAATAGTATTGTTCCATGTCCAGCCTCATGCGAGCTATTGCCCCGCAGAAAGTTGGAAAGAGGGTTATTTGAAATAAATAGAACTTGTAGATTATGCATATTCTGGATAGTGTCTGTAAGCGAGGTGATCTGGTTATCGCTGAGATCTAACACTACCATGTTGGGGAAAGAAACATTCCCCAAACCAGAAACATAGCAGTTGGCCAGGTTGAGGTAGACCAGCATCATATTTGATACCATCTGTTCCATCTTCATCCCACTGCCTCGAGCTTTCAGGTATTTCAGGTCTGGATAAAGGTCTGCTGGAAACAGCTGGGGACACGACAAAGCTAAGCCGTGACACGTGCACTCTGATGGGCAGTGCAGGTCACAGAACAGTTCGTCGTCAGACTGTGGACAGTGGTACACACCATCACACAGGTGAGATGGATGCAAACAGGTCTGAGAGTTACGACAACGGTAAAACTTTGCACACTGGTAATTGCCGCATTCTGCTTCATCGTGCCACTCTGGGCAGTCGTAGACTCCATTACACCTGGTGAACACTGGGAGACAGTAACCATTGGGGCATTGGTAGTGGGTTTCTGGACACGTGCTACGCCCCTGCACAACGTCTGTCTGGTTTAAAGGACGCACTGTGTACCTGGGGGTTGTGAAATCAACAACTGCAGGGGGACCAGGGGGAGAAAATTGGCATTGTCCTATGTCAGCTGTCTCACAAAGTGTTTCATCTTCACTATTCACACAGTCCTTCTGTCCATTACACCGACTGGCAGCATTGTAGCACTGTGTAAAGATGCCAGTGGGGAATAACAAAAAACAGTTTGCACAAAGGAAAAGACACACACAGACACACCTTACACGCTCTTTCTCACTATCTCAACTTTCTTCGTATAGGAGTATATTACCCCCCCCCCCCCCCCCCCCCCCCCCTACCGCCCCCCCCCTCCCTTTAAAAAAAAAAATAAAATAGTATTTTACTACAACTAAAATTTACTCTTTTCTCGTGACTAAGAGAATTAGTGTCGTCAGTAGGGGGCTTAGTAGGTGGTTTCCTGAACAGGCTCCATTGAACACCACCGAAGTGACTCAGCAGTGGCGCAGTGTCTCCTGGGTTGGTTGCCTCCTGATGGCCTAACATAGAATTCGCTCCCCTTGGACTGCTGGTCTCGGATTCTGCGACCTGAACAAGCCGGGGTGTGTCTGCGAGTTGGGAATCGGAATGTGCGGCGTGAGAGCAACGCCACTGTATGGCTCAGAAGATGGGACAGCATACAAAAAGTTACTCTTTCTCTCAAGCTCTCTCTCCCTGGGGTGAATGCCAGAACTACCCATCTGTGCTCTTTATTCCTTTTGAGATAGACCGTTCTGGCAGGCACCCCTCGTAATATTCACTTCTCTCTCCCTCACCTCCCCCCCCCTCTCTCTCTCTCTCTCTCTCTCTCTCTCTCTCTCTCTCTCTCTCTCTCTCTCTCTCTCTCTCTCTCTCTCTTCTCTCTCAATGTATGCAGATGTCTTCTGATTCCAGAATTCTCTGTGTTCCAGTTTGGAACTCCTTACCACGCGAAATTCGCCATATCCAGTCCTTGCCATCTTTTAAATCAGCTCTTCAAGCTACATTACAACCTTTAGGCCACATTACTCCTCGATTCTCTGTGTGTGTGTGTGTGTGTGTGCGCATGTGCGTGTGCGCGCGTGTGTGTATGTGTATGTACGTGCGTGTCTGTGTGTATGTGTGGGTGGGGATGTATGTGCATGCCTATTTTGCATGTGTGTGAGCGATTATTTGTTTTTGTTGAATTTCTTGCTTTTAATTTTTGTTGTTAAGCGCATAGAGCTCCACATTTGGTTGAGGAGTGCGCTATAGTATTATTATTATATGCACTATTAAATTAATATGTAGGGAATGCTTGTTTGTATGACTTTTACTAACTTATGTTTGTTAACTGTATCATCTTTATTTATTTTCACTCATTATTGAAAGATGATATAATGAATCATAAAGACGTATGTTTTAGACTAACCTGGTCACTCCAACCACATTTAAGAGTATTTGGAGGACAGGGCCGGTGAACACAGAAGTCCTCATCACTGTTGTCCACACAGTCCTGACGATGGTCACACACCAGACTGTAAGGAACTCTCTGCCTTCCTGTCCCACAGCCGTAAGAAGGAGGAAGTAACAGCATGTTCACCGGACACGTGAGGCGTGATGGGATATCCCAGGATTCGGGGCTCTGTCCAAAAGAGAGGGAGTCTTGAACCCAGCAATTGCTGAGGGAATCACAAGCCAGAAAATTATGAACAGTGTGGTTTGTAGGACAGACTGTCAACTCATTTCTCTCTTTGTTTTTCAGTTCAGCCAAGATGACGGGGGCTTGTGGGGAATTGTATCGTGCTGGAGACTGGTCGTTGTTGTACTCGCATAAATACAGCTCACTGCGGGTGTGTAATTTGCAAGGATACATGACAATGGCGTCAAATGCATCAAATAAACTTGGATGGTTGTATTTAGTATGGAACACACCACACCGAGGCCCAACAACACTACTGATATCTCCATCGTAGGGGAGAGAATAACCTAATGTTTGGTCACTCAGCATCAGTACGTTTTTGTAGCTGCAACATATGTTTTGATAAAAGCACAGTGCGAATATCAGTTTTATGTCATGCGTTCGTGATCTTGGCCTTCATATTCACTCTGATTTAACTTTGAAACAACACATTGCCAGAATCAGTCAAGCCTGCATTCTTAAAATCCGCCGCATTGGCTCAATTAGACCCTTTCTGACTGAAGACGCCACAAAGATACTTGTCACTTCCTGTATTATGTCTAGATTAGATTAGATTAGATTAGATTATTACAATGCCCTCCTTCTAGGCCTTCCTGCAACCTCCCTCCAACCTTCTCAACGTGTTCAAAGATTCTGCTGCACGCCTTGTATTCAGAGCACCGAAACGGCACCACACATGAGATCTTTTAGAGAAGTTACACTGGCTCAAACTTGAATACAGAATCAAATACAAATCTGCCTGCCTCTGCTACAAATCGTTACAAAAGACGCTCCAGCCTATCTTTGCGACCTTTTCAAGATCTACGTCCACTGACGACCATATTAAAAAAATTCAAATTCCCTCTTACAATTGGAAACAAGACTGAAAATGCTCCACCTCAAACTGCAACTACAGAATACACTTGAAACTTAAAAATATTGCCAGTCACTCACTTTGTCAATCTTGTTACTTGTATGCATGTCCACGCGTGTTCTGAGTGTGTGTGTGTGTGTGTGTGTGTGTGTGTGTGTGTGTGTGTGTGTGTGTGTGTGTGTGTGCGTGTGCGTGCGTGCGTGCGTGTGCGTGCGTGTGCGTGTGTGTGTATATGTATATATGCGCATGTGCGCATGCGTGTGGTGTATGTGTGCATGCACGTGCGTATCCGTGCGAGCGTGTGTGTACATCGTGTGATGTGTTTATGCATTGAAAATCAATTTTGTACCATCAGACAGTTTCAGGTTTTCAATGGTTTTGTTGGAAAATCTGCCAAATGTTTGAAATCATGTCAGTGTTTTTCACGTGTTCTTAACATTTACGTCATTATGAGACATATTAGAATAGTTGGGGGCACCAGTCTGTCATGTAGTTCTCTAAACGAGCGGAATTAATTTGATACTTGCTAAACCTTTTTGCGATGTAATTTCACGAGTGCATTTATGAATGCATGTACAACAACAGTGATCACAATCTTGCATAATTATATAGGTGACTTAAAAATGTGTGTACTTAGATGTTATTATGTTTGTGCGTGTGTGCGTGCGCGTGTGCTTGCGTGCGTGCGTGCGTGCGGCATGCGAGAGTGTGAGTTACAATAATTATGCGTTTTTAGAGAGTGGGCTTGGCATGTATTGGAGGAACAAAAGTTGAATCGTTTATATGTGATTTTACATCTTAAGCTAAAGGCGATGTATATACAAAAATCTTAATGAGTGTGTGTGTGGGGTGGGGGGGAGGGGGGGGGGAGAGGGTGGTGGATAGGGGTAAGATCAGACCTGATAATAGTTAGTTGATAGAGGGAATAATGCAAGGGTGGGATTCCATTACTGATATAATTGATCATTTAAATGTAACTGACAGGATTTAATCAGACCATTGAAATGCATGGTTTTACTAATCTCCCTGTTAATAGATTCACAAGAAACAAATTATGCCTTCTAAGGAAACAAAGCTAATTCGGTAACCTGATAAAGTGCAATATTTTAGTCGAGCTGTGGAATCATTACAGTTTGAAGAAGATCTTATACATGCAACTTGAATTATTGGACAGCTCAGTCGAGCAGTCAATGAAGGTATTTAATCAGTCCTTGTTAAATGCTGCTCGAGACATGGTTAAAGAAATTAAACTTTTAAATGGGTTACACAAGTCTCCCTGGTTTGACAAGGAATGTTTCTAACACAAAAAAGACAGCTAGGCTCCCGACTTAGAAAGCTAAGGCATACAAAAGACTATAATGACTGCTTTTTTAAGCAACACAGAAAAGTGTATCGAGACACATTGGACATTACTGAAAATGACTGTAATCAACCAAAAAGGGGAAAACGGTTAGGCTCTTTTCAAGTGCTCTTCATCGCTTTGGTCTGTGGTTAGAAAACATTAGCCAAAAAAGCATGTTAATAATGATACGTATTACTAAAGATGAATGGAAGCTTCATTTTGACCGGGCTTTGAACTCTGGAGCTGAAAACAACTGCAGCAGTTATGATTTTACCCTAACCAATAATGGAGACTGGAGTGGTTGAAAAGGGTGACTGACTGCCAGGCCTTGAAAACAATGTAGAGGAAGAAAATAAAGAAGAGGTAGATCTGACCTGAGGGAGTTAACATTGGGGAGACAATAAAGAAGATGTAGAGCTGACCTGATGGAGTTGACATTGGGGAGCTTTCCACCTTTTGTTCTCTTCAGCCGGTGACAGGTAGGTGAGTGAAGGCTTGGGACTAAAAGGGATAAGGCCAAGGGTGGGAGTGGGTTGGGGGGAGGGTGTTGTGGTAAATGGGAAAAGGTGAGCACATCTCAGGTAGAGACAGAGAGACCTAGAGAGCTGAATGGAGTTATGAGTAGGAAAAAAAAAAAAGGTGAGTGTGAAAATCAAGTGGCTGCATTGTGTGTGGGTAAACAGAAAGGGGGTGGGGTGGGGGAGAAACATAGGCACTCAGTCACACACGCACACACACACACACAACACACGACACGTGCATAAAGCACGCGCACGACGCGCGCGCACAGCACGCACACGCACACGCACACACACAACATAGTGACAGGGGTCTAAGGTCGCATATTGATGCCCATGGGTTGGAGGGTACCCAGGCGATCAATGAGATACTTTTCCAGGTATTTTCTGAAGTGTGGCCTTTGTGGTTCTTGTCGAGTGCACAGATTGAGCGATCTACTAACACACACACACACACACACAAAAAAGGCATCATTACACACACGCATTCTAACACACAGACAAACACACACAACACACACAAAACACACACCCCTCACCTTGATAAAACATGACTTATTACATGGCGACCAGCCTGGCTTCCGTAAAAGCCATTCTTGCCATAGCGCACTGATACAGCTTATTGACAGCCTTCTTTGTAATGTAAGCGACAATAAATTGAACGGTATTATCTTCATACATTTTGAAAAAGCTTTTTGATGTGATTAACCATCTCTGTTGCTACGAAACTAAAGCTTTACAAGCTAACTCCAGAATAAAAAATTCTGATGTCCACCTTTTTGGCGGGATCGAGTGCAGTCCGTGGTTTTAATCCTACAATTTAAGCACGAATTGTCAGTCAGTATGGAGTATCAACCTTCAAGGCTCTGTGCTTGGCCCTCTCTTATGTTTCTCTGTA
>CM065706.1:13977035-14014633 GCA_017654935.2 Phymorhynchus buccinoides
ATTATTGAGGTTGATTCTAAAGAATGTGCGTCAAGAACTACCAAACACCCCCCCCCCCTTTGAGAAACAAATTTTCGATTTTAATTTCTTTTTCAACAACATCTTTTAAAATGACAGCAATAAACACACTATGCACCCACCTTCACCCAAACATGGGTGTTGTGTATGTGTGGCTTGTGTCAGTGTGCATATGCACACGCGCATGTGTGCATGCAGGTGTATTGGTATGCGCAGGCATGGGATGAGGAATTGCCAGAAAAAAGTTTGTGGAAAGAGTGTGTGGGTGACAATATGCCACATGAAACTGAAAGCGTTTTTTGTTTGTAATCGGACCCTTAAAAAAAAGCATTATAAATGGAACTGATGTAATTTAGTTCATTTGCATTCAATCATAAGAAGTTCCTTCTTACTGTGGTTGCCGACGCAGCGCTAGGCTCGAAACTGTTACTCAACAAATACCTCCTATGATCCTTCTCCTCCACCAGTCAGTGCTACTCGGTTGGTTCCTTTCTGTCCCAAAATGTCCTCTGGGCATCCAAAAACAAAGCTGAAATTGTATTAAAAGCTGAACATTCCCATGCCTCAATTGTTATGCCAAATATGTGGATACTGTGTCAGTGCGTGTGTGTTATCATGCGATGCTCCTGCTTTCAGGATGTCCTGAAGATCAGGATTTGTTGTCCAGGAGTCCTAAGATCAGGGTTTTTGTCCAGGAGTCTGAAGGTCAGGATTTTTGTGTGTCCAGGAGGTCCTGAAGGTCAGGATTTTTGTGCAAGGGCGTCTCCGGATTATGAGAATTTGAGAAGATGCATTTTGCATGGTTAAGAAGTCATGAGTTAACAGCAAGTGAAAGGCAACGAGAGCCTGTCAGTAAATGGTAAAATGTGTTCCCTTCAGCTTACAGTGGGATAGAATCATGCACGGAAAACCCCAGGAGGAGCGATGTCCCTGCACTCGCCGGGGTGGCCAGGACCCCTGCCTTGCATTGATTTGGAAGTTTCCCAGGAGCACCCAGTGTTTGTATGTGCACACATTGTGGTGTAGAGTGGCACATGGTATTTTGCGTTCGCTAGTGCCAAGAAACCCGAGTTCGAACTGGGTACGGGATTTTCCTCTACTTGGACTAGCCTTGCGGTCTGAACGTGGAGTCTTTCGGATGTGACGATAAACCGATGGTTCCAGTGTACTCATGCACTTAGCACAAGTCCAAACCCAGTGGTAACGAAAAAGTTGTCATTGGGCAAAATGTACCCCCCTCCCTTCTTCCTAATCAGTCACACAAAAATTGCATGCCTCCCCCCCCCCAAAAAAAATGGGTGGCGCGGCTTGGCTGCGACGTTCTGTCCAGGGGAGCAACCCGAATTTCACAGAGGACGCCTCTGTGACTATGATGTACCAAGCTAAACCTGCGTGTGTGTGCTGTTCAGGAGGATGCAATGAAGAGTGTGTAGCAAGGCGTCCCGGCCAAATCAGCTGCCCAGTTCAGCGGGGCACAAGTCGGCGTCAATCAAAGTGACGAACTGGAAGGATGACGTCGAACAAATGAAACCTCTTCACCACACTACCCCGGCCACCTCCTCACACACCACTGGAATGCATTGCCGCGCCACAGGACTCGTTCTGTGTCGAACATTTTCAGGGAATTTCTTACAAATATATTAAAAAAATTCAAATTAAGGAAGCAAAAACGAACCGGGTTTTTAACTCTAAGAAGAGCTTTAATTTTTTAATTATTTTAGCTACATTGACTGTGATTTTGGTGTATCTGATAGTGGAATAGTAACTTATTGTTTGGGATTCTTTTATACCTATTGGAAATCTTAGTGATTGGGAGTAGATTTCTTCATTCCACAAACAATCAAGTTGGCTTTGGGGTGGGGGGTTTTGTTTTTGATATTTCAGATATTTTGAAAGAATCATGAAATACTATTGATTATACACTTTATACACTTTAGATGGCGTTTCCTTTGAAACATTTTGTTCTTTGTATGCATTTGCTGGATATGTGTTATGAAAAATTGCTTCTTGGAGATTGTACAGTCTCTGTCTATGCAAATGATATACTAAGTTATAAGAGGGCAAGCATTATGATCAACTCAGTCAAAGAGTTCGCCATATATGTCCAGAATTAATGAAAACTGTCGATTGTTCAAGGAAATAAAATACGTGCGCACACAATACCTTGGTCCTTCTAAACTCGCTCGCTCCCTTATTCCACAATTTGCCTCAACTGCTTTTGTAGTGGTTTGTTGATGGGACACAATCGGTGTAGAGAGTTTTCTATATAAAGTCTATATATAAAAAGTCTGATATACCACTTCCTATGTCTAAACCTGAAGGTAAAAAAAATGTAATTTACTTTATTCTCCTTTGTTATGTATGTTTGTTTGTGGTATGGCTGAAGTGATTGTGGTTTTTTGAATAATTCAAAATGTTGCGATGCGAATAGCTAATACAAGCATCAGTAAGAAATAGTGTATCAATGAAAAAGGTACTTGTGGGCCTTGGTCTTCTTCCAAAGGGGAGAGGAATTGTAATAGCTCATGCTTGTATGTGTGTTTGATTACTTGTTGTCTGTCCATGCAATATATTGTGAACCATACACACGAATCAATTCAAGTTTATATGCTGGATACACCGCAAGCAGATGTGTCCACCGTCATTACTCTTAATGCTGGGGATTATTCATATCCGCGCACACCCTAAATGGTATGAGTTGATTCAATGTTGGTGTTTGCTCCTGTAAATTTAAAGAAAACTTGATCAATCGGAGAAAACAGACACTGATATTTGATGGCGTCATTTGTTATATATTTTAAGTGATGTTTTGAAATACATCCGTCCTTTACAACAGCTAGGTTTGTCGTTTTAATGGCTGGTTTCTTTCTGTGATAGTCCTTTGTACAACAAAGTTTAATTGTATTTTGGAAATTCAGTTTTCCTTTGGCTGTGTATATTTTGTGTGTGTGTGTGTGTGAATATACGTGCTTATTGTAAATAGTCTGGTTTTTAACAAGATTAAGTATAAAAATTACAATTAATATAAGAGATTGTTTCGGTATGTTTTGAGTTTGTGTGTGTGTGTGTGTGAGTCTGTTTCTGAGTATGCTGTGAGTTGGTTTGTGTGCTGTGGTGTTGTATGTGTGTGTGGTGTCTATGTGTGTGTATGCCGTCTGTGTGTTCCATGTGTCCGTGTAAATAAGAAACAGGCCCATTTCATGTCTGTCAATGTACTCATTCTCTTTCTCCAACCATATTGTTGTTATATCAAACGATTGCATAAAAACATACCACAATACTGCTCATTGTCAATATGACATACTGTAACTGGCTCATTTCAGAATCAAATCCTTTGTTGTCACAGCTCAAATCCGAAGATAGAAAGGAAGAAAGAAGAGAGAGAGAGAGAAGGTGTGGGCGTTTTTCGTTAGCATCATCGTCTTGTCAGCTGATTCTGGTTTACAGTAAATCGAGAGAGGCCAGAAAGATTCAGCACAGACTTCCTCGAAGTCGGATTGTGTGGCTGCCTACGTGGCCGCGCGGGGTAATCCAACGGTCCACAAGTGTAACGTAATGTTATCATCCCTCTAGCTGGTGCATTTGTACCCATAGTGTTCACGTGATTTGGCGGTGGGACGATCCCTGGGCCTTATTTCAGGGTACAGCACAGAACAACGACAGCAAACAACACAGACAAAACCCAAAAAAAAAGACCCCCCAAAACAACAACAACATGATGACCAATAACACAACAGAAACAAAAACACGAGAAGAGACATAGACACTATTTCCCTGGGTGTGTGGGCTGAAATATGACGTTGTCAAGCCCCCTTCCCCTACTCCCCCTCCCCACCCACTCAATCCCCCCCCCCCCCAACCCCCACTCTGTACTCGGTTTTATGTCCCCCACCAGGCCTCCACACAAACAAGTAATTATACTCTTGCAAGGGCAAATGGCCGGACGGGCAATAACCTGACCATATTCTGCCGATTGTATGATGCTTTTTCTTCTCTTTCATTAGCCTACCCCACGGTAGTGGCTTGTTACGCCCTGCATTTGTTTCACCCCCACCCCCACCCAGTCCTACTAATGTCCCTCTAACCATCTCCTTTCTGTTGCCTTCTTTCAATTTTCCTTGTGTAACATCCCTTTCCTTGTGTTCACATCGGTTATTACAGCCAAGGACGAGGAGAGCGAGGGTAATGTTTTCACTGCGTCGGTGGGCTATCATTTAATCTATCTACACTACACAAAAAGTTAAGGATCAATTGAGAAAACACGTGCACAATAAACTCCGTTCAGCTCTGGGATTTTTTTCTCAGTCAAGCCAAATTGTCTATGGAATTCTTGTTCAGGGTAAGTGGGCGATGTTGGTTAGTGGAAAACATTGCACGTATTATCTATACTGAGCTGGCAGCCAAAAGAAAAAGCGGAACTTCGAAAAAGGACACTTGTTTTGGAGCTTCGCTGAACACATTGCACAAGCCAGAGGAAAAACCATATGCACGGCAAGCACTGCTGTTTATGTGTGAGATGCTGTCTCTTGCGGCTTATAGAAGATATACCACAGTATATGCCGACTGACAATGCCGCCACGACGAAAATTGAGCGAGGTGGATAGGGGACGAGCTGTTGCATCGGTTCCAAGATGGTGTTCCCAAAGCGAGAAGTGGCCAGGGACTCAGGTGTCCATTCTCGGTCAGTCAGAACGGATTCAACGCTTCACAGCACTGGGAGGGTCATGAAAGACGCAGATCTGGTCTGCCCCTGCAGGAAGGACACCTCCACGTGAAGATCGTCTATTGAACGACAAGCCTGCAGGACATTAAGATACAGCTCTTTCCAGCTCATCGAAGGCAGCTGAGGGTGGCTACATAACATCAACATCAGCCAGGTCAGAATACGGACCGCCTTCAGGGTTAACCTCCGTTATCGTCGCCGAAGCTGTACGCCACGCTTAACTCCAGCCCATAGGGCAGCACGCCGCGCCTCTGGCAGACGCCACGTGAGGTGAGACACGTCAGCAATGGTACCAAGGTCCTGTCAGGATGAAATCACGCTTCACCTGACACAAACGACGGCCGACTGAGGGTCTGGAGGCGCCAGGGGAAGCGTTCTATTGACGCACTGTCCAAGAAAAGGTGGCCTTTGGTGGAGGTTTGTAATGGTCTGGGGGCCTTCCGCCTTCACCACAGACACCCTGGATCAAGTACAGGGTAAACCTGAATGGCCTCCGATACCGGATGAAGATCCTTCGACGTGGCTGTGCCTACACTGCAGCAGAGGGGGACCGCCGGCTGTCTACCAGGATGACAACGCTCGCCCCACAGGGCAAGGGGGTAACGAATTCTGCAAGCAGTCTGGAGTCAACAGAATGGAGTGGGCAGCAGCAGTCCCGATCTCAACCCGATTGAGAACATATGGGATGAGCTGGATCGCAAAGAGGAGCAACCCAGAACCCTCCAGGGATGCCCACACCTCTACCAGATGCTGCAGCTGAGTGGCAGGCGCTTCCACAGAGGATTCTTCCCCACCCTGGTCAACTCAATGAGGACTCGCTGCGTCGAGTGCCAGAAACAGCCATGGGGATACACGCAGACTGAACTGTTGGGAGAATCAGAAGCCTGTCTTGTGATTTCAATGACTTTGGGAAATCAAATTTGATAGTACCCACTTGATAAAAATGGTACAGACCAAACGATTGCTGAAATTGAAGGCAAATTGTGTATCGTTATCACTAAAGCATGAATTAAATGTTGGCCAAATTCAACGAATGGGCGTCTAGTGGAAAGTATGAATTAGTTGCAAGTGATCCTTAACTTTTTGTGGACAGGCTATATCTTATCAAATTATTTGATTTGATTGATCCACAGATCTAAGATCTATTAGCTGTTGCACAATAGCGTGTGAACGGAGGGATCTGGGACGCTCAAAATTTTGCATGAGGATAGGTACTAAAGGATATATAGGCCAAGATTGAACATGAAGGTCAGAGGTCAAGGTCACGGAGCAGGAAACGCTGCCGAGCCCTGGCACGATAATATTTGAAGGAGAGGACCTATGAGCTCAATGTTGCATGCGGATAGGTACTAAAGATATCTAGTCCAAGCCGAAATGACGGTCATAGGTCAAGGTCGCTGAAGCCCCGACAATGCTGCCGCGCACCTGGACACGATAATGTTTAAACAGACGGGATCTAGGACGCTCAAATTTTTACATGTGGATGGGTTACTAAGATATCTAGGCCCAGAATCGAAATGAAGGTCATAGGTTAACAGGTCAAGGTATGAGCCGAAAATGCTGCAAGAGCACCTGGCGCAATAAGTTTTGAACAGGGTAGTTATGATGCTCAAGTTGCATGATGGATAGGTACAAAGATATCTAGGCCGAGTCGAAAATAAAGGTCAAGTCACAGGAGAGAAATTGCTATCAAGCTTTGGGCCTGTATTCATATTGGGATATCTTAAAGTTCGTACAGCTGCGAGACGAAGCATTAATTGCAGCCGAAATACTGCCGCGTGGCTTGGTGATTGGAAAGAAACTGAAAACAAACTCCCACACATTGTCTCTATCTAATCCACGCCGCGTTCCTAACAGAGTTTAACTTGGACTTTAAACACACTACACACAACTTCGATTATCACCCCTTTATTATGAATAAAAAATCAAAAAAATAAAAACAAAAACGAGAACAACTTGTCCCTTTGTATGATAAAAACAATGTCGTCTTGGGACAGGCACCGACAGGATAATTTTTACAAAACACCGTCCTCGGGACACCAACTAAAAAAACTTAATCTTCTCCGCGAAGCACCGTCTCTCCACCAAAGGTCACAAACTTGGTTGCATCCTACTACCCAAAACGTCTCCACCCAAACGTTTCAGGTCCGTTGGTGACCTTGGCCAACACTCACCCAGCGGCTCCCCAGAAGCGCGAGGCTGGTCCCCTTCCTCTCTCCGGCTCCACAGGTCGGAGGTCCACCAACAGGAAGGGGTTACAGTGGGGGGACTGGGCTCACACCACCATGCAAGGGAAACTGAAAAGGCTTGTCAAATCAGCCTACTGAAGTTAGCTTCGCGGACAGGAATCTTCTCGTGATTAGTTTCGGTGTGAAGTGTGTTTAACCATTTACGGGCCTTTACAAACTTAGAACTTAGACAAACCACACCAGCACCGAACTGTAACTTTCTCGCAAAAAGAGGATATAATTTTAAGACACCCAATGTAGGGTGGTTATAAATTTAAAAAAATATTTACTTTGTCAAATCCTAATGAAATTTATGTCATGTTTTGAAAGAGCCCGACAAGACCTTAAAATGATACCCAATTATCAAAATCGTCGAAAATTTAGAAAGTTACGACGTTTTAAAATGTAGCTTTTTTCTACAAGCTATATAAGAAAAAGTGATCAAGATTAACGGCCCTTACCGTCTCAAGGTTGAGATAAACAGCCATAACTTTTTCTTTTTTCAATAAACAAAACATTGGTACAAAATAAAAGCTATTCAAAGGGGCAACATGACCCCAAAACATTAGAAGATAAGGCTAAGCTTTTTTTTTTTTTTATGCGACTCAAAGATCGCAACATCAACATGCGCGTGACAGAAAAACATGTCCGACAGTCTTCGACGTAACAACTCCGACTTGTGGATGGACCTTAGCAGCATTTGATATTATCTAGATGACACCAAATTTGTGTCCGTTGTAGAAAAATAATAATGTAACTGGCATTTGTTTTAAAGAATTATATAATTACCGTTCAGAAATGATAAACGAATGAATGGGACCAAATATGGATCGCTTGTCTCCGGCGATCGGCCGTCTTAGCGTAAATATTAAAGATCGTCCGAATGAACGTAGTAGGTGTCGCTTCCCGAAAGAAAGAAACTCGGATGGTCAGCGCCAAGAAAACCACCAATAAAAACAATCACTCAGTGAGGTTAAAAAACGACTGTTTAAAAAGGGCGCAGCTCTTAGATCAACATCTCCAGAACACCAGTGCTGTGAACAACCAGACAGTGTCCTATTTGGCGCTGGCTGGTGTGAGCAGTCGAGCGAGTTACCCAATAAAGTTTAGAAACACGTGCTACACGTGTTATAAAGACAACAGACTCTACAAAACTTGGTTGTACAAGGGTAAAGTAATATCTCGAAAAGGAGTTACTTTTTAAATTTGCAAACTTGCATTTAGTGTACAAACATAATATATTTACCAAATTTTATACATTAATAAATTGACATATATCGTCAATTGGAATTATGTCCTGCGACAGTGATTCTAGGCGTTTACGCTAGTTTTCTCTCTTGTCCCACTTCACCCCCTAACCATACCTTTTGTTCTCTCCTATTTTCATTGTGCCCTCTTTGTCACATCTGTTATTCTCTGTCTTGGTATAGCGAACAGAAAAAGAGCAGATGCTACCCATATTGTAAAAATGTGCAATTTGTGTGTTTGTTCACAGATGCAGGGAATGGTCTTTATGTCACTACTTCTTCTTCTGTTTTCCTTTCTTTATTCGATTAGACTATTTTGTTAGACATTTAGCAAATGGCTCCAAAACCTAAAACAGATATGGATGACATTGCTACCTCCGAAATCAAATAACATTTCAGTCAATTGCCCATGAGACGAAGCTAGACATTATGCTCGTCCAGGGCAAAATGAAAAATGAATGCTTCATTTAATGAGATAATGGGGGTGGCTTCTTACCCGCCCATGCGCTTGTTACCCCGTCTTCCCATAGTAGACATGACTACACAAATACAGACATTGGACACAAACAAAGTTTTATCAAAGCAACTATTCTGCATTTCAAATGCACCAATCGTTTAGTCCTCAGACTAGGGGAACGGCGATCAGCTGATAATTGAGATTTTATAGTAATCTATTTTTTATCCAAATAGTGGATTCCATGTCAGTAGTTGGCCCTCCCTCAGGCATGTCTTATCCTTTTAAATATAATTTTAGAAATTATTATTGTGTCATTTACCTAAGATTATTTACATGTCGCTTTTAACTAGGTGCTGTTAGGAGGGTTCCAACTGTACCATTTCTCAGAAATGGTCATTTTGAAACTTAATGTCCCTTCGTGTGTGTCGGTAACATATAAGCCTGTAAAAATGGCTATGCTATTCATGCCGAAGTTTATTCGGGGTTTTTTCCTCTCTCATCTCCATCCTACCTGATAACACAGGGGTGTGCTTTGGTGGAGTGTCAGGCTTCTCTATATTGTTATTAGGGCATGTGCTGTGGACCGGTAGGCTGTAGAGGCGCGCACAGGGGGTCTATCCATGGCGCCTGGCTATGTCTGTCTCCCTCGCCTGCATTGGCCACTGCAACGACCACCTTCTTGCAAGAGTGAATGCCTTGGTGGGTGGGGGAAGATGCTGAGTACTGACCAAACAAGGGCAGGACTATCTCGCCAATAAACCCTATTTGAGGTCACTAAATGGCTGCCTTTGCAAGAGTGAATGCCTTTGGATACTGACCAACAAGGGCTTAATTCTCGCAGTCAAGGGCGTTAATAACCCTAGTGCAGGCAATGCCACTAACGACCCCACCGTCAACCAGTGCCGATTCATGGACCCTTGAAGCATGAACTGAAATCTGGGTCTGCCAGATCAGAAGCTTGTACAGTAGCTTCTTGGCTGAGCTTTTAGTGTTGAAAAGAGGAGGGGACATCGGTTTGTTTTCAGAGCCGTCCAGTCGTTGTTGTGAATACCTGTCTCAACAGGCTCCAGGGATCAGCCTATCTATTAGTCTGAAGGACTTTATTTTCACTAAGAATGGAACATCAAAACTAGCTTCAATTCCTTCCAGTTCAGACAGGACATTGCAGACAGGCTGGAGAATGGAACGAAAGGCAGACAGATAGTAGATAACAGTAAGCAGAGGGAAAAGGCAGTGTCAAAGAGGTGACAGAGAAAGAGAAGTTACAAACAAAGAACGCTTTTAATCTTATCGGTCAATTCTCATTGTACAGAACGGACCGCTCAGCCCAAAATCCACATCGGAATACAATGCATAATAGATTGTCATTTAAATGCATCGTTTCAAATTGCACGCCAGATTATATGTGGTATAGCGTACATATTTTTCTTTATGTGATTAGTTTCCATTTCCTCGAGTATCGAAAGCAATTACATAATAATAATAATAATAATAATAACAACAACAACAACCAACAAACAACACAACAACAACAACAACAAAACAACAACAAACAAACAACAATAATAATAATAATAATAATAAACAGACACTTATATAGCGCATAATTATATCCGTAATATAAGCGTTCGCTAACAAAAATGATTAAAAAAAACTATGTTTCTCTCCAAGCTCCACTTCATGCTTGAACCATAATGCGGGTAGGTGAAGACGGGGTAAAAAGCCCATGGCGGGTAAGCATGCTTGGTCATGGGCAAATGGCACTGAAATTGCTTGATAGGGGAAGACGGGGTAAAAAGCACATGGGCGGTAAGAAGCCCACCCCAATTATTCATGAAATAAAGAAAATTTCAGCAAAATTTCGCCCATGAGACGAATGCTAGACATTAACGCCTGTCTCATGGCAAAAATGAGACTGAAATTTGCTTCATTCATGAGATTAATTGGCGTGTGGGCTTCTAACCCGCCCATGCGATTTTTACCCGTCTTCACCTAATGGCTATGATAGTTATGGCAAAATGTGACTGAAATTTGAGTATACATGAGATAATGGCATGGGCCTCTTACCCGCCCATGGGCTTTTTACCCAGTCTTCCCTAACTTTCAAATGAAGGTATTCTTCCTATCATTTCTAATACATAGAACAAGATGCCATGGCCTACTTGTTGATTTTCAATCAGAACATGGGATGCACTTTTCCCGGCGACATCAAAGCCCGGATGTCTGAAACGGAGAAATATGTTTAAAAAGCGCGTATAAACCATGATACGAAAGCGGGAGGAGGGTGACTTACCAGAACAGAGTGTGGAGCACGGAGACACGAGAAATGCAACTCCGGCCAGCTGTTCGGAGGTACATGCGAGATCATTCTTCAGGCCGTCCTTACACCAGAGTTTACTGTGTGGGATACGACTAAAGAAAAGAGGTAAGTTTACGGGTTACAGCGTTTTGAAAGATGCGATATATCGTGCCGCTGACACCACACAACAAACAATGCGAAGGACGACTTCGAACGACAGTGACATGACATAGGGGAAGACGGGTAAAAAGCGCATGGGAGGGTAAGAAGCCCACCCCAATCTCATGAAATAAGAAAATGCAGTCAAATTTGCAATGAGACGAATGCTAGACATTAACGCCTCGCTCTCATAGGGCAAAATGAGACTGAAATTGCTTAATTTCATGATATAATTGTGTGGGCTTCTTACCCGCCCATGCGCTTTTTTACCCGTCTCAACCTAATTGGATTGATTCGTCTCATGGGCAAAATGTGACGAAATTTGCTTTATTACATGAGATAATTGGCATGGGCTTCTTACCCGACCAGGGCTTTTTACCGTCTTCCCTAACCTTTCAAATGACAGCGTCATCTGCCTGATCTTCTAATACATAGAAACAAGATGCCATGGCCTTGTGATTTCAATCAGAACATGGGAGGCACTTTTCCCGGGCGACATTCAAAAGCCCGGATGTCTGAACCGGATATGTTCAAAAGCGCGATAAACCAGATACGAAAGCGCGGAGGAGGGTGACTTACCAGAACATGAGTGTGGAGCACGGGAGACACGAGAAATGCAACTCCGGCCAGCTGTTCGTGATGTACATGCGAGATTCATTCTTTCGGCCTGTCCGTACCCCATGGATTTTACTGTGTTGGAATACGACTAAAAGAACGAGGTAGTTTACCGGGTTACAGCGGTTTTGGAAAGATGGCGTATATCGTGCCGCTGCACCACCACCAAACAACAATGCAAAGGGACGACTTCGAACTGACAGTGGACAGACATAGGGGAAAGACGGTTAAAAAGCGCATGGGAGGGTAAGAAGCCCACCCAATTATCTCATGAATAAAGAAAATGCAGTCAAATTTGCACCATGAGACGAGTGTTATGTATAGCCTTCGGTCTCATGGAAAATTTGACTGACATTTTCTTTATTTCATGAGATTAATTGGGGTGGGTTCTTACCCGCCATTGCGCTTTTTACCCTGTCTCCCCTATGTCAGTCAACTGTACAGTCGAAGTCGTTCCTTTGCATGTTGTTGGTGGTGGGCAGCTCACGCTAATACGCCCTTTTCAAAAACGCTGTAAAACCGGTAAACATACTCTTTCTTTAGTCGTATTCCCACACAGAAAAATCCCATGGTGTAAGGACAGGCCTGAAAGACTGAATCTCGCATGTACATCACGAATAGTGGACGGAGTTGCATTTATGTGTCTCTCCGTGCCACACTCTAGTTATGGTAAGTTCACCCTCCTCCGCGCTTCGTTACATGGGTTTTATACGCGCTTTTGAAAAATATCCGGTTCGACATCCGGGCTTTGAAGTCGCCGGGAAAGTGATCCCATGTTATGATGAAATCACAAGTAGGCCATGGCATCTGTCTATGTATTAGAAATGATAAGGAAGAAATGACCTGTCATTTTGAAAGTTAGGGAATGACGGGGTAAAACAGCCAGGGCGGGTAGAATGCCAATGCAATTATTCATGTAATAAGCAAATTTTCAGTCACATTGCCATGAGACGAATTCATGCAATAGGTGAAGACGGGGTAAAAAGCGCTGGGCGGTAAGAAGCCACCCCAATTATCTCATGAAAAATGAAAGTAAAAGCAAATTCAGTCTCATTTTGCCCATGAGACGAGCGTTAGATGTCTAGCATTCGTATCATGAGCAAAATTTTTTGACTTTTTGACGACATTTGCTTTATTTCATGAGATAAATTGGGGTGGGCTTCTTACACGCCCATGCGCTTTTACCCCGTCTTCCCCTATGTCATGTCACTGTCAAGTTCGAAGTCGGTCCTTTGCAATTGTTGTTGGGTGGTGCAGCGGCAGGCACGATAATACCGCCATCTTCAACAAACGCTGTAAACCCGGTAAAATAACTCTTTTCTTAGTCGATTCCACACAGACAAATCCATGGTGTAAGGAAGGGCCTGAAAGAATGAATTCGCATGACATCCGAACAGTGGCCGGATGCAATTTCTCGTGTCTCCCGTGCTCCACATCATGTTCTGGTAAGTCACCTCCTCCGCGCTTCGTTCAGGGTTTATACGCGCCTTTTGAAACATTCCGGTTCAGACATCCGGGCTTCTTGAATGTCCGCCCGGGAAAGTGCATCCCATGTTTCTGATGAAATCAACAAGTGGGCCATGCATCTTGTTCTATTGTTAGAAATGATAAGAAGAAAGGACCTTTCATTTGAAAGTAGGGAAGACGGGGTAAAAAGCCCATGGGCGGGTAAGAAAGCCCATGCCAATATCTAAGTAATAAAGCAAATTTCATCACATGTGCCCATGATACGAATCATGCAATTAGGTGAAGACGGGTAAAAAGCGCAGGGCGGGTAAGAAGCCACCCCACTTATCTCATTAAACGAAGCAAAATTTCAGTCTCATTTTGCACATAGACGAGCGTAATGTCTAGATTCGTCCATGGGCAAAATTTACTGAAATTTTCTTATTTAATAGATAATGGGGTGGGCTTCTTACCGGCCATGGGCTTTTACCCGTCTCCCTAATAAAGCAAATTCAGCCAATTTTGCCCATGACACGAATTATGGTTAACGACCATTGGGCTTTTTACCCCGTCTCACCTACCAAGCCTTATGTTTCAAGCAATGAGTGGAGCTGAGAGGAAACTAGTTTTTTTTAAGCATTTTTGTACGACGCTTAATTAGGATATAATTTGCGCTATATAAGTGTCTGTTTATTATTATTATAATTATTGTGTGTTGTTGGTTGTTGTTGTGTTGTTTTGTGTTTTGTTGTGTGTTGTTTTATATTATTATTATTAGTATGTAATGCTTGCGAGAACGAGGAAATGGAAATAATCACATAAAGAAAATAAGTAACGCTAATACTAATATAATATGTCGTGCATTTGAAACGATGCAATAAATGACAATCTAGTATGGCAATTGTATCGATGGGGATTTGCTGAGCTGTCCGTTATGTAAAATGAAGGAATTGACCAGTAAGACTAAAAAGCGTTTGTGTTGAACACTCTATTCTCTGCACTCTCTTTGGACACTGCCTTTTCCTTATGCTTACTGTTATCTACTATCTGTCTGCCTTTCTGGTCCATTCTCAAGATGTCTTGAAATGTACTGCTGAAACTGGAAGGAATTGAAGCTAGTTTGATGTTCCATTCTTAGTGAAAATAATAGTTCTTCCGAATAATAACGTAGGAGATCCCTGGAGCCGTGAGACAGGGGAGTTCAACAAACAACCGACTGGAAGGACTCTTGGAAAAAACAAAACCAATGTCCCCTCCCTCTTTTCACACTAAAAAGATCAGCCAAGAAGCTACTGTACAAAGCTTCTGAATCTGCAGAACCCAGACTTTCAGTTCCAGGCTCCAAGGCAGTCCATGGAATAGCAAGCGGGACGGTGGAGGGTCGTTAGTGGGCAATTGGCCACCTGCAACTAGGGTTATTAAAACGCCCTTGACGGCAGAGAATTAAGCCTGTGGGTCAGTATCCAAAAGGGCATCAACTCTTTTTTTTCGATTGCAAAAAAGGCAGCCATTTAGTGACATCAAATAGGTTATTGGCGAGAGTCATGCCCTGGTTGGTCAGTACCTCAAGCATCCTTCCACCACCCCCAAGGGCATCACTCTTGAAAGAAGGTAGGTGTTGCAGTGGAAATAGCAGGCAGAGGGGAACCGACGGCACAGGCGCCATGGGAAGAGACCCCCCTGTGCGCGCCTCTGACAGCCGACAGTCCAAGCACCATGCACTTAATAACAATATGAGGAGACACTGACAACTCCACACAAAGCACACACCTGTATTCTCAGGTTAGGATGGAGAGAGAGAGAGAGAAAAAAACACACGAAATAAACATTACGGCATGCAAGCATAGCAGTTAAGGCTTATATGTGAACGACACCACGAAAGGGACATTAAGTGTCAAAATGGACCATTCTTGAGTAAAGGGTACAGTTAGAACCCTCACTAACCAGCACTAAGTTTACGAAATGGTAAAAATCTTAGGTAAAATGACATAAATAATAAGTCTAAAATTATAATTAAAAGGATAATAGAAAGACTAGGGAGGGCCAATATGCGATGGAATCCAAAATTGGAAAAAAATAGAATTAATATAAAATCTCAATTATTAAGCTGAGACGCCGTTCCCCTAGTCTGAAGGACTAAAAAACGTTGAGGGCATTTGAAAATGCAGAATAGTTTGCTTTGATAAAACTTGTTTGTGTCAATGTCTGATTGGAATAGTCATGTCTAATAGGGGAAGGACGGGTAAAAAGCGCATGGGCGGTGTAAGAAGCCCACCCAATTATCATTCAGGAAATGAAAGCCATTCATTTTCATTTGCCCATGAGACGAGCAAACGTCTAGCTTCGTCCATGGGCAAGTTGACTGAAATTTTATTTATTTCGAAAGGAGGCAATGTCATCCATATCGTTTAGGATTTTTGGAGCCAATTTGCTAAATGTCTAAACAACATAGTAGTAATAGAATAAGAAAGTAAAAACAGAAAGAAGAAATGATGACAGAAAGAAACAATCCTGCATCTGTGAACAAACACACAAAATGCACATTTTACAATAGGGTTAGCTATTCTGCCTATTTTGCTGCTATAGCAATACATCCAAGACAAGAGAAACTAAAAGATGTGACAAAGAGGGAACACAATGAAATAGGTATGAGAACAGAAAGGTAGATGGTTAGAGGGGTGAAGTGACAAGAAGAGAAAAACTAGAGCGTAAGACGCAGTCACTGGTCAGGAAGGGCATAATTCGAAATTGACGATATAATGTCAATTTATAATGTATAAAATTTGGATAAATAATATGTTGTAAAACGAAAATGCAAGTTGCAAATTAAAAGTAACTCCTTGTCGGAGATATTACTTTACCCTGGTAAAACCAAGTTTTGTAGAGCTGTTTCTTTATAACACGTGTAGCACGTGAATCTCGGAAACTTATTAGGGTAACTCGCGCGACTGCTCACACAGCCAGGCGGCCAAATAGGACACTGTTGGTGGTGTGCACAGCACTGTGTTCTGGCGATGTTGAGCAGAAGGCTGCGCCTAAACAGTCGTTTTTAACCGGGTCCACTCCTTGCTGTTTATGGTGGTTATTCTTGGCGATGACCATCCGAGTTTGCTTTCTTTCGGAAGCAGACACCTACTCGGTCATCGGGAACGATCTTTTTTACGCTAAGAAGGCCACGATCGCGGAGAGACAAGCGATCCAATATTTGTGGGGCCAATTTGAATTCGGTATCATTCTGAACGGTAATTATATAATCTTAAAACAAAGCGCGTTACATTAATTATTTTCTACAATGTACACCAAATTTGGGCATTAGACTAAATCGCAATGCGGTCAAAGGTCTCTCCACAAGTCGGGAGGTGTAAGTCGAAGACTGTTCGGACATGTTTGTCACGCTCAGGATGTTTGCGATCTGTGAGTCGCACAAAAAGCTAGGCCTTAATCTGTCTAATGGTTGGGGTTCATGTGCCCCTTTGAATAACTTTATTTGGTACAATGTTTTGTTTATTGGTAAAAAAAAAGAAAAAGTTATGGCTGTTGTATTCATCCAAACTTGATACCGGTAAGGAGGTAATCCTTGATCAACTTTTTCTTTATAGTCATGTTAAAAAAAGCTACACATTTTAAAAGTCGTAACTTTCTAAATTTTCGACGATTTGGATAATTTGGGTATCATTTTAAGGTCTTGTCGGGCTCTTTCAATGACATAAATTTCATTAGATGGACCAAAAACGTAAAGGATGTTTTAAATTTATAAACACCCTACATTATGGTGTCTTAAAAATATATACCTTTTTGAGAGAAAGTTACCCGTTTTCGGCTGGTGTGTGCGTCATACGTTTAAGTTTGTTAAAAGGCCAGTACATGGTGTAAAAACACTCACACCGAAACTAATCACGGGAAAATTCTGTCGCGAAGCTATTCAAGTAGGGCTAGAATATTGACAAGCTTTTCAGTTCCTTGAAGGGGGGTGGCCCAGTCCCCCCTGTAACCCCTTCTGTTGGGTGGACCTCAGACTGGGAAGCCGGAGAGAGGAAGGGAGACAGCCTCGCGCTGTCGAGGGAGCCGATGGTTGAGTGTGGTGCAAGGGCACCAACGGACATGAAAACGTTTGGGGGAGAACGTTGGGGGGAGGTGCAACCAAGTTTGTGACCTTGGTGGAGAACGACGGTGCTTCGCACGGAGACAGATTAAGTTTTTTTAGTTGGGTGTCACGAGGACGGTTGTGTTGTAAAAAAATTATCCTGTCAGTGCCGTGTCCAAGACGAACATTTTTTTAATCATACAAAGGGACAAAGTGTTCTCGTTTAGTTTTAAGAAAAAGGGGTGATAATCGAAAGTTGTGTTAGTGTGTAAAGCCAAGTTAAAGCTCGGGTAAGAACGCGCGTGTGATGAGAGGGAGAGACAAAGTGGTGAGAGTTTGTTCAGTTTCTGTACAACACAGCCACGCGGCAGTATTTTCGGCTGCAATAATGCTTCGTCTGCAGTTGTACACGGAACCTTTAAGATATCACAATATGAATAAGGCCCAAAAGCTGATAGCAATTCGGCTCCGGGACCTTGACCTTATTTCGAACTCGGCCTAGATATCCTTTAGTCCTATACACATGCAAACTTGAGCATCATAGATACTCTTTCAAACGTTTATTGCGCCCAGGTGCCTGACAGGCATTTTCGGCTCCAGTGGACCCTGAACTTTAACCTATGACCTTCATTTTCGAACTTGGCCTAGATATCTTTAGCTACCCATCCACGTGAAAATTTGAGCGTTCCTAGATCCCTCGTTTAAACATTATCGTGCAAGGTGCTCGGCAGCTTTCGGCTTCAGCGACCGACACCTATGACCTTCATTTCGACTTGGAATAGATATCTTAGATAACTATCCGATGCAAACAGTGAGCATCATAGGTCCCTCCGTTCAATATTATCGTGCGAGGTAATTGCCTTCAATTTCGAGCAATCGTTTGGTCTGTACATTTGATCAAAGTGGGTACGTGTCGAAATTTGATTTCCCAAAGTCATTTAAATCACAAGACAGGGCATTCTGATGCTCCCAAAAGTTCAGTAATGCGTGTATCCGCCATGGCTGTTCTGGCACTCGACGCAGCGAGTCCTCATGGAGTTGACCAGGGTGGTGAAGATCCTCTGTGGAAGCGCCTGCCACTCAGCCTGCAGCATCTGGTAGAGGTGCTGGGCATCCCTGGGAGGGGGGTGGTTGCTCCTCACTTTGCGATCCAGCTCATCCCAGAGGTTCTCAATCGGGTTGAGATCGGGACTGCATGCTGGCCACTCCATTCTGTTGACTCCAGACTGCTGCAGGAAGTCGTTGACCACCCTTGCCCTGTGGGGGCGAGCGTTGTCATCCTGGTAGACAGCCGGCGGTCCCATCTGCTGCAGTGTAGGCACAGCCAGCGGTCGAAGGATCTCATCCCGGTATCGGAGGCCAGTCAGGTTACCCTGTACATGATACAAGGGTGTTCTGTGGTGAAGGCTGAAGGCCCCCCAGACCATTACAGAACCTCCACCAAAGGCCACCTTTTCTTGGACAGTGGCGTCAATAAAGCGTTACCCTGGGCGCCTCCAGACCCTCAGTCGGCCGTCGTTGTGGTTCAGGGTGAAGCGTGATTCATCACTGAACAGGACCTGGGACCATTGCTGACGTGTCCACCTCACGTGACGTCTGCAGAAGGCGCGGCGTGCTGCCCTATGGGCTGGAGTTAAGCGTGGCCGTACAGCTGGGCGACGAGAACGGAGGTTAAACCCATGAAGGCGGTTCCGTATGGTCTGCTGGCTGATGTTGATGTTAGTAGCCACCCTCAGCTGCCTTCGAATGATGCTGGAAGAGGCTGTTCTTGTCTGCAGGGCTTGTCGTTCAATGAGACGATCTTCACGTGGAGTTGTCTTCTTCGGTCGACCAGATCTGCGTCTTTCATGGACCCTCCCAGTGGCTGTGAAGCGTTGAATCAGTCTGACAATGACCGAGATGGACACCTGAAGTCGCCTGGCCACTTCTCGCTTGGGAACACCATCTTGGAACCATGCAACAGCTCGTCCCCTATCCAACTCGCTCAATTTTCGTCGTGGAGGCATTGTCAAATCAGGCCTAATAATGGTGGTATGTCTTCTTATAAAGCCAAGCAAGAGACAGCATCTCACACATAAACAGCAGTGCTTGCACGTGCATAATGGTTTTTCCATCTGGCTTGAGCAATGTGTTCATGCAGAACGATCCAAAACAAGGTCCTTTTTCGCAAGTTTCCGCTTTTTCTTTTGCTGCCCAGCTCAGTAATAGAGAATCACGTGCAATGTTTCCACTAACACAACATAGCCCACTTACAGCTGAACAAGAATTCATAACAATTGGGCTTGACTGAGAAAAAAATAACAGGAGCGAACGGAGTTTATGGTGGGGTGGGGGTTGAAACAAAGCCAGGGCGTAAACAAGCCACTACCGGGGGGGTAGGCTAAGAAAAGAGAAGAAAAGCAACATAACAATCGGCAGGAGTAGTGGTCAAGGTTATTGCCCTTCCGCCATTTGCCCTAAGAGTTAATTAACCTGTTGTGGGAGGGCTGGTGGGGACAGAAAAGTCGCCTACAGAGGGGGGGGGGGGGGGGGGGAATAGAGGGGTGGGGAGGGGGAGGAGGGGAAGGGGGCGTGACAACGTAATAATTCAGCCACACACCCAAGGGAAATAAGGTCTATGTCTCTATCTCGTGTTTTTGTTTCTGTGGGTTATTGTCACATTTTGTGTTGTTGTTGTTGTGTCGGTTGTTTGCTGTCGTGCTGTCGTACCCTGAATAGGCTCCCGGGATCTCCAACAGCCAAACACTGAAACACCTATGTACAAAGGCACAAGCTAGAGCGGATATGAGAACATTCGTTACACGTTCTGTGACCGTTGGGATTACCCCGGCGAAACGGAGCAGCCACACAATCCGAACTTGGAGGAAGTCTGTGCTTGCATCTTTCTGGCCTCCTCGATTATGTTAAAACAGATAAGTGACAAGGAATGATGTAAACCAGAAAAAACCACACCTCCTCTCTCTCTCTTTTCTTCTCTTCATTTCTATCTTACGGATTTGAGCTGTGACAAGACAACAGGATTTGAATCTAACTGAGCACAGTACAGTATGCTATTGACAATGATCAGTATTGGGTATTGTTTTATGGGAATGTTGATATGACACAAGAGTGGGAGGGAAAGAGAATGATGTACCTGAGCCAGACAGAATAGGGCCTGTCTTATTTACAGGCACTGGACACACACAGGACATGCACACACACCACACAACACAAACACACACACTACAAACACACACCACACACAAACAACACACCACACATAAAACCCGGGGAAAACAGATCTCACACACACCACACACACAAAACTCAAAACATACCGAAACAAGCTCATTATATAATTGTATTTTTTATAAATTCATTCGTGTTAAAACACAGGGACTATTACAAATAAGCGACGTATCATTCCACACATCACACACACAAAATATACAAAAGCCAAAGCAGAAAACAGAATAGAAAATACAAATAAACTTGTTGTTAACAAAGGCATCACAGAAGAGAAACCAGCCATTTAAAAACAAGACAAACATTAGCTGTTGTTAAAGGACGGAAGTCTTTCAAAAAACAAATCAACTTAAAAATATATAACAAATGACGCCATCAAATCTCAGTGTCTGTTTTCTCCAGATTGATCAAGTTCTTTAAATTTAAGGAAGCAAAACACAACATATGATCAAGTATACGACTAGGGTGTGCGCGTATGAAAATAATCCCTCAGAGTAAACTAGTAATGCGGTGAACATCTGCTTCAGGTGGTATGACAGCATATAAAACTTGAAGTGATTCTGTGTAATGGTTCACACCTCTTGCATGGACAGACAACAAGTAATCAAACACAAAATACAAGCATGAAACTATTACAATTCCTCTCCCCTTGGAGAAGACACCAGGGCCCAACAAAGTACATTTTCATGATACACTATTTCTTAATGGATGCTGTATCTAGCTAATCGCATCGTAAACAATTTTGAATTATTCAAAAAAAGCACAAAATCACTTCAGCCATAACACAAACAAAACATACATAAACAAAAAGGAGAGAAATGAAAGAAGATACAGGTTTTAATTCAGGTTTAGACATAGGGAAGTGGTAGATAAGACTTTTTTTATACTATAGACTTAGATAGAAAAACTCTCTACAACGAGTGGTTCCCCCACAACAAACCACTACAAGCAAAGCTAGAGCAAATTGGGGAATAAGGGAGCGAAGAGAGTTAGAAATGGACCAAGGTAGTCGTGTGCGAACTATTATTTTCCCTTGAAAACAAACGACCGTTATCTATTAATTCTTGACAATATGGCGCGGAAAACTACTTAATGAGTGATTCATAATGCTTGCACCTTGTTATAACTAGTAGATCATTTGCATAGCCAGAGACGTACAATCATCCAGAAGCAATTTTCATAACAAACATAATCCAGCAAGATGCATACTAAGAAAAAAATGTTCAAAGGAAACCATCTAAAGTGTATTTAAGTTAATAATCAAATAGATTTCATGATTCTTTACAAAATATCTGAAAATATCAAAAACAAAACCCACCCACACACAAAAGCAAACTTGATGTTTTAGTTGGAAATGAAAGAAATCACTACTCCAATCGAAAGTAAGATTACTAATATGTATAAAGATCAAAGACAATAAGTACTATTCCACTATCATGATAAAACAAAATCACAGTCCAATGTAGCTAAAAATAATTAAACGGTTAAGCTCTTCTTAGATACAAAAACCCAGGTTCGTTTTTGCTTCCTGTAATTGAATTTTTTTAATATATTTGTAAAGAACATTCACCTTAACATGTTTGACACGAAAAGTGAGTCCGGTGGCGCATACAAATGCATCAAGGTGGTGTGGAGTAGGTGGCGGGGTAGTGGTGGTGAAGAGTTTTATTGTTCGACGTAATTTCTTCCAGTTCCGTCACTGTTGATTGACGGCCGACTTAGTAGGCCTCCGCTGGACGCTGGGCAGCTGGCATAGCCAGGACGCGTGATCACACTCTCATGCATCCTCCTGACCAGCACACACAGCAGGTAGCTTAGTACATCAGTGCTGTCACAGAGGCGTCTCTGTGAATTCTTGTGTTTCTCCCACCTGAACAGAAACGTCCAAGCCAGAGGCGGCGCCACCCATTTTTTTTTTTTTGGCCATGCATTTTGATGTATAACTGATTAGGACGGGAGGGAGGGGGGTACATTTTGACAAATACAACTTTTTCGTTGTGCCGGACTGTTTAACTTGTGTGCTACAGTGCATGTAGGACACGGGACCTTCGGGTTAGGTCGTCACATCCGAAACAACTCCACGTTCGAGACCGCAAGGCCTGTGCAAAGTGAGAGAAATCCCTGTACCCAGGTTCTAACTCGGTTTACTTGACACGAGCGAACGCACTACCACTAGTGACCACTCTACACCAACAGATTGTGAATGCACATACAAATCACATGGGTGCTCTGGGAAACTAATCCAAATCCTGCAAGGCAGGGTCCTGGGGGCCACCCGGCGGAGTGCGGGACAGCGTCCTACCTGGGGTATCCGTGTGAGAGCATATGAATTAATGCCCTACTGGAAGCTGAAGGGAAATCCAACAGTTTACCCATGTAACTGACAGGCTCTCGTTGGCACTTCACCTTCGGTTAAACTTCATGACTTCTATAACAGCAACATAGCATCTTCTCAAAGTCTCATAATCCGGAGACGCCCTGGACAAACAAAAATCTAACTTCGGACCTCTGGACAGCACAAAATCCTGAACTTCAGGACATCCTGGACAAAGTCACACCTGATCTTAGGACTCCTGGACAACAAGCTAATTCCTGTATCGTTCCCGACATCCTGAAGGCAGGAGCTCGCTATGCTAACACACACTCGACATGAACACATATCACACATATTTGGCATAAACAATTGAGGCGATGTGGGGGTTAAGAAAAAAAAAATGTTCACTTTTTAATACAAATTTAAGCTTTGTTTTTGATGGCCCACGAGGACTTTTGGAGACAGAAAAAGGAAACTCAAACCGACGTAAGTCACTGGGGGGGGGAGACCTGGGTGGGAGTAAGAATGGGGAGTGGGAATGACGTGGGGATCATCGGGGTAAGTTTGTTGAGTAACGTTTCGCGCATAGCGCTTCGTCGGACACCCTAAAGTAAGAATTACTTCATACTATACGTGATGCAAATGACTAAATACATCAGGTTTCCATTTCTAATGCTGTTTTTAAGGGTCAGATTACAACAAGAAACGCTTCAGTTTCATGGGGGCTTTGTAACACCAACACACCTTTCCACTTTTTTCTGCATTCCAGCATCCCCATGCCTGACGCATACAACTACACCAGATGAAGCATGCACACATGCCGTGTGCATATGCCACTGGGGGCACAACGCACAATACACACACACACACATGTATGGGTTTAATGTGGGGCATAAGTGTGATTAATTGCTGTCATTTTAAAGATGTTTGTTTAAAAGAAATTTAAATCTGAAATTTTGTTCTCGTAAGGGGTGTTATGGTGATCATTGCCCAAGTAGCACAATTTCTTTAGATCAAACACTCAATTAATGATGGGACAAAAATTCCTAGTCGGGAATAGGAAAAGGGTAACACTTTTGGAGCCTGCACTTTTTTTCAAGACGAGACATATAAACAAAGAAGAAATATTGGAGAGACGATTTGTAACTATCAATTAGATACAATGTCCATATAAGTGTCCCTGCGAACGGGACTAGACGTTAAACGTTGTGACTGTTCATTGAAGAGCATTATGATGATAAGCGTATATTAACACAAATCTGCCTTCATCAGAACGACCTTTTTAACCCCTTACTCAACATCACATAGAGTTAGTCTGTATAGCTTGAAATGGAGTAGGCTTTGTCGGTGCAAATGTGTAGTTTTTTTTCAATAAACATATCAAACACTGTCACTGAAATCAGTAATTAGGAGCAATATAATTTCGAACTTTGACAAGGTAGAGAGGTCGCAAATTGGTAGAATACTACAATCGAAAAGAAGTAGAGTAAATAGGTCTGCAGACCCAACATTATCCTTTTTCCTCTCTCTCTCTCATCTTTCTTTTCTCTCTCTCTCAACTCCCTGATCACACCTTGGCTAAACCTGGTCTTCTCGGGGTTGGGGGTAGCATTACCATCTCAGCTCGTAGACAGTACCCGGACCGGCTTCCACTGGCTCCACGCACCACAGGCCACTGCGAAAACATCAATAAAAAAATACTAAATAAATAATCTCAATTACACATAAATAAATTCAAACATTAAAACATTAGGTTGGGTAGTTATAGACAAAATTGAACAAAGGGGCGGAACTCTCTGTGGGTCATTAACTCCCCTCCACCAAAGTTGATTACGATACCAATCTCTAGCAAGTGCCGTGGATCATGAGCCAATGAGTGAGACAAAGCAAGCGGTCATTCTCAATAAATAATAATGTGCCAAGTTTGCTTTCATGACCCTTTGTTCTTATGTTTGTTATAATAAAATAAGGTGAAATGAATGAATGACTGAATAAAGCAACTAAATATGGAAGAACACATAAAAGAAACTAATGTAAAATTAAAGCCCAGTCCCCATCATTGTCATCGAGACTATATATGCGGTACAATAGCCGATGCAGGTTAACCGAGGCGTGGTTACCGGCTGTAAAGGCCTATCTATATTGTTTAAAAACTCGGGACTTCACTGGTGTTAAGTACCTGCTCCGGGCATTGCGCCAGTATTGTTCCACCATCTTTGGTATTTACAAATAGTCCCATATAGTGTCCTATGTACCGAGGAGGACGTAAACATCATTTCACCAACCCCAAGTCCCCAATTTTTTAGAACACTTTATTAAGAATTTAGCCTCTGTTAATTTATTGAGGCCTTGGTAAGATTATCCCTTGTTGCTGCCGAACGCGATTTTGTTTATATCTGTGGGAAACAACTGTTCACTAACTGGCGACAATATATATGTCAACAATACCAGTGAATACGTATTTTACGGACTATAAGGCGCACCTGATTATAAAAGAAGCACCACCAAATTTGTATCTTGTGATCGTTAAAAATTGGGACTTTCCTGAGATAGCACTGCCTCCAGGATCGTTCCCACCATCTTTATATCTACGAAATGTCCCATATTTGTCGTGTTTCAGACCGGATGATCATACTTAAACAGATTTTCATTCATTCGGTGCAACCCAAACTTTTACACAAAATTTAATGATGTTATACATATTTTCCTACTATTTTTATTGGTCATACATTATAAGGTGCAATGGTTGCTCTGAAGTCAGGAAAAAGTATCGCCTTATAGTGCCAACAAGGTGTACCCCTGATTATACGGCACACTCCCAAAATTCTACACTAAAATCCAGATTTTGTTATTACCAGACCAAACGCTATTTTAAGACTTCGCAAAATGTTCCGGAAAAATTCGGTCGAAATTGGAGGGGGGGTCGTATGACATAAGAGGTTGGCCACATTGCATCCGCGGAAAGTAAAAAGTTCAGCGACATTCATACTCCTCTCTTTCATGGCACACATACATGACATATAGGAACTGTTGGGTCAATTCCGAACTCCATAGGAATGTGCAATCGATAATTACAGTTTCCTTCGCCGACTTCTGGTTAATCACCTCCACTCTCTCCAGAGTCAGTGGTTTTTCATTTTTCAAGTTCATGGTTATCGTGCTTTTCCTATGCTTTCGCCATCGTTTCTACAACAAGGGAAGCGCTCGCGTCTGATTGTTCATGCCCTTGACCAGTGTTTGTTTCCCTTTTGCTCATGAAGTCTATGCAAGACGACACAACGTCATAAACCCAACAAAATGGCGGTCGTAAGTCGCGTTTTAGAGGAAGTCGTTTAAGAGAGTTGGTTTACTAGTAAAAATGCATCCGTGCCAACAAATCCGGTCCTTAAATGAGAGGTGGTCGCTAACAAGGGTCGTAAAATAATGAGTTTTTGTCTGTATAAGCTTCTTACTATAGATATTATCAGTCCATTATAAGGTGGCAGTGTCTCAGTCTATAGGAAAAATGTATCCCTGATAGTCACAAAAATGTGGTAATGCTTGCTGAATGGCTAAAGGTAAGCCCGCCAGCATTGTTTCACCTCCTCCCCCACACACGACATGTATATTTTCAGTGTGGCATGGCATACACACACATCTCTCGACACAGACACGTCGCATGCATGCGACGCACATCTATTTTCTTAGTAAAACATAATGCAAATATAAACATAAAGTAGATAATTCCTTTCACACGTAATTTATATCAACAATTTAAAAAAAGGATTACAAAATACTGGGACTTTGTTGGTTTCTCTTTTGAGTTTTTCTAACTACATCTGTCTGTCTCATAACTCTCTGTCTGTCATGTTTTGTGTGTCTCTGTGTCTCCTCGCTTGTCTAGGTCTCGTGTCCTCATCTTTTTTGTAATTGAAGTCCCTCCAAAATTAGATATTATGACTTCACAGATGATATAAGCAGGTTACAACGGCTTTCATAACATTGGCCGTAGTAGTACTTATTATGCACACATTAAACAAAAATCTACTCCTATTTTTCTTTCTAGCGCAGCTAGACTACATAAGAACTTTAATGCCTGCTGCATTCATGCGCGCGCATGTGTAGTGACATGGATAACGTAAGTGAGGATTAGCGTGTGTTGTGTGTGTGTTTGTGTGTGCTGTGTGTGTGTGTGTGTGCGGTGCCCGTGTGCGTCGTGTGTGGTGCATGCGCACGATAAATCCATACTCAAACCGTGACACAGAACAACATCTTTTATTATCTATTTTTGTAACACACGAAAATCATTACATTACAACCACATCTGTTGCATGGAAACCCTCCCCAAAAAAACCCAGATCAAACGCACAACACACACAACACAAAATCTGTTACAACAAAAACAGGAACCCAAACCCAACAAGCACAGAAACAACAATCACCATGACCAGAGACTCCTTTATCTCTGAAGAAAATCACGAGCAACCTAGGAACGACCACAATTGAGATCTAGATAAGTGTTCACCCATTATCCTCCTTTGAACACATATTCCAGTCAGTTTGAACACGCCCTCCAGCACACTGCAACGTCAGTCCGACTGAAGAGCTATGCTCGGAACTGTACACAAGCACCAACGAAAGGGACATTAAGTGTCAACTGACCATTATAGAAAATTAACATTTGAAAAGCTTCAGACAATTCTCTTTTTAAATGTTCAAGAACCATTCTTTGTATCTTTTTCCGTCCGAGCTATGAGCATTTCAGCTAGTAGTGTTGAAGCGTCGTCCGTTTGAGAAAGTCTAAAATCTAGCCTATCTGATCGAGAAAATGCAAAGATTGACGCTACTCGTTTTAGATGCACAACTTTATAAGACATTTATAGACCATATTAAAGATTATCCTTTATAAATATGAAAGATAAACGTTGGAGAAGAACACACAAATCACCCGAAGAACTCAAATCTTTGACCAAACAAAATTTAGATCTTTACTTTGTGAGCATCCATTCGCCCAGCAATTTAATGTCCCGCTTTTGAGTGCTGTTCACATATCACCTATAATTATCAATCACTCTTGCACTCCATTAGTGTGTTACTTTGATTTACAGTTTAAAAAAACAAAAAACAACATAAAAACCTCAAGGTTTGAGAACGATCAGTGACAAAGCGTGACGCTGTGACATTTTCCAATAACACAGACTGTACACCATTAATACAGCTTTTGAAAGAAATGATCTATCTACAGTGCAGGAAATACTTATTAGGAAATTCAAACATTTTTCATCACATGTGATTAGTTCCCAATTTGCACGTTGACTAAAATTCCAAACAGAAAAATATGCAACTTGCTCAAGAAACTTATTGAGTTTCAATTTTCTTCTAGTTTAAAAAAAATCAATCACTAGACCATTAGTTGTAGCATCTGGTTTTGAGGAAGACTCGATCATAAGGATGGCAACAATACGTAGTTAATACGTTGGTTCGCAAGACCAGCCAATGTAATGCATTGACTGCAACGTGAGTGACCCAGGTTCGAATCCCGGCCTCACCCTTTTCTTTCAGTTGAAGCAGGAAAATTGTACACAATTGAACGCAGAGTCCTTCGGCATGGGACTTTAAACAGCCGACTGACCCGTGCGATTTTCGTCACAGTAAAAAATCCATGGCGTATGTACCAAGAAAGATATAATGTAAGAGCGAGGGATCAAATCCTGCGTGGCCTGGTATGGCTAGAATTGATAGCTCAGTTCGCAATTGGCCCCCCACTCCCCCCAAAAGTTTTTTTTTTTAAAATTGGGTAAGAGGGCGCTGCTCTTGCGGCGACAGCGCTCTCCAGGGAAGCATCCCGAAATTTCAGAGGATAGTCTCCTGTGACTTGAAATATACCAAATAACAAAATACCAAAATCAGGCCCTTATGAAGTTTAATGAATCAGCTCAACTGACAGGGCACATTTAACATTTAGTTTTTCAAATATTGAATGTATTCATATATGTTTTTGTTATTCAAGAAGTTCGCTTATATATATCACTTTTTTGTGCTTTTTAACAGCCTTTTTTTTCTTCTGATTAGGGCGCATTGAGAAAAAAGGAAAACTAATGCTCTTGACTACGAAAATGTATTGGGCAGATGCACCTATGCATGCGCAGCGGCAGATGCACTGTTTCTGCCAGAAATGGTTTGTTATTTGTTGTTGGTCCAAGATCAGAATGAGTTGAAAGACAAGACATGAACTCGTTTGCTTCGAAAAGATAAAAGGCTTGGTCATATGGTTTTTGGGGAGAAAAGGCATGTCTGGTCTGATTTTAAGCAAGGAATTCTAAAGAATAGAACAGATTATAGGTATACGGCTACTGCAAGAACACACCTTTTTGCAAGAGTGAATGACCTCTTGGTTGGTGGGGGGAAGATGTTTGAGTACTGACGCCAACAAGGGAAATCTCGTGCGCCAAATCACGGGGGTCTCTTTGGGAGTCCACATAATTGCTGCCTTTTTCAAGAGTGAATGCAATTATTGATACTGATCACAAGGGCTTAACTCTTGCCGGCGAAGGGGCGTTAATAACCCTACTGCAGTGGCACAATAACCTTAACGTCAATGACTGATATCTAGCAACAGAAATCATAGAACACAACATCTAAAGAGCAATCGCTTTAACCTTTCAACCCCCCCGCCTCCGCCACTGTCCAGTTGCTTCCCCTTACGCCTTTCGCGGGCTCTTTGAACATAAAGTGTTCGAAAACCCAATCACCACAACAACGAGAATTATGAAAATTTATGGACTGATATTTTTCAGATAAGATTTACAACACCATGAACTAAAACGATATCTAAATATCAGATTCCATACTTTCTCGTTTGTCTCCTATTGACTAAACAGCTTAACAGCATAGAAAAGAAATGAAAGATTTCACATTCCATTAATCTATTATCTCCCAAACCTCTAAAACCACAACCTGAATCAAAGTCTGCCATGAGTGGTTAGTGTGATTGCAAGAGAGGCAAGGTCCAAAGGAAACTGAAATAGGTTAAATAACATCGTGCACTTGAAAGCTGGTTACACGCCAGAAAATCGAAACTCTCAAGAGCAGGATCCGGGCCATTCAAGTCGCTAAACGGTTGTGCGAGCCATTGAGCCGGATCTGACATTCGCCCGAGTGTGTTAGTCTACCATTTCATCAACCGCAGCTATTTCCAGCCACATTTTCCGGATTAATTTTACCTGGGTGATAGACAATAGAATCCATCTGCAGTATTGGGGGTGTATTCTAGCGACATATTATAAAATAATGTCTATCCTTACTTCCCAAAAACTAAGACACAGTCAGGTGTCTCTGATAAAGTCAGACCCCATTTGATGCCTTATTAGTGGCATAGGGTTTTAAATCACTTGGTGGCTAAATGCATTTGGCGAAGTGAAAGGGTTTCAGGCCTTTCTCTTTTTCACCATAAAGTACTATTCTATTTATGATGCTGAGGCCAGGTCAGCGTTCCCCAAACCGCCAAGCACAGCATGGTGCGAAAAAGCCTTTTAACCCCTGTGTACTGGCCAGTAGAAAAAAATGAAAGAAAAATTCATTGGCAAATCATGAATGAAAAAGACACATGATAGAGCAACTCTGAGAAATGGTACTGGGGATAGTACTATCGAGTTTATTTATGTAATAAGAGCAAAGGCCAGCATATCAGGGTTATTTCCTTCATCTGATGACATCCATCAGTGTGTCTCAGGGTCATATACGTGAATAACGTTGTGGCAGTCGAAGGGTTTAAATTTATTGGCTTACATCAGCAGAGTAAATAACACATCTCCTTCTTCTCTTTCCGTGGTACTTCTGAAATCACAGTTGAGTAAGCATTTGAAGTAAGCACACACACACACAAACAAAAAGAAGAAAAAAAGATATGAACAGTTGTGAGTGTAACTAAAAAATGTTCCTTAAAATCATCATAATGTTTTCAGAAGGAACAAGACTGTGTGCTTTGTTCCCTTGATCTTACTTGGTATATATATGTGTGGTACTTTATAGTCACAGAGGCGTTTCCTGTGAAAATTCGGGTTGTTCCCAACCTGGAAGTGTGTTCCGTTGCCGAGGCGCGCCTACCCTTTTTTAAAATTTGCATGGACGAATTTTGTGTGACTGGCTGAGAGAGGAACTGATGAGGGGGTGGGGGGGTTGTGGTGGTTTTACAAGTGGGTTTGACGCAATGACAACTTTTCCTTGTCACTGGGTTTATCGTGTGCTAAGTGCATGGGCACACGGACATCGTTTATCATCTCATCCGAAAGACTCCACATTCAACCGTGAGGACATCGTGTCAGATGAGAAAAAAATCCCCGGTACCCAGGTTCGAAGTCCGGTGTATTGTGTAAACTACAGCGAATGCGTTACACTCTGTTCCACTCTACAACCTGCAGAAAGCTCATACAATCCATGTTTGTTGGTTTGTTTCTTCTTGTTTTATATTGGTTTCATTTGCTTGCTTTCTTCTCATATTGAATGCGAGATAGGTTTAAGGAACGGATGTTGGCGATTCTTTAAAAAACATCCACGTAAAATAAATCAATAAAAAAAACAACAACAACAAACTAAAAAACATCTACTCAATCAACAAAACTGTTGGTGAATTGCTACGAACCATCCAAACGCCATTAACCATTGAAACAATCGTAACGCACCTTTAATTTCCTTAAACGTTTGTCAGAAATCCTGCACTATTCTGCCTGTTGGTATGATATTTTCTTTGAAGTGTACTATTGATGTGTGTTGGCTAAGATTGTGTTATTTATTTTTGTTGGTTGCCATTTTAGAAATTAAGACACACTTTGTTTCACTCTTCATGTGTACATAAGTCAGTATTTAATGTTACTGTATGCCCCCATACCCCAACCCTACCCCCATCTATATATCTGCTAATGTCCATTTTTACACACACACACACCACACAACATACAACACCACACACAAGCACAACGACGCACACATAAAGTATACTTCTCCACAACAATTTACACTTTCAATATACAACACATTTTAAACTATTCATAGTTATATAGATGTGTGGTGCTATGGTAATTTTTTAAAAAACGGCCAAACATTATCCGTAAACACAACCTCAGCAAAATTCACTAATCTCTGCTAGCAAACCAGCACTAAACTAGCGAAACTCTGGGGGTTACATGCCCAAAAAAATGGTCCATTTTCTCACGGGAATAAAGAAGGCAGAAAGGATACAGGTATAGGTACTTTATAGTCACAAGGCGGTCTCATTAAAATTCGTGAATATAGCTGGCCCACCTGAAGCGCATGCGCAGCCAGAGGCGGCTAACAGTCAACATTTTTTAGGATAAGAGTTATTGTTTTTTTTTCTTTTGGGCATGCGATTTTCAAGCATGTCCAGGGCAGCAATTTGTGTACATATCATATATCGATAATAATCTAATATAATACTGTAATATAATAATAATATTATTATTAATAATATTGATGATTACTTAAAAACCTTTCACCGCCAATGTCACATTTTCGCACCACAACGATTTAACACCAATGTCACTAAATTAAATTAAAACCTTTGAAATCATGGTCTATTATTCAATTATATTGTGTTCCTAAATTTGAGCAGTAAGGATTGACCTTATTCTAAATGTGTCACAGATAAATCTCACAATATTGCAGATTAAATGTTTTCTGCAGCCAAGTAAGTTTAATGGAAATTCTTTGCTCCAACATGGCTGGCGGCGAAAGGGTTAGAGGTACAGAAAGAATTGACCGTTGACCTTTGCACTCATCAGGGACACTGACCATCGGTGTGTATCTTTCCGAAGGAGACAGGAGGTGAGTTTGGCGCTAGAACGTGGGAGTGATGGTGATGACGGCAATCCAGCCTGCAACGCAAAAAACACACCTAGGCAGCGAGTTACCGCTGAAGCTGGTGTGAAAAAGGGGGGGCCAAGAAAATGCAATTCCATAAAAAAATATGTGACCCAGCACCACGAAAAGGAAATTAAGTCGCTGGGCTAGTTTCTGTGCCAACAGGCTTGCATAAGTCAGAAATCTCATTTTGTAGTCAATCTTGAGTTATGGGTATTTTCCTGTTCCCTAATAATCTAAATCTTTCAAAGTTTATAAAGGATACTCATCTAATATGGTCTATAAAGGGTCTTATAAGTGATTCAAAACAAGTAGGTCACTGCATTTTCTACACCTAGGCAGACTTTAGACTGTGTTTTCTCAAAAATGGCGAACACTCACCCTACATACTTTAGTTGTAATGCTCATAACCCTGGAACGGAAAAAAAGATACAAAGAACGGGCCTTGATATAATTAGAAAGAGAATTGTAACTAAGTGAACGTTTTTCACAAACGTGTTAGAGATGCTATATATCCAGAATGGTCACACAGTGTGATACTTAATGTCCCTTTCGTGGTGCTGAAGGTCACAAATAGAGCAAAGGGCTGCTGACAGCAGACCCTGGTTTTCACCCGCTTTTATTGCCATGTCCCTTAAAACTACAACATGGAGACAAACAATAGGAACGTTTTAGAAAGACGATATTTGTATGAATATGTTGGAATATTTTTCCCCCCAAACAGTCATATTATTCTACACACACACATGCATGCATACGTATATAAGCATACAGGTGTATACAAACACATATTCACATATGAGCACGCATGCATACTGGGTGACGTAAACATGCACTCAACACACACACACACACACACAGCACACACACATCACAAGGCAACGCACAACCAATGTTGGGGAGGTAAATTGTTCCGTGGGGACATGTTCGGGACCACACACATACAAAGCCATGTGCACAGCATTTGCACACACACACGCATGCACGCACATACTATGCTTACACATATACGCATGAAGAATATATGACCTGATGCTACTTAGACTGATAGACAAACAAACAGAAACAAACAAGAGAAACGCAAGGACCAAGAAAGTGCCAGGACAAACAACAATTATTCAGTCGAAAATTTCACAACACACAACAGCTTTCATTGAAATGAATGACAGTCAGATTTAATGTCCGCTCGGCTGCAAAACAGCACATATGGGACAAAACCATCAACCAACCATCATTCAATTCTGTTACAAAAATGTTGATATAATTTTTAGTAGTTTTACTTCTGGTAACAAGCCATTATAAGGAATTTGAAGCGATACTTCGCAGCACAGAGATGTTCCCCAGACGGACAGTCGATTCCAACAGTACGCAAGTGCAGGGCTCCCAGGGACCCCTATTTTGGGGTCTATGAAGCACTAAAATTCTACAGGAACACTCTAAAAGAATGTGCAGGGGTTCCCAGGGATGCACTACAAAAATTCTTTTTAGCATTCGTAATGCCACTGGGACCCTGTATCCCTCCTCTAGGACCCTCTATAATGTGAAGCGAAGGAGCCCCTGGGACCCCTTGTTTCGTTTTGCAGGACGATTGAGAGCCAGGAAGTACAATAATAATCATACAGAGACAGACAGTATGTAACTTCTAGAGGCTTCAAAGTGCCACCTAGCCACACTGAACAGTAAAAACACTCATTTTTTGCAAGAACTTAATAGTGGAGTGAAATCAGTTAACCGACGCCTCCATCGCAGCAGGCCCCGCCAGAGCTAGCATTCATCAGCATCAGGCCTGCACCACCAACCCAAGACTAAAATTGGGAATAGGGGCCATATGCCAAAGTAGTGGAAAATGACGGGCAGGAGCTATGCCGGTCAGGGTTCGTCCCCGGTGAGCGCTACGCTAGCCGGACTTGGCCCAGCCCGGATACTAGCGAAAAAGTCTTTGGTCAACTGTAATTTACTGTCCATACCACCATGACAGTAAAAAAAATAAAAATCATTAAACTTCAAACTCTCATTGTGCTTCTCCCAGTTTCCGTTGAGTTTATAGCCACACGACGCTCCTTCGACATCCCAACTCAGATCCAGCATCCAGAGAGAAGAAGAAAACGGCAAACAGAGACAATGCTTGACTACAAACCCCCACACACTCCACATTGAGAAGGCGGGCTAAAAAAATAAAAAAAGAGAAGCGTGGGGATATACACGTGCTCTGCGCCAAATTACCAGACCTCCACATCTACTGTCAATTGACGCAGTACGACACAACCGTCGAGGATCGCGGGGACCAGCAAACACGTGATGCACAGTTTACTGACACAATCCCACCGCCAACAATGTATTAACTCATTCGCCGTGGTCCAAGCAACGATTTTGAATTATTATTACAAAAACTCACTAGATCACTTCCTGCCATGGACACGAACAAAACATACATAAACAAAAGAAGAAATGGAAGAAAATTGCGGGTTTTTTACTTCAGGTTTAGACATGGGGAAGTGCTAGATCAGACTTTTTTTTTATATATAGACTTTATATAGAAAAACTCTCTACACCGATTGGTTTACCCGCAACAAACCACTACAAAAGCAATGTCTGAGGCAAAATTGTAGTCTAAGGGAGCGAAACGAGTTCAGAAGTAACCAAGGTATGGTGCGCACACAGATTTACTTACCTTGAAGCAAACGCATCAAATTGACAGCTATCTATTAATGATCGGAACGACTTGAATGATTGAAGTTTCCACTTTGTAGGCAATTAAGATAGAATCTATAATTTTCTGAGAAATCACGCCAAAATGTATCAACCCCAGTCTGAACTATTTTGAACTTTCCATTCTGTAGGCAACTATATTGAACTTTCTATTTTGTAAGCAACTATTGTTTCATTTGTAAGCAACTATATAAGATCAAATGTTATTGGAATCAATGCCATAATGCAAAACAAGACATTTTTTTTACAGGCTTTCTGGATACTATTGAAATACATACTAGGGTGTAGAGTGCATCAGTGGTAGTCACGTTGCCTAGTGTCAAGTAAACGCCGATTTCGAACCTGGGTACATGGGATTTTATCCTCTCACTTTGCACTTAGGCCTTACGGTCTGAACCTGGAGGTCTTTTGATGAGACGATAAACCGAGGTCCCGTCTGCACCCATGCACTTAGCCCATGTTAAACCCAGTGCCAGGAAAAAGTTTAGTCATTTGAGGTCAAAATTTCAAACACACACACACACACACACAACAACACACACATCACACACCACACACACACACACACGACCATCCCTTCCTTCCTCATCATCACGCCAATAACTCAGTACGCATACACGAAAAAAAAAAAAGGTAGGCGCGCCTCTGGCTGCGACGCGCTCCCTCCAGTATCATGGATCAAGATCATTGTGTGCCAAGAGGCGACGTGGCGATTGAAAGCGGTTTAAACGGTTTATATCTTCGTAGTTGAAAAAAAAAAAAAATCAGGGAGAACAGAGGCGATCTTTTACCATACTATTTCATAAACATCATACTTCCAACACCACTTGGAATTTCTGGCCATCTCCAAAAAACTAATATTTAAAATCTCGTTTTCTAGAACCATTCAGGATGGTTTCCTCTGGAACTAGATGACTACGAGCAAATGAAACAAAGAAAGATGGTTGTGGGGCCCATGTGTGTGTGTGTGTGTGTGTGTGTGTGTGTGTGTGTGTGTGTGTGTGTGTGTGTTGTGTGGGGTTGTGTGTGTGTGTGTGGTGTGTGTGTGTGTGTACATGTGTGCACGGCGTATGTGTGTGTGTGGTGCGTAGTGTTGTGTGTATTGTTTGCATGACGCGCGCGCGGTTGTGTGTGTGTGTGTGTGTGTGTGTGTGTGTGTGTTGTGTGTGTGTTTGTGTGTGTGTGCATGGCGCCGTGGTGTGTGTGTGGTGTGTGTTTGTGTGTGTGTGCATGTGCGTGTCATGTGTGTATATATGGACTGTGCGCGGTATGTGTGTGTGTTTGTGCATGTGGCGGTGTGTGTGTGTGTGTGCGTGTGCGAGTGTGTGCATGTGTTGTGCGCATGTGCGGGCAGGCGTCGAAACTCCCCAGTGGACCAGAGAATGAAGCTAAGGATGGGCGTGGTCCTGTCCTGGTCCACAGTCTGATGGTCCAGTCGCGCTGGCAGCTCCAGGTAAATGTCCGACACAAGGGGACGCACCGGATTGCAGTCACCGGAGCCCTGCATAGAAACCCAATGCGATGATCCTATCTACATGTATAGAGACAAGGTCACTTCAGCATGATGAAACCGAAGGGATGACATATTGTCATGGTGTACCTACACAAGATGAAACACCTTAAAGGCCGAAGGTCTCGGGGTAATGTCCCCCTGCGCTGAAGTGAAACAACTCATGGATTATGAAGGTATTTTAGTCTGCTTTTTTACCATAATTATACAAATGCTTATTTTAGAGTGTTTGAAAAACTACAAGTAGACACACAAGCACTACATGTGTTTGAGACGATTTAAAAAAAACAGGAAATTCCTTTTGTTGTTAAGTCTACTACAAACAGACTCACATATCCATTGTAATACCCGGAAAAGTTGCCCCATGCAATTGGTGCATGGCCTTGCATGCGTGATGTGATACAATCCTTTATGCAAGCCGACACTACATGTGCACAGTTTGTCTCCCCCTACTATCCCACCCCGCCCCCACACCCCACACGGCAACACAACCACACTTAGCCAAAGACGACAGCCAGACACACACGCACATAGCACACACACACACACGCATAGCTTACACAGCACACACAAGCAATAATGCACGCACACACACACATAGAGCCCATATTGGAAGACGGCAGTACGAAAAAAGCCTCGTTACTATTCTTTAACCCTCAATAAAAAAAGATCATTTTAGACTTGACACACACACACACACAAAGATGTA
>CM065706.1:14015133-14025133 GCA_017654935.2 Phymorhynchus buccinoides
TTCCGTTCTCAATACGATCTCGACACGCTCCCACCAAGTTCTCGCTACGTGTGTGTTGACCATGTTCAAAACACGCCACACGCTTTCCACGCTCCTACCAAGACCATACCACGCTACGTTATGCCCGACAACAGTACGCTACACCACGACCACGCTACGATCCGAGCCACGCTCTGGCCCATCGTGGAGGACGTGGTAAGAACGTGGCCTATGTGTGGCGGGGGTGTAATGTCAGGAAATGTTCTGTGATTTGTCTACGTGATTGTGTACATGTAGTTTTAGTGGTTTCTTTCTTCCCATTATTATATATCTGGGGACTGCTAAAGCTACGCTCTGGCTGATCGTGGAGGACGTCTCTCTCTCTCTCTCTCTCCTCTCTGGTTGGTTTAACGTATACTTAGGCATAGCCTCCTATAAAACAGTGTTCCTGAAGATTGGAGGAGGACGTGGTAAGAACGTGGTCTATGTGTGGTGGGGGTGTAAGTCATGAAATGTTCGGTAATTTGTCTTCGTGATTGTGTACATGTAGTCTTAGTGGCTAGTGTTTTTTCTTTCTTACCCATTAGGGCAAGACGGGGTAAAAAAAAAGCCCATGGGCGGGTAAGTAGCCCATGCCCATTATCTCATGAAATAAAGCAAATTTCAGTCCATTTTTTTTTGCCCATGGACTGAAATTTGCTTTATTTCATGAGATAATTGGCATGGGCTTCTTTACCCGCCCATGGGATTTTTACCCCGTCTCACCCTATTCTATATTTGGGGCCTGCTAAAGCTGATTTTTCCTGTTGTATTCTGTTCCTGTTTTTCAATTATGTTATGCGGTTTGTATTCGCTCTCTCGTACTCTATCTCTCTCTCTCTCTCTCTTCTGCTCTCTCTCTCTCTCTCTCTGTATGATTTTCTATGCTTAGTCACAGAGACGAGTCTAGGCTATGTGAAATTCGGACTGCTCATGCCTTGAGAGCACGCCACTGCTAGTGCAGCGTGAGGGTAGGGTGGGGATGGATTTGGGAAACTTGAAACCTCTCTCTCTCTCTCAGTCTCTGTCTCTCTCTGTCTCTCTCTCTCTCTCTCTCTCTGTATTATTTTCTATGCTTAGTCACAGAGACGAGTCTAGGCTATGTGAAATTCGGACTGCTCCCGCCTTGAGAGCACGCCACTGCTAGTGCAGCGTGAGGGTAGGGTGGGGATGGATTTGGGAAACTTGAAACCTCTCTCTCTCAGTCTCTGTCTCTCTCTGTCTCTCTGTCTCTCTGTCTCTCTCTCTCTTCCCGCTTTCGCCTGCACGTACGGAACTCGCATATCGGTCATCGGAAACTCAACTTATCCCACTTTCCTACCGGCAGATAAAAGACCCATAATATTATTATGATAGATGGGACTAGAGTACCTTAGTGTAAATAAAGGTGTACTCTAGATGGGACTATAGCCTTTATTTTTCAGCAGACTCTATCCAAAGACTGTACAGGGGAAGATAAAACATCCGGTCTCTTTTCCCTATATGAGTAGTGAGGACAGAAACACTGGTTATGTCCCTTTTAAACGTGACACATTTTACACATCGATAGGCCAGTTGAATTCTCCGTTCAAGTTCCAGTCCGAGTTTTTGGATAGCCTCCGCTGTGAATAGTGTACACGTCCCCACTAACGATAACTCTATCAGACCGGTTCGCCGAGCTTTTAAGTAATCCATCTTACCCTTTTAGAATATCTTTGCCCTATCCTATACATTGTAATAGACGATTTTCGGGAAAAAATTAGAATGTGTCTTTCTACCACAAAATCGGATTGTCCCCCATGGAAAAAAAAGTAGGACGTTTGTCCTACGAATTAATGAAAGGTCACTCGCGCAAACCGCGAAATTATGTCCCTTGGCTATATTTGCGAACATTTCCTATTGAGCTTAGATTTAATTCTGATCGCTCCTCGGCCTTTTGGCTAAGATAGTGACTCAGGAACATAAATTTTTGTTTATACACTGGTTGGTTTGTTCAGCCCGTCGTACATGGTGAAAGCCGATACGCGACGTTAAACTGAACTTCCATCCTTGAGCTTAGCAACTGCTACGTTAATGACAGCATCAAATGAGTACGTTGTCATCAAGACTATTGTACATGTGGTCATTTAGGGATCATCATCATTAGTAGTTGCATAGGCAACAGCATCATCATCATACGTCACACGCGTCGTCTCTCTCTCTCTCTCTCTCTCGTTTTTGTTCTTTTCTTGTACTGGTACTTGTTTAGCAACGTGCGTGTGTGTGTGTGTGTGTGTGTGCGTGTGCGTGTGTGCGTGCGTGTGCGTGCGTGCGTGTGTGCGCGCGCGCGCGCGCGCGTGTGTGTTATATTTGTGCACGCTTTCGCGCACGTTTTGTGTGAGAGAGAGAGAGAGAGCATGTTATTACAGTGTTGTGCACAGTTCATTTATATTGTATAAGTGGGTTTAAATTTCAGAGCGTCTCTCTCGCTCTCTCTCTCTCTCGCCCTCTCTCTCTCTCGCTCTCTCTCTCTCTCTCTCTCTCTCTATCGCTCTCTCTCTCTCTCTCTCTCTCTCTCTCTCTCTCTCTCTCTCTTTCATTTTACGAGTAAGATTTGTGTGTCTCAAAGTTTTTATTATTCATTGTTTGGTGTGACATGCTATTTTATACAGGTTTAGTCTTGTTTGATGTTTTTAATCTGTGTGGATTTTTAAAAAAAAAGTATGATTGGTATGCACCTGAATAATTTGTGTATTTATTTTTCCCCAATATTTTTTGTGTGTGATGCCTTTGTAAAGCGTGATGAGCCCACTATGGGGTATCGCGCTATATAAATATTCGTTATTATTATTATTATTATAGTTAGTAGTTGTAGCAGCAGCAGCAGCAGCAGCAGCAGCAGCAGCAGCAGCAGCAGCAGCAGCAGCAACAAAAATAAAATCATCATCTTTAATGTCATCATCATCCACATCACCATTAACAACAATAGCAGCCCACAGCACATCATAATCCTCATTAGCATTAGCACAATCGCCATCACCATTGATCATCATCATCAGCAGCAGCAGCAGCAGGAATCATCATCATCATTATCATCATTAATTTCACCAGCATCATCATCATCATCATCTTTGATGTCATCATCATCCACATCACCATTAACAACAACAATAGCAACCCACAGCAACATCATAATCCTCATTAGCATTAGTACAATCGTCATCACCATTAATCATCATCATCAACAGCAGCAGCAGCAGCAGCAGCAGAATCATCATCATCATCATCATTCATTTCACCAGCATCCTCATCGTCATCATCATCATTACCATAATCAAGTAAATTCTATATGCAAGCTTCCTTTTTTTTCATAACGATTCGTTTTACCCATCAACTTTATTGTACTGTTACAAGGAAGTAAGATCAATTCAAATCAAGCTACACATGTCCCGAAGACCATACATCCCCCCCCCCCCCTTTCGCTTTCTGTCTTTCTAGTGCACAGGCTTACAGTAAAACACAAAAAATAGGGGAACTACCGGTACATTTCACGTTATAGTACTTTAGTAGAGACACAATTTCATTTGATACACAAGTGCTTTATGGTCTTTTTGTGAGAAACAGCACAGACACACATACAGACACTCGGACAGACAAAAACACACACGCACGCGCGCACACACACACACGCAACACACACACACAAACACACACACACACACACGCGCGCACACACATAAACAAACACACACGGACACACACACACAAAGTTTCTTTTCCCTTCCTTTTTTCCTTCTTTTCTCTTCTTCGTTACAGGATCTCACTGAGGAAATAAAAAGCAACAAAACTAAATATGGTGCCTCTTTCATACCATTCAACTTCTGTACGACATAATGCCGATGGATATGAACAGTATCTAGGCCTACATCTAGTTATTTGAATGCGTGGAGCTACAGTTCGTTCGAGTGGTAATGATCAACGTTTCAACGATGCACATACACAGATAAATTGATTATGACGTTTCAACAAAAATGACCAATGCTACAATGTGTGTGTGTGTGTGTGTGTGTGTGTGTGTGTGTGTGTGTGTGTGTGTGTGTGTGTGTGTGTGTGTGTGTGTGTGTGTGTATGCGTGCGTGTGCGTGTGTGTGTGTGTCGAAGCATAGTAATTACACACACACACATCAAGAAATCAATCAATACAGAAAAAAAGATGACTTATACAGAGAATGTAACATAAATCATAATGCCACCTTAATATTACTTACATCATTCTTCACATCAAAAATAAGAGCAAATCCTGTAAACTTTCGAAGAAAACTAAACAGTGCAGTTAGTCTACGGACTGTCATTTCATGCCAACACTAAAATTTGACAAAATCTTTCTCAGATTTTTTCCAGTTTAGTTGAGACAAGAAGGTTCTGAGTTTAGTTCAACTGAATATTTACAGAGTTGTATTCGAACAGGCGCACCAATGATGACATCCAAAAATGGCAACATCGTGATAACAACGAACTCCGGCATAAATGATTAATTTATACGATCATCATCATCATCAACAAAAATAGTCGATCACAATTGCAGTTCGACACGTACGTAAATTATAAAGACACAACTTCAACGCAGTTATAACTGCCCAGGTTTGATTCTTGTTCTTCTTGTTCTTCTTGTCCTTCTTCTTCTTTGCCTTTATCTTCTTCTTCTTCTTTTTCTTCTTCTTCTTCTTTGCCTTTATCTTCTTCTTCTTTTTCTTTGCCGTTATCTTCTTCTTCTCCTTCTTCTGCAGTTGTGAAGTCTACAGTCTTCCCCAGGCTGTGGTGCCTGTGAATGCCCAAAATGTACCAATTGGTGCAATTTTGGGCGGAAATGTTGCCCGGTACATTTTGGGCAGAATTGGTACATTTTGAGCAATGTTTGCTCATTTTAAAGAACCGAGTTGAAGGACCAAACTACAAACGGGTATGATGATGTTAAAACGTAATGCATTGTGGATATAAGTTCAGTGACAATGACCATCGGTCAGGTTCGTGTAAATAGCACATTTCTCTGTGCGCCTGCTTCTTCTAATGACTATCTATGTACAAAGTACGTCGATGACCAACGTGTCCTGTGACAATGACCAATGGTCATTTTGATGTAAATTGCATATTTTCTCTATTCGGTTGCGTAATGATGTTTCAGGGATACTTCTGTACCCTTTACAACGTAGATGACCAATGGTTAGTACAAAAGACCAGTGGACATTAAAAAAAAATATATTCACTATTTAACACTGTATTTGTGTGCTTTATTTGCTTCTGTCGTTTTTACAATGTACATGACCAGTGGTCAGCTGGAATGACCAGTGGTCAATGTGATGTAATTTCCGTATTTGATTCTGTATTGATGTGTTATAAGTGCTTCTGTGCTTTTTACAACGTAGATGACCTGTGGTCAGGACAATAATGACCAGTGGTCAGTTTAATGATAAATCCGTGCTTTTACTTTTTAACTCTTTTTTTTTATGTTATAAGTGCTTTTGTTCTTTTATAACGTAGATGACCACTGGTCAGCAAGAGTGACCAGTGGTCAGTTTGATGCAGTTTTTCATATAAGTCACTCATACTGACCACGGGTGACCAGTGGTCACTTTGATATAATTTGCAGATTATATATATATAACTCGTGGTCAGTTTGATGAAAAACCCGCAATTTCATTAATTAACTTATGATGAGTTATAAGTGCTTCTTAGCTTTTAATAACGTCGATGACCATTGGTCAAAAAGAGTGACCAGTGGTCAGTTTGAAGTAAATATCATAACTTCAGTTTTTGACTCTGTATTGATGTGTTAAAAGTGGTTCTGTGCGTTTTATAACGTAAATGACCAGTGGTCAGACAATGACTAGTGGTCAGCCTGATGGAAAACCTGTGTTTTCGCTTTTTAAATCCGTATTGATGCTTTATAACATACTCTGTGCTGTTTATAACGTAAATGACCATTGGTCAGTAAGAGTGACCAGTGGTCAGTTTTATGTAAATTTCATATTTTCACAATTTGACTTCGTATTGATGTGTTTATTTTTTTCCTCCTTGATAGGGGAAGTATGATTGGCAGAAACCAGCCGAGGACAGCCGTTTCGACCCTTGGAAATCTCATCAGCTAGACACTGGATGGGTTCTTGACCCTACCAAAGCGGGGCTCTCTCTAGCAAAACCACTTCGATGACAGGTCACCTTCCCTTTTTTTTCTTCTTCTTTAAATACTACTACACAAAGTACTAGGGGGTGAATCGAAGTGGTTGGCAGATCAGTGCTTCTGTAAAACGCACCCGGCATCCTTCCCAGCTTCCTGCGAACAGAAAATCAAACGAACATCGTGTTAAATATCGAGTTTGTATATCTAGCATAATAAGTTACTAATTACTCATAAGTATCTTGTTTGAAATAATGGGTCTTTCCTCGAATTGCAACACCTCCAGGATCGACCCACTATCTTTACATCATAAATGTCCCACATGTACAGAAACAAATTCCTGTACAATGGACAATAAAATATTGATTGATTGATTGATTGATTGATTGTACCTGTTCCAGGTCGGAGGACGTGAAACACGTTTTCTTTCCTTTAGGATGTTCTGGTTTACTTCGAATTAACGTTTATATACTGGGTCTTTCCTCATATTGCAGTAACTCCAGGATCGTCCACTGTCTTTACATTTATAAATGCCCTAGGCCTATACGAACCTGTTTCAGGTCGGAGAACGTTAAACGCTTTGTCTTCCAAATATCGATGTGTATTGTGTTCTGTGTCTGTTCTTGTTATTATTGTGTTGCAGTAGCATTGTCTTACAATGAATTAATTGCGTGTTGCGTGGCAACAGTTGTATTGCATTACGTTGAAATGTGAATTATTCTGTGTGGAGTTGTGACTGAGAATTTGCACACAATGCATTTCAGTCGTTTCCGACCATGACTGCCAGATGGCGGAGGGGGCAGATGCTATTCTGGCGGGCTGGGCTATAATTTATTTATAATAATGGAGATGCCTTGCTCAGGGTACATACCCACTCTCTCGGCCAAAGGGATTTGAGGACACAGCTGGCGTTGGGGAAGGTCCCCAAAGGCCAACCCATCCCTTTGGCTGCAGCACCAGAGCCAGTGCCAAGGCCCCCCCTCGTTCGAGAGTCATAGTCTTCCACAAGAGACTAAAACTGTACCATGATTTTCCATTACTGTAGAAAATAATCTATTGTACAGCTCTCATGTTACTGTTGGCCCCTACTACAGGCTAATGTCAACCAATGATAAAAGCCATTTGAGCAAAGAGAAGGGCCATATGCAAAACGTACAATAATAAAAACCAGCACAAAATATTGTTATAGTCATAGTTCTAGTGTCTCTCATAATATTCAAGAGTTTACCTGTTATCTAACTGCTTTGTTGCAGTTACATAGTCTTTCCTTCTCTCGGGTTAGTTTCATCACTCGAATAAGCAAGTTGACCTTCGTTTCCTCTCTCCCATTGTTTTACATGTACAGTCATAACATGTCATCTGAACTCCTACTTCCAGTCCTATTTCCCCGTAAAAGCGGAGACAAAAGTGAAGAGAGAGAGAGAGAGAGAGAGAGAGAGAGAGAGAGAGAGAGAGAGAGAGAGAGAGAGAGAGAGAGAGAGAGAGAGAGAGAGAGAGAGCAGGAGCAGGGATGGGGGAGGGAAAGAGAGAAAGACTGAGACAGGCAGATAGACAGACACCCCAGAGAGATAAATTGAGAGAGAGAGAGAGAGTAAGAGAGAGAGAGAGAGAGAGAGAGAGAGAGAGAGAGAGAGAGAGAGAGAGAGAGAGAGAGAGAGAGAGAGAGAGAGGGATGATGGGAGAGGGAAAGTGAGAAAGAAGAGCAAAAAAGAGATACACAGACAGATAGACAGACACCCAAGAGAGAGAAAGAGAGAGAGAGAGAGAGAGAGAGAGAGAGGGGGGGGGCAGAGAGAGAGAGGAAGAGAGAGAGAGGGATGGGGGAGGAGAGAGAGAGAGAGAGAGAGAGAGAGAGAGAGAGAGAGAGAGAGAGAGAGAGAGAGACAGACAGATAGACAGACAGACAGATAGACAGACACCCCAGAGAGAGAATGAGAGAGAGAGAGAGGGGGGGGGAGGAGAGAGAGAGAGAGAGAGAGAGAGAGAGAGAGAGAGAGAGAGAGAGAGAGACTTCAGATACTTTATTTAATAAGAGAGAGATAGAGAGAAGCAGACGAACAAACAGAGAGAGAGAGAGAGAGAGAGAGAGAGAGAGAGAGAGAGAGAGAGAGAGAGAGAGAGAGAGAGAGAGAGAGAGAGAGAGACTTCAGATACTTTATTTAATAAGAGAGAGATAGAGAGAAGCAGACGAACAAACAGAGAGAGAGAGAGAGAGAGAGGGGGGGGGGGGGGGGAGTAGGACAGAGACATTAGAGAAAAAAACAACGAAGATAGACAAACCAAAAAACACAGACAAATTTTTTTTTTATAAAGACAGAGAGACAAAGAGCCAGAGATAGAAACAGACGCAGAAAGAGAGAGAGGCAGAGACAAAACAGAGAACGAGACAACAGACTGGATGAATGTTTGCTGGGTCAAGATAACAGGTCAACGACCAGCCCAGACACTAGAGGACCCTTTCCTTCCTAGTCTTTAGAACAAGAAGTCTCTCCTTTGTTCACTCACCTTCGTGTCCCATCAATCTTGCACTGCGGCATACACCTGTCTGTCTGTGCTCTTTCATTCCTACCCTCTTGTCTTTCTTTTATGTTTTACTAGCAGCTACACACCCCCGCGCTCGCTTCGCTTCGTGGCAGCCCTTCCCCGGCGCATGTCTTTGGAGCAGCAGTTGCCAAAATAACACGAATACGAATACGAATGGTTAATGAGGGTAAAAAGATAAGCTCAAGCTTCTTTACACCATGCCCTCGAGGGGAAAAAGAAAAGCCAAATAACAAGAAAAGGAAAACAAACAGAAAGTATAAAATGCATAAAAAGAAAAGAGAAATAACAACAGGCATGTTCACAGTAAATTGAAGAACATGGGGGGAAATTCAAGCTCAAAATGAACAGCTCATTCACGTACTCGCACACACACACACACAGACACACAAAAACATACAGTATACCCTATAACTATACCAAAACATGCATGCAGAGTCTCTTGTGGTGTGTGCGAACACACAGCTACAAATATGCTCATGATAAACAATACAATACAATACATTAATAAGCCTAACACTGCGAAATGAGTCCCACTGCATTCCCTCATTGATGCTGATCACAAATATACAGGGTCACAGCAGCTACGTTACGCTTCACGGCTTTGAAACTATGAGCACTGGTTTTGGAGTGTGTTGCATCACAAGGCTGCTTCAAAATATCTTCCAGGTTCTCGAGATACAGCCCATTTTCATACAACAGCCTCAAGGTCAAAAGTCAAGGTCAAGGTCAAGTGGGTTCAAATGTCTCCAACTAACCTACACTCCTTAGGTCGTGCTGAGCAAGAATATATATGGTTACCGTGGGCTTAAACCCAATGGTGTCCAAACTATGGCCACTGCTAAAAAAAAAAGCGAAGCTCAAAAGTCAAGGTCAGGGTCATTAAGATTAATCAATACTTTACACCACACATGATCTTGAGCGAGTCTGCTAACCTGCCAACTTAGAAGCCTATAACAGCAAATATGTGAAATATGTGGTAAAACACTAATTTAAAACATTCAAAGCCTACATCCTTGACCTTGACCTTGATCAGTACCCAATATTTGGAATCACCATTAGCCAATGCACGACAATGCCAAGCTTGAACATTGTAAGTCCAAAGGTGTGAAAGATATGGCTTCAATAAGAATGTTTCGCTTTTCAAGGGCAAACTTCTAGGTCAAGGTCAGCATGGTTTAAATTTTTCCACCTAGCACGTGACCTTCTGCTAGTCTACCAATCTGCGAACAATGAAGCCTGTAACTGCAAAAAATGTGAAAGACATGGCTAAAACACCAATTTGACACCTTCAAGGTCTACGTCCTT
>CM065706.1:14030133-14073804 GCA_017654935.2 Phymorhynchus buccinoides
TTTCTTTCACACGTCGCCTCCCGTGTCCCAGAACCTTTTCTGTCCGTTGTTTGAGAGAGAGAGAGAGAGAGAGAGAGCGAGAGAGAGGAGAGAGGAGAGAGAAGAGAGAGAGAAAGAGAGAAAGAAAAAGAGAGAGATAGGAGAGAGAGAGACAGAGAGAGAGAGAGAGACAGAGAGAGGAGAGAGAGAGAGAGATATATCCATAAGACCAAGGCCCCATTTGGAAAGGGGGAACATAGCAAATGACATAAGCATTCGTATATATAAACGCACAAACACATTCAGGTTATAGCAATCTGCCGCGCTTTGAACGCTTGATAAATATAAATCGCTAGTGTTCTGACCGTCTCAGTATTCGTGGAGGCCAACAATAGAGACAAACGAAAGTCATTTGGATTACGATAGTACTTTAGTGCTATGCAAAGAGAAAGGTGGCAGAGTGGTTAAAACGTTCGCCTGCCAAATGTTAATGCGTAACTGCAAGGTAGAGTGACCCGGGTTCGAATCCCGGATACCTCGCCCGTTCTTTCTAGTTTATGACAGGAAAATCGTACTGAACGTCGAGTCCTTCGGATGGACCGCGCGCTTTACGCATGTAAAAATCCAATGGTAGTTGAAAGTCGGTAAGAGCAGGGAGTAATCCTGCTGCCTGGTATGGCCAAATGGATAGGTAAGTTTTCCAAGTGTGTCCACACCCCCGGCCTTACGTCCTCACCATGACAATGGCCCACCCCCACCCCCACCCCCGCAAGAAAGGGTAGGCGCTGCACTTGCGGATGACGCACACTCCGGGGGAGAGCAGCCCGAATTTCACAGAGATAAGTCACTGTGACTAGAATATACGAAATACCAAATACGAAATACCAAAATACCAATAGGTTACAAGATTTAATATTGTGGCCTGTGGTTTCTATGCCTATAGTTGATGAACAATAGAGAGCGAGAGAGAGGATGAGAGAGAGAGAGAGAGAGAGAGAGGAGAGGAGAGATGAGGAAGAGAGACTTGAACTTGAAAACTTGAAAACTTTAACTTTATTTTTAAAGGATAAAGATTTTATGCAACGCCTAGTCTTCCAATCTGTCCCTGGTACATATACGAACATAGAATACAAAACATGGCAAGGCATGATATTACACATACAGATTTGAACATAAAGGTAGCACCTTTGTACATAGACGAACATAGAATACAAACATGGCAAGGCATAAAATTACACATACATAATTGAACATAAAGGTAGCAAAGCAGGTATTATGATAAAGACAGGTTGAAATACGAATTTATAGAATTAGAGAGAGATGGAGAGAGAGAGAGAGAGAGAGAGAGAGAGAGAGAGAGAGAGAAGAGAGAGAGAGAGAGAGAGAGAGAGAGAACAGACAGAGAGAGAGAGAGAGAGATAACGCTGTCTACCAAGCATGGGGTGCCACTGTTTGTTTCAAAACAAAACAATAATGCTGGCCGTGTTTTTTGTAATTAGCTGTTTTTTTCTGCTTAAGAATTTGTGTTTTTGTTTTCTTGTTTGTTCGTTTGTGATTTTTTGTTATTATTTGTTTCTTTGTCTGTTTTGTCTGTCTTTTGGAGTACAAAATAGCGTTGTCTCTTGGCGAAGATTTGTATCGCGTCATCATTTCTTCTTCTTCTTCTTCTTCTTCTTGCTTTCTTCTTCTTCTTCTTCTCTTATTCTATTTTAGTCATTCGTTTACTTTAGTAGTTTATTGATTGAATTATATATTTTAAAAACAAGCGCGGATTCGCAATATTTTGTGGCAGCGGTCTATTTTTACCACTCCAATCATTACATACACTGAGTCACCTCCCCTGGCTTTTCAATAATTTTAATCTGTAAACCAGAATGTTATCTCTGCACCATTTCGTAACTTTTTATATCTTTTGGAAAACATTTAAAACTATTTATCCTACTTATGCTCATCGAAAGAAGCACCGCATACTCGTCGTGTCTGTTGCAGTGTCTGTATTACGTATGTTTATTATTTTGTACGCTTTAAAATGAAGATTCATGTGCTCTGTTCATCATCATGAATTCTGATCGCTTCTCGGCCTTTTGGCTAAGACAGTGATTCAGGAACATAGATTTGTGTTTATACCCTGGTTGGTTTGTTCAGCCTGGTTGGTTTGTTCCCTGGTTGGTTTGTACATGGCGAAAGCCGATACGTGACGTTAAACTGAACTTCCATCCTCTGTTCATTATACAATTATTTCCATACCTAAGGACTGTAGATATGACAACTGAAATGTTAATTTATGCCCAAGTATTTTTTTCTCTTTTACAATATGTGCGACAATTTTGGACCGACAGACACAGACCGACCGACAAAGTGAGTTCAAACAAAAACCGGCAGATAGATCTTGCGTGAAAAATCGTTACAAGCCTGTTCGCAAACTAGCAGTAGGGCCTATGTTACGCGCGCCATCTTGAAATGAGTGTAGGCTCAAATCAAACTCTTTTGTTTGCCTCTCCTTACTGTCTTTCTTCGTCTGAGCGCCATAATCATGCTGGTTTTGCGTGATAATCAAGAGTGCATGCACACATGTAAGCCTGTTTTTCAAGGAATGATGTGAGTCGGTGACAGGTTTGCGGAAAGATAAGCGAAGAGGTGTGTTATAAAAGCAGGGACATTTTTTGCTCCGTTGCATAATCCTATCAAAAGCCAACAGTAAATAGTCGTGTAAAGAGCACCCCCCCCCCCCCCCACACACACACACACACACACACACACACACACACACACACACACACACACAGAGTCTCGCTCTCACTCTCTCTCTCTCTCTCTCTCTCTCTCTCTCTCTCTCTCTCTCTCTCTCTCTCTCTCTCTCCCTCACCCTACTCTACTGTTATGTCCTGGTGTGTGCATTTGAGCATCGATTTTTGCCTATGTGAAGACCTCTGTGTGCGCCCGCGCGCGCGTGTGTGTGTGCGCGCGCGTGTATGTGTGTGTGTATGTACGTGCGTACATGCCTAGGCCTACGTGCGTGTTGGAAGTACGCGCGTGTTGGAAGTGTTGGAAGTACACGCGGCGTGTGCGTGCACGTGCGTGACGCTGTATCTAATGACATGTCCTTGGCGCAGGCCGGAACTGCGCGTTGCCCCCCTTGCCCGTACCGGAAGGTGACGTCATAAGGGACGCCTCGCCCATCCGTCATCTGACGTCACGTGTGGTGACGTTGGAGAGCAACACGCGACTGACGTGGAACTGCACATGCCAGGTCAGACAGACAGACAGAGTGACAGGCAAACAGACAATCAGGCAGACAAACAGAGAGGCAAATAGACCGACAGGATTCTGCATGTCAAGATTATAAAATGGACAGTCATGACAGAACAAAAAGAGAGACAAATAAGAATAAACTGCATTTTAGTCAGGTCAGAAATACAGACAAACTGACAGACTGACAGGTGTGTGCAGGGTGCAAGATTAATTGATATCTATACCTATATAAAACTCATGTGGTGTGTGTTTGCTTGTGTGTGTCTGTCTGTCTGTCTGTTCGCCCTGTAACTCATGAACCACTTAACAGAATCGCTTCAAAGTTTGTGTGGTGGTGTTTCATGGTACACATATGGTCCCATAGAAAAATCGTGACCGTGCTGACCTTGACCCTGACGTATGACCTTGAAAACCTAAATTTCGTTCAGGGGCCATATCGTTTACAGAGTTGGACTTACATACTCCAAACTTGGGACGTATGTGCATTGGCTTGTGGTGGTTTTGAATATGAAGTACAGATCAAGGTCAAGGTCAAGGACATATGGTAGACCTTGAAAGTGGTTAGGGTCTATAAGTTCGTGTCTTAGATATATCTTTCACATTTTTGCTTGACAGAATTGCTTTAAATTTTGTGTGTGGGTGTTTCACCTTGAGTAGAAGACATCTGAACACAAATTATTGGCGTTCTGACTTTGACCTTGAAGTTTGATCTTGAGTAGAAGACATCCAAACATATGTTATTGGCGTTCTGACTTTGACCTTGAAGCTTGACCTTCAAAACCGAAATTTTCTTCTTTATGCTATATATTTCATGTCTGAGCTGTATTTCATGAACTGGTATACAGAATGGCTTCAAATTTTGTGTGGTGGTGTATCACATTGCAGGAATGGTCTTGTAAAAAACTTATAACTGCTTCGACCTTGACCTTCACGTTTGACCTTGAAAAACGATTTTTTTCATATTGTTTGACTTACAATTTTCCAACTTGGTATGCATGTGGATTGGCTAATGGTGATTCTGACAATTGGGTCAAGGTCAAGGACGTAGACCTTGGAGGTGTCAAATTGGTGTTTTAGCCATATCTTTCACATTTTTGCAGTTACAGGCTTCATTGTTCGCAGATTGGTAGACTAGCAGAAGGTCACGTGCTAGGTGGAAAAATTTAAACCATGCTGACCTTGACCTAGAAGTTTGCCCTTGAAAAGCGAACATTCTTATTGAAGCCATATCTTTCACACCTTTGGACTTACAATGTTCAAACTTGGCATGTGGGTGCATTGGCTAATGGTGATTCCAAATATTGGGTACTGATCAAGGTCAAGGTCAAGGATGTAGGCTTTGAATGTTTTAAATTAGTGTTTTACCACATATTTCACATATTTGCTGTTATAGGCTTCTAAGTTGGCAGGTTAGCAGACTCGCTCAAGATCATGTGTGGTGTAAAGTATTGATTAATCTTAATGACCCTGACCTTGACTTTTGAGCTTCGCTTTTTTTTTTAGCAGTGGCCATAGTTTGGACACCATTGGGTTTAAGCCCACGGTAACCATATATATTCTTGCTCAGCACGACCTAAGGAGTGTAGGTTAGTTGGAGACATTTGAACCCACTTGACCTTGACCTTGACTTTTGACCTTGAGGCTGTTGTATGAAAATGGGCTGTATCTCGAGAACCTGGAAGATATTTTGAAGCAGCCTTGTGATGCAACACACTCCAAAACCAGTGCTCATAGTTTCAAAGCCGTGAAGCGTAACGTAGCTGCTGTGACCCTGTATATTTGTGATCAGCATCAATGAGGGAATGCAGTGGGACTCATTTCGCAGTGTTAGGCTTATTAATGTATTGTATTGTATTGTTTATCATGAGCATATTTGTAGCTGTGTGTTCGCACACACCACAAGAGACTCTGCATGCATGTTTTGGTATAGTTATAGGGTATACTGTATGTTTTTGTGTGTCTGTGTGTGTGTGTGCGAGTACGTGAATGAGCTGTTCATTTGAGCTTGAATTTCCCCCCATGTTCTTCAATTTACTGTGAACATGCCTGTTGTTATTTTCTCTTTTCTTTTTATGCATTTTATACTTTCTTTTTGTTTTCCTTTTCTTGTTATTTGGCTTTTCCTTTTCCCCTCGAGGGCATGGTGTAAAGAAGCTTGAGCTTATCTTTTTACCCTCATTAACCATTCGTATTCGTATTCGTGTTATTTTGGCAACTGCTGCTCCAAAGACATGCGCCGGGGAAGGGCTGCCACGAAGCGAAGCGAGCGCGGGGGTGTGTAGCTGCTAGTAAAACATAAAAGAAAGACAAGAGGGTAGGAATGAAAGAGCACAGACAGACAGGTGTATGCCGCAGTGCAAGATTGATGGGACACGAAGGTGAGTGAACAAAGGAGAGACTTCTTGTTCTAAAGACTAGGAAGGAAAGGGTCCTCTAGTGTCTGGGCTGGTCGTTGACCTGTTATCTTGACCCAGCAAACATTCATCCAGTCTGTTGTCTCGTTCTCTGTTTTGTCTCTGCCTCTCTCTCTTTCTGCGTCTGTTTCTATCTCTGGCTCTTTGTCTCTCTGTCTTTATAAAAAAAAAATTTGTCTGTGTTTTTTGGTTTGTCTATCTTCGTTGTTTTTTCTCTAATGTCTCTGTCCTACTCCCCCCCCCCCCCCCCCCCCCTCTCTCTCCCTCTCTCTCTGTTTGTTCGTCTGCTTCTCTCTATCTCTCTCTTATTCTCTCTATCTCTTCGTAATAAAAGTATCTGAAGTCTCTCTCTCTCTCTCTCTCTCTCTCTCTCTCTCTCTCTCTCTCTCTCTCTCTCTCTCTCTCTCTCTGTTTGTTCGTCTGCTTCTCTCTATCTCTCTCTTATTAAATAAAGTATCTGAAGTCTCTCCCTCTCTCTCTCTCTCTCTCTCTCTCTCTCTCTCTCTCTCTCTCTCTCTCTCTCTCTCTCTCTCTGCTCTCCCCTCTCTCTCTCTCTCATTCTCTCTCTGGAGTGTCTGTCTCTCTCTCTGTCTCCCCACCCCTCTATCTGTCTCTCTTCTCTCTCTCTCTCTCTCTCTCTCTCTCTCTCTCTCTCTCTCTCTCTCTCTCCATCTCTCTCTCTCTAGTCTCTCCCACCGATCCCCTCTCTCTCTCCCTCTCCCTCTCTCTCTCTGCCCCCCCTCTCTCTCTCTCTCTCTCTCTCTCTCTCTCTCTCTCTCTCTCTCTCTGGGTTGTCTGTCTATCTGTCTGTGTATCTCTTTTTTTGCTCTTTCCTCACTTTCCCTCTCCCCATCCCTTCTCTCTCTCTCTCTCTCTCTCTCTCTCTCTCTCTCTCTCTCTCTCTCTCTCTCTCTCTCTCTCTCTCTCTCTCTCTTACTCTCTCTCTCTCTCTCAATTTATCTCTCTGGGGTGTCTGTCTATCTGCCTGTCTCAGTCTTTCTCTCTTTCCCTCCCCCATCCCCTGATCCTGCTCTCTCTCTCTCTCTCTCTCTCTCTCTCTCTCTCTCTCTCTCTCTCTCTCTCTCTCTCTCTCTCTCTCTCTCTCTCTCTCTCTCTCTCTCTCTTCACTTTTGTCTCCGCTTTTACGGGGAAATAGGACTGGAAGTAGGAGTTCAGATGACATGTTATGACTGTACATGTAAAACAATGGGAGAGAGGAAACGAAGGTCAACTTGCTTATTCGAGTGATGAAACTAACCCGAGAGAAGGAAAGACTATGTAACTGCAACAAAGCAGTTAGATAACAGGTAAACTCTTGAATATTATGAGAGACACTAGAACTATGACTATAACAATATTTTGTGCTGGTTTTTATTATTGTACGTTTTGCATATGGCCCTTCTCTTTGCTCAAATGGCTGTTATCATTGGTCGACATTAGCCTGTAGTAGGGGCCAACAGTAACATGAGAGCTGTACAATAGATGATTTTCTACAGTAATGGAAAATCATGGTACAGTTTTAGTCTCTTGTGGAAGACTACGACTCTCGAACGAGGGGGCCTTGGCACCGGCTCTGGTGCTGCAGCCAAAGGGATGGGTTGGCCTTTGGGGACCTTCCCCAACGCCAGCTGTGTCCTCAAATCCCTTTGGCCGAGAGAGTGGGTATGTACCCTGAGCAAGGCATCTCCATTATTATAAATAAATTATAGCCCAACCCGCCAGAATAGCATCTGCCCCCTCCGCCATCTGGCAGTCATGGTCGGAAACGACTGAAATGCATTGTGTGCAAATTCTCAGTCACAACTCCACACAGAATAATTCACATTTCAACGTAATGCAATACAACTGTTGCCACGCAACACGCAATTAATTCATTGTAAGACAATGCTACTGCAACACAATAATAACAAGAACAGACACAGAACACAATACACATCGATATTTGGAAGACAAAGCGTTTAACGTTCTCCGACCTGAAACAGGTTCGTATAGGCCTAGGGCATTTATAAATGTAAAGACAGTGGACGATCCTGGAGTTACTGCAATATGAGGAAAGACCCAGTATATAAACGTTAATTCGAAGTAAACCAGAACATCCTAAAGGAAAGAAAACGTGTTTCACGTCCTCCGACCTGGAACAGGTACAATCAATCAATCAATCAATCAATCAATATTTTATTGTCCATTGTACAGGAATTTGTTTCTGTACATGTGGGACATTTATGATGTAAAGATAGTGGGTCGATCCTGGAGGTGTTGCAATTCGAGGAAAGACCCATTATTTCAAACAAGATACTTATGAGTAATTAGTAACTTATTATGCTAGATATACAAACTCGATATTTAACACGATGTTCGTTTGATTTTCTGTTCGCAGGAAGCTGGGAAGGATGCCGGGTGCGTTTTACAGAAGCACTGATCTGCCAACCACTTCGATTCACCCCCTAGTACTTTGTGTAGTAGTATTTAAAGAAGAAGAAAAAAAAGGGAAGGTGACCTGTCATCGAAGTGGTTTTGCTAGAGAGAGCCCCGCTTTGGTAGGGTCAAGAACCCATCCAGTGTCTAGCTGATGAGATTTCCAAGGGTCGAAACGGCTGTCCTCGGCTGGTTTCTGCCAATCATACTTCCCCTATCAAGGAGGAAAAAAATAAACACATCAATACGAAGTCAAATTGTGAAAATATGAAATTTACATAAAACTGACCACTGGTCACTCTTACTGACCAATGGTCATTTACGTTATAAACAGCACAGAGTATGTTATAAAGCATCAATACGGATTTAAAAAGCGAAAACACAGGTTTTCCATCAGGCTGACCACTAGTCATTGTCTGACCACTGGTCATTTACGTTATAAAACGCACAGAACCACTTTTAACACATCAATACAGAGTCAAAAACTGAAGTTATGATATTTACTTCAAACTGACCACTGGTCACTCTTTTTGACCAATGGTCATCGACGTTATTAAAAGCTAAGAAGCACTTATAACTCATCATAAGTTAATTAATGAAATTGCGGGTTTTTCATCAAACTGACCACGAGTTATATATATATAATCTGCAAATTATATCAAAGTGACCACTGGTCACCCGTGGTCAGTATGAGTGACTTATATGAAAAACTGCATCAAACTGACCACTGGTCACTCTTGCTGACCAGTGGTCATCTACGTTATAAAAGAACAAAAGCACTTATAACATAAAAAGAGTTAAAAAGTAAAAGCACGGATTTATCATTAAACTGACCACTGGTCATTATTGTCCTGACCACAGGTCATCTACGTTGTAAAAAGCACAGAAGCACTTATAACACATCAATACAGAATCAAATACGGAAATTACATCACATTGACCACTGGTCATTCCAGCTGACCACTGGTCATGTACATTGTAAAAACGACAGAAGCAAATAAAGCACACAAGTACAGTGTTAAATAGTGAATATATTTTGTTTTAATGTCCACTGGTCTTTTGTACTAACCATTGGTCATCTACGTTGTAAAGGGTACAGAAGTATCCCTGAAACATCATTACGCAACCGAATAGAGAAAATATGCAATTTACATCAAAATGACCATTGGTCATTGTCACAGGACACGTTGGTCATCGACGTACTTTGTACATAGATAGTCATTAGAAGAAGCAGGCGCACAGAGAAATGTGCTATTTACACGAAACTGGCCAATGGTCATTGTCACTGAACTTATATCCACAATGCATTACGTTTTAACATCATCATACCCGTTTGTAGTTTGGTCCTTCAACTCGGTTCTTTAAAATGAGCAAACATTGCTCAAAATGTACCAATTCTGCCCAAAATGTACCGGGCAACATTTCCGCCCAAAATTGCACCAATTGGTACATTTTGGGCATTCACAGGCACCACAGCCTGGGGAAGACTGTAGACTTCACAACTGCAGAAGAAGGAGAAGAAGAAGATAACGGCAAAGAAAAAGAAGAAGAAGATAAAGGCAAAGAAGAAGAAGAAAGAAAAAGAAGAAGAAGAAGATAAAGGCAAAGAAGAAGAAGGACAAGAAGAACAAGAAGAACAAGAATCAAACCTGGGCAGTTATAACTGCGTTGAAGTTGTGTCTTTATAATTTACGTACGTGTCGAACTGCAATTGTGATCGACTATTTTTGTTGATGATGATGATGATCGTATAAATTAATCATTTATGCCGGAGTTCGTTGTTATCACGATGTTGCCATTTTTGGATGTCATCATTGGTGCGCCTGTTCGAATACAACTCTGTAAATATTCAGTTGAACTAAACTCAGAACCTTCTTGTCTCAACTAAACTGGAAAAAATCTGAGAAAGATTTTGTCAAATTTTAGTGTTGGCATGAAATGACAGTCCGTAGACTAACTGCACTGTTTAGTTTTCTTCGAAAGTTTACAGGATTTGCTCTTATTTTTGATGTGAAGAATGATGTAAGTAATATTAAGGTGGCATTATGATTTATGTTACATTCTCTGTATAAGTCATCTTTTTTTCTGTATTGATTGATTTCTTGATGTGTGTGTGTGTAATTACTATGCTTCGACACACACACACACGCACACGCACGCATACACACACACACACACACACACACACACACACACACACACACACACACACACACACACACACACACACACACACACACATTGTAGCATTGGTCATTTTTGTTGAAACGTCATAATCAATTTATCTGTGTATGTGCATCGTTGAAACGTTGATCATTACCACTCGAACGAACTGTAGCTCCACGCATTCAAATAACTAGATGTAGGCCTAGATACTGTTCATATCCATCGGCATTATGTCGTACAGAAGTTGAATGGTATGAAAGAGGCACCATATTTAGTTTTGTTGCTTTTTATTTCCTCAGTGAGATCCTGTAACGAAGAAGAGAAAAGAAGGAAAAAAGGAAGGGAAAGGAAACTTTGTGTGTGTGTGTCCGTGTGTGTGTGCATGTTTATGTGTGTGCGCGCGTTGTGTGTGTGTGTTTATGTGTGCAGTGTGTGCGTGTGCGCGCGTGCGTGTGTGTTTTTGTCTGTCCGAGTGTCTGTATGTGTGTCTGTGCTGTTTCTCACAAAAAGACCATAAAGCACTTGTGTATCAAATGAAATTGTGTCTCTACTAAAGTACTATAACGTGAAATGTACCGGTAGTTCCCCTATTTTTTGTGTTTTACTGTAAGCCTGTGCACTAGAAAGACAGAAAGCGAAAGGGGGGGGGGGGGATGTATGGTCTTCGGGACATGTGTAGCTTGATTTGAATTGATCTTACTTCCTTGTAACAGTACAATAAAGTTGATGGGTAAAACGAATCGTTATGAAAAAAAAGGAAGCTTGCATATAGAATTTACTTGATTATGGTAATGATGATGATGACGATGAGGATGCTGGTGAAATGAATGATGATGATGATGATGATTCCTGCTGCTGCTGCTGCTGCTGTTGATGATGATGATTAATGGTGATGACGATTGTACTAATGCTAATGAGGATTATGATGTTGCTGTGGGTTGCTATTGTTGTTGTTAATGGTGATGTGGATGATGATGACATCAAAGATGATGATGATGATGATGCTGGTGAAATTAATGATGATAATGATGATGATGATTCCTGCTGCTGCTGCTGCTGATGATGATGATCAATGGTGATGGCGATTGTGCTAATGCTAATGAGGATTATGATGTGCTGTGGGCTGCTATTGTTGTTAATGGTGATGTGGATGATGATGACATTAAAGATGATGATTTTATTTTTGTTGCTGCTGCTGCTGCTGCTGCTGCTGCTGCTGCTGCTGCTGCTGCTACAACTACTAACTATAATAATAATAATAATAACGAATATTTATATAGCGCGATACCCCATAGTGGGCTCATCACGCTTTACAAAGGCATCACACACAAAAAATATTGGGGAAAAATAAATACACAAATTATTCAGGTGCATACCAATCATACTTTTTTTTAAAAATCCACACAGATTAAAAACATCAAACAAGACTAAACTTGTATAAAATAGCATGTCACACCAAAAAAAGAATAATAAAAACGTTGAGACACACAAATCTTACTCGTAAAATGAAAGAGAGAGAGAGAGAGAGAGAGAGAGAGAGAGAGAGAGAGATAGAGAGAGAGGAGGAGAGAGAGAGAGCGAGAGAGAGAGAGAGAGCGAGAGAGACGCTCTGAAATTTAAACCCACTTATACAATATAAATGAACTGTGCACAACACTGTAATAACATGCTCTCTCTCTCTCTCTCACACAAACGTGCGCGAAAGCGTGCACAAATATAACACACACGCGCGCGCGCGCGCACACACGCACGCACGCACACGCACGCACACACGCACACGCACACACACACACACACACACACACGACGTTGCTAAACAAGTACCAGTACAAGAAAAGAACAAAAACGAGAGAGAGAGAGAGAGAGAGAGACGCGTGTGACGTATGATGATGATGCTGTTGCCTATGCAACTACTAATGATGATGATCCCTAAATGACCACATGTACAATAGTCTTGATGACAACGTACTCATTTGATGCTGTCATTAACGTAGCAGTTGCTAAGCTCAAGGATGGAAGTTCAGTTTAACGTCGCGTATCGGCTTTCACCATGTACGACGGGCTGAACAAACCAACCAGTGTATAAACAAAAATTTATGTTCCTGAGTCACTATCTTAGCCAAAAGGCCGAGGAGCGATCAGAATTAAATCTAAGCTCAATAGGAAATGTTCGCAAATATAGCCAAGGGACATAATTTCGCGGTTTGCGCGAGTGACCTTTCATTAATTCGTAGGACAAACGTCCTACTTTTTTTTCCATGGGGGACAATCCGATTTTGTGGTAGAAAGACACATTCTAATTTTTTTCCCGAAAATCGTCTATTACAATGTATAGGATAGGGCAAAGATATTCTAAAAGGGTAAGATGGATTACTTAAAAGCTCGGCGAACCGGTCTGATAGAGTTATCGTTAGTGGGGACGTGTACACTATTCACAGCGGAGGCTATCCAAAAACTCGGACTGGAACTTGAACGGAGAATTCAACTGGCCTATCGATGTGTAAAATGTGTCACGTTTCAAAGGGACATAACCAGTGTTTCTGTCCTCACTACTCATATAGGGAAAAGAGACCGGATGTTTATCTTCCCCTGTACAGTCTTTGGATAGAGTCTGCTGAAAAATAAAGGCTATAGTCCCATCTAGAGTACACCTTTATTTACACTAAGGTACTCTAGTCCCATCTATCATAATAATATTATGGGTCTTTTATCTGCCGGTAGGAAAGTGGGATAAGTTGAGTTTCCGATGACCGATATGCGAGTTCCGTACGTGCAGGCGAAAGCGGGAAGAGAGAGAGAGAGACAGAGAGACAGAGAGACAGAGAGAGACAGAGACTGAGAGAGAGAGGTTTCAAGTTTCCCAAATCCATCCCCACCCTACCCTCACGCTGCACTAGCAGTGGCGTGCTCTCAAGGCGGGAGCAGTCCGAATTTCACATAGCCTAGACTCGTCTCTGTGACTAAGCATAGAAAATAATACAGAGAGAGAGAGAGAGAGAGAGACAGAGAGAGACAGAGACTGAGAGAGAGAGAGAGGTTTCAAGTTTCCCAAATCCATCCCCACCCTACCCTCACGCTGCACTAGCAGTGGCGTGCTCTCAAGGCATGAGCAGTCCGAATTTCACATAGCCTAGACTCGTCTCTGTGACTAAGCATAGAAAATAATACAGAGAGAGAGAGAGAGAGAGAGAGAGAGAGAGAGAGAGAATAAAAACGCATAACATAATTGAAAAACAGGAACAGAATACAACAGGAAAATCAGCTTTAGCAGGCCCCAGATATATAATAGGGGAAGACGGGGTAAAAAGCCCATGGGCGGGTAAGAAGCCCATGCCAATTATCTCATGAAATAAAGCAAATTTCAGTCATGGGCAAAAAAATTGACTGAAATTTGCTTTATTTCATGAGATAATTGGCATGGGCTTCTTACCCGCCCATGGGCTTTTTTTTACCCCGTCTTGCCCTAATGGGAAGAAAGAAAAAACACTAGCCACTAAGACTACATGTACACAATCACGAAGACAAATTACCGAACATTTCATGACTTACACCCCCACCACACATAGACCACGTTCTTACCACGTCCTCCTCCAATCTTCAGGAACACTGTTTATAGGAGGCTATGCCTAATTAGACGTTAAACCAACCAGAGAGAGAGAGAGAGAGAGAGAGAGACGTCCTCCACGATCAGCCAGAGCGTAGCTTTAGCAGTCCCCAGATATATAATAATGGGAAGAAAGAAACCACTAAAACTACATGTACACAATCACGTAGACAAATCACAGAACATTTCCTGACATTACACCCCCGCCACACATAGGCCACGTTCTTACCACGTCCTCCACGATGGGCCAGAGCGTGGCTCGGATCGTAGCGTGGTCGTGGTGTAGCGTACTGTTGTCGGGCATAACGTAGCGTGGTATGGTCTTGGTAGGAGCGTGGAAAGCGTGTGGCGTGTTTTGAACATGGTCAACACACACGTAGCGAGAACTTGGTGGGAGCGTGTCGAGATCGTATTGAGAACGGAAACAATGTATTGGCCACTGCAACTAGGGTTACTAACGCCCTTGGCGGCAAGAGTTAAGCCCTTGTTGGTCAGTATCCAAAAGGGCATTCACTCTTGCAAAAAGGAAGCCATTCAGTGGCCTCAAATAGGGTTATTGGCGAGAGTTATACCCTTGTTTGATCAGTACTCAAGCATCTTCCCCCACCCACCAAGGGCATTCACTCTTGCAAAAGGCAGCCATTCAGTGGCCTCAAATAGGGTTATTGGCGAGAGTTACACCCTTGTTTGGTCAGTACTCAAGCATCCTCCCCCACCCACCAAGGGCATTCACTCTTGCAAAAAGTGGTGGTTGCAATGGCCAATAGAGGCAGCGTGGTGAGTGCATGGACAGTCGAAGGGTAAGCTTAGCCGAGATCGTACCGGTGTTGCATAAATTATTTAACCCATTAAATAAATACTCTTTTCCCTCATTCAAATGGTTGCTGTTTGGGAAAGATTCGCCCCTAAATACATTCAGAGGCATGCAGGAAGAACAGAAGGTTCATCATTAAATATTGAGAAGTCAGGGATATTTTTCTAAAATGTATTATTGTTTACTTTTGTTTCCATGGGTGGTTGTTTATATCTGTCCGCCATTTTGAAAAATACGAAGCTAAGTGGCATGGCTTTGTACATCGATTTATCGGCAAAGATGTAGATTTACACCCTCCCGCTCTATTTCTTGGCTCTTTCCGTGTATATTGAGCACTTAAATCTCAATATTTTAAATAATAGTTGACTTATTTCCCACATGAAAGAAGAATGGTTCCAATGCGCTTTTGAAGGGTACTTATTTCACGGTAGGTACTTATTTCTCATGACACCAGCAGTGTAGGGCCTGCGCCAATGACCGTGCTCGATCTACAATTTGTCAGCTATGGGTCTTCACTACCCTGATCGCAGTGAGGTCGTGGTTACAGCCACACTTGAGGAGGATTTCTGCGACCTCGCCACGTTCTCTGGATATTTAGCGCGCAGCGAGGACGTAGAGGAGTCTTCATCATGTGTGATGGGGGGCTTTAGAATGCTTTTTATCGAACACAAAACAGAAAGAAGTCTTACGTGTAAAACCATTTAAGAGAAGAGAACTATAGAATACCAAGTCTGGCTCAGGAAACAAAATAACAACCAAAAAATAGTGCCAAAAAGCACGCTGCACACTCTTTTTTTAGGTTATTTTTTTCCCCGATCCAGACCAAGTATTCCATAGTTCTCTCCCTTTACAGTTCTATTTTTAGACAAATAAACAGGGGACATAACTCAACCTTTTTGTTTAAATTATACTGATTAAAATCGGGTTGTTTTATAAACTGTTGTAGTTTTTTTGAAAACAAAATAAAGATATTATTGCTTAGCTATCGTACTATTTGATTAAAACTATTAAAAGAACTTTAAAATAATAGTAAGTTAAATTATTATTTTTTTTTTTTTTAATTTAAAGAAATTAAGAAAAACACCATAATTGATTACTTCTGTAAGATTTGTTGGGTATATAAGTAATGTTGTAGTAATACTGATTAGGTGTTTGTTTCCCTCCCTTTTCTTAACTATTATAGGCGCCTCCCCTACTTATCTTTGCCCTCAAAATAATCTTCTCTTTCGAACTTGTAGACCGATTGTGGTCACTGGCGCGGCTTAAACGCTTGCAAACGGTCACTGGCGCGGCTTAAACGCTCGCAAACCAAAAAGCTTCAGACGAGTTGAAGATTATTTAAACGGGTTGAAGGTCAGAAAATAGGGGATTATTAATAGTTAATAATTTAGGAAATAAACACCTAAAACTGTACACATCTAATTACCTTGCTAAATCATTGCTAGTCCTTTGGATCTATGGAGGCCTCATAGAGCCCGTGGGGTCTCGAGTTAGACCCAGAGAACCGGTGGTGGTTTAGCAAGGTCAGATGTGCACAGTTTTGCTATTTTTTATATAAATAAAAAATATTCCCAGGACATGTTCGCCTATTCCCTGTTCACCTAATCCCAGCTCGACTAATCCTGTTCACCTAATCCCAGTTCGCCTATTCTCTGTTCACCAAATCCCAATTAACCTTTCCCCAGTTCACCTACCTAATCACCTATTCCCCTAATCCTAATTAACCTTTCTTCAAGAATTTATTCCATTAAAAATGGATCGCTCTCCGGTTTTGAGCTTTTTGGTGTTTGGTTTTCTTGTTTGTTTGTTGCTTTCTTTGATTGTATTGTTTGTACTTCTACTCGTGTTTTTGGCTTTGCTTGCATATATTTTTTATATAAATTATAAGCCAGATAACCAACACCCAGACCACTACCAATAATAAACAAAACATATTGATTATCTTGTTGTATTTCTTCTTTTTGAACTGATAGAACTGTATGTACTACTGTTTTATTTTCTTCATCGTTTTTAGTTAGTAGGTTATGTTTTTGTTTACGGTTCCACTCTGCTAGTCGTTTTCCAGCATGAACTCGGCCAGGACTTTTAGTCACTTGGCTCACTTGACTCAAGGGTTGTGGACTCTGAACTTCCTGATTCTGCACTGCATTCTGCCCTGGATTCTCTGACACGTTCATTTTTAATAGCAATAAAATCTATATGATTAAAAGTAATTAACCCCATAACAACTGGTGATAAAAGCCCACCAAACCTATAATAAAGATCGCATCCGAGAGACTCTAATGACTTTGTTAAAACAGGATCTTGACTTAAATCGTACATTAAATCTTGTTTTGAATCGACGGGAAGAAACTGACTAACTAGCTTAGTGTACAAGCCTAACACAGTTTGACCCAAACTTTTAACCATTTTAGATCCTAACTGCGCTTCATATCTGTTGTGGTACTTTTCAATGTCAGCAGAAGACATTTGTTGAATCTGTTCTATACTAAATTCTATTCCTAAGTATTGCTTCGTTTTTCCGCATGCAGCCAGAGAATACAACCTTTCCTTTTTATTCATAACACTTGCTGACACTTCATCAGAAATTACTGCTTCCTGCGTATTTAATAGTAGTTCATCGCAATTCATTTTTAGTTGATTTATATTTTTATTTGATAAACAAAAATGAGTGCTGAAAAAACTGCTGTTAATCTTGTATATCAATCTGCTGTGATTGGTGGTCTTAGTGTAGGGTTCACGATGGTTGGTAAGAAATTATTGAAAATGAAATCAGCTGACCTTGGAAAACTTGACCTAGAGGACTCCAGTAAACTAATCGCTATAATCACTGCTTCAATCGCAACAAAATACTTTTTAGTTAAACAAAGAATAATTCCAGAAAATATAAATATGTAAAATAAAATGGCTTCACTCGTAATGATGATTGGCGGTGCTGTAGTAAACGCACTTGCTTTTCAGGCAGTAATTACATGTTTAGTAAACTAGAAGCAAACAAGGAAAGAAAAAGACACGATAGAGCAATAGAACAATTAGCAGCAGCACAAGACGCCTATGAAAAGCAAAGACTTGCACAGCTAGATTTCATTAATAACAAATTAAAACTACAAAACCATGCAGCCTACACTTTTAAGAATGTTTACGACGCCATTAAAGAGTATTATTTAGTGACGGGGGAAGACCTCCAACAGCAACCACCACCAAGATTAAGCGACTTCTACCAGCCATCTGAAAAACAAAAGATGCAGGAAATAGCGTTTATTGCAATCGGTATGACTGCTGTTTATTTCATTGCAAAAAACATATAGTATAAAAATGAGCAACCATCTATCTAAAATTTATTATTCACCAAAAGGCTATTGGAAAGGTTTAACAGCTATTCAAAAACTCAGTCAGGCAGCAGGAGTCAGTGAATCCTCAGCAAAAGAATGGCTATCTAAACAAGCTATATGGCAAATCTATTTACCAGCGACTAAACGAATGAAAAGACCACACTTCATTAATTCAACACCGAATGACACTCATCAAATGGATCTTCTATACCTCCCTCATGACACTATCAGAAGAAAAAGATTTAAATATGCGCTTACAGTCATCGACATTGCTTCAAGATATAAAGATGCTGAACCATTGACTGATAAAAGTGCTACTTCAGTCTCTGTGGCTTTACAAGAAATCTACAGACGTGGCCCATTAACCTATCCTCGCATGGTGCAAGTTGATGAAGGAAAATAATTTAAAGAACAATTCAATCAGCTACTGTTAAAACACAAAGTCACTATGAAAAGAGGTATTCCCGGAAATCATAAATCTCAGGCCTTAGTCGAAAACTTTAACAAACAATTTAGCTGAACGACTTTTCTCTTATCAATACCATAGAGAACTCCTTGATTCAACTAGAAACACTGAATGGGTAAGAAGACTGTCTAGTGTTCTGCGAGTCATGAATAACGAAGAATCCACGGTTACAGGACTCCAACCAGTAAAAGCAATACAGAAGAAAACAATTGACTTACCAATTCAACATTCAATTACAAAACAACTAATACCATTTGGAGTAAAAGTAAGGTTTCTTTATGCACCTGGAGAAGCAGAAGGAGACACTCGCATAAGAGCAACAGACCCGATATGGAGCATTGATCCGTATGAAATAAAAAGAATAATACAAATGAATCCACCCGTGTATTATTTAAGAGAAACTGATACAACAAAACGACCAGCCCCGCAAAGAGCCTTTGTTAAAGAAGAACTACAGATAATCCCACTAGACACAGTTCCAATTTAAAAAGAGCTTAAAATGGAGACTTAGAAGAATTATTTCATTTACTTCTTTTTTGTTTCTTTTTTTTTTGTTGCTTTACAGTTAAATCCTAAACCTTTTAGTGCATTTTCACAAATAATTATTTTTAATTTAATAAAATAATTTGAGTTAGAAAAAGAAACTCAACATGTCAATGTCACTTGATGATGTACTCGAACATTTAGACAGTGTTTTAAAAGAAACAGAATTAGAAGTTATTGATCCAAAAAATGTACTAGAAAGTGTAAAACATGCTATTTCACAAATACCTAAAAAACTAATAATAGAACCACCAGTTAAAGTAATGTTAGCAGTTTACGTAGATTATGAAACAGTTAATAAGGAGCAGCTACAAGTATGGGTCTCTACTAAACAACAAGTAATTCTTTCTTATAATGATTTTATAAAAACCTGGGCAGACGAAATGATCACCCAGTTCATCAATGCATCAGAAGAGGCAAAACTGAGAGGATCTGGTTGGTCAGAAGGCGGAGTATTAGAAATTAAATTAAAGGAGAGTAAATATGCCCCTATCGTAGGAAACTCGTTTATTCCTTTACCTAAAGATTTAATTTTCAAAACGAGCAGTACTAAACATTAAAAATACAGATAACAAATGTTTTATGTGGTGCGTTTTAGCTAAACTTCATTATGTCAAAAAGAAAACGCAGAGAGAGTAATTGAACTATCAACCTTACATAAATGAATTAAACTTTAATGGAATCGACCTTCCCTGTAAGCCTAAACAAAATTGATCAATTTGAAGACCAGAACACCCCAATCACTGTTAACATCTACACATGGTCTACAGAAGAAAACCTTAAACCAATTTGATTATCGAAGAACTCTCCCATGATTGGTGATTCAGACGAAAAACATATTGATCTACTCTTAGTAACAGATGGATATCAAAACACACTACACATTAATCCGAACAATGAGCAGACTTATAAACTATACTTCAAAAGATGGGCATAAACAGGAATTCTGTCGAAGGTGTTTACTGAGAATTCCAAGTATTCATGCTGCAGTTGAACACAGAAAACATTGTAAGAGCTCTGTTGACTGTAATACTAAACTTATTACTCCAAAAGAAGGTAGTAAGGTGTCCTTTAAAAACTGGAAGAAACTGCAAACAAGTCCGTACATTGTGTATGCTGACTTTGAATCTATCATCGTTCCGTATCAAGGTCCTGCTCCTAAAAATCTTCATAAAACAGTTTTATTGAACAATCATCAAATCTGTTCATATGCTTTTATTGTTGTTAGATCAGACGGGAAATATTTCAGTACCAGAACTTTATAGAGGACCCAATGGAGCAAAACGATTCTTATTAAGCATCCAAAAGATACGAAATACATTATCTAACCAACTTAATCTATCAGATTTAATTATGTCTCCTGAAGATTTAATTCAATTTGAATCAGCAACGGTTTGTTGGATTTGTAAAATAGAATTTATGTTAGATGATGATCCAGACTATTCAACTAACCCTAAAGTCCGAGATCATGATCACATCAGCGGAAAATTCCGAGGAGCTGCACATAGTAAATGCAATCTACAACTTAACATTAAACCAAGAGACTTGGAAACTGCCTGCCTATATTCTTTCACAATCTACGTCGGATATGACTCCCATTTAATTCTACAGGCAGTGACAGATTCATTTAGAACCGTCAGTTGTATTGCTCAGGTCTTCAGAAAAGTACATGACATTTACATTAGGTACTAATTGTCTTGTTTATGACATCCTTATACAACATCTGATGGGATCAACATAGAGTCCTCTTTTTTTTAGGGCAATCGTTAAGGCAAATGTTCTATATACGAGAAAAAGTACTTTGATCCTAAGTACTTGTACGAAAAGGAGTTTACCCTTATGAGTTACGATTGAGTAGTTGGGGGCGGTTCGATCGAAGAATGAATTACCTCACCTAAAAGGTGCATTCCTTACTACTAGATTTGAAAGGAAAAGTTATAAGTGACGTGTTCCTGGACTACATCCGTTATGCACACAGTACTGCGTGGGGAAAGTTAAAAAAAAACTGCAAAACCAATGGGAGACATACCATGACGCGCCTATGTTAATGGTTGAACAGTTTGTTGTTACATTGCGGAGCGTATTTGTTAAAACTTCTAGAAATAACATGTATGAAACATTACAGTCTAGACGCGCAAACACATTATATTTCAGCGCCTGGTATGAGTGAGTTGGATGCATATCCTTTTTAAGATTTACTCAGAATGACAGTAAGATGACTTGCTTTCCAAAATGATCCTACGCTATACTCATCCAGATGATTGAAGATCGGATCTATTACAAGACGTGGAGGAATTCCATGGGCATGGCTTCACAGCAGTTATTTGTAAGAGGCTAGGACAACTAAGTACGTTAGACGACTACGATCCTACTATAATCCGCATCAAATTTTTTTTGTTTTTTAAATAAAAAATGGCATGTGATTTAGATGCAAGGACAATGCTCTGTAACTCTTTTGGTTGGGCGAATTGTGTCAGTTCACACTTCAGTTTCCAATACGTAACTTTATAATGTATACTGCTCCTTTTAATTTTAATACATCATCAACTTTTTACAATGGCTGTTGCAATTAGACCAGATTTGTTAGCAAAACAGTTGCTTTATTTTAGAAGTCGACATAAGAATTTATTCCTAAAGATCTGCCATGGACCTACACAATACTACTTACTTCCGTTAGCTAAGCAGAAAGACTTCAGTGGGGAAACAGAGCTACTTAAAACTTGTGCCTAATCTAGCATAACAAAAAATAAAATAAATATGTTTGTCCCATTATAGACTCCTATCCTATCCGCCAATTCTATTTAACGTCCACGGATTAAAACTAAGGCAGCTAGTTCATAGAATCATTTTCATTTGGCATTCAGGCGATAAGTTCATCATGGAGCCGTATATAATGAAAAACAACTAATCTTAGAACGAAGGCTAGTGATACACCGTCGGAAAAAGAACTTCTTAAAGTCTAATTGAATAACAGCCTGTTTTTGGAAAGTACATATGGAAAAGCTCCGCGATGCAAAACAGCAAGAAGACGTCAGATTAGTCCACCTGAAGAAAAACAAAACAATCAAACTAAACTTCAGAAACCGCATTATCAAGAAGCTTGCAAAAAATTCCATTAACAACCTTTACGGTATCATGGATGAAAAAACGTACGTAGTAAAACTAGACAAACCAGTCTTCATTGGGTTTGAAGCTGTTTTAGAGATTATCTAAGTTTGTATTGATGTTTAGAATTTTAATACGTACTTAACTTAAACCACTGTTATCCAGACTAAAAAAAAAAAAAAAAAAAATAAGTTAAAATTTGTACACGAGATACAGATTCATTTGATTCTAGGACATTCCCGCGACTAGAAGATCTTTATGAAGATTTAAAAACAGTAAGTTAGTGTGAAAAAGGATCAGACTCTAAGTATGATACATCTGACTACTCAATTAACTCTCCATTACATTCAATTGTAAATAAAAAGGTGATTGGAAAAATTAAGGAAGAACTGAACTGAATGGAACTATAATCAAAGAGTATGTTGGACTGAGAGCAAAGATGTATAGTGTTAGAAAGCCAAACTAGTGTAATTAAAAAAGCAAAAGGTATTTCTAGGCCAGTTGTTCAAATGGTTATGACACACGATAACTATAAAGAAGCGTTGTTCGATAACAAAACGTTTTTTCATGATAACATTAAAATACAATCTAAGTTACACAAGATAAACACAACAGTTGTAAATAAAAAAATCACTCGACTCAAACAATACAAAACGTGTGTTTAAATCACCAGAGTTTTCCTTTGCAGTTGGACACTGGAGAACTAAGTGTCATAGTCAGTAGACTTTCTAATCTTGCTATCATATGTTATGCTGTAAGCTCCCTTAGGCGTTCTTATTGTTATTTCCCTAGAACAGAGTTTAATGTTTCGTTTACTCGTCTGTTGCATTCTTTTTTTTATCGCGTCTATGATTCTTGTGGTTTGTGTTAGAAAAGGTTTGTCACGCTTACGTTGACTTTCTTGAAGTTTCAAACTTTTGCTATGTTTGTAGTCGCCGTTGTAGTCCTGTCTTGCAATCGATTGATACTACTCCTCATCCGAAAATTGAGAGTCTTGCAAAGCTTTACTGATTATGAATCGAAATGAACTAAGTTTTGCCATTATTAATTGAACTATGGCTGTATGCTTTTGAAGTTTTATTTTTTATTTTTTTGTTGAAAGCAGACGTACCGATTGAAAACAACCCTGGACTGAGTTTTATATACGACACACCCTAAATTGCAAAGCGTATGGAGGCGATCCAACATCACCTGTCGCTAACCAAGACCGCTACAGAGCTTGCATGCTGTTTAAAGTACACTAAGAGTTCCAAATCCTGTTATTTTAACTTAATGTTGCGAAGCATTACAGATAGAAGAGTACCTTCGTTTTGGTTTCTGTTATAACTATAGTGATAGTCTTTTTCCATCTCTTTTTGTATTTCCCTGTAATGGTAGGATCAATCTGAACTTTCTTATTTCCCCCCCCCCCCCCCGGATTGCTATCACTCACTCTCAGTCTTTTCTTCTCTTTGTCGAGTATTTTTTTCTTTTGGTTATTTTTTGATATATCTTTGAACTGGACAATCTTTTTATTTATATCTTTAAAAAAATTTAAAAATTTAAAGAACAATTTAACATTTAATTTGCCCGCTTGTTTTATCATTTTAAATTGAAGAAGTATCATCATGTCAGAACAAATTGCTTTCAAGTGTGCAAATTAGAAACCCAGTGATATCTAAATTAGTAACATTAGATGACGTGTTACTTCTTTGAGATTGGTTTGTTTGGATCAACACTTAAATATAACGTTTTATTACTAGTCGACGATCACTGCCATTTAATTTCTTTGCATCGCTGTGTTTTGAATACTAACAGGTAGATCTTCAATACTGATTCTAAACATCCAGTTTTGCAGAAATGTTAATATCCGTTTCATCAGGTACAGTCACATAACAGACCAAACGAGTGCAGCCGGTGGGGAATGCAGGTATTCTATCCGCTCTAATCTATGAATTGCAATAGTCAATAGTAAAATTCATCCTGCTAGAAGACCATCGGGAGGGAATGATACTCTAAATTGGTGGCTATAGCGTCTTTTGTTCACTGTCCTTTTTCTATGCAGGCAAGTACTGGTCTTCTTTTTATACGGTTTGATTGATTATTTCCTCTTCTGCTGTTGTTTTGTGGCATCCAGACCTGATATGTTAACGGTCCTGAGTTAAAATGATTTTAAGCGAAGTAGTGATTTAGTGACAATTCTTAGGTGCAACAAGAATGTAAACGGGTCAACTGTAACTAATATCTAATTAGCTTATACAGAGTTCCTCGAATCAGTCATACGGAATGTGAATTCATACTTAGACCTGCCACTGTGAGTGCCCTATATGCAACAACTTTTTGAAAACTAGTAATACAAACTTTATATATCACGAACTGACGCTACACATTGGTCAGCTTACCTTACAATGCGTCAAATTGCTCCTAGTTTAATGGACCTTTTTATATCGACTTTATTTCTGCTCGTTTATAATAATAGTTGCGTCTTTCCAACGAATACTACAAGAAACTTATATAACAGTGGCAACCTATAGTCCTGCAAACATCAAACATATTAATGGTCATATCGAGAAGTAACATTCTGAAGTTGCCTGGAACTAAAGTCGCTCCTTACCAGTTTACCACTACAGAAGTGTAGCATCTAATACCTACAGACCAGTGCAATCCATAACCGTTAACAGATCCTGCATGAAATTGCACGAATGAGGGTCGGACAACATGTTCTTTTTTGTATCAAAAATTATTTTTATTTTCATAGACAAAAACATTAAGGCAGCTGTCCGCACTGTAAACAATTCTGTTCCTTTTTCTGAGGGGGGGGGGGGGGGGGGTCAGTATTATTCTTAATTTTTAGTCGAAATGGTGATTCCTTGTCTTCAGCAAATTTAATTCCCTTTAAACTGCAAGTTTTGAGAACGTTATAATTTCGTAGAATCACAAGTATTGCCAGCTTTTGCTGATGGGGAGAACTGCTTTTAACACAGTCAACGTACTGGCATGCTGTTATCACAATAGTTCACGTTCCGTACTCAATGATATCTAACTCGATGACAATCATAAGTAAAGACTGTGATTTCCTAGATGATTGAGTTGAAGTGTATTACTTAGCTGATCAAGATATGGTAAATGTTAGCTAACTTTCTGTAACTGCAATATCCAGCTTGGAATTATATCCCGGAAAACCTTCGTCATGAATTCTAGTCCAAGACACCCTTAACATTTTTATTGCTAGTTCTCTCTGCGGATAAGTTTTTGAAACCTACTCACGACTTTGCTCTTTTGCCCCGCTAATCGGTCATCTTCACTTTTCGAAATTTCCCATCATTAAGTTCGAGTAAAGTTAATGTCACACTCCGCTTATACGCGTCATCTTTTAGAATGAAACCAGAAAACCAGTAATAAAGTACCCGTCCTGGTATACCGTTTAGTTCGATCAGCCCTTCACCTGGTAGTTTTTTCTTACATCGCATATTTGTTACCTTTTACGTATTTCGCGTCTGATAGTGTAAATCCATTTTGACTCATGTAATAAATTTCATGTAGGCGCTACTTTTTAGTAGAGACCTGGATTATACAGATAGCGTTGACAGTATGTAACAGTATTTTGGCTTTTGTCTTGATCAGTTATGATAAGACGACAAACATTTTTTTATTTGCGAGTATGTATAAACATGAATGCTTTTTATAGAGATATAACACTAAATATTTCAGATTGATCATATATACCCTAAAAACTATGAAGCTGTTTGACGGGGGTTTAGTATAGTTGTTGCAGTGGGAGTTGATGAGTGTTTGTATGGCCTTTAAGGTGTACGTTAAGTTAAGGTTCAGTAGAGTCCATTAGAAGACCTTATTTTTAAATCCTAGCGATCGAAACCCGATAAGCACATCAGCAAACGAGCAATTGTTTAGTTCATCGAATGAGTGATCAGTTGAATTGATCAATCAAACCAGTTATAACTCTTTGGCTGTGTTTTTTGTGCGAACAACAGGGTTGTGGTGTTTCACTCTTTTCTTTTCTTAATTTTTAGTTACTAACAACACAGCTAGGGTGTGGGTGTTTCTTTTCATTATTCAGGCCGATCACTTTAACATCAAGCATCTCATCTCAATAGTAAAAGCAGTATTAATATTTCACTTATTCAGGGCCCGTATTTTGTTCCCTGAACTAGCATAGGCTTCGCATTACCATTACTGATCTATGACATAAGATAGAGAATTTCACTTGATAATCCTGTTTCGAATAACAACAGAAATTAACATGAAGGCCTTTGAATGGATTTTGTAATGAGTTTAATCATTAACCTCCATACAGACTTTAGACCAAAAAGTAAGATCGTAATCACGGATTGGGGTACTCTTTATTCTTGGGGCGTGCACAGAAAATATAAACTATATGACTACAATCCTCTCTCTAACACGTCTTTCTCTTCTTCGGGTTACGACCCCGGTCATTCTTGGAATCTATAGAAGCAAAAACAGAGTAAAGAACGTGTGGACTACATTTTGACTTCTTTGATATTCGATGAGTAGCATGATACGAGACTGACTTACTTAAGGGCGGAGAATAGAATCTAGTATAATGATTCTCATTACGTGACGTATCGTGTGGAGATAGGTGTTCTGCTGGGGATATCGCAAGCACGAATGAGGTCTGGAGATAGATGGATCCTTCTACTTATGAACTGGGGTTTGATTGCGTCAGAAATCAGTTAAAATTTAGCTAATTGTAGAAGATGCTAATCAATTCTACAGTTTTTACTCATACGCTAGGCAAGTATTAACAAAGTAACTCGAAGACGTGGTTTGAGTATTTGGCAAGATCTTTCCCCCCCCCCCCCCACGTAGAGAAGTATGACCTTTGCTGTCGGCAGTAGGATTATACGATGTCTACCCCTACTCTGATCTTAGTAACCTTCCAATAGGGACAATTGTAGAACATACAACACGGAATATTCCTTGTTGATGCCGGAAATAAATCAAAGCGTTGTTGGTAAAAACAAGAATGATTCAAAATTTTACGATAATCCAAAAAACACAAAATGCGACACATCCGATCTATTATCATTAGATACCACTATCCGGGGCGATATCCTACGAAAAGATATTAGCTAAAAAAGAATCAATGAAAGCTAACGAACTTAACCTATCAGGAGAGCAACCAACGAGTCATTGAAAAACGATAAACAGACAGCATTAGTTATTTTTCTATAACTTACGAGCTGGTCTAAGGTTCAATTTTTATTTTACTAGAGAGTAATCCTACCTACAACTTAAACTTATTAGCATCCTATAAGTGTTCAGACATAGAAAACCGACTACTTTGCTTGTCAGTAGAAAAAAGCCAACTGATACAATTGGTAATTGCGCCGTAATTAATACGGCGGGTAGAGCGCCTAGAGCATTTTTTTCTGCTAATTTCTTAAAAATAGTATTCGTTTTAAATGTTCATAGTTGTTTTGTTTAATGCCAATTCGTATATTTTTGATGGTGAAGTGGTGAAGGTGGAGAAGGTGATTGACTTACACTTGGTCCTGTTACAACAAAGCCAGACACTAAAGTTAGAGATTATGCAAACCCTTAAATGCTGTCAGTAGATACACGCTCGCAGAGGAGCAATTGTGACATCCCTTGCTCTCTAAATAAAGTTTCTTAATTGCCTTTTTTGCTGCTGTGTAGAGTTTTGTGTTTTTCGTATATTACAGTATTTGGATGGTTTCTTTTATTCTGTTGCACGTTAGGAGGTTGTGTGCCATAATTGTTCGCTTAGTGTTTAGTTGTCAATTACTTCTAGTCTTGCTGATTTTTTCTTGTTGAATGATCATTAAGTCCTTGTGTGATTCTGTCTTTTCGACGTCCTTGTCCTAGGTTTGTGTCGGTCCGTCTATTTACAACAACCTTTTGTTTTTTCTCTTCTTTATGTGAGAATCAAGTTCCCTATAATCTTTGCTACATTATTTTGTTAACTAGGTCGCTCTGATAGATAGATTTATGATTCGTTGATGGCTATTATTTCTCTTCATAGGTAATGGTGGGTCATGCGTAATGTTGTTTACTTGGTTTTTTTCTTCCTCTAAAGTTATAGAAACTGGTTTTTCCTTCCATTTCTATGATGTCGTCCGCAGAATTGCGCTTATGTCTCTAAGAGGAATTGATTGAGTTTGATAATCAGTTGGGAGTTCCTTTGTGAAGTGTGTTTTTGCAGTGAAGAAACAGCATTGGGTTTCTTAGGTCTGGATTATCGATATTAAATCGTCCCTTTGATATCACTCAATCACTGTAGCTTTTGTCGAATTGTAACTCTTTTTTGTTAAAAACTTTGAGGCGTCTGATTTTTATTTGTAAAGTCGGATTAGTTGACCATCATCAACCTTCGGCACGGAATAGAAGTATGGCTGTCGCTTTTATATTCCATAGAGTCAATTAGAATCGAAAGATCTTCGGGTGGTGTCTTGTCCTATTACTTTCATAAAAACGATAGATTGCATTTCTAATCTTCCGTTAGTTCGAACGTCTTAAAGTTGATTGGATGGCGAGACGATGTAGCTTCACATCATGCATCATCGTTCTAGGATCAAAAACATCATAATCTTGGTCGCTTTTCTCTGATTCCACTAGGCCCATGTTTTTTATTTAAAATTTGTGTGTTTTTTGTAAATTTTATTTTTTTTGTTTAAGATATGTCACAGATCATTACGAAAACTAATTATTCTTGAATTCCGCATTACTAGACAGTTAAGAAAAAAGAACCACTTAGTCGGTGTTTAAGGAACCATGAGGCAGAGTATCGTTATGTATAGTAGTTAGATAATTCCGGCAACTATTTGATCAGTAGTACAAATATTATCAGTAAGATTTCCTAGTCTGGGATCTATATGAAAGTCAATTGTGCGATGCACTTGCACGTGCTCGACATTTAAAATAAACTGAGTGGGCGTCAGGCGACGGATCCGAATTAGAACTTTCAGTTGCTTAATCTTTGTAGAGCGATCGTTAGTTAAAGATTACTAATTAAACATTGAAGGGAGAGAGGTGAATGTCTTAAGATAACGCAGATGTCTTTTTGAGTTATTGTGATTTATGTCTCACGCAAACAGGAAATGGAAAGAAAGAATGTATTTATCAAGAAATTACAGGAGTGATAATGTATATAAAACCATTAGAATTGGTGTGCTGATGATGAAAAAAGATAACTGAATAAAGAGAGTTTTGGTTGCTATACAAAGTTATGGTAAGTGAATGCAGATTTTATATAGCCTATCTTGGACTTCGAGCTGTAAACATATCAATTAAAAATGCACGAAACTACGCAACGTATCCGAGAGAAATAAGTCTGCACAACACCGTATTTATCAGGGTGCTTTTACCAAGCTAAGGCTTATTTATGAATTAACTTTTAATGATTACGAAGGAGCCCTAGGTTATCAGAATTCAGCAGACCAGTATCCTGATGTAAACATATAGTATTTGCAGACACTAACAGTTAATGAGTTTTGATGTTGTTCGTTCATACATCGAAGAATTAGCTCTGTTGATCTACACATACAGTACCTAACTTAAGATTTAAGCAATTTTTGACTACAACAGGTAATTTTTAATCATAGTAAAAAACTAAAAAAAAAATCAGACAAACGAATTTGGAACTATCGATTTGAATGTATCCTGCCAAGGTCGTTGCAAGGATATTTTGCTGCTGTTTTGAAGAAACCTAATCACACTCCTTAAACAGATTTAGCGAAGAAAGTTTTATTATATCTAAAGATTAATAAACCTGATGTGCACGATTGAAGGACAAACGCGAATCAGTTGTTTGCAAGCGGAGGACGGCGTAACGAAGCTGGAAGGAGAGCGTCTTTTGACTTATCAGCATTTGTATGAAGTACGAAAACTTTGTTTGGTGAAGGTGGGCTATCAAAAACGACACGGTGGGCTGATCTTGTTTGTTGCAAGATCCGTTCATCTTTCATAGAATGTTTGAGACTTGAAGATTTTATTAGTCTATTTCCCTAAGTATGCTTATGTTTAGGCTAGATTTTTAGAACAACCATAGATAACCAGACTATATGGCAGTGGTAAGGAGTAGTTGGTGATGGTCAGGAGGATATAGACAATTCCTAATCCAGAAATAGTAAGCGGATAGAGGAGTAAGCAGATATATAATTTATGTTTATTTAAGTATGTGTATGCTCGAGCTGAACATTGAGAATAACAGATTAACAGAGTATATTTGGTGTATTAAAATAATGGATTTGGAGTCTATGTACATAAAGAACATCATTGCCTCGTTAATTTGTGGAGACTATGTGGGGTGTGGTGGAAAAACAATATTTTGTTTAGTAACCTTATTACATACCCTAGTTTGAACCGCTTTATACATTTTGATCATTATAGTAAAATATTTGTACTTACTTTTTAAAAATAGGTCAACAAATCATACATACGAAATGAAAGTTTATATGGTACAGACACCACAAAGTACATGAAGTCTATTTGGTTGATCCTGGTAATTGTAGCAAAGCTAAACGAGTGTTTTAGAACATTTTTTTATAAATTATTTGAAGGTCTATCAACATTGTTTATTATTGATGATTGCTTAGTATTGCTCGGCTGAAATGGATCACATTGTTATATAACTAAGTCAAGCAGTTACAGCTTATAATTAGCGTTCAGTGGTTGACAAGCGAGGGATTGGTGTAATGGACTTTTATCGCAGAAGTATAACTCAGGTTTTAAAAGATTTTTAGGTAGAACAATAAATAGATCGTATGTTTTTGTTTACAACCCAAAATATATAGACTTAGCTTTGAAGAATGTTTAGAATGAAATATAATGTTATTGAATACAAAAGAGATAGTTAGATTTTTTATTTTGTTTTCGAAAAACTACAACAGTTTATAGAGAACAAACACCGATTTTTTAAGCAGTATTTTCCATCGATAAAGGGTTTGAGTTGATGTCCCCCCTGTTTATACTAATTTTTGTAAAAAAATTTTTTGTTTTTTGGGTTTTTTTTCTAAAAATAGTAACTGTAAAGTGAGGAGAACTATCGGAATAGTATCTTGTCTGGATCGGTAGAAAAATAAGAACCTCAAAAAGTAGTGTGCGAGATCGTGGCTTTTTTTGGCATCTATTTTGTTGTTAGTATAATTGTTTTCCAACTGAGCCAGATTACTTGGTATTCTATAGTTCGCATAGAGAACTAAAGATACTTAGGTAAAAGATCGACAGACACACAGCGCGCTTGGACGCCTAGCTCAAAGACCCCCTGGTAGGAAGTCCTGTAGTTCAAAAGGGGGGGGAGGAGCCGGAGGTCTACCCAACGGGGGAGACGATCAAGGACGTGTCAAAAAAGATCATGGTTTCGTAATCATGGGTTTCACGTGTTCCTCTCCTTGCAGCGGGTAAGAAATCGTCCTTAGCTATAAGAGGGAGATGTGACGACGTGACGTGGGGGGGTCTTTAACTGATCCGACCCCAGACAGATCGCGTGTCTAAAATCACCTAAGATCAGCGTTTGACGTAATACGTTCCTTCTTATAGCTAGTAAGAAATCGTGGTTTTGCCTAGGCTTTGACTCAACATTGTACAATATGCCCCCTAAATTCAATACCTATTGAACATTCATCTTTAAAGAGCTTAATAGCCTCTAATTGAAGTTGGTGGCATTTGCATGTGGGTCATAAGCTGACTCAGGACAAAACCAAGGGACTTATTTCGTGGTGGGGGTCGAGTAGTGGGTCTTTATATTCACATTGGGCAAGACCTTACCCCCATGTTTGCATATGCAATAGCTTCGCAGGCTTATTTTAACAGAGATAACGTGCACGGGGAACGATTCCATGCTATTCCATTAAAAATTAAAAAATTAAAACATGCGTACGCACAGCAGACGACTTTGATACGTAAGCCCACACACACGCAGGTAACGCACGGCGCGCGCTATGACACGGCATGCACTACACTGATATACAGCTCACACACGTTAACACATTGTGTGTTCTATGCGAATTTATTGAAGCACTAGTTTGACCACCAACTAGACGTTTTTTTGAGATAGGCTTTATTGTAAAGTCATTTTGTGTTGAATTTGACTTTTAATGCTGGCACTATAAAATAAACAAAAACGATAGTATGCCATTATTTAATTTTTTTGCAAGAATTTTGAATCTTCAAACTAGCAGACGAACAATCTGAAACCAAGCAAGCTAGACTATTCCATTCTATAGGTGTCTGACTAAGGAAACGAGCGGTCATATTCGTCTTGTTTCGGGAAAAAGGTCCAATTATTTTATATATCAAGGTCAAGGCAAGGTCAGGGTCATGTCTCCCAGTGCATAGTTCGCTGGAGATATGCCCGAATTGGAGAATATATACCTAGGTTGTATAGGGTGAATATGGGTTTTTTTTTTTGGGGGGGGTGAATGGTTTTCATTTTCAATTTCAAGTTCAAAGTCAAGATCAAGAGGCTTCAAATATCTCCCATTGCGTTCCTAGTTAAGTCATGGTGATCAAGAATATATATGGGGTTTTTTGTGGCTATACATCCAATAGTGTTCAAGCTATAGCCAGTGCTGAAAGAGACAAGTTCAGAAGTTCAGGTCAAGCTCATCAAGGTAATCAATACTTTTCACCACATATGACCTTGTGCCAATCTACCAACCTGCCAAATTTCAAACCTGTACCGGCAAAAATGGCAAAGATATGGCTAAAACAACAAATTCATTCTCAAGACCTACGTCTTTGGTGTTTAGTAAACTGGTGCTATGTGTGCGAATGTTAGGTTGTGTGTGACAGTATTTTATTATGCCTTTGTATTATGCCAGGTTATGCCGTTGTGTTTTCTGTGCTTTATTGATTTTAAAGCGAAATGTGTTGTTATTGTATTGGTTAAAAAATTGTGGAATTTTGTAAAACATTTTGTTTTGTTTTGTTTTTTAAATAAACTTTTTGAAAGTTTTTGAGTGATGCCAATGGTAATCAGGCTACAAGAAGAAATATTGGTTTTCGAATGTCAAACTTCAAGGTCAAGTTTCAGCGACGGCACGAATCATTTTGGTACAGGACTTCATCCTTGTGCACATAATAAAAATGAATGATGAATTGCTAAATTTCATAATGCCTAGCACACACAGGGGAACATTAGATAGCAGAATAAAAGCAGCATTAAATATTAATTCCATTTTGTTAGTATCTCTGATGAATCTAGGTTGCAAATTAATGCCTGAAATTCATTAACACTATGATTCCACAAAGTCTACACACGCTATATGATATCCAATAGAGGAAAGCGGCAGATCAGCAGCTTGCCCAGCTGCTCCCTGAAGCAAGGATTACACAGACCGTACACCAGAGGAATGGCGGCATGGTTGATCAGATAGGACGTCCTGCAGATCTCCAGCACTGCCAGACTCGCAGAACTCCACTCCTCCCAAGGGGGCAGGGCGCCAGACTCCACCAGATTTTCGAAGAAGATGGCGACGAAGTAAGGCACGTAACTCACGATGTAGATAGACGTGATAAGCAGAAACACCAGAGTGGTTCGCCTTCCGCGATTTCCGGTCTTGGTCATCTGGAAGGAAGTGGTGGAGAGACATCGCGAGCCTCTTGTGCGATGGAATTCCGCAGACTGATGACTGAGCTGTCGACTCATCACAGGATCTGGACGATGGACATCAGTAGAAGGAGCCAGCGAAAGACTTGATTCCTCTTCAAGCTGGTTCTCTTTCACTAGTTCTGGTACCTTCGCTTTTTGTTCTACTAGATGCGCTGAGTTTCCCCAGGTTCCATGCTGCATTCGTTTCACTGACCAAGTCTTCAATAATCAATATAGCTGGGTCCGGGACTTATCCTGGCTCCGCCTGTGTGCGTTCAATGTTCAGGTGGCTGGTCTGTCATTACTGGTAAACGTGTCGCTTCTCTCTACAGGTTGGTTTTCTGGAGAATTGTTGTCCAGCTATAACTTTCTTGATTCTTGCGTTCTTGCCTATGCCCCCAGACGTGAAGAAACGGTGAAGTGATCAAGGGGGGTGGGGGGGGGTGGGAGAAGGGAAATACACGCTACCGTACAGTTCGGAGTCCAGGTCACTCACTTCTCCACTACAGCAAAGTCTTTTCAAAATAGCAGTGTAGAAGCCGAATATGAAGGTGGTGAGGATAACGAAGACTACAAACTGAGCCGTGCTGTAGGTTCTCCGGGCGCTTTCATACCTTGGATCCACAGTGTCATGACAGCTGGCATAATAAACATCAACAATGAATTCATTGTGAGGGGACGTTTCTGAGCCATTAAGAGACAGGGCGTTGACAGGAAACGTTTTTGAGATGTTAATGGACAAAGAATTGACAGGAATCATTTGAGAGACATTGACAAAAAGGGAATCGGGAGTAGCAACTCCAGAACCAAAAATGACAAGAGCCGGAATGGCGTCAACCAAAGCGATGATAGCACTGGTGACGCAGGCAATCTTAGCTCCACGGACTGTGCTGAATCTATGAACTTAACTTCTTCAGGAACGCTTCAGTCCACCGCAAATACCATGTCTGATCATCGCTAATGCGTCGATCTCTCTTGGTGCCTTGGGCAAAGCGGCTTGCCTGCGATGAAGATGAGGATGCAGACGGAAGTGATTGAAGTGGTAGCTGAAGAACATGGAAGATCTTGCGTAGGAGTTGAGGTCGCCCTGTCTCTCCAGCCCCTCAGAGAGGTCAGGCATGCACAGGAGGTTTGCGGGGGGACCACCAGGAGAGAAGCAGAAGAGGACCCAATGATGAGCCAGGTTCATGATGTACACCTGCAACATACAGGCGCTCAAACATGTCACATCGTGTTGCAATCTTCAAGTTGCTCACTTCGCGCAAACATATAAGCAACTTAAAATTATCATGCTATGTGCGCTCCCGTCATCACACACAAACGCATTGTGCGTGCCAACACACACACACACACAACACACACACACACACGCACACACACACACACACACCCACACACTACATACACACACACACACACCACAAGAAAAGCAGTCAGATGTAGGCTAAAGCCTATCCAAACAAATGGGAAGAAAATGGGAAGTAAGAGGTAACATTTGAAGTGATTCTGATACTCCATTCTTGAGGTCTTGCGACAGGGACAAACAAGTCCAGATCATCATGGTTATCAAGGTCATTAATACTAAATGTTCCAAAAGGATTTTTAAGCTACCTCTTCCTACCCACCAATTTTGCAAAGTGTAACGACTATATTGAAGCATATGGCCACGACAACACATTCACCATGCTTAAGGTCAAAGGTCAAATCCATGTAAGGTCAATAGGAGAAAAAAAGTACCCTGTATCACCTTAGAATATACCAACTTTCCAATTTGGGCGACAGTAACTCCGAAATAAGAAAGAAATGGTCAAGACAATAATCACTCCGAAGGTCAGATCATTATTAATCAATTTCAACTATGGGGCAAAATGTTTTCTTCTTGAAAGCTGATCTTCAGACGTGAGATTCTAAAGCAATTCTGAACTGAGCAATTTATGCACGGAAAAAGCCCACGTCCATGCGAAAAGTCCATAAGAGCAGGGAGGGTTGCCACTGCCTGGTATAACATACCAATTGATAGCTAGCTAGGTTTCCTGAACCCATCCACCCCCCCCTCGCCCCTCATCCCTGAAACCCACCCCCCTACCTTCCCCTCCGCGTAAAAGCACCCCCCCCCCCCCCACCCCCCAACTCCACAAAAAAGGGTGCGCTGCATTAGCGGTGACACTCTCTCCAGGTAGGAACAATTTCACGTATCTGTGACTAAGCATAGAAAATATTTTCTGTACAATCAAATTAAATTAAAATGCAAGTGTCCGCCGAAAGAGTGTGAGACAAAAACAGAAAGAAAGAAAAAAAACAAAGATGAAAATCCGTTTATCGTCCCGCCGGTCTGAAACAGACACATATTGGGCCATTATAGCATATCAAAGATGGTGGGAACGATCCTTGAGGCAATGCCCGGATGGAGTGCAACCTCAGGAAGTCCGAATTTTTACGTAACGTAACGTATATAATATTGGTATTTTGTACAAAACAACAAAGAAACGGAAGGAAGGAGAGGAAAAAGCAAAGTAAACGAAGAAAGGAAGGAAGGAAAAAGAAAAAAAAACGAAGAAAGGAATGTACAGAAGAATGCAGAAGGAAAGAACACGAAGAAAGACGGAAGGAAGAACGAACGATGAAGGAAGGAAGGAAGGAAGAAAGAACTAAGAAGGAAGGAAGGAAGAAAGGCAGGAAAGAAAAAAGAAGAAAGTAAGGAAGGAAGAACAGAAAGAAAACGAAGAAAGGACAGGAAGGAAGAAAGAAAGAAAGAAAGAAACGAAGAAAGGAAGAAGGACAAAGAACGAAGAAGGGAGGAAGAAGGAGAAAGAAAGGAAGGACAAAAGAACTAAAAAGTCTGACCCTGGTGTCGTTTGGTGGAACGTCCATCGGAAGCCGTGAGACAGCAAGCACCAGAGAATTGCCCACCAAGCATCACCATGTGACGCAGATGAAAACCGCGGCTGGCAGACTGACGTCATCAAACCCATGATGGACGACGACATGATGAGCAGCGAGGTACGCTAATGTTTTGTGACGTCACTGCGGACTCGAAATGATCGCGAGAATTAATTCAGACGCGCTTTTCTTTCGTTGTCTTTAAAAACATTTTTTTATCCTCAAAAACATTGTCGTTTATTTATATTGCGTTTTGTGTGTGTGTGCGTTAGTATTCGTTATGCATATCGTTATTGTAACAAGTCTACTATGTAATAACCCAGTTTTGCTTTTCTGTTCTTTTCTATCTTTCTTTTGTTCTTTCTCTTCCCTTCCTTCTTCCTTTCTTTCCTTTCTGTCTTTATGCTTCCGTTCTACATAGTTTGTTTTCCTTGTCACAATTTCCATACATTCCACCAAAAACTGCGGGGCAATGTTGGTTTTGTGCAAGAAGCTGCCCCAAACAGTGTTCCGCTTGAGAACTGCCTATGTTCCCAGTGAAATCAAAGGGAATAAGTCAAGTAAGTCAAGTCATTCCACGAGAGTCATGCTCACAATTGTCACATCTCGATCGTAGTTGGAAGTTGGATTGAGTCGTATGCAGTGTTGTCGTGGCCCCTGCGAATACTATGGCGCGCCAAAGATACAAACTCTATCTAGCTGTTCGATAGAGTTTCGAAACTGTATTTATCAGTTCGATAGAGTTTGAAAACCGTATCTAGCTGTTCGATAGATTTTTAAAACTCTGTCGAACAGCTAGATAGGGTTTCCACAAAATAACCCTACTCACAACAAATTACTCATAGCAGCTCTACCAGTTATTTTAGTTCCATTGACTGATTTGTTTAATAGAAGCTTACAAGAAGGTAAATTTCCCAAAATATGAAAACAGCCCATGTAAACCCCCTACATAAGAAAGCCACAAAAGACCAATGCAATAATTATCGTCCAATTTCTTTGTTAAGCTGTGTCGGTAAGGTTTTGGAAGGATGTGTACAAAAAAAGGGGTTTCTTGTTTTTACAGTCAAATCACATAATTACTTCATCACAATCTGGATTAACTCCAGGTGACTCTACTGTTAACCAGCTGCTAAGTCTCTATCATGATTTATGTCAATCTTTTTGACCATGGTATTACTACACAGTCTGTTTATTTTGATATATCAAAAGCATTTGATCGAGTTTGGCATAAATGACTTATCCACAAAATAAGAGCAATTGACATACAAGGTAACTTATTTGATTGGTTTAAAGATGATCTCTCTGACAGAATACAAGCTGTGGTAATTAAAGGCGTTATTTCTGATTACAAAAATGTTCCTGCAGGTGTGCCCCAAGGTTCTGTATTAGGTCCCCTACTATTCCTTGTTTATATTAACGATATATGTAAATGATATTCAGTCCAACGTTAAATTATTTGCAGATGATACCAGCATGTCTTTAGCATTAAATGACCCTAAACGACAAAGAAAAAAAACAAAAAAAATAAAAAAAAAAACACACACAAAAAAAACAAAAAAAAGCAATGCCCAGGGCACAATATTAAATTCTGACCTAGATAAAATTTAATCTTGGTCTCAAAAATGGAAGGTGACTTTCAATGAAGAAAAGACTGATTTACTAAATTTTTGTCGTGGAAATAATATTTACTTACCTTTAAACTTTGGCAATGTTCATTTACAAAGTACAGAATCACATAAACATTTGGGTGTAATATCACAAAGCAACTGCAAATGGGATTTACAAATTATAAATATCATTAGCCAAATGTTCAACGTTTCTTGTTGATTTCTTGTTTAAAAACTTATAAGCATGAACTTAATAGGAAGGCTTTAGAAATAATTTACAAATCATTTGTATTGCCACACTTTGACTATGCTGCCATAATATGGGATAATTGTAGAGATGGACAATCAAACGCTCTTGAAAATTTACATCTCGAAGGGATAAGAACAATAATTGGAGCTGTTAGAGGAGCAAGTCATCATAAGTTATATAAAGAATCTGCTTTCTGTACCCTTAAGGAAAGGAGAAAAAGACATAAACTTATACAATACTTCAAAATGATTAACAGCTTATGTCCAGTTTATTTAACATACATTATTCCAGAACTTGTTTCAGACATAAATCCATACCACAGAAGACGGCCTCTTGACTGATCTATTCCAAAGCTTAATACTGAAATGTATCGTAATTCTTTTGTACCTTTCACTACCATTCTTTGGAACTCATTACCCGATTCGATGAAAAACAGCACCTTTTTAAGTCAAGTAAAGCGATATTTATGTGCCAACGATGCTATTGTACCAAATTTCTATAATTTTCGAAACCGAAGAGAACAAATCATACACTGTAAGCTTCGCTTAGGAATAAGTGACCTGAATAATGATCTATTTCACCGTCATCTAGTCAACAGTCCACTCTGTTGTTGCGGTGTTGCCCATGAAAATGCTGAACACTATTTACTCTCTTGTACGTTTTTTCAAATCGCTCATTTAAATACAATTCTAACTTTACCTAATGACTACACACAACCAGAAATGTTTTGGCATGGAAATTTAAATTTACCAAGCAAACATAAACATTGCTATTTTTTGAAACAGTCCCACAGATTTATTCTCGAGTCTAACAGATTTCAGTACTAATTTCCTTTTTTTTTGTGTATTATGATTATTAAGTTATAACTCTGTAGTGGTAGTCTACTTGGTGGCTTGTGTACTATGAGCATGCACTTGAAGTACATATAGTATATTATATTCATGGACGGTCAGACATTATGTCTGATTGTTTATTAATGTATGAACAAAAATATGCATAAATGTTGGCTGCATATGCAGTACTGTGTATTATACAAGTTTACATTATTACATGTGGGTATGTATAATGTATCAGTGCATGAACTTCTTTCTGTTGATATATGCTTCATGACCCTTACAATTAGTATTTGATTCATTTCACAGCTTTGTATTCCCCATCATCTTCATGTTTTTGTTTTGGTTTTGTTTTTTTATATTCTGAATGTTATCTGTTTTTGTTTCGTGTATATGTTTAATTCTTTTTTTCTGTGTTTTAAGTATATCACAAAGTTTTGATTTTATCATTTTTCCGAATGTTGGTTTCACGGAGGATTCAAAATGTATATCCTTATTTTTTCTAATTGTTTTAAACATGCTTTTGTGTTTACCAGCCGCCATGCTAAAATTTTATTTGAAGTAAAGTGGCACAGTATAAGCTTTAAACTTGTTGCTGCCGATATTCATGTTCATTTATGTTTAATGTGCATTTGTCAAATAAAAAAATCGTTTAAACCAATAACCCTATTGAGATATAGTTTTTTTTATCGCGATTTCTGATTGGTACATGGTTTTAGTGACAAGTTTGTGGCCTTGGCATGGCAGTGACCCGTGAATTTGAATAAGTCGATAGGCCTAGGCCCTTACATGTAGTCAAACAAACATGGCAACTGAACGATATCAACGAGCGAGTCTTCAACGAGTTTCATCTGTAATTGAAGCCGCTAAACGACTTCGTAGAATGCCACCTATTAGGCTAAGTTTAGGTCACAGTCAAGGTTTATTTTTTTGTTTATACTAGTCCTATCTACCACTGAAATGCTTCGTTTGAAATAAGTATCAAAATAGCGCGTTCGATAGAGTTTTACGACGAGGAACTCTATCTAGCTGCTCGACAGAGTTTAGAAACTCTATCTAACTGCTAGCTATATTTTAGAAACTGTATCTAACAGTTCGATAGTGTTTTTAAACTCTGTCGAACTGCTAGGTATAGTTTTGGTCATTCGGCGCGCCATATGATAGACCTACCACCAAGATGTGAAAATGTAAATGGGAGTAAGCCATTTTGAACGTTAATTACTACCACTTCCGGAGGAGTCTGGTGGCAGTTCCCTCACTTACATGAAGCAGAAATGAATAAAGAATTATGGATCAGCAAACAGAATGTCTTTAACATGATTTGCATAATCCGAGTATTTTTCGCCTCTTCCAATGCCTTTCTTATCTGTGTTGTTATCCCCAGTTTCCTCAGAGAATGCAACAACACCTATTACAATATAACCCTACATCGAAAACATCAAACATCAATACAAAGCTTACCTCTCAGAGTTCCAGTGATGTGAACTGGACAGCAGACAACACTCCCAAATATTAATATTGGATGGTTCACTTGTAATTAAGATTATTTTTTCATGTACCTTACTCTTTGCTGCTTATGGTTCAGAGACTGGACCAGTCAGTACAAAGGGTGAGGTTAACTTCCTATTTATTTAGTTGAGGCTTTTATAAGTGGACCTACACGTTGGCAGGAGACCGTTTTCATTCTGGTAACTGAACCAGTATAACGCAAAACTTCTACAGCAAAGAGGGCTAATGCATCATCGTGGCCAGATGTCATCGTATCGCTGATTTCATGGACCGGAAAATCGCCAGAAACCTTGCAGAATGGACAATCATGTACGTTATACAACAAAACTTTAAGGGTTTTCCTTCCTTCTTTCCTAGTTTACGTCTGCTATAAAGGACCAGAGCGTGAACACGCTATACCAAGCAGCGGCCAAACTCCTTTTGGTAAACTGTATAAAAAGTTTATAAAAAGGTTTGTATGTGGAGCATTTCGTGCAAACGATTTGGTCTAACTCAGGCGGCCATTACAAAAGATAATTTGACTTCCAGCACCTCCGCCAAGGAGGAATCGCCGATTTGACGTTTTTGATTTCTAGGAAACCCAGAGCATTAAGTGAGTGTTGCGATCTTTCTTAAAGGGTGTTTTCTCTGGTGATCTCGACGTGTTTCTTGCAAAAAACTCATCCGTCAGGGTAGCCCCTTATTATTATTTTGTTTGTTTGGGTGTCAACTGTTTAAATTCTTCTTAGCACAGGCCTAGTCTAAATGTACCGTCGTTTCGTTTGCTTGACAGCAGTGGCAAGTTGGAGATGGCTCCAGCATCGTATGCTGATAAAATCATGTGACCATTTTTGGCCACTGATACAAATATTTTGTTTTTAAAGGTGGACCCTGACGGGTGAGTTTTTGCAAGAACACGTCGAGATCACCAGAAAGACAGCCTTTTCAAGATCGGAACACTTCACTTTGCTATGGTTTCCTATAAATTAACCGTCAAAACGGCGATTCCTCTTTGGCGGAGATGATGGAGAGAGTAATCATAATAAATAATAATAATAATAATATTTAGGGCGTTACATCTTAAACAAAAGCACTAAAGAATTACATCATGATAAAAAACAATACTAACGCAAAAATGGAAAAGCTAGACAAACACACAAAACACTCAACGAACTTTGAGCGTCAAAACACACACAACTAACACACACAACACACACACACACACACACACACACACACCAATACACACACACAGGACACACACACACACAACAAAACACCACACACGCGCGGTGCGCGCGCCCGTGCGCGCACACACATGACTCAATGGATAATCTCTGCAGGAGGAGAAAGATTATGTTTTGAAGAGAGTTGTTTTGAGGGAGGACTTGAAAGAAGAGACGGCGTTTGAGGTTCGGAGGCCCAGAAGGTCCCACACAGGCCGTTCCAGGTAGCCATTTTGGATGAGGCGGTGAAGGTCACTCATTGTGGTTGAAGCGTGTTCATTTTTGTACTGCAGTACAACAAAATGGAGCCTTCATTCGTTGTGAGTGAAATCCTTTCGATAATCTGTGTAAAATATTAAAAAAAAGAAAAAAGAAAAAAAAGGCTTGTTATGCGAAAAATTTAGTGCGAACGATTTGGTCCAATCAGGCGCACATTAGGTTTGATTTCTAGGAAACCAGAAGCAAAGTGAGGTTGCAATCTCGTAAAGGGTTTTCCTGGTGACCTCGACGTGTTCTTCAAAAAAGTCATCCGTCAGGGTGACCCTTATTATTTATTTTTTTTTGTTTGGGTGTCAACTGTTTAATTCTTCTTAGCACAGGCCTAGTTAAAAGGTACCTTCGTTTTGGTTTTCTTGACATGAAAGCAGTGGCAAGTTGGAGATGACTCCAGATCGTATTTTGATAAAATCGTTTGACCATTTTTGCCACTGATACAAATATTTATATTAAAGGTGGACCCTGACGGAGTGAGTTTTTTTTGTAAGAAACACGTCGAGATCACCAATAAGACAGCCTTTTCAAGATCGGAACATTCACTTTGCTCTGGTTTCCTAGAAATTAAAACCGTCAAAAACGGCGATTCCTCCTTGGCGGAGATGCCATAGAGATAAGTCATTTTGCATAGGGTGGGTGGATGTCGCTCATTGTGGTTGAAGCGTTTTTCTTTTTTTGTAAAGATGCAGTTTAAAAAAAAAGAGCTGTTTTCTTTGTCGTGAGCGAAACTCCTTTAGATAATCTGTATAAAAAAAATTAAAAAAAAAAGAAAAAAAGACTTGTATTGCGAAAATGTGCAAACGGTTTGGTCTAAACGCAGGCGGCCATTAGACGACATACTCCTTCTCTTTGGGTGAAATAATTTGACTTCCATCACCTCCGCAAAGGAGGAATCGCCGAGTTACGTTGTATTCCCCCTGTGGGGATACGGGGGGGGGGGGGGGTCTTTTGTATAAATAGTTCCCCAACCTTTGGAAGTTCTGCTGACTTGTAACTCCTCTAATCTGTCAGTCTCTTCTGATTCTGCCTTTTGCCGTTGCTTACTGTCATCTAGTCTACTTCTTTTGCCTTAACGGTCCATTTCTCTGCCTTTTGTGGGCACAAGAAGAAGAGAAGACGGTTTGATTTATAGGAAACCAGAGCAAAGTGAGTGTTGCAATCTCTGTAAAGGGTGTTTTCCTAGTGATCTGGAACGTGTTTTTTTTACAAAAACTCATCCGCACGGGTTGCCCATTTAAGCAGCTCAAATGCAAAAGAAAAAAAAGAAACAAGTACCGAAGCCACTAAGCTTACTCCGCAATGTAGACAGGACACACTATTACAAAATACCAACTTTGTTACTCACAACGTTACATATCAAACACGATGCAAAAGAAGGGTACATCACAAGTAACACCACTTTAGATTACTGGGAGAAGTTACTCGAACTGTCAGCAGCCTATTGTAACGTGC
>CM065706.1:14074304-14089304 GCA_017654935.2 Phymorhynchus buccinoides
TGCCCAAATAAAAATAGGCTCCACTATGTTTCATGCGCATACATATAATTACATTTTAAAGAAGGGGTAGGGGTGCATAGAAAATAATTTAATTACAACAGTAAATAAAAATTAATTCCTGTTTTCAGATGCACAGTGTCTACATACATATTCTCTCTATACAGGGGGGGGGAATGGAAATTGTCATGGGAATTCCCATGCCTGCTATAGGTATATAAAAATCAGACGTGAGGCCTTGCAGGCTTTGCCTTTGTTTCTTACTACATACAAGAGTGCTCACACTTGCAGTGCCAAATAGCCTAAGCTGTTGTTACTCATTACATAACTATTTGTAGTCATTCGATCTATTTCAATCAGACATACTACCCTGATACTAGACCAAGAGAAGATGTTCGACGTTTTGCCAAACACTAGTCTACTTTGGTAGAATTATCATGACTAGATAGTAGATCTAAATTTTCTCACATCGTCATCGAAACAGTTTTACTTACTTGCAGATCTTAGCCTCATGCTCTCATAGCCTGTGCTGATTGCATTTCAAATAAAAAAAACCAACATTTCGTTGTCTGCATCTCCAAAAGAAAAACAATGCGAACAAGGGGATACACTGCTGCACTGACTGCCAACATGGCCGTGCTTGATATTTATGGTTTGGGACTGCCAACGAAACATGGACGTCTTTAAATTGCTTCCGATGTGAGGGGTCAATCCCAGGTGTGTCAACTGCGTCAATGTCAGTGTTTTTACCGTTTTATTAAAAAGCTTGTCGATTTTGGGGGTTTTTTTTATAAATGATTGTTTATGGCGGTCCTTGTGTATGATAAGAAGGTCTCACCCGAATTTGATGCCTGTTAGACAGGGTCTTTACAGGCACTTATCCACTATTAACTGGTCTATTTTTTGGTGTTGTTTTTTTCTCCTACAAATATTATATGGCTTACGTAATTATGATTATTGCAGTGCATTCTTCAATGCCCACTTTAGCTTTTTCTGTATGTCCTTTCTGTCCCTATCTCAATCTTTCTCTCTGCCTGTCTCTTTCTTCTTTTTGCTCTCTTAAAAAAGGAAAACATTGAATGTAACAGCAATTTTATCTATTTTCTTTTAATGTTATAATTATGTATAATATGCATGTTTATACAAAATTGGTTGGGGTTGATTGAAATGTATTTTTAATTCACGTTCAAGTGATAAACCAAAGTTCATTACAGAAAAAGAAAGTAATGACACAAAAAGGCGTCTTTTGGCAACACCAAAAAGCCTAAATTGTTACAAAGAGCGATAACTGTCGCAGCCATAACAACTGCCAAGAACGAAGCCAGCTTTCTTACTTCCCACCTGGTGAAGTGCTGTGTTGTTGTCAGGGCAGTGAGTGAGTTCACGAATATCCCCATCTGTAGTGTATGTGAAAGATGGGAGTTTGAAAAACCCGGCTATCAATCGCTGCGTCGGAGCTCTTTTGTATATTCAGCTTTTTGGTAACACCCGAGAGCGACAGCAGGTAGCTAACTGTACTCGCATCGCTTTCTTTCCTCCTTTTTTTTCTTCCGTTGCTTTTAGAATCATTTCATTAATTTTATATGTTTTTCATTCATAAATATTTATTGTACCCCTTTCCCTTCCCCCCTCCCTGCCCCTCCTCCTCCACCCCATTGGGAGAAAAGAGTAAAATCAACATCACATTATTTCATTTTCTTTTAATTCCTTTTCCATAAACACGAATAAATTGTAACAGTTGAAAATTTAATACTATTCGCTTTCTTAATCTTTCTATTTTTTCCGTAGGTGGCCCTCTCTAGTCATGTCTATTAGATTTTTAAAATTAAAATTTCAAGAACATTATTATTTTGTTCATTTTACATAAGATTCTCATAAGATTTTTACTATTTCTGGTTGAATTTTGTGCTGGTTTGCTTTTATTATGGATTTTTCGATTTGATTGCAGAGAAGACACCATTCTCTTGTAGAATGTCTTTTTTTGCTCGGATTGGTCATCCACTGGACAGTCAATTTGCAGTGCCAATCATGCAAACTGATGAGATCTGTTGCTTACATAATGATCGAATAGAGCTGTCTTTGCATATAGCAGGCTTAACTAGTCCCTCCCCATTGCGGTAGAAAAAGGTAACTCTTAGCACAATTTTTATATATATATGGAGATATTTATTTTTTTTAATTATTTGTATTTTGAGAGACACGAAAATTTACCAAATGTTCATAATGCATACTAGAGTTTTGTTTCTGCAGATTCAGTCAATAATAACTGACATTTATGTAGCACAGAAAAGCAATTTATCAACGCAAAACTATTCACTATACCCCCTAACTGGTCTGAAGGACTTGAAAAGTTAGTGCAATTTGAAAAATGCAAGAATAGTTCTGGACCTCAAACCATATGAAGAAGGGCTAGGATGGGTTTATATTTTTTTCTTTGATAAAGCTTTTCTGTTGTCCAAATGTCTTTTATTTGTGAACCTCAGAAACAAAAACCAGTTAACGTTAACTTTGAGTAAGGTTCCGTGTTCAAAAAAACAAAATAAAAAAAAAAAAAAAAAAAAAAAAAAAAAAAAAGAAAAAACTACAATGATATAATTTTTTAACTTTTTTCAAGTGTAGTAAGAAGGTAAATCGAGAAAACAATTTATATTAAAAAAATTTATTTTTTATTTTTTATTTGTATAGAGACAGGATACCCCCGCTTATAGTAAAGTGCAGGGGGGCAGCGGGCCCCCTTCCTTCCCCCAAGGGGGGCTTTTCCTTTACTATAACAGGTTTTTCTTATAAACGATGTTCGGATATAGTAAAGTTTTGATGGTATTTTTTATCTTATCCGATGACGTTTTTCAAAGTCAAAGCTAACGTAAAATACTAAATATAAACCCATCCTACCCCTTCCTCATATGGTTTGAGGTCCAAAAAGGTGATTGGGTTTATACATGGTATATTTCCCTGTGCACAAAACAAAACTAGCTGTAAAAGCATATAGTGTACAACCTCTAACTTCCAGAATCGCCTTTGAATCTATTCATGCATGCACACGCACGTGCGTGCGTGCGCACACACACACACACACGCACTGTGACCGAACAGTTTGCCTGCGGACATTTCGCCTACGGACAACTTTGCCTACGGACATTATGCCTATGGTCACCATGCTCACCGGACATTTTGCCTACTGGACATTATGCCTACAGACATTATGCCTGATAATAGATTATCATGCCTGCAATAAAATATCGCATTTTCATGATGCTACAGCAAAACTCGGTTATAAGAAAATCGAAGGGAGATAATTTTTTTGTTTTCTTATATCCGTGTTTTCTTATATCCAAAACTCGGATAAAAGAAAACCTTTTGATTTTTTTTTTCTTATAACCGAGTTGAATGGGGGAAAAAGGGAAAAAATAAAAGAGAAAAAAATAAAATAAAAGACAAACAGAAACATAAAACGAAGAAAAAAATGCTTTTACATAATTTGGTGCATGAAAAAAAGGGGAAAATGCGAAACAAAAGGAGGAAAAAAAGAAAGAACAGAACAGAAAATTAAAAACAAAAATGAAGGCAGACGTGGTGTGAGTTGCATGATGAGTGAGCAAGATAGCGGAGAGCAGATGAATGATTGGGTGAGGTGTGAGAGTAACATAATTGTTTGTTTAAATGTAAATTCCTGTTTCTTATTTTTAATCAATATTCTAATTTGGATGTATAACTTATTTTACACAGTGGAAGACAATATTGTATTTGCGTTTGTACAATGCCAATGGACAATAAGGAAACTTAAATGGACTTATGACTCATGTTTTACATCATAAATCAAAATACAGCAAAACTCGGTTATAAGAAAATCGAAAGGAGATGATGTTTTGCTTATTACCATATCCAAGTTTTCTTATATCCGAAACTCAGATATAAGAAAACATTTTGAAGTTTTTTTCCTTATAAACAAATTGAATGGGGGAAAAGAGAAAAGAAAAAAAAAAGAAGAAAAAGAAAAGAAACCGGACAGAAAAGCCAAAACGAAGAGAAAAGCCTTTTTTCCTAATTTGATGCATGTCTTGCATCATAAAATCAAAATAGTCTACATATTCAGTTATTTGTATTCATCTTCTTAAAGAAATGAATTGCCTTTTCCTCTCTGCCATTGCTGCTGAAAATGTAAGGATGGACAGTCTCTCTACCACCAACACAAAAGTACTCATATTTTTTTCTTCTGCTCAACATTTATTTTGCACAGAATACTGAAGGAAAGTATGGAATAAAGGAACAAAAACAACTCAATTAGTCTTGCAATCAAGTGCCTGTACTGTTTAGAATGTCTGTGACACAACTGGTTATCTCGGAACATCCTTTCAGTTCAGGTCCAACTCACTTTTAAAGACACACTGACCCAACACGATTAAGTCCCTTGTTTTTTTTTCTGGGTAGCTGTGACCCACATGCAAATTCCCCCAACTTCAAATTGAGGATGCTTCTTTAAAATGTTTCGTTTTCAATTTTGGGGGCATTTGTTATGGGAGTCAAACCTGGTCAAAACAAGATTTTGTACCAGCTATAAGAAAGAAAACCCGTGATTTTGACATCGTGATCTCTGGGGGGGTCTTTAAGAAAAGGTTGTCAATGGTAATTCGCTTATAAGTAAATAGAACTCGCTTATAAGAAAATGAACTGCAAACCAACTCTCTTGTATGATATAATTTTCTTACATCCAAGTTACCATTGTGGATGGGAGAAACAAAATTGCTTGCTTATAACCGAGTTTTCTTATAAGCAGAGTTTCTTTTATATCCCAGTTTTGATCATAGATAAGAAAGAAGAAGTTCGGCAGGGAATTTGTTTTTGCTTCATTGTAAGCGAGTTTTCTCATAAGCGAGTTTCTTATAAGCGGATTCGGCTGTATATATATTTTTTTTCGGATTCATTTTTTTCCACTAAGTAATGAGGAGAAAGAAACATGTTTTTGAGTGCCTTTCAATTTCGTTGATAAAGGTGGGTAGAGGAAGTAGTGAGACTGTGACGTATACATTGATGACGTATTTACAAAGGTCAGGAAGAGGACAATTTTTTTTATTGTAAAGAGGAGGAACCACAAATGACTTTACTATAGGAGTTTTTTAAAAAATTTTAATTATAACCCAGTTGTTATTATGGGTGGGTGGAGGGAGTGGTGAGACTGTGACGCATACATTGGTGACGTATTTACAAAGGTCATGAAGAGGACTTTTTTTTTTATATTGTAACCGAGGAGCCAGTCCTGTGGGGAACCAAAAGTAACTTTACTATAGCAGTTTAAAAAAAATTATAACCGAGTTGCTACTATCCGAGGACTATTTAGTAATAAAACAGTAGACCTTTGGCCGGGAACCAGTGATTTCCTTTACTGTAACCGAAATTTCTTATAACCGAGTTTACTGTATTTTTATTTTTATTTTATTTTTTTTTTTTGAACACGGAACATTACTCAAAGTTAACGTTAACTGGTTTGGTTTCTGATGTTCACAAATAAAGACATTGAACACAGAAAAGCTTTATCAAAGCAAAATATTCTGCATTTCAAATTCACTAACTTTTCAGTCATTCAGAGTAGGAGTACGGAACTGGCCTATTCACTGCAGTTTGTGTCCGTTCAATGCTATAATATAGTATATATATAAGATTATATATATATATATATTAACTATAATCTTATATATATATATATAATAATATATATATTTATGCTCGTTCGTGTCGTCGTCCTGTGGTGTGTGTGTGTTTGTGTGTGTGAAGTCAAGGTCAAAATTATCTTTATTGACGATAAAGGAGAAAACAAGCTACAAGCGTTTTGCCATCCTGTCGTCATGAAAAGAAGAAAAATACTGAAACAAATAAAATGTAAAGATCAACGATGAAAAATTGGCGTAAGGAACCAAAGCATAATGAACAAAATATCAAAAACAAATCATACGTGTGTGTGTGTGTGTTGTGTGTGTGTGTGTGTGTGTGTGTTCACACCCTGCTTCCTTAAACCACTGCCACCTTAATTACCCCCCCCCCCCCCCCGTCCCCCCTTTCCTCCCCTTAAATCTGTCTTTTTGCTTTCACTCTCATTTATCCATGATTCGTACTCACGAATCCCTCACTTTTCATTTTGAGCTCTATTCATTTGCTTTGTTTTTTGTCATCCTTTTTAACCATGTCTCTTTCCCCACTCACCCAGCCTGATCAAGCTGTACGAGCGGAAAGCTTGCCTCTTCTGTCTCTACCATGTTCACCAAACCCAAACCCTGGTGAGTTTCTCCAATTCTACCATGTTCTTCTCAAAAGAAAGTAATACTTCTGACAAAATGTAAAGGCACACGAAGGAAAAAAACTATTGAGCTGCTGCTGCTGCTGTGCTACAAAAGTCAAGGTCAATGTCATCAAGGTGTTCAATACTTTGCATAATGCATGACCTACAGCAGTCTACCATATATTTACACAATTAGCAAATTTGAAACCCGTAACTGCAAAAATGTGAAAGATATGGCCAAAACAACAGCTCTGGCATGTCCAAGATCAAAGGTCAACAACATAATTGGTACCCATTATTCCAATATATTTTAATTAAGTCAATACAACAAATTCGAAGCCTTTTACTGCAAAAATGTGAAAGGTATGGCCCAAACAACAAATTGGCATGTCCAAGATCATTGGTCAAGGTCATAGGTTAACAATACTATGATTGGTATGATTATTCCAAATGATCTTAAGCCAATATACCCACATACCAAGTTTGAAGACTGGACCTCTAACAATATCAAATATATGGTCACTGAGAAAACCAACTGTTCACGGTCAGTATGTATCATTCGTTCTCTTACCGTAGTGACCAATGGATTCTGGGGACAGGCCGGGGTGGATGACTGTGGCACACATGGGAGATGAATCTTTTGTCATGTGGAGATTAGCTCTTTTCAGATCGTAGGCCTCAACAAATGACATGTTTTTTCTGGAAAAATAAAACTGAAGTAACAGTGGCGATTCATTTCATGACAAAGCAGACAAGTGCGACTCTATAGGGTTCTTGCGCAGAAACTTCCGCTGCTGCCCAGCTGAAAGTAGGCGCACAGCATACATATCCCTGGTGCGCTCCACCCTCGAGTATAGTGCGTCAGTGTGGGACCCCTGTCTCCAGAAAGAAAGCAGGCGTACAGCTTACATCTCCCTGGTGTGCGATCAACCCTCGACTATAGTGCGTCAGTGTGGGACCCCTGTCTCCAGAAAGAAAGTAGGCATACAGCTTACATCTCCCTGGTGTGCGATCAACCCTCAAGTATAGTGCGTCAGTGTGGGACCCTTATCTCCAGAAAGAAAGTAGGCGTACAGCTTACATCTCCCTGGTGTGCGATCAACCCTCGACTATAGTGCGTCAGTGTGGGACCCCTGTCTCAAGAAAGAAAGTAGGCGTACAGCTTACATCTCCCTGGTGTGCGATCAACCATCGAGTATAGTGCGTCAGTGTGGGACCCCTATCTCCAGACAGATATAGACTGGCTGGAGAGCATCCAGAGCCATACGGCTCGCCTCATCACCCAGAATTACAAAGACCGCACCCCTGGATGCATCAGAAACATGCTTGAACAGCAGAAACTACCTCCACTGCAAACCAGAAGAAAAGAACAACGCCTCACCCTGTTTTTTTAAAATCATTAGGGGTGAGATGCCGGCCTTACCAGCCGAACAGTTCCTCAAGCCTGTGGCCCAGACAAAGAGAGGAATAGTGCCCCGCCAAGAGAACGACCACATAACAACTAACGTGGTGTCTAGTATGGCCAGAAACAACTGCCAGTGCTTTGTGGTTGAGAGATCAGATACCACCATCTTTAGAAACTCCTTCTTTCCACGGACAACTGAGTGAAACAGCTTGCCAGATGATAATTGTCACCCTGTCGTCGGCCAGCCAGTTCAGGCGGGCTGTGTCTGATCCCAGGCACGGCCAACAGCCAACACACTGAACTCTTGGGGGGGTCCCAGTTACCATACTATCTTGGTGCTGGGGGTCGGCTAGTCCAGTTGTTTGTCAGCTGAATGAAAATTGAATCGTGTGCATGGCCTCCCGATAAATACCCCCCCCCCCCCCCTCCCCCAATCTGATTTTAATTGTTAGTTTTTGTTAGGAATTGTGTAGATCATAGTGCTCTCCCCAGCTTTTTCCCCCGTTGGTTTTTACATCCAAGTTGGATCCTGCCAACGAGATCAAGACAGCAGGAGGTTCACCCAAAACATTTAAAAATAAAAAACAACAACAAAGAAACAAACAACGACAAGACAACAAAATTAAATAAAAAACAAACCAAACTTGAGACTAGGACCGCAGAGGAGATGACTTTAAAAGACAGAAAAGAACAAAGTAAGGTTCTTCCAAATCCAAATCTAAATCATCTTTATTATCTCATAAAAAAGAAATTGCAGCCTTCTTCTTCTTCGCTTTCGTTGCCACAGGCAGCCAACTTTATCCAGTTGAAGATTCTGCTGCACTTTCAGAGTAGTACAGGCTGTGACAAGGTGGCACGCGCACCCCCACTTTCTTTATCTACACCCCCCCCCCCTCCTCTATTTCACCCCGTCACATTAATTACAATTCAGGAACTTCACAGAGTCGCCGATCCTTAGGCGCTATCTGTTTGAACCCCAGTTTTCCCTCTGGGCGCTTAGGTTGTGACACCGCCATTCACGTTTGATCCCCTCCCCTGTCCCGATCACGAGAGGAAGAGGAATGTTGACACGTGCCAGTGATGTAACAGGCACGTGAGCGTTCCTACTAATATGCATCATTTGAAGCGTCATCTCATGACTTGTCAACTGCTACGGCTAACCAATCCTAGGCCCTCGGGTGTTTAAAAGTTTTTAAAAGAGATTTGAATAGTGGAGGAAAGTGCCTAAAACATTCTCTAGCTCACAAGACTTCCTAAACCTGGCTGAAGCAACATTGCAGAATCAACCTCTCTCCCAGCCAGTCATATTAGCCCCCCTCGTGAGTATCATAGAACATGGCAGTTGTGTAAAATAAGTGATTGAGATTTGTTTTTGTTTGATTCTATTTTTGATCTAGATCCTGTGTTCCATGATGAATAAGGAGTAGATATGTTATTGAAAAGAATTGGGAAACATGCTGTTCTAATTATGTGCACTTATTATTTGTGTGTGTTTTTTTTACTTTAACTCTTTTGGTACAAGAACCGGATTTTATGCCTACTAACCCCTTTGTATATTTTTAGTAGGGGATCCCTGAGTTGCAGCCTTGCAACTTTTGATAACATTCCTTTCCAAGTGTTGGACTGAGAGTGATGTTTGCTGACTTGTGTTACTGAATCATAACAGTTGATTCCAGTACACATGTCATGTTTTATTTCAGTTTGGTAACCGAGATTCAGGTTATTTGTTCTTAGTGCTATTGTACAAGGGCAGCCTTCTAGCTGGTTGGGATCCACTAATTCCCTGCCGGCTGAAGCCCCTTGTCTCTAAGCCATAGAGATCTACATCCACCTTCTCCTGTGATTATCAGCAGGGCATCGTGGTCAGGAAGTTCAATCCCTGACTCACAAGCAAGAAGACGAGGTCGCCGCAAAGTCGCCGCAACCGTACGACTGGGAGCTACTCTACACAAGGGCAAGCCTAGTCAACCCAGCACTCGCCAATCCCTACAGAGGAACTTCACACAGCTAAGTCCCTAAGACAGTGCAAAGAACAATAACTGGAACCCAGGACACTGGATACTATTAGTGACCCTTCCGGCTTGGGGCTAACCTTCTAGAAAGACAAAAGTCTTGTATAATCCTTTCGGATTTCATTGTTTTTTTATTCATATTTTTGTTTTGGCGCCATTGAGCTGCTTTATTATTATTGATGCATAATCTTATGCAGATTTTGTGAGTAAATAAAATACAAGTGTCAAATAATTCTGAACCCTTTGGTCAGACTGATGAGAGTGGAAGTTTTGTAATTTTCATGTAAAAACCTACTTCTCTCTGTCTGCCATTTAGAGCAAATCAACCACTTGTATTTCATTACCATCATACGAGCCAGTAACCCGGGCACAAATATAAATTTATTAGATGAAAAGGGGCCGGGAAAGTTGCTCATCTCCCACACCCTAGAGAAATGGGCTAAAGGCAAATTTTCTACTTGAAAATTTAACACACTAAAAGTCTTCCCTAGAGACTTAGCCTTTTAACCCATTACCTCGTCACACAGGAATACAAAAATAATTCATATACAGAATGGAAGGTAGGGTTTACAGATAGTCGGGAGGGGTGGTTGGTTGCTTTTTTTCTGCCAGTTGATCTTTTAAGTTTAAAGACCCCACACGTCACGTGTCACGTTGCCCCTCTTATGCTTGGAAGATTTCTTAAGATTTCTTACCAGCTATAAGAGAGGGGAAAAGACATGAAACCTGTGATTTTGACACGTGACCTGGTGGGTCTTTAATGGGGAGAAAAAATGTGGGCGAAAAACGCAAACCATTAAAAAAAGAAGGTATTTACCTGAAAAAATACAGTGGAACCTCCTTTTTAAGACCTTCCCTACTAAGACCTTCCCTCCCTCTAACTAGTGACCCCAAAACGTTCACGGATCAACCCCCCCCCCCTCCCTTCATATCCAGACTACTGAGTGTCCACCTCCCTAATTAAGACCCCTCCGTATGAAGACCTTTTGGCGGGCTGATTTTGAAAAGTCTTAATAGGGAGGTTACAACAACAACAACAACAACATTTTATACGGCGCTGAATCTTGATATAAATCAAATCAAAGCGCACACACACGTTAGCAAACGTTACGCATTCAAACAAAAACACAATTCAAAGCGAACACACACACGGTATGACATAAATGGAATACATCAGAAACAGACCAAAAGGCAAGGGAGTCAATCTCCATTTATCCTGCAAGGGAGATAATTCATTAATACAGACAAGATCTCATACAATGTAACGTTATCTCGTTTTGGTACTTCCCTTATCATTATGTGTAAATTATTTCCCTTGCCCTTCCTTTTGCTTTCGCTATTGTTAGGATATTATGCCTTTTCAGAGCCCCCTATTGGCCACTGCAACTAGGGTTGTTAACGCCCTTGACAGTGAGAGTTAAATCCCTTGTTGGTCAGTATCCAAAATTGATATCCAATTGGCCTAAAATAGGGTTATTGGCGAGAGTTACCTCACCTTGTTTGGTCAGTCCCATACTCAAGCATCTTCCTCCACCCACCAAAGGGCATTCACTCAATCTTGCAAAAGGTGTTCTTTGCAGTGGCCAATACTACGAATACCAAAAAAAAGAAGACGAAAACTTAACAATGTAAAACCAATCGTGAACATGGGCCTAAAACCGTTTTGGCGTTTGGCAGTGGCTATTCTCCCCTCTAGAGGGAAAATACAACCCAAGGCTATTTTCTCTCACGAGGGAAAGTAGAACTCTATGGAAAGCCAAATACCTCAAACCAGCTTTTGAAATGCGCCCGTATTTTACTAAAAATGCGCGCGCATTTGATTAAAACTGCTCGCCCATCTTGATGCTGATTGGTCGAAACATTTTCTGAGCGCGCAGATCCGTAAACGCCGCGCCGCTCAAAAGTCTGCGCGCAGTTTCTAAACTGAGGTCGCACTTTTGCTTTAAACATAAAAACTTAGATCAGAAAAGCTACTAAAACGAAAGTGTTTATTAATTATCGCTCTTCGCTGGCGGCCTGTTTCGCGCGCCATTATTATAATAATCATGGCTACAAGGGAAGAAGATACTTTTCTAACAGGTGTTAGGAGCAAGCTAATACATTGTGGAAACCGGACGCATTTTTAAACGGGCTTGAGGTATTTGGCTTTCCATACACATGCACGCGCATGCGCGTGCGCACACACACACACACACACACACACAAACACACACACACACATTTGTCTGAATCACGTTTTAGTGGAAGGATGCTAAACTGAATATCACAAACACACACACACACACACACACACACACACACACACACACACACACACACCCACACACATACCATATACACACGAGAAAGTGCTTAAGGTAACCAAGAACACTTACTCCGTTTACTTTCTGATTCAACTTTTTAAAGAAATCAAGGAAAAGTGCGCGCGGGGAATTGGCCAGGAAAATGTGAAAACCCGCGCAGGTTTTTAAGAAATCCGCGCGCATTTTTACTTTTGCGTGCGAAATTCCGGCCGCATTTTTAAACGGGCTTGAGGTATTTGGCTTTCCATAGAACTCAGGCTATTTCCCCTCACAACAACATGGTTTTGCACTGCAATGAGTGTATGCGATTTCGCCAAGCATTGCCGAATAGGTAACTTCCGGGTGAACTTGGCGTAATAGACGATTTTTTTGGAAAAAAAACCTAGGGGAGAGCACTTCGTGAAAATTAGAGTTAATTACCTCAGCTTACTCAGTCAAAACCATAGCAACAATGGTGGCGATGGCGTCGAATTTTGAAACCGCAGGATAACTTGCAAACATTTTTTTAATAGAAAAATGAGGGGCGGCCATCGACAGAACTTGCAAAATGTGACGTAAAAATATAAATTACATCAAATTTAGAATGACGCACGGTGTTCTAAGTGATGTAAGTCTACTCAAACACACGAGGCGAGAGCAGGGGTTCTACCTGATGGTAGAGTAGCTTCCCCTGTTTGACCTATTGAATAAGGCAAGATCACTCCCTCTCAAAATGAGAAATTAAATATGGCAACACCCGCGATTTCAACATAAAAGACACGACATAGAACAAGATTTTCCAAATCATGCTTAAGTATGAAACGAGACATAAAAGTGCACAGCTCTACATAAGAATACACAAATGCAGTATAAAGACACACTAACATCAATTATTTATCAAGAACACCATATTTATGTACATATTCATAAATGTAAGAAACAACTCACAGATCCTGTACGTATACAATGCAGACAACAAAAATAATTTTTTAAACTAAAATCTTAGCTAAACGCAGTAAATTTAATCAGTGTCATCTGACACAAATAACTATTTTATAAATTTTACATTTTTTTACAACAATCCTAGACTTGCGCTCCTTAGAATTCCCCTTTCATTCTTTATGTATTGTCTGCGTCCTCGTTTTTTCTTTGTACGTTTTGTCCTGTTTTTTGTTTAGTTTCTCATACTAACCCAGTACAAATGTCCCATATGTGCCTTCCCAGGTCGAGAGGACGTAAAACACAAACAAACAAGTACGTATACAATAATAAATAATGCATATCACACATGCAAACACACTCCAACCACCATATCCCACCCACCCGCCCCTCTTTTCCACACACGCATGTGTGCTCACACGTGCACATACACATGCAAGATCATACATACTACTACCACTCACAGCCACACTCCCCTGTATACACGCGCGCGCGTGCATCCCCCACCACACACACGCGCCCGTGCACACACACACACACACACACACACACACACACACACACACACACACACACACACACACACACACACACACACACACACACACACACACACACACACACACACACACACACACACACACACGTACACATTCTGATCAGTACAAAGATATATCCGTTTAAAGACAGAATGTACGTAAAATTCTATCTTTAAACGGTTGTATTATATTCATGTTGATCAGGATATAATTGGCGATTCGTGGGTTTTTTCCTATAATACTTCTTAAACATCATACTATCAATACCAGTAGGAATTGTTTAGCCGTCTCAAATAATTCAGAAGATGATAACTGGTTTTCTAGGCGATTTAGTGACGGTTTCCGTCTGGAGTAATCTAGAATTTGTAGAATTTTGTACTAAACGTTTCTAAGCCCGAGTTCAATAGGCTACTACCAAAAGCTTTTGGATACTACTGACAGTAGTCCCTAGGTGTAGTGAGGCACAGAGGTAACGCGTTCGCCTTGTGTCAAGTAAACCCGAGTTCGAACCTGGGTACAGGGGATTTTTCCTCTCACTTTGCACTAGGCCTTACGGTCTGAACGTGGAGTCTTTCGGATGAGACGATAAACCGAGGTCCCTTTGTGTCCATGCACGCAGCACACGTTCATCCCAGTGGCAACGAAAAGGTTGTCATTTGGTCCAAATTTACCCACCCAACCCCCTTTCATTCCTCATTAGTCACAGAAACATCGCATGCAAAAAAATAAAACTTGATAATTAAAATTGGGTGGCGTGCCTCTGGCTGCGACGCGCTCTCCAGGGTGGGAGAGCAACCCGAATTAGACGCCTCTGTGACTATAAAGTACATAATACCTGCCTAATACTAAGCCTAGTTTGCTCTCAACTCACTTTTTCTGAGATGACTTGTCCGTTTCGGCACTCGCGCCATGCTGCTGTTTTGAGCCCGACATGGCTCGAAGGAAGAATCCGGTCTGCTGGTGGCAGTAATTATTGTTAGATCTTGTAAACCGTGTTCTCAATAAGTTTCTATTGACTTGATAGCACAGAGCGCCGAATCCCATGAGATGCTTTACGGCCATTACTCGTCGACTGGTTGTGAAACCACACAGGTCAAAGTCTCCTTTCCCAGAAACTATTAAAACCACACGCAGCAGCCTCGCGTGTCGTCATATCAGGCCACAAAGGGCGTGCCATATTATGGGAGACCGCCATCTTCGTCAGTAACTTTGTTTGAAAAATGCCAGCAGGGTTGCCAACAAAACGGGGGGATGGTGATAGTGGTGGTGGGTGGAAAACTTCAAATATTTTATTTTACAAGGATAAGAATTTAGGCTGGGCCAGAGAGAGAGAGAGAGAGAGAGAGAGAGAGAGAGAGAGAGAATCATCATCATATAGTAAAAAGCCAACTGTCCGTGTGTGTGTGTGTGTGTGTCTGAAACACAAAACGGGCCTTATAACTCCGCCGTTTTTCGACCGAATCGCTTCAAATTTGCTGTGAGCCCTAACGGGGCGATGGCAACGGCAACCGAGGCGGCCGTGTCATTTGCGCGGTTCGGCAAATGCGCGAAACGC
>CM065706.1:14093458-14113458 GCA_017654935.2 Phymorhynchus buccinoides
CGCTGACCCCCCAATTTGTGCCTTTTGAGTGGACTGGTGTTAATAACTGTGTGCTAAATCGACTTTTGGCGGTGAAAGTGTTAAAAATGTCTATACGAATGGGTAATGAAAAGTGCATTGAGTTGCTTAGCAAGATTATACGCTATATACCATTATTAACCCTTTCACCGCAATGTCGCATTTTTAGCATCACAATGGTTTAACACCCCCATGTCACTAAAAAGCATCAAATCAAAGCCTGTTACCTGAAGACCCTAGTATTTCCGTGATTTGGGGAGGTAAAGATAGGCCTAATGTTATATATGTTCACTAAAAGGCATCAAGTCAGGGTCTGTTATCCCAAGACCCTATTTTCTTAATTTTTTTTTTTGGGAGGTAAGGATAGGTCTTATGTTAATATATGTCACAGAAGAATTCCCAATATTGCAGATTTTGGTTGTCTACCCAGTTAAGTTTAATAGTATTTTTGGGCTGAAAAATGGCTGGCGGCGAAAGGGTTAATACTTATTATATAAGAAAAAAAAAAAAAAAACTACTACTCTGCGACATTGCCCTTCTTTGCAACTATTAACATTACCTCTCTTATACATCTCCCTCCCATTTATAACATCATTTTGGAAAACAATTTCAAGGTCCAATATAGTCTCTCTCTCTCTCTCTCTCTCTCTACGTCTCTCTATCTCTCTCTCTCTCTCCTCGTCCTCTCTCTTCTCAATCTCTCTCTCACTCCTCTCTCTTCTCTCTCTCTCTCTCTCTCACACACACATTCATGCTATAAAAACACACACACAAACAAGAAAAAATTTCACCGGATTTTCGACATTTACTTTCTTTGTCCAGGCAAGTTGGGATACAATGACAATGATACTACAAGTCACATCGTCGCAGCACAAGCAGTAGCAGAATAAAATCATGAGTACAACTCATTCTTATTACATAACAGAATACAATCCCGTGCATTAAAAAAAAAAGAGTTACAAGTAGTATGATGGAGTGAGGTGGGAGAAGGAATGATGATGGAAGGATTGTTATGAAGTGTGGGTGTGTGTGTGTGGTGTGTGCGTGCGTGGCGTGCGTGCGTGCGTGTGGCGCATGCGTGTAGTGTATGTGTGTGTTGCGTGCACGTGTGTGGTATGTGAGTGTATGTGTGTATGTGTGTGTGCGTGCACGTGTGTGTAATGTGATTGTGTGTGTGTGTGTGTGTGTGAGAGAGAGAGTGTGTGAGAGAGTGTGTGTGTGTGTGTGTGTGTGAGAGAGAGAAAGAGAGAGAGAGAGAGAGAGAGAGAGAGAGAGAGAGGGGGGGAGGAGAAAAGAGAGAGAGAGTGTGTGTGTGAGTGAAAGTGTCGTGTGGAGGGGAAAGAGAGAGAGAGAGAGAGAGAGAGAGAGAGAGAGAGAGAGAGAGAGAGAGAGAGAGAGAGAGAGAGAAATGACAAATGACATGACAAATGAATTATTTAATGTCATCAGCAAGGTACATGCTATTTCACATGGGGGTACACAAAGTTGAAAGAAAATAAAATAAAAAAAAAAGATTTGTTGTAACAAAGAAAACATGAAAATTAATTTAATTTTAAGCAATAAGTCAAAGCTCATGCGACCAACAGTTCTTAATTTATTAGTCAAAGTATCAGAACACTACAAAATTTAACTAATGGTATCAAGCTTCTTTTTTCGGATATTATTAGCTTCAGCAACAAACATTGCCATAGAATTTAAATAGTCTATTCTGTTTGTTTTTAGCAGAGATGCTAAATCCCGTCTTTCTGCTAACGGTGATCTAAACACATTGCATTTCTCACGCACAGCTTTATATGCTTCACAATAAAAGAAAAAATGTTGTTCATCCTCTGTATCATTTGAAGAACACATAGGACATTTCATATCAGGCAGTGTTTCAGTATTAAACCAGCGCTGGCTTGCTTGGAGTCCAAGCGTTTTCGTTCTAAAACGGGCTAAAGAATCCCTGTACCATTTTCGTGTTATAACTAACAACTATTGTTCACACTGTAAATCACTATTAAACTGTAAAAACCATGCATACTTCTCACTCCCTTCCAGCCCAGAATGCCATATTTGTTGATAGGAAGAAACTAGTCGTTCTTTGAATTCACATATGAAAGATTTATCGTTCCCAACTCCCTGGTTGTTCCAGACAAAGCCAAACCTACTTTCAAAAAGCAACTTCTTTACATGAGAAACCCAGTTTTGTTTTCCACTTTCATCTTGAATGACTAACATGTTATACGCCTGTTTGTTGATTCTAGTTAACGGAAGTTTCATTAGACGAAGCCAGTACCTAATAGATTTAGAGAGAGAGAGAGAGAGAGAGAGAGAGAGAGAGAGAGAGAGCAGAGAGAGAGAGAGAGAGGAAGATAGAGAGAGAGAGAGGAAACCATATCCTTAAACGTTTGAAAACGTTTATATGAAAACAGTGTCATGCCAGAACCATATATAGCGTGCATTTTAACATATGTATCATAGATAAATAATGTTCTAAAGAAAGCATGGTTACGTACAGGTAACTGTAGGCATGTTTGACAAGTCCAATATTCAATAGATATTCTGTCTACTCCATATCTACATGGAATCATATTGACACCATACCACCAAGACATGATATACGCATTTAACCATATTTTTAATACAGGAAAGTGAACCTATTTTTAAATAAGGTAAATGATAAATTGAACAAGCATGGCCATGTCAAGACTGATTCAGCATAAAACACACATTAAGACTCCTTTAGGAAAATCATATACTATAAGTGCCACATGTCTTATGTAACGTTACACTAGGCCAATCCCAAACTGAATTTTAGGAGGGTAATGTGGATAGAATGGGGAGGGAGGGAAGGATGGAGGGAGATAATAGAATGAGGAGGAGGAGGAGGAGGAAGGAGGGGGGAGAGGAAACCTCAACCAGTGTGCTGAAATGGGGACTAGCAGTAGTTTCAATCCATAACACTGAGCCCAAAAAGGACAAGGGATTTGAGTTTCTTCCTCCAAAATGTCTCCCTCTTGTATAATAACGTGTTTTTGGATTTTGATTAAAGAGAGAGAATGGGCATTGCAGTATAATAACGTATTTTTGGTTTTGATGAAAGAGAGAGGATGGGCATTGCAGTATAATAACGCGTTTTTGTTGCTGATAGAGCTGCTAAACGAGGGGCCTTCAATAACACTAACAGATTTTTAGATGAGAATTTGGCATTGTCAACGCATGAAATTTACTCTTTGTTGGAAAAATCCATTCTAAAATTAAAATATCTCTAACATATTAGGTCTAAAGTCAAATGGATTGATACAAATTTTGTATCAATCCATTTGACTTTAGACCTAATATTTTGATGCATAGCAGATCCATAGTTAATTCAGTGTACAATATACGTCTAAATTCATGGAAAACTAAATACATAGAAACTAATTGTCTCTGTACTCAGAGATTGTCAATTCATCATTTACTATTAGAATGCCCAATGTTGCTCTCTAAATACCGGATGTTCAATATGGACTTTTTTCATAAGTATAATAACACCAAGGATATTTTAAGTGACACTGAAATGGACATTGCTTTAATTGCGAAATTAAGGTTCTCCACGCCTATTGGATGTTTACTGTGGATGTTTTGCTTTGTTGTTGTTGTTTTAAAGCTTCCCACGGTTTTTTGTTTGTGGCTCAAGCCACAAACCCTATAACTCACTTTGTCGGTCGGTCGGTCTGTGTCGGTCGGTCCAAAATTGTCGCACATTTTGACAAAATTGTCGCACTTCAAATCGAGGCTACACTTCAAATTGAGGCCGCTCTTTAAAATGATGTATTTTAAAAGCGTACAAAATAATAAGCATACGTAATACAGACACTACAACAGACACGACGAGTATGCGGTGCTTCTTTCGATGAGTATAAGTAGGATACATAGTTTTAAATGTTTTCCAAAAGATATAAAAAGTTACGAAATGGTGCAGAGATAACATTCTGGTTTACAGATTAAAATTATTGAAAAATCCAGGGGAGGTGAATCATGATTGGAGTGGTAAAAAATAGACCGCGTGCCACAAAATATTGCGATTTCGCGCTTGTTTTTTAATTGGTTCAATTTTTGCATGTTGCCCAAAATCACTAGTCGTGCGAAAAGACATGACATTAAAGATGCATTCTTCTTCACCTCAACAATCCACAAAAGAAAGCGTTGCCTGACTAATCACCGCCCCTCCCTCTTCTTTCTCCATAGAACACACCAGATGCCTGTGCTCCCCACCCTCCCCCTCCCCACCCCTCCACACCTTCACCCTCAACCTATCCCCCTCCGTGCTCTCCCCCAGGTAGGCCAACTTCACCCGGCGAACCCCGGCGGCCATGTTGGCTTCGGTCATGTGACCTTCCAGTCTGCCCAATCGCAGGGCGTCGTGGACGGCGTCCAATGCGAAGCGTGCGTAGTTTGTGAAGTTGGTGTGATGTTGGAGATCGATGTCGCTCCACGCTACTTTCATCTTGCGAAGAAAAAAAGAAAAAGAAAAAAAGAATGAAATACCCAGTAAATAAAAGATAATAAAAAAGAAGAAATCGTTACAGTATTTTTTACGGACTATAACAAAGACTGTATAGGGGAAGATAAGCATCCGGTCTCTTTTCCCTATATGAGTAGTGAAGACAGAAACACTGGTTATGTCCCTTTTAAACAGGACACATTTTACACGTCAATAGGCCAGTTGAATTCTCCGTTCAAGTTCCAGTCTGAGTTTTTGGATAGCCTCCACTGTGAATAGTGTACTGTCCCCACTAACGATAACTCTATCAGCCCGGTTCGCCGTAGCTCTTAAGTAGTCCATCTTACCATTTTAGAATATCTTTGCCTAACACGCTGAATGAATACATGGAAAACAGGACTTAAATATAATAAGTTTTAGTTTCGATGTTACGGTCATTTGAAGTTTTAATAAATGCACAAAGAAAGAAAAACGAAAAGCATGCGTTACTTTCTGGGTCAAATTAAGAAGATTATTAATTATTTTGCTGTTTTCGTTGTTAGCCTCTTTACCTGGGAACCTGAAGAAAAAAAACACGTATGAAATTATTTTCAACAAAGGACAATGAACATTTGGTGGAACCAAAGAGTACGCAAACACCAAAGGGTATTAATAATAATAATAATAATAATAGTGAAATATTTATATAGCGCACTCCTCCACCCAATATGGTATTATCAAAAGAATACTTTCATTAAAGTTTCAAATAAATCTACACTGCTAATAAAATAAACACACACACACACACACACACACACACAAACATGTTTTGTTCATTATTTTCTTATTAATTAGGAGAAAAATACATTGTTGCAAATACTCATAATAATAGAGGCTAATAGAAATTAAGAAAACAAGTAGCATATTTAAGCTAGAAACAAAACAAAATCGAAGTTATTAAGATCCTAGATACAGGATATGTTGTCTTTCAAGAATGCAAGCCTAGATCCGCCAATGGGCATGAAATACTGGCAAAGGATTTGCTTAATCATTTGGTAAAGGTCAAGATGTGCCACCCTACCTTTACCAAACAATTTTGCAAGCTGCATGCATATAACCACGGACTGGCACAATACAACGGCTAGTCAGAATTCTACCCAATCTCCATGAAAGAAACATAATTTAAGAGGCAGACTACTTAGAGGGGACCTAATTGAGACATACACATTCTGAACTTAAAATGTTAATGGGACACAGCAATACTAACTTAAAAAAACACACCTCACTTTCCAACCGAATTGCACAAGTTTGGAATGCTCTTCCAGTTCAAGTGACAGAAGCACAAAATACTAACATATTTAAAAATCTTCTAGACAGTTGTCCAAATTTTAATAAATTGTTTTATGATTATGATGAATAAATTTGAATGGAAATTATGAGTGCGCAAGCACAACCCACATTTATGAAAAGCATGAAGGGGACGCTTGATAGGCCGCGAGGCCTAGGCTGATGAAGCCAGTCCCTCTACTATGCTACTACTACTACTACTACTACTACTACTACTACTACTACTACTACTACTACTACTACTACTACTACTACTACTAATTATATATATATAAAAGTTTTAGCGTCTCACTGACCTGATCCCAACTTTCAAAAACGTTTAATGAAATCTGAGCAAAACAAACCCCCAACTTCTGCGTAAAATAGAGCCTTTTCTTATACATGTATTGGTGGCAAATAAGAAACAAACACAAAATACATAATTATTGTTATCATCATTTTTATGACGTCAATATTTTAAGCTTCGTCAATTGTTTACTTTCTTATTATTGTTGTCTAGAGGAGAGAAAAAAGAGCCAAGCCCCCAAACGTTAACATTTTCATTTTCCCTTGGTTTTGGCGTGGATTATATTAACCACCAAGCTATTCCGATTGAACTTGAAGTGAAACCCAGCAGTTGTTTGTTCTAAAAGGCAAAAGTAATATTATGGCATTGAAAGAGCATGGGTGCTACTCCCCAAAATGAAAAAAACCCTGAAAGGCAGGGATCCAGGGAGCCCCGTCGGACGATTCAGGGGGTAAACTTAAGAGAGAGATACAATGAGACAAACAGACAGTTAAAATGAGAGACAGAGACAGTTTGAGTCTGATAAGCCTTGTAATTTTTTTTACATTGCCTTTGTAAACTTCCAAGATAGAACAACTAACTAAGTTCAAAACGCCCCAAATCGCTTGTGGTCAATTTTTTTTGGGGGGATGAATTACAAAAAAACTGAACTTCAGTTTCTGGTAAAATTAAAAATACTGAAATCATATAGTAAAAAGCCAAGTGTCCGTCCGTGTGTGTGTGTGTGTCTGTCTGAAACACAAAACGGGCCTTATAACTCCACCGTTTTTCGACCGATTCGCTTCAAATTTGCTGTGAGCCCTAACGGGGCGATGACAACGGCAACCGCGGCGGCCGTGTCATTTGCGCGGTTCGGCAAATGCGCGAAACGCGCATCCGCCGGCCTGTTGGCGCCCGTATCTCCGGTGTTTCTGGATTGATTGCCTTCGCATTTGGCAAAAAGATGACCGGGGACGGTGACTATCCGTGTACCAAACCGGAAGCGAATCGGTTCAGAAACGCGCGCGCTATATGCCGCTTCACCTTTTCACGAATAACTCCGCCGTGTCTTAACCGAATCGCCTCAAATTTGCTGTCAGGCAAATTTGAAGAGAATCGGGAGAGCGCGTCACTCTCAGAGCAGCGCCAACGGGAAACGGGGCCTTAACTCCGCCATTTCTTAACCGAATCGCTTCAAATTTGCTGTACTCAGCGTTACCAGTACTTGGTGTTACCGTTACTAGGCGTTACCAGTATGGTGCATTGCCAGTACTAGGCGTTGCGCTAGTCAGTGTAAACATCAAAGAGTAGCACCCATGAAAGAGTGAAGCAATCCAATGCAGAGGCAGTCACCTCATAGATGCTCAGAGTGCCAGACTCGGGCATGTTCTGGGGTTTAATTAACCCTCTTGCATTTATTCTGGCCAATACCGACCAGCCAACACTGTCCGTAGCTTTCCCATCCCCGCTACAATCCAGCCTCGAAGGGGCATTGCCATCATGCACAAAGTTCTGGCTTGTTATGCTATACATCTTATATATATTTTTTCGAAATCTGTCTGTGTGTGTGTCTGTCTGTCTGTCTGTCTGTGTGTCCCTTATGCACGGCCACAGTTCTCAACCGATCGACACCGAATTTGGTATCAAGCATCCTTGGCACCCTCTGAAGGTCATGCCGTCCTTACTTTTCGGACACCTCCGCCAAGGGGGCGAAGCGCAATGGGGTGGGACCGAGCGCGAAGACTTGAAACGCAAAGCGCTGAGTCATTAAAGCTATGTCTCATGTGCCAAGGGTTGCACAGCTAGTACACTATAAAAAAAACCTCACTATAGCCATAACGGTGACTATGCCATTGTGTGATATTGTGCTCTCTCTGTGTGCTTCAAAAGACAGATTTTCTTGAAAATGTTTGAAAAGTGCCTGAACACTAGACGCGGTTTTACTGTATCATCTATGGCAAAATATAAAGAGTGACACACAGGGCCTGTTACTTCTCATTACAATCGTTAAACTGCTTGGCCCTTTCCTCAAATGGCTTTTATCACTGGTTGACATTAGCCTGTAGAAAGGGCCAATAGTAAATCAGAGCTATACTATAAATGATATTCTACAGCATTGGAATATCATGCTACAGCTTTCTCTTGTGGAAGACTATGACTCTCGAACGAGGGGGCCCTTGCACCAGCTCTGGTGCTGCAGCCAAGGGCATTGGTTTGGGGACCTTCCCCAACGCCAACTCTCGTCTTCAAATCCCCTTGGCCGAGAGAGTGGGGATGTACCCTGGGCAAGGCATCTCCACTTTCAATTAATTATCGCCCAACCCGCCAGAATAGTATCTGCCCCCTCTGCTATCTGGCAGTCATTGTCGGAAACGACAGACAGGCAACAACAATCGAATGCAGTGGCAGTCGCCTCATAGACGCTGACAAGTATCGTGTTTTACGGACTATAAGGCGATACTTTTGTTTTCCTGGACTGAGACCCCTGCGCCTTATAATGTGACTTAATATATATATATATATATAGCAAGAAACTGATAACAAAATCAAAATTTCGTGTAACATTTTGGGGGTGAGGGGGTTCGCCTCATAATCAGGTGCGCCTTATACGGTACTTTTCATTACAATTATTCAACTATGAAATAAACTAATGCAGTGTCTAGACTATCAGTGCACCTCGTAGACGCTGAGAGGGCCAGACTCGGGCACAGGCTGGGGCTTGATGATGAGGGGTTCCCCACGGATGCAGTGGCCCTGGTACTTTTCCCGCACATGGTCCGGGACAGGCCAGGGCTTCTGGGTGATCTTATCCACCATCACCAGCTGCCTCGTGTTGAAACGAGCCACAGTAAAGTCATATCTTTGCTGTGAAATCACTGTTGTAATTGTGAAAGAGAGAGAGAGAGAGAGACAGGGAGACAGGGTGGGGTGTGGGTGTGGGTGGGTGTGAGGGACAGTGGACACTGGAAAACTTTATTTAACAAAGGATAAAGATTTTAGAGGGAGCGAGAGAGAGAGAGAGAGAGAGAGAGAGAGAGAGAGAGAGAGAGAGAGAGAGAGAGAGAGAGAGAGAGAGAGAGAGAGTGTCAGTCAGGAGTCAGGATATTTTTAATTGTTAGGCCATGCCAATACAATGGAGTGAGTGTAACAACAACAACAAATTGACATTACATTATTAACTTGACATTACAAGAGAGAGAGAGAGAGAGAGAGAGAGAGAGAGAGAGAGAGAGAGAGAGAGAGAGAGAGAGAGAGAGAGAGAGAGAGAGAAATGCGAAATTTTAATTCTGTTAGGCCATAGCCCCTCAGAATGGGGGTGTACAGAATACAATACAATTTCAGAAATTCATATCAACATCAAATAAAATGCTAAGCCGATGTAACTTTGTGTTACATAGTAAGTTTAGCATATAATACCGTCATATCTATATAGACGTATATTAGGAATACAGCGCGCTGTATTAAGTCACATAATCTCGAATTTCAAAAGCTTCACGCAAGTATAAAGCTAACTGTCTAATGTGTTTCTTGTTCCCAATTGTCAACAACACAATTAATCTGAAAAGACAAAGCTATCTATAATATTTAAATTAACTGGAATAAAAAATTTCTGGACAACATGAAGCAAAATGGACTTCATCTTCACAAGCCTCATGACACAAGGGACAGATAGAGTTATCAAAAGTAACATTATTATAACTGTTACAGTGAACAAAAATATCAGATATCCCAAATCTAAATTTTGTTATGAAGCGTTTTAAATGTATTTTCGATTGCAAAGAAATATAATCTGGGACAGAATGCATAGGGTTTAAAGTACAATAAAAATCAAACCTATCACTTTCATGTATATGAGAATGCCAAATTTGCCATCTACAATCTATCAGTCTTTGACGAAATTCACTAAGAAAAGATTTTGTATCCCCAACATCCTGGTTCTCCCAAACTACACCGTAACCATATTTAATTAACAAAACTCTTATCTTAGACACCCTATTTCCCTTCCCTCTGGCATCAAGTACGACTAGCATATTGTAGGATTTACGTGATAGCCTATGCAATTCCATTCGAGTTAATGTTAACCAGCAACGAACAAAACTAACAATGGATGATAAATATATTGGAAATCCGTTCGTCTCACCATATACTAAATCATTAGGTGTTTGAATGGATACTCCTAGAAATTTCTTTAATGCATACAAATGAATTCTTTCAACTTCAAAAGCAACAGCAGTGATACCCAATAATTCTGATCCATATTGTACAATCGGCTGTATTTGAGAATAATTTAAAAAATATTGTTAACGAATTGTTGTTTAATAGATTTAATTTTCTCATGATACATAACAGAGCAAATTTACTTCTACTAACAAGATCTTTGCAAGCAAAATTAAAACTTAAGCGTGTTAAAAAATAAATACAGACATACTTGTAGACATTAATCACTGGCATAGCATTGCCTTTAAAAACCCATTTTTCATTTGCTACAAGATAACCGCCATTTCTAACAACTACAATAATAACGCTAAGCTATGAGAAGCTTTTCTAAGTTATTCAGTTGCGTTCATAGACCAATTACTGTTTCAGAGATCAATGCTACATCGTCAGCTAATAAAAGAATAAATATCTCTAGCACATTATTTATAAACTGTGCACCACGTTTTCCTGAATTAATAACTTCTAATGTCAAATCATTAATAAATAAAGAAAACAAAATGGGACTACAAACATCCCCTTGCTTAACTCCTGACGTGCAATTAATATAATTTGTTAACGAACTACCACATCTAACTCTTGCTTTGACAGAAGTGTACATGCTAATTATACATTTATGCAATTCACCACGAATTCCATTCTTAAACAAAATAGACCAAAGTATATTTCTATTGACAGTATCAAATGCTTTTTGAAAGTCTATAAATGCTACATAAAGCTTACGATTTAAACAGAATGTTTTCTCTATAAATGACATTAAAATAAACATGATCTATTGTTGAATAATTCCTTTAAACCCCGCTTGAAATTCCCCAGTAATGTTATTTTCTTCAACCCATTCCTGCAGTCTTCTATTAATAATAGTGCTATACAACTTGCTACAAATATTGCTGAGAGAAATCCCTCGATAATTACTTGGATTGCTAGTATCCCCTTTCTTAAATAATGGCAGTACAATGGATCAAGAATCTGGAAAAATACCATCGTCAAACAATGTATTAAAAAATGTAGTAAAAAAATCAACAAAAATGTTAAACTTACAAGCATTCTTAATCATTTCACCAATAATATCATCAGGTCCAGCCGATTTTTTGTTTTTCAATTTCCTTAATGCTAATAATACATCGTCTTTAGAAATAGGATGATCTAAATTACAATAAACATTATTATTACACACATTGCTATCATCACAAACTATTAGAACGTCATGAACAACATTTTCGCTAGATTCAAGCAAATTTCTAACACAAACAAACCAATTATCTACACTAATATCATTAGCAGGTTGTTTCTTTCTTACATTGAATTTTATGCACAGTGTTCCAAAAATATTTCTGACAGTTTACAGAAGCAACCAATTCATCAATCAATGAACGATTAAACGCACTTTCTTTCCTCTTTAAAAGTTTCTTGTATTCACTTCTTGCTTTACAAAAAAGCAATCCTACCTGGAGATTCTAAAGTACAACAAGATTTATTTAGCAATCTACGAGCATTTCGTTTACTTAATTGACAATCTTTATCATACCAATCATCAGATTTGTAATGTCTATTTACATTCACTTGTTTTTTCATACATTTTGCAGCATCTTTTAAACATTCAGTAAAAATAGAGACTGCTATATTAATCTTAGTTATTGCTTCCTTAATCCTTTGCCGCATTTCAGGTGAGCCAATCACATCCAACTATCAGCATGTGTGTCATCCCAAACAAATTTTTCAAGAAAATAATCTACATTTTGGTCATTTTTGTGAGCTCTCGTTTCTTTAGAGCAATGAATACTAAGAACTAAAGGCAAATGATCCGACTCAATACGTTTACACACTTGCAGTACACAAAAATCAGAAATATTAGCAAACAAATCCCCACACAATTAAAAACAAAAAGTCATTGACACTGTTACCTTGTTCAGCAATGCATGTGTAGCAACCGTTGTGGTGGCCATGACACATACCATTCATAATAGCTAAATCCACCCTTGTACACATATTAAGCAACATTTTACCATAGTTATTCAGCTGTGTATCTTGAGAATTCTTTGCAGCACACAAGGGACCACTTTTTATGAATATTATCAAATTTCAAGTTATCACCACTAACACCACGAGAAAAAGAAGTTCTGCTATTTAAATCACCACTGATAAAAATATACACCTCATCACATGCTAACAGACAATCATACACAAATTCCTCTAGCAATGAAATTCCATTGTCAACATTGAAATGTCTTAAGTACAATACCACAAATAGATTTGTCAATTATTAATGCCATTTTGTTTATTTGACTGAGCATTCTACATTTTAACCATAGCACTATACTCCTTTCTTACTAGGCACAACAAACCACCTGAACGTCACCCACGATTTGTAAGCGCAATAGCAAGTTTACAGTACACATCATATCCAACAAAAGCAGAAGAACTGAAATATTCAAGAAAAGTTTCAACAAGAGAAACGAAATGAAACGAACTATCAAAGGAAATAAAATCTCTGTCACACAGTTTAGATAATAATCCATTCACATTCCAGTGTAGAAAACTAAACTTGTTGGCTTCATGGGGTAAATATTTTATTTATTTATTTCATTTGGGACACTAGAGGTGGGCAAAGAAGAGCGCGTGTTTTGATATATACTGCTCACAAAAAGTAGGGCATATTGACTTTGCAATATCACCATGGGTTCAATAACCAGACCATAAGTTTCATTTCATGTGAAAATGATAGTTCAGCCTTTTATTGGCTGTAAATTCGAAGACAAAAATCAATTTTAAAATGTCACGTGACTGCCAGAGGCGATAAACACCAGTGGGTATGTTATTCCAAATCACAAAACACCTTCACACAGTCAACAGATTGTTGGGCCACTGTTTGCTACCAGGCATTCAAGGCAATGCTTTCTCATGCTCTAGAACTGTCTCCTGAAGATTTTCTGGAGGATTGTTTTTCCCGGTGTCCCTAGATCCTCTTACGACCGTTACAATTGTGCAAGCTAAAATTGAACAATGCCAGCGTTGGGCAGATTTTATCCTCCAAAATAACAATTCGTGTCCATTGAGCACATTTTGTGCAAGATCATCTTCACATCCACGAAACCTAGACCTTCCCATGGTCTACAAGGTCCCCTGACCATTTTCAATCAAATGCCCCACTATGCCTTGCAGGAAACTGGTCCAACACATTTGTAACTGTTTTATGACTACTTTGTGACATTGGGACATTGCACCCATTGATGTCCATCTTCTCTGGCAATCACGTGACGTTTCAAAATTAATTTTAGTTTTCGATTTTATATTCAGGGCATAATATACTTTTGTTCTCAAATTGAAAAGAACTTATAATTTTGTTATTGAACCATGGTGATCTTACAAATCACAATACAGATCGACACAGTTTTCTGATACAGAATTGTCAAAAGAAACACGATCAATTTGACTCGTTTCAGAATGGACATCGTCCGTGCTATCAACACTGTTTACATTTCTTTTACTCTCACCTTCTCTCACTCCACCTTCATACTTACCACTCTCACCCACCCTGTCATGCACGCCCTTTCTGACATGACGAATCATGTCAGTGCTTTTAATACGCTTTGCACGGGCTTTTTCACACTTACCCTATTCACTTCACCATCACCCGCCCCAACAAACCGATCCCCTCCATCCTGTGAAGAAAACAGGTGTTACCCCCAAAGCTTGAAAACAGGAATTTTTACCCACGGAAATTTTGGGCAGGCCTTTTTCCTATTTTGTTTCTACAACTTTGTCACTGCTGTTCACAGTGAATTTCATGCCATCTATGAGGAGATAATTGAAGATCATGATTGCATGTTTTCCATCATTTCTAGCTTGCTTTACATATGGGGTCAACCGTCTTCAAATTTCTCTCACATGAACAGAAAAGTCCTCGCCAATGAAAATCTGACTACCCTTGAGTTTACTTCTAGCTTTGAGCACTGTCCTTTTTTGCTTGTAGAACACAAAACATGCTATGATCGGTGAATCAGGCTCTGAATTTTAACCTATGAACCCGGTCAAACTCAATTTCACCATGAAGACCTAACTTATCAATCATAAGGTCTTTCCATACCTTTACAGTCTTCGTTTGTCTCGCCGCTTACCTTTCTTGCCATGCCGTAGAACATGAGGTTATTTCTTTTGGAACGTCCCTCCAGGTCGTCCACCTTTGTCTCCAACCTGGCAACCTTCTTCTTCAGGTTGTCGTTCTGCTGGCTTAGTCCGCTGAATCTCTCCATAGCTCGTACTGCATGCCTGAGCTTTCTTCTCTAAGGACATGGATGTCGGACTTCACGTCGGTAAAACCTTTGTCCATGTCAACAAAACGACTGTCCATCCTTTTACCCATGGAGTCAAGCAACTTCATCAGGTTATCATTGCTGGGTTGTTGGTCATATTCTTTGAGGTTTTCGTTTCTAGGAGTGCCTGGACTTTCCATGCTCAGCCTAGAGGAAGTGGAATTCATGCTCGTCCGTTGAGTTTGCTTTGTTTTTCCCTCTGGTTGGTTCGGGCCCGGGTTCGTCTCCAAATCTCCGCACTGAAGGAGGATATGAAATAAACTCCCCCAGACAAAAATATGACAGGGTAAGTCCAAACCTGACACTGTCACTTCTCCTTGTCAGCGAAACAATGGCGATACGCATTGCAAGTTTCTGTTTGACCCGTTTCAACATGGAGCACTGGAATACAGCATTGAAACAGCCACAGACATTCCTAAAGTCCAGAAATACTGATGCCACCCTCCTTCACACAGTACCTTGCCAAAACTGGCAGCACAAATCCCTCCTTAACCGCCGAAATAATGAATTAATTGCAGACAAACAAACAGGGATGTTTACGCTTGAAATCACAGCTCACGCCCCCCTGCCCCCCCCCCCCCCCTCCCCCCGAGAGAGAGAGAGAGAGAGAGAGAGAGAGAGAGAGAGAGAGAGAGAGAGAGAGGAGAGAGAGAGAGAGAGAGTGTGTGTGTGTGTGTGTGTGTGTGTATGTGTATGTGTATGTGCGTGTGTGTACATATGTGTGTGTCTGTTTCCAAAATTTTGTAATCGCAAATACATTGACTTCAACATTCAAAGTGTGAGGACTTGCTTGACAGGTTGCCCAAGCCACTTTAGACAGCCATACGTACAACATTCGTCTTCACCTTTCCCAAAAATAATGAAAGCATCGTTATTATAAAGCATAATTGCCGCCCACCCACCCCCACCCCCACCCCACACACCTGGTTGATGTGGGTCATCAGCGTGTGGGGGTCATGGTCAGGGTCAGCAGGAGAGGTCAAGGTCTGCACCGTGCTCAGGGAAGTGCGACCGATGTGACCATTTTGCATCTTCAGCTGCACATACACAGAAACGACATCATGAGGATGTGTGCCTACATATCATCATGTACTATGGTGCACACACGCACACGCACACACACACACACACATACACGCGCACACGCACGCATGCACGCACACGCACACGCACACGCACACACACACACACACACATGACACACACACACCTCCAAAGGCGAATCGTACATTGCAGGAAAAATGACATGCACAGACATTTACAAATACACACACAGTGACACATACACACGAAAGTGATACAAATGCAAACACACACACACACACACACACACACACACACACACACGTGCGCGCGCGCACACACACACACACACACACACGACACACACACACACACACACATGACACACACACACACACACACACACACACACACACACCTCCAAAGGCGACTTGGAAACAGACGGATCGTACATTGCAGGAAATATGTCCACTTGAGAAGCAGCGACAAACATGAGACATTGCTGGGTCAGTTTGTCATACTCAAAAAACGAGAGGCCAGTTTCGTCAGTTGGCATGTGCATCCCATACAGTAAGCAAACCTCCGTGATTTTGAGAAGGTTTGCGAGTCCAGGGAGGCCTGGAACAAAGAAAGTAACACACTTTGATTTTGTCATAGTGTTTTTGTGGACGTTATTACCAAACCCTCCAGATGATATTAGCAGTAGTAAGTGTTCCACGCCTGACAGGCAGCATGGTCACGAGCTCTGATATTTTGTTTCACTGTAGTGTTGTACCTAGATCGTCTCTTGTGAAAAGTGTACAAGTGTAGCAAGATGGAGTGGTGCGTGTATTGGTGCTTGTTTAGTGCAGTTCTTCCGCCTGATTTGCTAGTTATTTGGACTGCTTTTTTGTTTCAACTGTCCAACTCTCACGCCATTCCCCTACCAGCCTGCTTGCCAACACGTGGAACCTATTTCTTCCATCCCCTATCCTCCTCTCCCCCATTCTTGTACGGGCCTCTCCCTCCACTTGTTGACTCTACTCCATCCAGTCAAACCGCCCCTCACCACTCCCCCACCGCGCCTCTTTCTCGAATCTCCTACAGTCGAGAACAACTGCTGTCTGTTGCCCCTGCACCACTGGACCTCTCTGTAATGGAGGCTATCAAAGGAGTGGGAATTGGCTATCATATTCCCCGAGTCCGCAAGCACTGTGGTGGCCGGCAGAAACAGAGAAAGATCAGCACAGTGTGTGGTAACAGACCTGATTCGGCCACCACTAAGCTGCCAACGCCTGACATCAACCAACACTGGGTCGGTCAACACGCCTTGCCTGTCTACCCCCCACCTTCCTCTCACTGCCATCCTGTGGAACAATTCCTGAACTGTACAAATACTAACTGTACAACCAAGCGTTTCCCTGACAACCTGATATGCATTCCAACTACCCATGGGCCCTCCAGCACAACACAACGCAACGATTCCAACAGTCTACAACTGACCCTCTTTAACGCAAGATCTGTCAGCGACCCACTGAAACGAGCAGAGATCCGCTCTTTCATTATGGACAACGACTGTGATGTATTCGTAATAACAGGATCCTGGCTTCAAAAACAAGGCAATAAAGCAAAGTGTGCTGACCTGACACTGTCTGGCTACACACTCTCTTCCTTCCCTCGCCCTTCACGCGGTGGGGGGATTGCGCTCATCTCTAAGAACTCTCTGGCCAAGCATCTTTACACCTCCACTGCCTTTCCCTTCCAACACCCAAGCTTCGAAGCAGTTCGCGTTAACCTGGCAACATCGTCTTCTCCTGTCCACTTCATCTGCATGTACCGACCTCCACCAAGCCACAAAAAAACCCTGACTGATGCTATGTTTCTCAGTGAATTCCCTGACCTTTTAGAGTACTGTAATAACCTTTCTGGAAAGTGTATTATATTAGGAGACATTAATGTTCATTTTGATACTCAGCACAGCCCGTAACTGCTAAGACGATCAATGCTTTGGATATGTTTCATTTTAGTCAATCTGTTAAAGAGCCAACTCATGAATGTGGCCACATTCTGGACTGGGTCATTTATAGACCTGATGATGATTTGCTACGCTCTACTCATGTCACTCCATCTCTTGCTTCTGACCATTTCTGTATTGTTTGTGAACTATGTTTGTCTGTCCCGTCTGACACCCCATCGCACAGACAGTCTCGTAATGTATGCGGCATGGACAAATCAGCATTTCAAGCAGAGTTGCCCGCGACTATCTGCCCTGAATCATGCCCCACGGTCAACGAACTTAACAGCGCTCTCACTCGCGTTATCAACACACATGCGCCGTTACGTCACCACCAAGAGCGTGCCAATAGACTGGAGCCATGGTATCCTTTAGTTAGTACTGAACTGAACTTGGCGAAGTCAGAAAAGCGTGTAGCTGAAAGAGCGTGGCTTAGGACCCCCCTTACCATTACGAAACAAATCTTCAACGCTGCGAAACGAAAAATAGCGAACATAGTGTTGACAGCAAGATCCTCCTTTTACACTGACCAAATAAACAATGCAGTGACCTCTAGCCGGTTGTTTTCTATCTGCAGCAAACTACCTGGGCGTGATAAAAGCACCCCTCTCCGTACCACCTAGGTACCACAGGGTTGTCAGTGACCTTCCAGATGTCTTTAACGACTACTTTGTTCAGAAAATCCAGCTGATCAGAAACGAACTTGATCAGGTTTCTTCTGCACCTACCACCCAGTTTGACCAAATAGGAACAACATCCACGTTCTTGGAATTTCAGCCAGTTACTGCCTTGAATTGAAGAAGATCATTCTAAAAGCAAAACCCACTTCCCGTCCTCTTGACCCTATACCAACGCCACTTTTCATAGAATATCTTGATGAACTACTCCCTACTCTCACCCATATTGTCAACAGCTCTCTAACATCTGGCTCCTTTCCATCTGTGTTCAAAACTGTCATTGTCAAACCACTTTTAAAGAAATCATCCCTTGACCCAAACACTCTACCTGTATCCAACCTCTCTTTCATATCGAAACTCATTGCAGGGTTCATTCTTGGCGTCGGTCATCGGTCATTGACGCATAAACCTTCGATTTTGACCGATAGTTTTAGCAGGCAGGCGGTCATCTGACCGATTGATTTTTCATCAAAGCAGTCAACAACTTCAAGGATTCTGTCGTCTGCTAAACTTGAGTTATTTCGCGGCCTTGGACCATAAACAGAACTAAAAAGTTGTATCTGGCGAAACGAACGCCGAAACGAAGAAAGGCGGCATTGCACATTCAGTAAAGCTTTTCCGATCCAACTTTTTGAAGACCAAATAAAGTTCCAGCGTGACCTAGTCTTCTAGTGCTAAGCAAGATCGTTCTGATCGTTTCTTGGCCTTTTGACAACAATTCGTGTTTAAAACCAGCCATGCCTCCCCAAAAGAAGCCACGAGTAGGAAAGGGGCAAAAGAATATCAATATGTTTGCTAGTTTCGGACTCGCTCAGACATCGTCGGCAACTTGTAGGATCGTTGGAATTAGGTCAAGCCACCCCAACTTTTCCACATCAAAACTCCGAACTCGATTTTCGCTTCGTGTCACAGCGGTCAGTCTGTTTGCTTTGGTTTTCCTGGTTGTCAGTCTTGTTTCTGACCATCCGGTGTTTTCCTTTCTAAAGCAGACACATGTCCGGTCATTCTAAAACGATCTTTGTTTACATCTGAATGCTGTTCACGAGAGCGAAGCGCTTCAAATTTTAGGTCTGATTTCTTCGTTGACCAAATCTGAACGGTACAGGGCTCCCAATCATCCCGCAAAACAAGGGGTCCCATGGACTCCTTCGCTTACAGTACAGAGGGTCCTAGAGGCGGGATAGAGGGTCCCAGTGGCATAACGAATGCTAAAAAGAATGTTTCTAGTGCATCCCTGGGACCCCCTGCACATTCTTTTAGAGGGTCCTGTAGAATTTTAGTGCTTCATAGACCCCCAAATGGGGGTCCCTGGGAGCCCTGACGGTAAATAGAAATTTTTTGCAAGTTCGACAGAGGAAAAAGCAGCATCATCAAGCCGTTCTTTTAGATATGTGAATGGCATCATCTCAAAAACATAAGTTTACTGCATTAATATGCAAGTGTGTATGTACGCTTGTGTGTCTGTCTGCCTGTCTCTCTGTCCATATCTCGATCTGTTTGTCTCCCCCTCTCTCTCTCTCTCTCTCTGTAGTCAATTGTTGAGAAATGTTTTTTCCAAAAGGGGTGGGAAGCTTTATGCCTGTTTTGTGGATCTAAGGAAAGCCTTTGATTCTGTTCAACGTGAGCCCTTGTTCGATATATTATCAAAGATTAAAATACATGGAAAGTTTAAGAAAGCAATAATGGCTATGTATAATTCTAT
>CM065706.1:14115958-14135958 GCA_017654935.2 Phymorhynchus buccinoides
AATCAATAGGTACTAGAATAGAAATTGACAAGCTTAAAAATAATTTTTGGTATGACGTATTTAAAGCATACTCAGAACTAGGGAAGAAAATAGAAATTAAAAACATCAATAAAATTATTCTCCGCTATTGTCTTCCAACTAACATGAGCTTAAAGCGTGACTGAGGTTTGCGCGTGCGCGTGAGTGTATAGGGTGTAGGTGGGGAGTAGGGAGGTGGGGAGGGTGGGGAGGGGTGGGGGGGGGGTGGGGGGGGGGGTTATGGTTGGGGTGGGCGGTTTGGCAAATGCATGAAACGCGTATCCACCGGCCTCTCGGCGCCCGTATCTCCGGTATTTCTGGACCGATTGCCTTCGAATTTGGAAGGTAGATGACCGGGGACAGTGACTATCTGTGTGCCAAACTGGAAGCATATCGATTTATAAACGCGCGCGATATACGCCGCTTCCCCTTTTCACAAACCGCGGCAAAACGAGACACGATATTCACTCCAAATTTCGAACGTGCATGACCAGCGATAGTGACTATCTTGGTGCAAAATTTCAACAGCATCCGTTTACAAACGCGCGCGATATGAGCCAATTTACATTTGCGCCCACCGAAAACGGACACAAAGTTCAACACTATACGGAGAAACAACTGCCGACCAGCGAGAAAACGGATGGACAGCAGAGATTACTTTAGCGAGGATTACCTTACCTACGTACAACATCGTGCTATTCTCCGCTATTGTCTTCCAACTAACATGAGCTTAACGTGTGCGAGTGGGGACTCATTGACGTTGACTGCGTGCGCGTGTGTATAGGGTGGAGGTGGGGAGAAGGGAGGCGGGGTGGGTGGTGGGTGGTCGGGGTATGGTTGGGGTGGGCGGGGGTGTGGTGGGTAGTAGAACGGGATGAGTGAAGAAGATGGAAGGAGGGAGAGAGACAAAAGTAATAATATAATTTTCGCGGACCCGGCGAAACCAGTACTCAGCGTTACCAGTACGTGGCGTTACCAGTACTGGGAATTACCAGTACTAGGCGTTGCGCTAGTAAAGATAATATTCAGCACATTTTCTGGAACTGTGAGCATGTGTTATCGCTTTGGATGTATTTTCAAATGGCACTACATGACAAATGTGAAATAGCCAACAATTTCCAATTTACTCAGCATCTTGTGATATTTGGTTGTGAAAAGAATGTGAGAACAGATGATGTTATTGACTTGTTATTATTACTGGCAAAATCTTTTATTTATAGATGTAAAATGAAAAAACAGATACCATTATTTAGGATGTTTGTTCCTATAATGAGATACCGATATAATATTGAAAAATACATTGCAAGCATCAATATGGTTTATGATGAAACAGTTCAAGCTTGGAATCCCTATACAGTCGAACCCGCTTATAAGAAAGCAATTTTTTTCCCCCGGCTGAACTCCTTCTTTCTTATGTATTATCAAAACTCGGATATAAGAAAACCGCTTATAAGAAAACTCGGTTATAATGAAGCAAATTCGTTCTCCCATCCGCGATGTAAACTCGGATATAAGAAAATGATTTCATACAAGGGAGTTGGTTTGCAGTTCATTTTCTTATAAGCGAGTTTGATTTTCTTATAAGCGATTTTTTAAAAATTAGGGCATGAACTGAAAGGATGTTCCAAAAAGTGAAGTTGTTCCAACAAAACAAACAAAAGAGGAAAATTTACGTCAGAGCAGCTACGTCACAGACACTCTAACCAGCACAGGCACTTGATTGCAAGACTAACAGTTATTTTTGTTCCTTAAATTTCATGCTTTCCTTCAGTATTCTGTACAAAATAAATGCTGAGCAGAAGAAAAAAATATGAGTGCCTGTACTTTTGTGTTGGTGGTAGAGAGACTGTCCATCCTTTTATTTTCAGCAGCAATGGCAGAGAGGAAAAGGCAATCCATTTCTTTAAGAAGATAAATACAAATAACTGAATATGTGAACGAAAATCCACATAAACAAAAGCAAACGATTGATAAAAAGCTGCATGGGTGGACAGTAAATGGTAATAGTTCAGTACAAGAAAGGTGAAGGGGTACGTATTTGATAACAGTGAAAAGGAAAAAAAAAGCTTGTTAGTTTGAGTGGTTGTAGGCACCTTTAAATCTTCTTCTTAGTAGACGATTTTGATTTTATGATGTAAGAAATGCATCAAATTAGGAAAAAGGATGTTCTCTTCATTTTGTTTCGGATATAAGAAAACTCAAATATGGTAATAAGCAAAAAATGATCTCCCTTCGATTTTTTTATAACCGAGTTTTGCTGTATTTTGATTTTATGATGTAAAACATGAGTCATAGGTCGCAAGTTTCTTTATAGTCCATTGGCATTGTACAAACGCAAATACAAAATTGTCTTCCACTGTGTAAAATGAGTTATACATCCAAATTAGAATATTGATTAAAAACAAGAAACAGAAATTTACATTTAAACAAATATGTTACTCTCACACCACACCCACTCATTCATCTGCTCTCCGCTATCTTGCTCGTTCATCATGCAACTCACACCACGTCTGCCTTCATTTTTGTTTTTAATTTTCTGTTCCGTTCTTTCTTTTTTTCCTCCTTTGTTTTGCATTTTCCCCTTTTTTTCATGCACCAAATTAGGTAAAAGCATTTTCTCTTCGTTTTATGTTTTTGTTTGTCTTTTATTTTCTTTTTTTCTCTTTTATTTTTTCCCTTTTTTCCCCATTCAAATCGGTTATAAGAAAACAAATTCAAAATGTTTTCTTATATCCGATACTCGGATATAAGAAAACAAAAAATTATCTCCCTTCGATTTTCTTATAACCGGGTTTTACTGTACATCATTGTTTGTGTAACTTATAAAGACCCCCTCTAGTGCCGTAGTTTCTCCCCAGAATTCGTTCGGGGTCGAAAAAGCAATGCCATGTGCCATAACCGCGACAATCAATTTGACCCAGTGACCTAGATATCGGACTCTGAAGACGCCATTTTGCACCTGGATTTTTTCCGGAAGTGAAAGGTTACAGCTGTAAGCGTGATTTTCACGCTTACAGCTTTGTTGTCCTTGACCTTGCGCTTACAGAAGAGTAGCTGATCGCTCCTGCATCTCCTAGGAGTTGTGCTTTTATTTTAGTCGCATTCTGTTTGCTGATGAGTATTGTAGCTATGCCTTGGTTTCAGTTTTCTCTTCTAGCAACCTACGTTCAATTGATAACTTTCTTACTTGCCGATAACGGCGGCAATGTTCGGTTGAGTGATCGAATTGAGCATTCGTAAAAGACACGGTAAAGTAAGGTAAATAACTCTGGTCTTCTTCATGCTAGCCGAGACTAAAACAGACACCTCCAGGATGAATGCGAAGGTAGTTTGGATCGTGATAACATCTCTGCACATAACTTAGCCTACCGCACTTCCGGCAACAAGGCCTCGGCCTAGAGTCCATGCCTTACCTCATAATCAAGACGACGTACTTTACATTTAGCCCCCATTCATTTCAGTCTTGAAAAAAAATATACGGAAAATCCAGGGTTCGTCGATTTCACTGCCTTCGACGTACGAATCCTTTGTTAGGCCTAGACGATTGATCACCATGAGCAAAGACTGTACAGGGGAAGATAAACATGGATGAGCTTGCTGGCTGTGACCTTGACCTTTGCTTTGTGGCAGAGAGGGGGGGGGGGATTAACGAAACGAAAATAAAATATTAGGACTAATATAAAATATCTTACAGAAATGTAGATGATGTGGAACAAGTTTTCATCGCATGAACAATCAGTTTAAAACAGTAACAGATCAGGAGTATGGCCTTACGAATCACGCAACTTCAATTATTAATTTTCTAAGAGTAAGAGGCTTAGACCCACAGGCAAAGACTAGGCCTACTACAGGTGTCCGTAGACCCCCCTTACCCCGGCGGGGGGGGGGGGGGGGGGGGGGGGGGATTGGTCACTATGTTTTTTCTGAAAGCTTGGTCAATATGTTTTTCAATTTTACTTGTTTGCCAAAAATAAAAATAGGGCTCCACTATGTTACATGCGCATACATATAATTACATTTTAAAGAAAGGGGTAGGGGTGCATAGAAATAATTTTAATTTACACAGTAAAATAAAAATTAATTCTGTTTTCAGATGCACAAGTGTCTACATAACAGTATTCTCTCTATACAGGCATGGAAATTGTCATGGGAATTCCCATGCCTGCTATAGTAATAAAAATCAGACGTGAGCCTTGCAGGCTTTGCCTCTTGTTTCTTAACACATCAAGAGTGCTCACACTGCAGTGCCAAATGCGCTAAGCTGTTGTTACTCATTACATAACTATTTGTAGTCAATTCGATCTATTTCAATCAGACATACTACTGATACTAGACCAGAGAAGAAGATTGTTTCGACGTTTGCAAACACTAGGTCTACTTTGGTAGAATTATCATGACTAGATAGTAGATCTAAATTTCGCACATCGTCATCGAAACAGTTTACTTACTTGCAGATCTTATCCTCATGCTCTCATAGCCTGTGGCTGATTGCTTTGTCAAAATAAAAAACACAACATTCCGTTGTCTGCATCTCCAAAAGAAAACAAATGCGACAAAGGGATACACTGCTGCACTGACTGCCAAACAATGGCAGTGCTTGATATTATGGTTTGGGACTGCCAACAAACATGGACGTCTTTTAATTGCTTCCGATGTGAGGGGTCAATCCAGGTGTGTCAAACTGCGTCAATGTCAGTTTTTACCGTTTTATTAAAAAGCTGTGTCGATTTTTATAAAATGATTGTTAGGGCAGGGGTCCTTTGTATGATAAGAGGTCGTTCAGCCGAATTTGGTGCTCTGTTAGACAGGGTCTTTAACAGGCACTTATCACTTTAACTGGTCTATTTTTGGTGTTGTTTTTTCTCCTACAAATATTTATATGGCTTACGTAAATTATGATTATGCAGTGCATTCTTCAATGCCCACTTTAGCTTCTCTGTATGTCTTTCTGTCCCTATCTTTCTCTCTGCCTGTCTCTTTCTTTCTTTTTGCTCTCTTAAAAAAAGGGAAAACATTGAATGTAACAGCAATTTTATCTATGTTTCTTTTAATGTTAATAATTATGTATAATATGCATGTTATACAAAATGTGTTTGATGATGAAATGTATTTATGCACGTTCAATGATAAACAAAAAAGTTCATTACAAAAAAAGAAAGTAATGACACAAAAAATGGCGTCTTTTGGGCAACACCAAAAAAAGCCTAAATGTTACAAAGAGCGATAACTTCGCAGCCTACAAACCTTGCCAAGAACGAAGCCAGCTTTCTTACTTCCCACCTGGTGAAGTGCTAGTGTTGTTGCAGGCAGTGAGTGAGTTCACGAATATCCCCAGCTGTAGTGTAGGTGAAAGGATGGGAGTTTTGAAAAAACCCGGCTTCAATCAGCTGCGGCGGAGCTCTTTGTATATTCAGGCTGTTTGGTAACACCCGAGAGCGACAGCAGGTGAGCTAACATTTACTCCTATCACTTTCTTTCCTCCCTTTTTCTTTCTTCCTTTCTTTTGAATTCTATTTCATTATATTTTAATATGTTTATTTCATTCTATAAATATTTATTGTACCCCTTTCCCTTCCCCCCTCCCTGCCCCCCACTCCCCCATTAAAAAAAAGAGTTGAGTGTGCACTAACTTTTCAGTCCTTCAGAGTAGGGGTACGGAGCTGACTATTCACTGAGATTTTTCTTTCATACTATTTTTATCCTTAATTTGGATACCATCTCAGTAGTTGGCCCTCTCTAGTCATGTCTATTAGGTTTTGAAATTAAAATTTCAGAACATTATTATTTTGTTCATTTTACATAAGATTTTCAGAAGTTTTTTACTATTTCTGGTTTAACTTTGTGCTGGTTTGCTTTTATTGTGGATTTTCGATTTGATGCAGAGAAGACACCATTCTCTTGTAGAATGTCTTTTTTGATCAGGTTGGCAGTCCACTGGACAGTCAAATTGCAGGCCAATCATGCAAACTGATTAGATCTTCTCAAGATCGAAACAGCTGTCTTTGCATAAGGCACTGTCCCTCCCCCATTGGGAGAAAAAGTAAATCAGCACAATATATATTATTTTAATTTTTAATTTTTTTAAAATTTATTTATTTTTATTTTATTTTTTTGAGCACAGAATATTACTCAAAGTTAACGTTAACTGGTTTATGGACACAGAAAAGTTTTATCAAAGCAAACTATTCTGCATTTCAAATGTTTTGTGCACAGGGAAATATACCATGTATAAACCCAATCACCTTTCTGGACCTCAAACCATATGAAGAAGGGGTAGGATGGGTTTATATAGTTTGCTTTGATAAAGCTTTTCTGTGTCCAATGTCTTTATTTGTGAACCTCAGAAACAAAACCAGTTAACGTTAACTTTGAGTAATGTTCCGTGTTCAAAAAAAAAAAAAAAAAAAAAAAAAAAAAATTATATAATTTTTTTTACTTTTTTCAAGTAAATCAGAACAATTTATATTAAAAAAATTTATTTTTTATTTTTATTTTTATATATACAGTATACCCCGCTTATAGTAAAGTGCAGGGGGGCAAGGCTTTTCCTTTACTATAACAGGTTTTTCTTATAAACGATGTTCGGATATAGTAAAGTTTTGATGGTATTTTTTATCTTATCCGATGACGTTTTTCAAAGTCAAAGCTAACGTAAAATACTAAATATAAACCCATCCTACCCCTTCCTCAAATGGTTTGAGGTCCAGAAAGGTGATTGGGTTTATACATGGTATATTTCCCTGTGCACAAAACAAAACTGGCTGTAAAAGCATATAGTGTACAACCTCTAACTTCCAGAATCGCCTTTGAATGTATTCATGCATGCACACGCACGTGCGTGCGCGCGCGCGCGCGCGCGCGCGCACACGCGCGCACACACACACACACACACACACACACACACACACACACACACACACACACACGCACTGTGACCGAACAGTTTGCCTGCGGACATTTCGCCTACGGACACTTTGCCTACGGACATTATGCCTATGGTCACCATGCTCACCGGACATTTTGCCTACTGGACATTATGCCTACAGACATTATGCCTGATAATAGATTATCATGCCTGCAATAAAATATCGCATTTTCATGATGCTACAGCAAAACCCGGTTATAAGAAAATCGAAGGGAGATAATTTTTTTGTTTTCTTATATCCGTGTTTTCTTATATCCAAACCTCGGATAAAAGAAAACCTTTTGATTTTTTTTTCTTATAACCGAGTTGAATGGGGAAAAAGGGAAAAAATAAAAGAGAAAAAGAGAAAAAAAATAAAATAAAAGACAAACAGAAACATAAAACGAAGAAAAAAAATGCTTTTACATAATTTGGTGCATGAAAAAAAGGGGAAAATGCGAAACAAAAGGAGGAAAAAAAGAAAGAACAGAACAGAAAATTAAAAACAAAAATGAAGGCAGACGTGGTGTGAGTTGCATGATGAGCGAGCAAGATAGCGGAGAGCAGATGAATGATTGGGTGTGGTGTGAGAGTAACATATTTTTGTTTAAATGTAAATTTCCTGTTTCTTGTTTTTAATCAATATTCTAATTTGGATGCATAACTTACTTTACACAGTGGAAGACAATATTGTATTTGCGTTTGTACAATGCCAATGGACAATAAGGAAACTTGCGACCTATGACTCATGCTTTACATCATAAAATCAAAATACAGCAAAACTCGGTTATAAGAAAATCGAAAGGAGATGATGTTTTGCTTATTACCATATCCAAGTTTTCTTATATCCGAAACTCAGATATAAGAAAACATTTTGAAGTTTTTTCCCTCATAAACAAATTGAATGGGGGAAAAGAGAAAAGAAAAAGAAAAGAAAAGAAAGACAGAAAAGCAAAACGAAGAGAAAATCCTTTTTCCTAATTTGATGCATGTCTTGCATCATAAAATCAAAATAGTCTACATATTCAGTTATTTGTATTCATCTTCTTAAAGAAATGAATTGCCTTTTCCTCTCTGCCATTGCTGCTGAAAATGTAAGGATGGACAGTCTCTCTACCACCAACACAAAAGTACTCATATTTTTTTCTTCTGCTCAACATTTATTTTGCACAGAATACTGAAGGAAAGTATGGAATAAAGGAACAAAAACAACTCAATTAGTCTTGCAATCAAGTGCCTGTACTGTTTAGAATGTCTGTGACACAACTGGTTATCTTGGAACATCCTTTCAGTTCAGGTCCAACTCACTTTTAAAGACACACTGACCCAACACGATTAAATCCCTTGTTTTTTTTCTGGGTAGCTGTGACCCACATGCAAATTCCCCCAACTTCAAATTGAGGCTGCTCTTTAAAATGTTTCGTTTTCAATTTGGGGGCATTTGTATGGGAGTCAAACCTGGTCAAAACAAGATTTTGTACCAGCTATAAGAAGGAAAACCCGTGATTTTGACTCGTGATCTGGGGGGTCTTTAAGAAAAGGTTGTCAATGGTAATTCGCTTATAAGTAAATAGAACTCGCTTATAAGAAAATGAACTGCAAACCAACTCTCTTGTATGATATAATTTTCTTATATCCAAGTTACCATTGTGGATGGGAGAAAAAAATTGCTTGCTTATAACCGAGTTTTCTTATAAGCGAGTTTCTTATATCCCAGTTTTGATCATAGATAAGAAAAAAGAAGTTCGGCAGGGAAATTTGTTTTGCTTCATTGTAAGCGAGTTTTCTCATAAGCGAGTTTCTTATAAGCGGATTCGGCTGTATATATATTTTTTTCGGATTCATTTTTTTCCACTAAGTAATGAGGAGAAAGAAACATGTTTTTGAGTGCCTTTCAATTTCGTTGATAAAGGTGGGTAGAGGAAGTAGTGAGACTGTGACGTATACATTGATGACGTATTTACAAAGGTCAGGAAGAGGACAAAAAATTTTTATTGTAAAGAGGAGGAACCACAAATGACTTTACTATAGGAGTTTTTAAAATATTTTAATTATAACCCAGTTGTTATTATGGGTGGGTGGAGGGAGTGGTGAGACTGTGAGCATACATTTGTGACGTATTTACAAAGGTCATGAAGAGGACTTTTTTTTTTTATTGTAACCGAGGAGCCAGTCCTGTGGGGAACCAAAAGTAACTTTACTATAGCAGTTTAAAAAAAATTATAACCGAGTTGCTACTATCCGAGGTCTATTTAGTAATAAAACAGTAGACCTTTGGCCGGGAACCAGTGATTTCCTTTACTGTAACCGAAATTTCTTATAACCGAGTTTACTGTATTTTTATTTTTATTTTATTTTTTTTGAACACGGAACATTACTCAAAGTTAACGTTAACTGGTTTTGTTTCTGAGGTTCACAAATAAAGACATTGGACACAGAAAAGCTTTATCAAAGCAAACTATTCTGCATTTCAAATGCACTAACTTTTCAGTCCTTCAGAGTAGGGGTACGGAGCTGGCTATTCACTGAGATTTTTCGTTCATGCTATATATATATATATATATATATATATATATATATATATATATATATATATATATATGTATGTGTGTGTGTGTGTGTGTGTGTGTGTGTGTGTGTGTGTGTGTGTGTGTGTGTGAAGTCAAGTCAAAATTATCTTTATTGACGATAAAGGAGAAACAGCTACAAGCGTTTTGCCATCCTGTCGTCATGAAAAGAAGAAAAATACTGAAACAAATAAAATGTAAAGATCAACGATTAAAATTGGCGTAAGGAACCAAAGCATAATGAACAAAATATCAAAAACAAATCATACGTGTGTGTGTGTGTGTGTGTGTGTGTGTGTGTGTGTGTGTTCACACCCTGCTTCCTTAAACCACTGCCACCTTAATTATCCCCCCCCCTTTCCCCTTAAATCTGTCTTTTTGCTTTCACTCTCATTTATCCATGATTCGTACTCACGAATCCCTCACTTTTCATTTTGAGCTCTATTCATTTGCTTTGTTTTTTGTCATCCTTTTTAACCATGTCTCTTTCCCCACTCACCCAGCCTGATCAAGCTGTACGAGCGGAAAGCTTGCCTCTTCTGTCTCTACCATGTTCACCAAACCCAAACCCTGGTGAGTTTCTCCAAACTACCATGTTCTTCTCAAAAGAAAGTAATACTTCTGACAAAATGTAAAGGCACACGAAGGAAAAAAACTATTGAGCTGCTGCTGCTGCTGTGCTACAAAAGTCAAGGTCAATGTCATCAAGGTGTTCAATACTTTGCATAATGCATGACCTACAGCAGTCTACCATATATTTACACAATTAGCAAATTTGAAACCCGTAACTGCAAAAATGTGAAAGATATGGCTAAAACAACAGTCTGGCATGTCCAAGATCAAAGGTCAACAACATAATTGGTACCCATTATTCCAATATATTTTAATTAAGTCAATACAACAAATTCGAAGCCTTTTACTGCAAAAATGTGAAAGGTATGGCCCAAACAACAAATTGGCATGTCCAAGATCATTGGTCAAGGTCATAGGTTAACAATACTATGATTGGTATGATTATTCCAAATGATCTTAAGCCAATATACCCACATACCAAGTTTGAAGACTGGACCTCTAACAATATCAAATATATGGTCACTGAGAAAACCAACTGTTCACGGTCAGTATGTATCATTCGTTCTCTTACCGTAGTGACCAATGGATTCTGGGGACAGGCCGGGGTGGATGACTGTGGCACACATGGGAGATGAATCTTTTGTCATGTGGAGATTAGCTCTTTTCAGATCGTAGGCCTCAACAAATGACATGTATTTTCTGGAAAAATAAAACTGAAGTAACAGTGGCGATTCATTTCATGACAAAGCAGACAAGTGCGACTCTATAGGGTTCTTGCGCAGAAACTTCCGCTGCTGCCCAGCTGAAAGTAGGCGTACAGCGTACATCTCCCTGGTGTGCGATCAACCCTCGAGTATAGTGCGTCAGTGGGGGACCCCTGTCTCCAGAAAGAAAGCAGGCGTACAGCTTACATCTCCCTGGTGTGCGATCAACCCTCGACTATAGTGCGTCAGTGTGGGACCCCTGTCTCCAGAAAGAAAGTAGGCATACAGCTTACATCTTCCTGGTGTGCGATCAACCCTCAAGTATAGTGCGTCAGTGTGGGACCCTTATCTCCAGAAAGAAAGTAGGCGTACAGCTTACATCTCCCTGGTGTGCGATCAACCCTCGACTATAGTGCGTCAGTGTGGGACCCCTGTCTCAAGAAAGAAAGTAGGCGTACAGCTTACATCTCCCTGGTGTGCGATCAACCATCGAGTATAGTGCGTCAGTGTGGGACCCCTATCTCCAGACAGATATAGACTGGCTGGAGAGCATCCAGAGCCATACGGCTCGCCTCATCACCCAGAATTACAAAGTCTGCACCCCTGAGTGCATCAGAAGCATGCTTTGAACAGCAGAAACTACCTCCACTGCAAACCAGAAGAAAAGAACAACGCCTCACCCTGTTTTTTTAAAATCATTAGGGGTGAGATGCCGGCCTTACCACCCGAACAGTTCCTCAAGCCTGTGGCCCAGACAAAGAGAGGAATAGTGCCCCGCCAAGAGAACGACCACATAACAACTAACGTGGTGTCTAGTATGGCCAGAAACAACAGCCAGTGCTTTGTGGTTGAGAGATCAGATACCACCATCTTTAGAAACTCCTTCTTTCCACGGACAACTGAGTGAAACAGCTTGCCAGATGATAATCGTCACCCTGTCGTCGGCCAGCCAGTTCAGGCGGGCTGTGTCTGATCCCAGGCACGGCCAACAGCCAACACACTGAACTCTTGGGGGGGTCCCAGTTACCATACTAGATGGTGCTGGGGGTCGGCTAGTCCAGTTGTTTGTCAGCTGAATGAAAAGTGAATCGTGTAGCCTGCCGATAAATACCCCCCCCCCCCCCCCCCCTCCCCAATCTGATTTTAATTGTTAGTTTTTGTTAGGAATTGTGTAGATCATAGTGCTCTCCCCAGCTTTTTCCCCCGTTGGTTTTTACATCCAAGTTGGATCCTGCCAACGAGATCAAGACAGCAGGAGGTTCACCAAAACATTTAAAAATAAAAAACAACAACAAAGAAACAAACAACGACAAGACAACAAAATTAAATAAAAAACAAACCAAACTTGAGACTAGGACCGCAGAGGAGATGACTTTAAAAGACAGAAAAGAACAAAGTAAGGTTCTTCCAAATCCAAATCTAAATCATCTTTATTATCTCATAAAAAAGAAATTGCAGCCTTCTTCTTCTTCGCTTTCGTTGCCACAGGCAGCCAACTTTATCCAGTTGAAGATTCTGCTGCACTTTCAGAGTAGTACAGGCTGTGACAAGGTGGCACGCGCACCCCCACTTTCTTTATCTACACCCCCCCCCCCTTCTCTATTTCACCCCGCCACGTTAATTACAATTCAGGAACTTCACAGAGTCGCCGATTCTTAGGCGCTATCTGTTTGAACCCCAGTTTTCCCTCTGGGCGCTTAGGTTGTGACACCGCCATTCACGTTTGATCCCCTCCCCTGTCCCGATCACGAGAGGAAGAGGAATGTTGACACGTGCCAGTGATGTAACAGGCACGTGAGCGTTCCTACTAATATGCATCATTTGAAGCGTCATCTCATGACTTGTCAACTGCTACGGCTAACCAATCCTAGGCCCTCGGGTGTTTAAAATAAAAGAGATTTGAATAGTGGAGGAAAGTGCCTAAAACATTCTCTAGCTCACAAGACTTCCTAAACCTGGCTGAAGCAACATTGCAGAATCAACCTCTCTCCCAGCCAGTCATATTAGCCCCCCTCGTGAGTATCATAGAACATGGCAGTTGTGTAAAACAAGTGATTGAGATTTGTTTTTGTTTGATTCTATTTTTGATCTAGATCCTATGTTCCATGATGAATAAGGAGTAGATATGTTATTGAAAAGAATTGGGAAACATGCTGTTCTAATTATGTGCACTTATTATTTGTGGGTGTTTTTTTTAACTTTAACTCTTTTGGTACAAGAACCGGATTCCAGTCCTACTAGCACATTTGTATATTTTTAGTAGGGGATCCCTGGGTTGCAACCTTGCAACTTTTGATAACATTCCTTTCCAAGTGTTGAACTGAGAGTGATGTTTGCTGACTTGTGTTACTGAATCATAACACTTGATTCCAGTACACATGTCATGTGTTATTTCAGTTTGGTAACCGAGATTCAGGTTATTTGTTCTTAGTGCTATTGTACAAGGGCAGCCTTCTAGCTGGTTGGGATCCACTAATTCCCTGCCGGCTGAAGCCCCTTGTCTCTAAGCCATCGAGAACTACACCCACCTTCTCCTGTGATTATCAGCAGGGCATCATGGTCAGGAAGTTCAATCCCTGACTCACAAGCAAGAAGACGAGGTCGCCGCAAAGTCGCCGCAACCGTACGACTGGGAGCTACTCTACACAAGGGCAAGCCTAGTCAACCCAGCATTCGCCGATCCCTACAGAGGAACTTCACACAGCTAAGTCCCTAAGGCAGTGCAAAGAACAATAACTGGAACCCAAGACACTGGATACTAGTAGTGACCCTTCCGGCTTGGGGCTAACCTTCTAGAAAGACAAAAGTCTTGTAAATCCTTTCGGATTTCATTGTTTTTCATTCATATTTTGTTTTGGCGCCATTGAGCTGCTTTATTCTTATTGATGCATAATCTTATGCAGATTTGTGAGTAAATAAAATACAAGTGTCAAATAATTCTGAACCCTTTGGTCAGACTGATGAGAGTGGAAGCTTTCTAATTTTTATGTAAAAACCTACTTCTCTCTGTCTGCCATTTAGAGCAAACTACCACTTGTATTTCATTCCATCATACGAGCCAGAACCCGGGCACAAATATAAATTTATTAGATGAAAAGGGGCCGGGAAAGTTGCTCACCTCCCACACCCTAGAGAAATGGGCTAAAGGCAAATTTTCTACTTGAAAATTTAACACACTAAAAGTCTTCCCTAGAGACTTAGCCTTTTAACCCATTCCCTCGTCACACAGGCATACAAAAATAATTCATATACAGAATGGAAGGTAGGGTTTACAGATAGTCGGGAGGGGTGGTTGGTTGCTTTTTTTCTGCCAGTTGATCTTTTAAGTTTAAAGACCCCACACGTCACGTGTCACGTTCCCTCTTATGCTTGGAAGATTTCTTAAGATTTCTTACCAGCTATAAGAGGGAAAAGACATGAAAACTGTGATTTTGACACGTGACGTGGTGGGTCTTTAATGGAGAAAAAATGTGGGCGAAAACGCAAACCATAAAAAAAGAAGGTATTACCTGAAAAATACAGTGGAACCTCCTTTTTAAGACCTTCCCTACTAAGACCTTCCCTCCCTCTAAGTAGTGACCCCAAAACGTTCACGGATCAACCCCTCCCCCCTCCCTTCATATCCAGACTACTGAGCGTCCACCTCCCTAATAAAGACCCCTCCGTATGAAGACCTTTTGGCGGGCTGATTTTGAAAAGTCTTAATAGGGAGGTTACAACAACAACAACAACAACATTTTTTTATACGGCGCTGAATCTTGATATAAATCAAATCAAAGCGCACACACACAGCATTATAACGCATTCAAACAAAAACGCAATTCAAAGCGAACACACACACGTATGACATAAATGGAATACATCAGAAACAGACCAAAAGGCAAGGGAGTCAATCTCCATTTATCCTGCAAGGGAGATAATTCATTAATACAGACAAGATCTCATACAATGTAACGTTATCTCGTTTTGGTACTTCCCTTATCATTATGTGTAAATTATTTCCCTTGCCCTTCCTTTTGCTTTCGCTATTGTTAGGATATTATGCCTTTTCAGAGCCCCCTATTGGCCACTGCAACTAGGGTTGTTAACGCCCTTGACGGCAAGAGTTAAGCCCTTGTTGATCAGTATCCAATTGATATCCAATTGGCCTGAACTAGGGTTATTGGGCAGAGTTACTCCCTTGTTTGGTCAGTATACTCAACCATCTTCCTCCACCCACAAAGGGCATTCACTCTTGCAAAAGGTGTTCTTTGCAGTGGCCAATACTACGAATACCAAAAAAAAGAAGACGAAAACTTAACAATGTAAAACCAATCGTGAACATGGGCCTAAAACCGTTTTGGCGTTTGGCAGTGGCTATTCTCCCCTCTAGAGGGAAAATACAACTCAAGGCTATTTTCTCTCACGAGGGAAAGTAGAACTCTATGGAAAGCCAAATACCTCAAACCAGCTTTTGAAATGCGCCCGTATTTTACTAAAAATGCGCGCGCATTTGATTAAAACTGCTCGCCCATCTTGATGCTGATTGGTCGAAACATTTCTGAGCGTGCAGATCCGTAAACGCCTCACCGCTCAAAAGTCTGCGCGCAGTTTCTAAACTGAGGTCGCACTTTTGCTTTAAACATAAAAACTTAGATCAGAAAAGCTACTAAAACGAAAGTGTTTATTAATTATCGCTCTTCGCTGGCGGCCTGTTTCGCGCGCCATTATTATAATAATCAGGGCTACAAGGGAAGAAGATACTTTTCTAACAGGTGTTAGGAGCAAGCTAATACATTGTGGAAACCGGACGCATTTTTAAACGGGCTTGAGGTATTTGGCTTTCCATACACATGCACGCACATGCGCGCGCGCACGCACACACACACACACACACACACACACACACACACACACACACACACATTTGTCTGAATCACTTTTAGTGGAAGGATGCTAAACTGAATATCACAAACACACACACACACACACACACACACACACACACACACACACACACACACACACATATACATATACACACAAGAAAGTGCTTAAGGTAACCAAGAACACTTACTCCGCTTACTTTCTGATTCAACTTTTTAAAGAAATCAAGGAAAAGTGCGCGCGGGGAATTGGCCAGGAAAATGTGAAAACCCGCGCAGGTTTTTAAGAAATCCGCGCGCATTTTTACTTTTGCGGGCGAAATTCCGGCCGCATTTTTAAACGGGCTTGAGGTATTTGGCTTTCCATAGAACTCAGGCTATTTCCCCTCACAACAACATGGTTTTGCACTGCAATGAGTGTATGCGATTTCGCCAAGCATTGCCGAATAGGTAACTTCCGGGTGAACTTGGCGTAATAGACGATTTTTGGAAAAAAACACCTAGGGGAGAGCACTTCGTGAAAATTAGAGTTAATTACCTCAGCTTACTCAGTCAAAACCATAGCAACAATGGTGGCCATGGCGTCGAATTTTGAAACCGCAGGATAACTTGCAAACATTTTTTTAATAGAAAAATGAGGGGCGGCCATCGACAGAACTTGCAAAATGTGACGTAAACATATAAATTACATCAAAGTTAGAATGACGCACGGTGTTCTAAGTGATGCAAGTCTACTAAAAAACACGAGGCGAGAGCTGGGGATCTACCTGATGGTAGAGTAGCTTCCCCTGTTTGACCGATTGAATTAGGCAAGATCACTCCCACACAGCATGAAATTACTCCCCTTAATTATTTCCGAACAATTCCTATTCCTACCTGCTATTAGGTCCATTTCTTCTTGCTGAAGTTAGTTTTGTATTTAGTTCCTTTGTACCCCACTCCCACACCCCGTGGGGATACCGGGGGGTCTTTTGTATAAATAGTTCCCTCCACCTTCTGGAAGTTATGTGCTTGTAACTTTCTCTAATCTGTCACTCTTTGACTCACTTTTGACGCATCTGCGCTCATAATTGACAGGAAACTGTCTGAGTGATCGAAGAAGAAGAAGAAGAAGAAGAAGAAGAAGATTTCCTTTGCATGTTAAGCAAGTGGGCTAAGACGAACTGATTAGGAGATTTTTATTTATTTAAAAAAAATTGTTTACGCATTGGACTGTAGAGGGGAAGTATTGTTTTTTGATCTTGTTGATTTTTTGCTCCTTTTGTTGCCTGCTTTTTGCTCCTTTTACTATATTTGCTGTTTGCTGTTTTCTTGTTTGTCTATGTTGATAAAGGTGCATTCGCCGAAATATCCAGTAGTTTTGTTTTGTCTCTTGTGAATAAAATAACGTAAATTTACACTTGTCGTGTATAGTTGTTTGTTTGATGCTTAGGAAGTAATAATAACAGTAAACATCGCCACTGATATCTTCAACTTCAACTTCAACAAATCTTTATTATCTCAAAATGAGAAATTAAATATGGCAACACCCGCGATTTCAACATAAAAGACATCACATAGAACAATATTTTCCAAATCATGCTTAAATATGAAACAAGACATAAAAGTGCACAGCTCTACATAAGAATACACAAATGCAATATAAAGACACACTAACATCAATTATTTATAAAGGGCTTCGCACACTAGCGTCAAGATCTCGAGATCGCGGCGATTTTTTGCTGCAAGGCGCAGTTTGATGCGCCGCATGCGTGTGAGAGATTCGCGGCGCGGCAGGATTTTTGATGCGTAGCTGCGCGATTTTTTGTTGCTCGAGAATAGAAGCGGCTCTAATTTTGATGCTCAAGATCGCAGAGATCGTGAAACTAGCCAATCACAACGGACGGATGGACCATAACTCTGATTGAAGAAAAAAAAATGGCAGACTTGCTCGAACCCGAAATAAAGCGTCTGACGCTAGAGTAATCTTTCCTTGCTTTCCAAACAAGGAAGTTCGCGCGACAAGAGGCGAAGCGACAAGAGTCGTGTATGAGAAGACCACTGCCTCGCTACAATGTGTGCTCTGATGCAGGCGTCAATGCGTCAAGGCGTTGCTATGAGAAACAATTGACGCCTGATGGTAGTGTGCGAAGGCCTTTAATGAACACCATATTTATGTACATATTCATAAATGTAAGAAACACCTCACAGATCCTGTACGTGTATAATAATAAATAATACATAGCACACATGCAAACACACTCCAACCACCATATCCCACCCACCCAACCCTCTTTTCCACACACGCATGTGTGCTCACACGTGCACATACACATACATACTTGCAAGATCATACATACTACCACTCACAGCCACACTCCCCTGTATACACGCGCGCGCGTGCATCCTCCACCCCTACCCCACCACACACACGCGCACGTGCACACACACACACACACACACACACACACACACACACACACACACACACACACACACACACACACACACAAACAGACATACACACACACACACACACACACACAGACACACACACAGACACACACACAGACAGACAGACACACACACACACACACACACACACACACACACACACACACACACACACACACACACACACACACACACACACGTACACATTCTGATCAGTACAAAGATATATCCGTTTAAAGACAGAATGTACGTAAAATTCTATCTTTAAACGGTTGTATTATATTCATGTTGATCAGGATATAATATGCGATTCGTGTGTTTTTTCCTATAATACTTCTTAAACATCATACTATCAATACCAGTAGGAATTGTTTAGCCGTCTCAAATAATTCAGAAGATGACAACTCTCGTTTTCTAGGCGATTTAGTGACGGTTTCCGTCTGGAGTAATCTAGAATTTGTAGAATTTTGTACTAAACATTTCTAAGCCCGAGTTCAGTAGGCTACCACCAAAAGCTTTTGGATACTACTGACAGTAGTCCCTAGGTGTAGAGTGGCACAGAGCTAACACGTTCGCCTTGTGTCAAGTAAACCCGAGTTCGAACCTGGGTACAGGGGATTTTTCCTCTCACTTTGCACTAGGCCTTACGGTCTGAACGTGGAGTCTTTCGGATGAGACGATAAACCGAGGTCCCTTTGTGTCCATGCACTTAGCACACGTTAATCCCAGTGGCAACGAAAAGGTTGTCATTTGGTCCAAATTTACCCACCCAACCCCCATTCATTCCTCATTAGTCACACAAATATCGCATGCAAAAAAATTAAAAAAATAAAAATTGGGTGGCGTGCCTCTGGCTGCGACGCGCTCTCCAGGGTGGGAGAGCAACCCGAATTTCAGACGCCTCTGTGACTATAAAGTACATAATACCTACCTAATACTAAGCCTAGTTTGCTCTCAACTCACTTTTTCTGAGATGACTTGTCCGTTTCGGCGCTCGCGCCATGCTGCTGTTTTGAGCCCGACATGGCCCGAAGGAAGAATCCGGTCTGCTGGTGGCAGTAATTATTGTTAGGTCTTGTAAACCGTGTTCTCAATAAGTTTCTATTAACTTGATAGCACAGAGCGCCGACTCCCATGAGATGTTTTACAGCCATTACTCGTCGGATGGACAGCCACGCGTTTTATGTCTTGTGAAACCACACAGGTCAAAGTCTGCTTTCGATCCCCAGGATGGTATAGAAAACTATTAAAACCATACACAGCAACCTCGCGTCACGAAGCCTTTGTACTCTTTTTAGACGGCGTGACAAGAAACATTTTGAAGATTGAAGTGGCGTATGAACGTTTTCAAGCCAGGGGGGGGGGGGGGGGGGGGGGGGGGGGATTGCCAACAAAACGGGGGGGGGGGGGGGGGTGATAGTGGAGGTGGTGGGGGTGGGGGTGGGAACTTCAAATACTTTATTTTACAAGGATAAGAATTTATGCTGGGCCAAGAGAGAGAGAGAGAGAGAGAGAGAGAGAGAGAGAGAGAGAGAGAGAGAGAGAGAGAGAGAGAGAGAGAGAGAGAGAGAGAGAGAGAGAGAGAGAGAGATATAATGAATAAAGATCTGAAACAATTACGAATAGAGTGTGGAATTTCGCAACTTCATAGCCTACGCAATATAGTTAGCTAAACAAACAGTATGATGAGAGTCCAGTAAGTAGCTTTGATGTAAAGCGCATTGAGCTTTAAGGTAGTGCGCTATATAAGTTTCCTAAATCAATAAATAAATAAATAAATAAATCATCATTTGAGAGAGAGAGAGAGAGAGAGAGAGAGAGAGAGAGAGAGAGAGAGAGAGAGAGAGAGAGAGAGAGAGAGAGAGAGAGAGAGAGAGAGAGAGAGAGATAGACATAGAGAGAGAGAGGGATTCAAAACTCCATTTATTTATGCAAT
>CM065706.1:14140958-14153458 GCA_017654935.2 Phymorhynchus buccinoides
TTGGTTATAATAATAATAATAATAGTGAATCATTTATATAGGCGCATTCCTCCACCAAATGTGGAGCTCTATGCGCTTAACAACAACAAAAATTTAAAAAAAAAGAAGCAAGAAATTCAATAACAAAACCAAATAATCACTCACGCACATGCAAATAGGCATACACATACACCCCCCACCAACACATGCACGCACGTACGCACACACACACACACACACACACACACACACACACACACCACACACGCACGCACGCACGCACACACACACACACACACACACACACACACACACACACACACACACACACACACACACACACACACACACGCACGCACTCACACACACACACATACCGTTACCATCACCACCACTCACCCCACCCAAAAACACAATACAAAATACAACCAGTTGAATAAAGCATCAACACACTCTCTCTCTCTCTCTCTCTCTCTCTCTGTCTCTCTGTCTCTCTCTCTCTCTCTCTCTCTCTCTCTCTCTCTCTCTCTCTCTCTCTCTCTCTCTCTCTCTCTCTCTCTCTCTCTCGCAACAAAGCTGACGTAGACATTGCAGTCAACACACAGTGAAACTAATATGGAGGGGGGGAGGGGGAGGGGGGGGGGGGGGGGGGGGGGGGCAAGGGGGGGTGTGTGAGAATAGAATCCAGAAGTAATGTGGCCTAAAGGTTGTGATGTAGCTTGAATAGGTGGGTCTTGAGAGCTGATTTGAAACATTGCAAGGACTGGATATGGCGAATTTCGCGTGGTAAGGAGTTCCAAACTGATGGGGCCGACAAGGAAAAGGAGCGCTCACCAAACATTTTTGTTCGTGTACTAGGAACACAGAGAATTTTGGAATCTGAAGATGACCGCAATTGCCTTGATGGAGTATAGACAGAAAGCATGTCAGAGATGTAGCTAGGGGCATTTCCAGAGAAATAAGAATGACATAGAGTGGAAATTTTGTAGTCAATACGTGCTTTGATGGAAAGCCAATGGAGGGATATCAGGAGTGGTTGAACATGATGATACTTAGAGACCTTGAGGACAAGTCTGGCAGCAGAGTTCTGGACTTTTTGAAGCTTGTCAATGAGGTGTTGGGGGCAGCCATACAAGAGTGAATTACAATAATCTAATTTAGAGAGAACAAAAGCGCAGACTAGTATCTTAGTAGTATCTATAGACAGGAGATGGCGAATCGTACCAATGCGACGCAGCTCACAGTATGCTGACCGACAGATAGTTTGAACTTGTGAGTCAACACTCATATCTTGAGAGATGTAGAAGCCAAGATTTCTAGCAGAAGGAGAAAACGGTATTTGAGTGTCACAGACAGAGATGGAATCAGGCTTTGGGTACGAAAGTTGTCTAGACGGAGAGTGGATGAACAAGGCCTCCGTTTTGTCGTCATTCAGCTTCAGTTTGTTTTGTAGCATCCATGATTTGATGTTGCGAATGCAGACTTCAAGTGAAGATATAGAAGGAAGAATGGTAGATGGGGATACAGGCTTGTGGAGTTGTGTATCATCAGCAAAAGACTGAGAATCAACTGAATGAGAAGTGATCAACTCGGACAGAGGCTTAGTATACATAATGAAGAGGACTGGTCCAAGTACTGAGCCTTGAGAAACACCACATGTGAGGCCAACCATTGCAGAAGATGAGTCATTGATGGAGACAGACTGAGTTCGACCAGAAAGGTAAGACGAGAACCATGACAGAGCAGTGCTTGATATTCCATAGGTGATTTGAAGCCTCTTAAGGAGTGTATGGTGGTCAATAGTATCAAAAGCAGCTGAAAGATCCAAAAGAGTTAATATAGATGCGTCACCAGAGTCAAGAGCTAAGAGAATGTCATTAGTTACCTTCAACAGTGCAGTTTATACAGTACCACACACCATCTGAAGCGCTTCTATCAAGTACAAATGTGGAAAATATGGTTGAAACCCCAATTTTTAGACCCCTACCACTTTCAAGGCCTACCGATCTCCCCGACCTTGACGTTGACCTTGATCGGCATGCCAACATCAGAAAGGCCATAAGTCAAAGTACCTACATGCCAAATTTGAAGACTCTAAGACCAACGGTGTGGACGTTATGGCTCCTTAAAGATTTTTCGGTTTTCAAGGTCATACGCCATGGTCAAGGTCAGGACGGCAAAACGTTTTGCGCGGATGCCTTCCTCTCATGGTGACACACCACCACACAACATTTGAAGCGATTCGGTCAATCGGTTCGGGAGATATCCTTGGGACAGACAGAAAAACAAACAACAAGGGCGCCGCCGAGCGGCAGACATGTCCGTCACCAGCATTGCCACGCACTTGCGACACCCCGTAGAGTGTCACATCATGACACAAAATTGGAAGGGATTCTGTCTTCTAGTTCACGAGATACAGCTTGAAGAAGAAACATATAGCGCCAAGAAGAAAATTTCGGTTTTCAAGGTCACACTTCAAGGTCAAGGTCAGGATGGTGATAATTTATGCTCGGATGTTTTCTTCTCTAGGGCATACAGTACCACACACAATCTGAAGCGCTTCTGTCAAGTACAAATGTGGAAAATATGGCTTAAAACCCAATTTGTAGACCCCTACCACTTTCAAGGCCTACCGATCTCCCGGACCGTGATGTTGACCTTGATCGGTATGCCACCATCAGAACGGGCATAAGCCAAAGTACCTCCATGCCATATTTGTGGGAGTTATGGCCCCTTAAAGATTTTCGGTTTTCAAGGTCGTACGCCAAGGTCAAGGTCACGACGGCAATAATTTATGCGCAGATGCCTTCCTCTCATGGTGACATGCCACCACACAAAATTGGTTCAGGAGATATCCTTGGGACAGAAAACCCCCAATTTTTAGACCCCTACCACTCTCAAGGTGTACCGATCTCCCTGACCTTGACTTTGACCTTGATCGGTATGCAATCATCAGAACGACCATAAGCCAAAGTACCTCCATGCCAAGTGTCAAGTCTCTAGGACCTACGGTGTGGAAGTTATGGCCCCTTAAAGATATTCGGTTTTCAAGGTCATACGCCAAGGTCAAGGTCAGAACGGCAGAATGTTTTGCGCGGATGACTTCCTCTCATGGGGACACACCACCACACAAAATGTGAAGCGATTCGGTCAAGCGGTTTGGGAGATATCCTTGGGACAGACAGAAAACACACACACACACCCCCCCCCCCCCCCCCCACCAAAAGTTACATACACGAACGAAAACATACTCCTTTGCGATCTACTTTGTAGATCGGCAAAGGACAACAAACAAAGAAACATACACGAACGAAAATAGACTCCTTTGCGATCGTAGATCGGCAAAGAACAAAGAAAGAAAGAACAAGGCCTACCGATCTCCCGGACCTTGACCTTGACCTTGATCGGTATGCCATCATCAGAACGGGCATAAGCCAAAGTACCTACGTGTCAAATTTGAAGACTCTAAGACCAACGGTGTGGAAGTTATGTCCCCTTAAAGATTTTCGGGTTTCCAAGGTTAAGGTCACGACGGCAAAACGTTTTGCGCGGATGCCTTCCCCTCATGGTGACACACCAGCACACAAAATTTGAAGCGATTCGGTCAAGCGGTTCGGGAGATATCCTTGGGACAGACAGAAAAAGAAAAGAAAAAAAACAAGGGCGTCGCTGAGCGGCAGACATGTCCGTCACCAGCAATGCCACGCACTTGCGACACCCCGTAGAGTGTCACATCCTGACACAAAATTGGAAGGGATTCTGTCTTCTAGTTCACGAGATACAGCTTGAAGAAGAAACATATAGCGCAAAGAAGGAAATTTCGGTTTTCAAGGTCACACTTCAAGGTCAAGGTCAGCATGGTGATAATTTATGCTCGGATGTTTTCTTCTCTAGGGTATACAGTACCACACACAATCTGAAGCGCTTCTGTCAAGTACAAATGTGGAAAATATGGCTTAAAACCCAGTTTGTAGAACCCTACCACTTTCAAGGCATACCGATCTCCCGGACCGTGACCTTGACCTTGATCGATATGCAACCATCAGAACGGGCATAAGCCAAAGTACCTACATGCCAAATTTGAAGACTCAAACGGTGTTGGAGTTATGGCCCCTTAAAGATTTTTGGTTTTCAAGGTCGTACGCCAAGGTCAAGGTCACAACGGCAAACTTTTGTGTGCGGATGCCTTCCTCTCATGGTGACACACCAGCACACAAAATTTGACGCGATTCGGTTTCAAGGTCGTACGCCAAGGTCATGACCTTGACCTTGATAATTCATGTTCGGATCTCTTCCTATGAAGGTGACACACCTACACACAAAATTTGACGCGATTCTGCCAAACCGTTCGGAAGATATCCCTGGGACAGACAGAACAAGGCTTACCTATCTCCCGGACAGTGACCTTGACCTTGATCGGTATGCCACTATCAGAACGGGCATAAACCAAAGTACCTACATGCCAAATTGTCGGTTTTCAAGGTCGTACGCCAAGGTCAAGGTCACGACGGCAATATGGTTTGCGCGGATGCCTTCCTCTCATGGTGACACACCAGCACACAACAATTGACGTGATTCTGTCAACCCGTTCGAAAGATATCCTTGGGACAGACAGAAGGAGAAAAAATGACCCTCCGATTTTCAGGCTCCAGCGATCTTTTTGACCTTGACCTTGACCTTGATCGGTATGCCATCATCAGAACGGGCATAAGCCAAACCACCTTCATACCAAGTTTCAACATCCTATGTTGATCGGTGCCCGAGATATGGCTAATAATAGATTTTCGGTTTTCAAGGTCGTACGTCAAGGTCAAGGTCACGACGGCAAAATGGTTTGCGCAGATCTCTTCCTATTACGGTGGCACACCTTCACACAAAATTTGACCCGATTCCCCAATGGACCCGATGGACCCCAATTTGATGCCTTTTAGTGACATAGGTGTTATATAACTGTGGTGCTAAAATGCGACTTTGGCGGTGAAAGTGTTAAAAATGTCTATACGAATGGGGAATGAAAAGTGCATTTAGTTGCTTAGCAAGATTATACGCTATATAAGCATTATTAACCCTTTCACCGCCAATGTCGCATTTTAGCACCACAATGGTTTAACACCCATGTCACTAAAAGGCATCCAATCCGGATCTGTTATCCAAAGACCCTGTTTTCTTAATTTTGGGAGGTAAGGATTGGCCTAATGGTATATATGTCACAGAAGAATTCCCAATATTGCAGATTTTTGTTGTCTACCCAGTTAAGTTTAATAGTATTTTTTGGCTGAAAATGGCTGGCGGCGAAAGGGTTAATACTTATTATATAAGACCTACTACTCTGCGACATTGCCCTTCTTTGTAACTATTAACATTACCTCTCTTATACATCTCCCTCCCATTTATAACCTCATTTTGGAAAACAATTTCAAAGTCTAATATAGTCTCTCTCTCTCTCTCTCTCTCTCTCTCTCTCTCTCTCTCTCTCTCTCTCTCTCTCTCTCTCTCTCTCTCTCTCTCATTCATGCTATAAAAACACACACACAAACAAGAAAAAATTTCACCGGATTTTCGACATTTACTTTCTTTGTCCAGGCAAGTTGGGATACAATGACAATGATACTACAAGTCACATCGTCGCAGCACAAGCAGTAGCAGAATAAAATAATGAGTACAACTCATTCTTATTACATAACAGAATACAATCCCGTGCATTAAAAAAAAAAAGAGAGTTACAAGTAGTATGATGGAGTGAGGTGGGAGAAGGAATGATGATGGAAGGATTGTTATGAAGTGTGGGTGTGTGTGTGTGTGTGTGTGTGTGTGCGTGCGTGCGTGTGTGTGTGTGTGTGCGTGCGTGTGCGCATGCGTGTGTGTATGTGTGTGTGCGTGCACGTGTGTGTGTGTGTGTGTGTATGTGTGTATGTGTGTGTGCGTGCACGTGTGTGTGTGTGAGTGTATGTGTGTGTGTGTGTGTGTGTGTGTGTGTGAGAGAGAGAGAGAGAGAGAGAGAGAGAGAGAGAGTGTGTGTGTGTGTGTGTGTGTGAGAGAGAGAGAAGAGAGAGAGAGAGAGAGAGAGAGAGAGAGGGGGGAGGAGAAAGAGAGAGAGAGAGTGTGTGTGAGTGAAAGTGTGTGTGAGGGGAAGAGAGAGAGAGAGAGAGAGAGAGAGAGAGAGAGAGAGAGAGAGAGAGAGAGAGAGAGAGAGAGAGAGAGAGAGAGAGAGAGAGAGAGAGAGAGAGAGAGAGAGAGAGAGAGAGAGAGAGAGATGACAAATGAATGACAAATGAATTATTTAATGTCATCAGCAAGGTACATGCTATTTCACATGGGGGTACACAAAGTTGAAAGAAAATGAAAGAAAATAAAAAAGATTTGTTGTAACAAAGAAAACATGAAAATTAATTTAATTTTAAGCAATAAGTCAAAGCTCATGCGACCAACATTTCTTATTAGTCAAAGTGTCAGAACACTACAAAATTTAACTAATGGTATCAAGCTTCTTTTTTCGGATATTATTAGCTTCAGCAACAAACATTGCCATAGAATTTAAATAGTCTATTCTGTTTGTTTTTAACAGAGATGCTAAATCCCGTCTTTCTGCTAACGGTGATCTAAACACATTGCATTTCTCACGCAAAGCTTTATATGCTTTACAATAAAAGAAAAAATGTTGTTGTTCATCCTCTGTATCATTTGAAGAACACATAGGACGCTTCATATCAGGCAGTGTTTCAGTATTATACCAGCGCTGGCTTGCTTGGAGTCCAATCGTTTTCGTTCTCAAACGGGCTAAAGAATCCCTGTACCATTTTCGTGTTATAACTAACAACTATTGTTCACACTGTAAATCACTATTAATCTGTAAAAACCATGCATACTTCTCACTCCCTTCCATCCCAGAATGCCATATTTGTTGATAGGAAGAAACTAGTCGTTCTTTGAATTCACATATGAAAGATTTGTCGTTCCCAACTCCCTGGTTGTTCCAGACAAAGCCAAACCCACTTTCAAAAAGCAACTTCTTTACATGAGAAACCCAGTTTTGTTTTCCACTTTCATCTTGAATGACTAACATGTTATACGCCTGTTTGTTGATTCTAGTTAACGGAAGTTTCATTAGACGAAGCCAGTACCTAATAGATTTGAGAGAGAGAGAGAGAGAGAGAGAGAGAGAGAGAGAGAGAGAGAGAGAGAGAGAGAGAGAGAGAGAGAGAGAGAGAGAGAGAGAGAGAGAGAGAGAGAGAGAGAGAGAGACCATATCCTTAAACGTTTGAAAACGTTTATATGAAAACAGTGTCATGCCAGAACCATATATAGCGTGCATTTTAACATATGTATCATAGATCAATAATGTTCTAAAGAAAGCATGGTTACGTACAGGTAACTGTAGGCATGTTTGACAAGTCCAATATTCAATAGATATTCTGTCTACATGGAATCATATTGACACCATACCACCAAGACATGATATACGCATTTAACCATATTTTTTAATACAGGAAAGTGAACCTATTTTTAAATAAGGTAAATGATAAATTGAACAAGCATGGCCATGTCAAGACTGATTCAGCATAAAACACACATTAAGACTCGTTTAGGAAAATCATATACTATAAGTGCCACATGTCTTATGTAACGTTACACTAGGCCAATCCCAAACTGAATTTTAGGAGGGTAATGTGGATAGAATGGGGAGGGAGGGGGAAGGATGGAGGGAGAAATAGAATGAGGGGAAGGGGGAAGGAGGGGGGAGAGGAAACCTCAACCAGTGTGCTGAAATGGGGACTAGCAGTAGTTTCAATCCATAACACTGAGCCCAAAAAGGACAAGGGATTTGAGTTTCTTCCTCCAAAATGTCTCCCTCTTGTATAATAACGTGTTTTTGGATTTTGATTAAAGAGAGAGAATGGGCATTGCAGTATAATAACGTATTTTTGGTTTTGATGAAAGAGAGAGGATGGGCATTGCAGTATAATAACGCGTTTTTGTTGCTGATAGAACTGCTAAACGAGGGGCCTTCAATAACACTAACAGATTTTTAGATGAGAATTTGGCATTGTCAACGCATGAAATTTACTCTTTGTTGGAAAAATCCATTCTAAAATTAAAATATCTCTAACATATTAGGTCTAAAGTCAAATGGATTGATACAAATTTTGTATCAATCCATTTGACTTTAGACCTAATATTTTGATGCATAGCAGATCCATAGTTAATTCAGTGTACAAGATACGTCTAAATTCACGGAAAACTAAATACATAGAAACTAATTGTCTCTACACTCATAGATTATCAATTCATCATTTACTATTAGAATGCCCAATGTTGCTCTCTAAATACCGGATGTTCAATATGGACTTTTTTCATAAGTATAATAACACCAAGGATATTTTAAGTGACACTGAAATGGACATTGCTTTAATTGCGAAATTAAGGTTCTCCACGCCTATTGGATGTTTACTGTGGATGTTTTGCTTCGTTTGTTGTTGTTGTTTTTAAGTTTCCATGGTTTTTGTTTGTGGCTCAAGCCACAAACCTATAACTCACTTTGTCGGTCGGTCGGTCTGTCTGTCGGTCGGTCCAAAATTGTCGCACTTCAAATCGAGGCTACACTTCAAATTGAGGCCGCTCTTTAAAATGATGTATTTTAAAAGCGTACAAAATAATAAGCATACGTAATACAGACACTACAACAGACACGAGTATGCGGTGCTTCTTTCGATGAGTATAAGTAGGATACATAGTTTTAAATGTTTTCCAAAAGATATAAAAAGTTACGAAATGGTGCAGAGATAACATTCTGGTTTACAGATTAAAATGATTGAAAAGCCAGGGGAGGTGACTCATGATTGGAGTGGTAAAAATAGACCGCGTGCCACAAACTATTGCGATTTCGCGCTTGTTTTTAATTGGTTCAATTTTTGCATGTTGCCTAAAATCACTAGTGGTGCGAAAAGACATTACATTAACAAGGGCGTCGCCGAGCGGCAGACATGTCCGTCACCAGCAATGCCACGCACTTGCGACACCCCGTAGAGTGTCACATCCTGACACAAAATTGGAAGGGATTCTGTCTTCTAGTTCACGAGATACAGCTTGAAGAAGAAACATATAGCGCAAAGAAGGAAATTTCGGTTTTCAAGGTCACACTTCAAGGTCAAGGTCAGCATGGTGATAATTTATGCTCGGATGTTTTCTTCTCTAGGGTATACAGTACCACACACAATCTGAAGCGCTTCTGTCAAGTACCAATGTGGAAAATATGGCTTAAAACCCAATGTGTAGACCCCTACCACTTTCAAGGCCTACGGATCGCCCGGACCGTGACCTTGACCTTGATCGGTATGCCACCATCAGAACGGGCATAAGCCAAAGTACCTTCATGCCAAATTTGAAGACTCTAACACTAACGGTGTGGGAGTTATGGCCCCTGAAAGATTTTCGGTTTTCAAGGTCGTACGCCAAGATCAAGGTCACGACGGCAATATGGTTTGCGCGGATGCCTTCCTCTCATGGTGACACACCAGCACACACAATTTGACGTGATTCTGTCAACCCGTTCGAAAGATATCCTTGGGACAGACAGAAGGAGAAAAAAATGACCCTCCAATTTTCAGGCTCCAGCGATCTTTTTGACCTTGACCTTGACCTTGATCGGTATGCCATCATCAGAACGGGCATAAGCCAAACCACCTTCATACCAAGTTTCAACATCCTATGTTGATCGGTGCCCGAGATAGGGCTAAAAATAGATTTTCGGTTTTCAAGGTCGTACGTCAAGGTCAAGGTCACGACGGCAAAATGGTTTGCGCCGATCTCTTCCTATTAAGGAGGCACACCTTCACACAAAATTTGACGCGATTCGGTCAAGCGGTTCGGGAGATATCCTAGGGACAGACAGAAAAAAAAAAAAAAAAAAAAAAACAAACAAACAAACAAACAAACAAAAATAGAAACCAGCCCATCGCAATAGTCCGTCTTGGTGACGGACTAAAGATGCATTCTTCTTCACCTCAACAATCCACAAAAGAAAGCGTTGCCTGACTAATCACCGCCCCTCCCTCTTCTTTCTCCATAGAACACACCAGATGCCTGTGCTCCCCCCCCCCCCCCCCCCCCCCCCTCCACACCTTCACCCTCAACCTATCCCCCTCCGTGCTCTCCCCCAGGTAGGCCAACTTCACCCGGCGAACCCCGGCGGCCATGTTGGCTTCGGTCATGTGACCTTCCAGTCTGCCCAATCGCAGGGCGTCGTGGACGGCGTCCAATGCGAAGCGTGCGTAGTTTGTGAAGTTGGTGTGATGTTGGAGATCGATGTCGCTCCACGCTACTTTCACCTTTCGAAGAAAAAAATAAAAAGAAAAAAAGAATGAAATACCCAGTAAATAAAAGATAATAAAAAAGAAGAAATCGTTACAGTATTTTTTACGGACTATAACAAAGACTGTATAGGGGAAGATAAGCATCCGGTCTCTTTTCCCTATATGAGTAGTGAGGACAGAAACACTGGTTATGTCCTTTTAAACAGGACACATTATACACGTCGATATGCCAGTTGAATTCTCCGTTCAAGTTCCAGTCTGAGTTTTTGGATAGCCTGCACTGTGAATAGTGTACTGTCCCCACTAACGATAACTCTATCAGCCCGGTTCGCCGAGCTCTTAAGTAGTCCATCTTACCATTTTAGAATATCTTTGCCTAACACGCTGAATGAATACATGGAAAACAGAACTTAAATATAATAAGTTTTAGTTTGGATGTTACGGTCATTTGAAGTTTTAATAAATGCACAAAGAAAGAAAAATGAAAAGCATGCGTTACTTTCTGGGTCAAATTAAGAAGATCATTAATTATTTTGCTGTTTTCGTTGTTAGCCTCTTTACCTGGGAACCTGAGGAAAAACCCCACGTATGAAAGTATTTTCAACAAAGGACAATGAACATTTGGTGGAACCGAAGAAGAGTACGCAAACACCAAAGGGTAATAATAATAATAATAATAATAATAGGGGAAGATGGGGTAAAAAGCGCATGGGCGGGTAAGAAGCCCACCCCAATTATCTCATGAAATAAAGAAAATGTCAGTCAAATTTGCCCATGAGACGAATGCTAGACATTAACGCTCGTCTCATGGGCAAAATGAGACTGAAATTTGCTTCATTTCATGAGATAATTGGGGTGGGCTTCTTACCCGCCCATGCGCTTTTTACCCCGTCTTCCCCTAATAATAATAATAGTGAAACATTTACATAGCGCACTCCTCCACCCAATATGGTATTATCAAAAGAATACTTTCATTAAAGTTTCAAAGAAATCTACACTGCTAATAAAATAAACGCACACACACACACACACACACACACACACACACACACACACAACAACATGTTTTGTTCATTATTTTCTTATTAATGAGGAGAAAAACACATTGCTGCAAATACTCAAAATAATAGAGGCTAATAGAAATTAAGAAAACAAGTAGCATATTTAAGCTAGAAACAAAGCAAAATCGAAGTTATTAAGATCCTAGATACAGGATATGTTTTCTTTCAAGAATGTAAGCAAAGATATTATGGATTACTTAAGAGCTCAGCGAACCGGGCTGACAGAGTTATCGTTAGTGGGGCCAGTACACTTTCCACAGTGGAGGCTATCCAAAAACTCAAGACTGGAACTTGAACGGAGAATTCAATTGGCCTATCGACGTGCAAAATGTGTACTGTTTCAAAGGGACATAACCAGTGTTTCTGTCCTCACTACTCATGTAGGGAAAAGAGACCGGATGCTTATCTTCCCCTATACAGTCTTTGATGTAAGCCTAGATCCGCCAATGGGCAGGAAATACTGGCAAAGGATTTGCTTTAAAATTTTGCAAGCTGCATGCATATAACCACGGACTGGCACAATACAACGGCTAGTCAGCATTCTACCCAATCTCCATGAAAGAAACATACTTTAAGAGGCAGACGACTTAGAGGGGACCTAATTGAGACATACACATTTTGTCATGGCCTTGAGAACATAAATATTACTAGCATCTTACAATTATCTAACTATAGTAAAACAGGCAATTCTGAACTTAAAATTTTAATGGGGCACAGCAGTACTAACTTTAAAAAACCCACCTCACTTTCCAACCGAATTGCACAAGTTTGGAATGCTCTTCCAGTTCAAGTGACAGAAGCACAAAATACTAACATATTTAAACATCTTCTAGACAGTTGTCCAAATTTTAATAAATTGTTTTATGATTATGATGAATAAATTTGAATGGAAATTATGAGTGCGCAAGCGCAACCCACATTTATGAAAAGCATGAAGGGGACGCTTGATAGGCCGCGAGGCCTAGGCTGATGAAGCCAGTCCCTCTAGTATGCTGCTGCTGCTGCTGCTGCTGCTGCTGCTACTACTACTACTACTACTACTACTACTACTACTACTACTACTACTACTACTACTACTACTACTACTACTACTACTACTACTACTACTACTACTAATTATATATATAAAAAAGTTTTAGCGTTACACTGA
>CM065706.1:14158458-14160575 GCA_017654935.2 Phymorhynchus buccinoides
TCTATGTACCATGCTCATACACTATCTTTGGGACTATTTTTGGGACAAAAAGCAAACCAGCACTATCTTTTACTTTTACTTTATTCTTTTCACAGCACAGAGCTACCTTCAAAAAGTATACACAGTTAGTGGTGTTTGTGGTTTCTTTGATCAAATACCATGTTCTTCTGACAAAATGTAAAGGCACACGAAGGGAAAAAAACTATAAAGTTGAGCTATTATTGCTGCTGCTGCTGCCGTGCTACAAAAGTCAAGGTCAAGGTCATCAAGGTGTTCAATACCTTGCATAATGCATGACCTTCAGCAGTCTACCATATATTTACACAATTAGCAAATGTGAAACCCGTAACTGCAAACATGGGAAAGATATGGCTAAAACAACAGTCTGGCATGTCCAAGATCGAAGGTCAAGGTCAAAGGATAACAATACTATGATTGGTATGATTATTCCAAATGATCTTAAGCCAATATACCCACATACCACGTTTGAAGACTGAACCTCTAACAATGTCAAATATATGGTCACTGAGAAAAACAACTGTTCACGGTCAGTATGTATCATTCGTTCTCTTACCGTAATGACCCAGGGATTCTGGGGACAGGCCGGAGTGGATGACTGTGGCACACATGGGAGATGAATCTTTCGTCATGTGGAGATTAGCTCTTTTCAGATCGTAGGCCTCAACAAATGACATGTCTTTTCTGGAAAAATAAAACTGAAGTAACAGTGGCAATTCATTTCATGACATAGCAGGCACGTGCGACTCTATAGGGTTCTTGCACAGAAACTTCCGCTGCTGCCCAGCTGAAAGTAGGCGTACAGCATACATCTCTCTGGTGTGCGATGAACCCTCGAGTATAGTGCGTCAGTGTGGGACCCCTGTCTCCAGAAAGAAATTAGGCGTACAGCTTACATCTCTCTGGTGTGCGGTGAACCCTCGAGTATAGTGCGTCAGTGTGGGACCCCTGTCTCCAGGAAGAAAGTAGGCGTACAGCTTACATCTCCCTGGTGTGCGATGAACCCTCGAGTATAGTGCGTCAGTGTGGGACCCCTGTCTCCAGGAAGAAAGTAGGCGTACAGCTTACATCTCCCTGGTGTGCGATCAACCCTCGAGTATAGTGCGTCAGTGTGGGACCCCTATCTCCAGACAGATATAGACAGGCTGGAGAGCATCCAGAGCCATACGGCTCGCCTCATCACCCAGAATTACAAAGTCCGCACCCCTGAGTGAATCAGAAGCATGCTTGAACAGCAGAAACTACCTCCACTGCAAACCAGAAGAAAAGAACAACGCCTCACCCTGGTTTTTTTAGATCATCAGGGGTGAGATGCCGGCCTTACCAGCAGAACAGTTCCTCAAACCTGTGGCCCAGACAAAGAGAGGAATAGTGCCCCGCCAAGAGAAGGACCACATAACAACTAACGTGGTGTCTAGTATGGCCAGAAACAACAGCCAGTGCTTTGTGGTCGAGAGATCAGATACCACCATCTTTAGAAACGGACAACAACTGAGTGGAACAGCTTGCCAGATGATAATCGTCACCCTGTCGTCGGCCAGCCAGTTCAGGCGGGCTGTGTCTGATCCCAGGCACGGCCAACAGCCAACACACTGAACTCTAGGTGGGGGCCCCAGTTACCATACTAGATGGTGCTGGGGGTCGGCTATGTCGCAGCCAAAAAAGTCGCTCAGTCAAATAAATCGCCCGGCTACTATGAGAGTGTGTATTTGCGACATTTTGCGACATTGAGCATGAACCACAAATTTCACTTTTTTCTAGGGTTAGGGATAGGGTTAGGGTTAGAAAAAGTGAAATTTCTGGTTGTCGCAAATACACACTCTCATAGTAGCGGGCGATTTATTTGACTGAGCGACTTTGTTTTGGCTGCGACAGGCTAGTCCAGCTGTTTGTCAACTGAATGAAAAGTGAATCGTGTAGCCTGCCGATAAATACCCCCCCCCCCCTCCCCCAATCTGATTTTAATTGTTAGTTTTTATTAGGAATTGTGTAGATCATAGTGATCTCCCCAGCTTTTTCCCTGTTGGTTTTTACATCCAAGTTGGATCCTGCCAACGAGATCAAGACAGCAGGAGGTTCACCAAAACATTTTAAAATTT
>CM065706.1:14161075-14166075 GCA_017654935.2 Phymorhynchus buccinoides
AAATAACCTGAATTTCAGTTACCAAACTGAAATAACACATGACATGTGTACTGGAATCAACTGTTATGATTCAGTAACACAAGTCAGCAAACATCACTCTCAGTCCAACACTTGGAAAGGAAATGTTATCAAAAGTTGCAAGGTTGCAACCCAGGGATCCCCTACTAAAAATATACAAAGGTGCTAGTAGGACTGGAATCCGGTTCTTGTACCAAAAGAGTTAAAGTAAAAAAAAAAAAACACAAATAATCAGTGCACATAATTAGAACAGCATGTTTCCCAATTCTTTTCAATAACATATCTACTCCTTATTCATCATGGAACATAGGATCTAGATCAAAAATAGAATCAAACAAAAACAAATCTCAATCACTTGTTTTACACAACTGCCATGTTCTATGATACTCACGAGGGGGGCTAATATGACTGGCTGGGAGAGAGGTTGATTCTGCAATGTTGCTTCAGCCAGGTTTAGGAAGTCTTGTGAGCTAGAGAATGTTTTAGGCACTTTCCTCCACTGTTCAAATCTCTTTAATTTTAAGCACCCGAGGGCCTAGGATTGGTTAGCCGTAGCAGTTGACAAGTCACGAGATGACGCTTCAAATTATGCATATTAGTAGGAACGCTCACGTGCCTGTTACATCACTGGCACGTGTCAACATTCCTCTTCCTCTCGTGATCGGGACAGGGGAGGGGATCAAACGTGAATGGCGGTGTCACAACCTAAGCGCCCAGAGGGAAAACTGGGGTTCAAACAGATAGCGCCTAAGAATCGGTGACTGTGAAGTTCCTGAATTGTAATTAACGTGGCGGGGTGAAATAGAGAAGGGGGGGGGGGGTGTAGATAAAGAAAGTGGGGGTGCGCGTGCCACCTTGTCACAGCCTGTACTACTCTGAAAGTGCAGCAGAATCTTCAACTGGATAAAGTTGGCTGCCTGTGGCAACGAAAGCGAAGAAGAAGAAGGCTGCAATTTCTTTTTTATGAGATAATAAAGATGATTTAGATTTGGATTTGGAAGAACCTTGCTTTGTTCTTTTCTGTCTTTTAAAGTCATCTCCTCTGCGGTCCTAGTCTCAAGTGGGGTTTTTTTTTATTTAATTTTGTTGTCTTGTCGTTGTTTGTTTCTTTGTTGTTGTTTTTTTAAATTTTAAAATGTTTTGGTGAACCTCCTGCTGTCTTGATCTCGTTGGCAGGATCCAACTTGGATGTAAAAACCAACAGGGAAAAAGCTGGGGAGATCACTATGATCTACACAATTCCTAACAAAAACTAACAATTAAAATCAGATTGGGGGAGGGGGGGGGGGTATTTATCGGCAGGCTACACGATTCACTTTTCATTCAGTTGACAAACAGCTGGACTAGCCTGTCGCAGCCAAAAAAAAGTCGCTCAGTCAAATAAATCGCCCGCTACTATGAGAGTGTGTATTTGCGACAACCAGAAATTTCACTTTTTCTAACCCTAACCCTATCCCTAACCCTAGAAAAAAGTGAAATTTGTGGTTCATACTCAATGTCGCAAAATGTCGCAAATACACACTCTCATAGTAGCCGGGCGATTTATTTGACTGAGCGACTTTTTTGGCTGCGACATAGCCGACCCCCAGCACCATCTAGTATGGTAACTGGGGCCCCCACCTAGAGTTCAGTGTGTTGGCTGTTGGCCGTGCCTGGGATCAGACACAGCCCTCCTGAACTGGCTGGCCGACGACAGGGTGACGATTATCATCTGGCAAGCTGTTTCACTCAGTTGTCGTCCGTTTCTAAAGATGGTGGTATCTGATCTCTCGACCACAAAGCACTGGCTGTTGTTTCTGGCCATACTAGACACCACGTTAGTTGTTATGTGGTCCTTCTCTTGGCGGGGCACTATTCTTCTCTTTGTCTGGGCCACAGGTTTGAGGAACTGTTCTGCTGGTAAGGCCGGCATCTCACCCCTGATGATCTAAAAAAACCAGGGTGAGGCGTTGTTCTTTTCTTCTGGTTTGCAGTGGAGGTAGTTTCTGCTGTTCAAGCATGCTTCTGATGCACTCAGGGGTGCGGACTTTCTAATTCTGGGTGATGAGGCGAGCCGTATGGCTCTGGATGCTCTCCAGCCTGTCTATATCTGTCTGGAGATAGGGGTCCCACACTGACGCACTATACTCGAGGGTTGATCGCACTGTAAGCTGTACGCCTACTTTCTTCCTGGAGACAGGGGTCCCACACTGACGCACTATACTCGAGGGTTGATCGCACACCAGGGAGATGTAAGCTGTACGCCTACTTTCTTCCTGGAGACAGGGGTCCCACACTGACGCACTATACTCGAGGGTTCATCGCACACCAGGGAGATGTAAGCTGTACGCCTACTTTCTTTCTGGAGACAGGGGTCCCACACTGACGCACTATACTCGAGGGTTCACCGCACACCAGAGAGATGTAAGCTGTACGCCTAATTTCTTTCTGGAGACAGGGGTCCCACACTGACGCACTATACTCGAGGGTTCATCGCACACCAGAGAGATGTATGCTGTACGCCTACTTTCAGCTGGGCAGCAGCGGAAGTTTCTGTGCAAGAACCCTATAGAGTCGCACGTGCCTGCTATGTCATGAAATGAATTGCCACTGTTACTTCAGTTTTATTTTTCCAGAAAAGACATGTCATTTGTTGAGGCCTACGATCTGAAAAGAGCTAATCTCCACATGACGAAAGATTCATCTCCCATGTGTGCCACAGTCATCCACTCCGGCCTGTCCCCAGAATCCCTGGGTCATTACGGTAAGAGAACGAATGATACATACTGACCGTGAACAGTTGTTTTTCTCAGTGACCATATATTTGACATTGTTAGAGGTTCAGTCTTCAAACGTGGTATGTGGGTATATTGGCTTAAGATCATTTGGAATAATCATACCAATCATAGTATTGTTATCCTTTGACCTTGACCTTCGATCTTGGACATGCCAGACTGTTGTTTTAGCCATATCTTTCCCATGTTTGCAGTTACGGGTTTCACATTTGCTAATTGTGTAAATATATGGTAGACTGCTGAAGGTCATGCATTATGCAAGGTATTGAACACCTTGATGACCTTGACTTTTGTAGCACGGCAGCAGCAGCAGCAATAATAGCTCAACTTTATAGTTTTTTTTCCCTTCGTGTGCCTTTACATTTTGTCAGAAGAACATGGTATTTGATCAAAGAAACCACAAACACCACTAACTGTGTATACTTTTTGAAGGTAGCTCTGTGCTGTGAAAAGAATAAAGTAAAAGTAAAAGATAGTGCTGGTTTGCTTTTTGTCCCAATGGGGGACAGATAGTGTATGAGCATGGTACATAGAGAGATCTCTTTCGAATTATGGAATTCTCGTCAGTATGTATATCTGCTAACAAACACTATCTTGTGGATCAACCCCAACAGGAAGACATTTCTAATAAAAGAATGGTGTCTTCTCTGCACTAGGCCGAAAAGTCCACAATTTAAGCAAACCAGCACAAGGGTTGGTAGTGGAGGGTTAGTAGTGGAGGGTTGGTAGTGGAGGGTTGGTAGTGGGGGGTTGGTAGTGGAGGGTTGGTAGTGGAGGGTTGGTAGTGGAGGGTTGGTAGTGGAGGGTTGGTAGTGGAGGGTTGGTAGTGGAGGGTTGGTAGTGGAGGGTTGGTAGTGGAGGGTTGGTAGTGGAGGGTTGGTAGTGGGGGGTTGGTAGTGGGGGGTTGGTAGTGGAGGGTTGGTAGTGGAGGGTTGGTAGTGTTTTGTGGTATAATTTGTTCATAAGACCATGGTAGTTTGGAGAAACTCACCAGGGTTTGGGTTTGGTGAACATGGTAGAGATAGAGGAGGCAAGCTTTCCGCTCGTACAGCTTTCATCAGGCTGGGTGAGTGGGGAGAGAGACATGGTTGAAAAGCAAGGATGACAACAACAACAACAACAACAACAACAACAACAACAACAACAACAACAATGAATAGAGCTCAAAATGAAAAGTGAGGGTTAGGTAGTGTGAGCAACAATCATGGATAAATGAGAGTGAAAGCAAAAAGACAAATTTAAGGGGAAAGGTGAAGGGGGGGGGGGGGTAATTAAGGTGGCAGTGGTTTAAGGAAGCAGGGTGTGAACACACACACACACACACACACACACACACACACACACACACACACACGCGCACACGCGCGCGCGCGCGCACACACGCACACACACACGCACGCACACACACGCGCGCGCGCGCACACACACGCACACTCACACACTCGCGCACACACACTCGCGCACACACGCACGCACACACACACACACACGCACACACGCACACGCACGCACACACACGCACACGCACACACACACGCACACACACACACACACACACACACACACACACACACACACACACTCAACTCTCTTTTTTTAATGGGGGAGTGGGGGAAGGAAAAGGGGGTACAATAAATATTTATAGAATGAAATAAACATATTAAAATATAATAAAATAGAATTCTAAAGAAAGGAAGAAAGAAAAAGGGAGGAAAGAAAGTGATAGGAGTAAATGTCAGCTCGCCTGCTGTCGCTCTCGGGTGTTACCAAACAGCCTGAATATACAAAGAGCTCGCACTCCGCCGCCGCAGCTGACTGAAGCCTTTTTTTAAATTTTACTCCCATCCTTTCACCTACACTACAGCTGGGGATATTCGTGAACTCACTCACTGCCTACAACAACAACAACAACAACAACAACAACACTAGCACTTCACCAGGTGGGAAGTAAGAAAGCTGGCTTCGTTCTTGGCAAGGTTTGTAGGCTGCGAAGTTATCGCCGCTCTTCGTAACATTTAGGCTTTTTGGTCGGGCCCCAAAAGACCCCATTTTGTGTGTGTGACTTTCTTGGTTCCAGGCCTCCCTGAACTCGCAAACCTTCTCAAAATCGCGGATGTTTGCGGACTGTATGCGACACACATGCCAACCGACGAAAGTGGCCAATCGTTTTTCGAGTATGACAAACTGACCCAGGAATGTTTTGCGTTT
>CM065706.1:14168575-14173575 GCA_017654935.2 Phymorhynchus buccinoides
CTCTCTCTCTCTCTCTCTCTCTCTCTCGCTCGCTCCCTCTAAAATCTTTATCCTTGTCAAATAAAGTTGTCCAGTGTCCAGTATCCCTCACACCCACCCACACCCACACCCCACCCTGTCTGTCTGTCTGTCTGTCTGTCTCTCTCTCTCTCTCTCTCTCTCTCTCTCTCTCTCTCTCTCTCTCTCTCTCTCTCTCTCTCTCTCTCTTTCTCAATGACAACAGTGATTTCACAGCAATAATATGACTTTACTGTGGCTCGTTTCAACACGAGGCAGCTGGTGCTGGTGAATAAGACCACCCGGAAGCCCTGTCCTGTCCCGGACCATGTGCGGGAAAAGTACCAGGGCCACTGCATCCGTGGGGAACCCCTCATCATCAAGCCCCAGCCTGTGCCCGAGTCTGGCCCTCTCAGCGTCTACGAGGTGCACTGATAGTCTAGACACTGCATTAGTTTACTTCATAGTTGAATAATTGTAATGAAAAGTACCGTATAAGGCGCACCTGATTATGAGGCGAACCCCCTCACCCCCAAAATGTTACACGAAATTTTGATTTTGTTATCAGTTTCTTGCTATATATATATACATTAAGTCACATTATAAGGCGCAGGGGTCTCAGTCCAGGAAAACAAAAGTATCGCCTTATAGTCCGTAAAACACAATACTTTTCAGCGTCTATGAGGCGACTGCCACTGCATTCGATTGTTGTTGCCTGTCTGTCGTTTCCGACAATGACTGCCAGATAACAGACGGGGCAGAAACTATTCTGGCGGGTTGGGCGATAATTAATTGAAAGTGGAGATGCCTTGCCCAGGGTACATCCCCACTCTCTCGGCCAAGGGGTTTTGAAGACGAGAGTTGGCGTTGGGGAAGGTCCCCAAACCATTGAAACCAATGCCCTTGGCTGCAGAACCAGAGCCGGTGCAAGGGCCCCCTCGTTCGAGAGTCATAGTCTTCCACGAAAGCTGTAGCATGATATTCCAATGCTGTAGAATATCATTTATAGTATAGCTCTCATTTACTATTGGCCCTTTCTACAGGCTAATGTCAACCAGTGATAAAAGCCATTTGAGGAAAGGGCCAAGCAGTTTAACGATTGTAATGAGAAGTAACAGGCCCTGTGTGCCACTCTTTATATTTTGCCATAGATGATACAGTAAAACCGCGTCTAGTGTTCAGGCACTTTTCACACATTTTCAAGAAAATCTCTCTTTTGAAGCACACAGAGAGAGCACCATATTACACCATGGTATAGTCACCGCTATGGCTATAGTGAGGTTTGTTATAGTGTTTGTATAGCATAGCAAGCCAGAACTTTGTGCATGATGGCAATGCCCTTTCGAGGATGGATTGTAGTGGGGGTGGGCAAGCTGCGGCCAGTTTTGACTGGTCGGTATTGGCCAGAATAAACGCAAGAGGGTTAATTAAACCCCAAAACATGCCTGAGTCTGGCACTCTGAGCATCTATGAGGTGACTGCCTCTGCATTGGATTGCTTCACTCTTTCATGTATGCTACTCTTTAATTTTTACACCGATTTCAGTATTTGTATTTTTACCAGAAACTGAAGTTCAGTTTTTATGTAATTCATCCCCCCAAAAACAAATTGACCACAAGCGATTTGGGGCGTTTTTAACTTAGTCTAGTTGTTTTATCTTGGAAGTATACAAAGGCAATGCAAAAAACAATTACAAGGCTTATCAGACTCAAACTGTCTCTGTCTCTCATTTTAACTGTCTGTTTGTCTCATTGTATCTCTCTCTTAAGTTTACCCCCTGAATAATAATAATAATAATAATAGTGAATCATTTATATAGCGCATTCCTCCACCAATGTGGAGCTCTATGCGCTTAACAACAACAAAAATTAAGAAGCAACAAATTCAACAACAACACGAAATAATCGCTCACGCACATGCAAATAGGCATACACATACACACCCCACCCACACATACAGGCACGTACCGGCACATACACACACACACACACACACACACACACACACACACACACACACACACCGTTACCATCACCACCACTCACCCCACCCAAAAAACACAATACAAAATACAATCAGTTGAACAAAGCATCAACACACACTCTCTCTCTCTCTCTCTCTCTCTCTCTCTCTCTCTCTCTCTCTCTCTCTCTCTCTCTCTCTCTCTCTCTCTCTCTCTCTCTCTCTCTCTCTCTCTCTCTCTCTCTCTCTCTCAACAAAGCTGACGTACACATTGCAGTCAACACACAGTGAAACTAATATGGGGGGAGGGGAGTGTGTGTGTGAGAATAGAGTCCCTGGATCCCTGCCTTTCAGGTTTTTTTCATTTTGGGGAGTAGCACCCATGCTCTTTCAATGCCATAATATTGCTTTTGCCTTTTAGAACAAACAACTGCTGGGTTTCACTTCAAGTTCAATCGGAATAGCTTGGTGGTTAATATGGAGAGAGAGAAAATAATCCACGACAAAAACAAGGACAAATAAAAATATTAACGTTTTGGGGCTTGGCTCTTTTTTGTTTGTGGCTCAAGCCACAAACCTATAACTCACTTTGTCGGTCTGTCGGTCTGTCGGTCGGTCTGTCGTTCCAAAATTGTCGCACATTTTGACAAAATTGTCGCACTTCAAATCGAGGCTACACTTCTGGCCGCTCTTTAAAATGATGTATTTTAAAAGCGTACAAAATAATAAACATGTAATACAGACACTACAACAGACACGACGAGTATGCGGTGCTTCTTTTGATGAGTATAAGTAGGATACATAGTTTTAAATGTTTTCCAAAAGATATAAAAAGTTACGAAATGGTGCAGAGATAACATTCTGGTTTACAGATTAAAATTATTGAAAAGCCAGGGGAGGTAACTCATGATTGGAGTGGTAAAAATAGACCGCGTGCCACAAACTATTGCGATTTCGCGCTTGTTTCTCTCTAGACAACAATAATAAGAAAGTAAACATTGACGAAGCTTAAAATATTGACGTCACAAAAATGATGATAACAATAATTATGTATTTTGTGTTTGTTTCTTATTTGCCACCAATGCATGTATAAGAAAAAGGTTAAGTGCTAAATACGGAGCTCTATTTTACGCAGAAGTTGGGGTTTTGTTTTGCTCAGATTTCATAAAACGTTTTTGAAAGTTGGGATCAGGTCAGTGTAACGCTAATACTTTTTTATATATATAATTAGTAGTAGTAGTAGTAGTAGTAGTAGTAGTAGTAGTAGTAGTAGTAGTAGTAGTAGTAATAGTAGTAGTAGTAGTAGCAGCAGCATACTAGAGGGACTGGCTTCATCAGCCTAGGCCTCGCGGCCTATCAAGCGTCCCCTTCATGCTTTTCATAAATGTGGGTTGCGCTTGCGCACTCATAATTTCCATTCAAATTTATTCATCATAATCATAAAACAATTTATTAAAATTTGGACAACTGTCTAGAAGATGTTTAAATATGTTAGTATTTTGTGCTTCTGTCACTTGAACTGGAAGAGCATTCCAAACTTGTGCAATTCGGTTGGAAAGTGAGGTGGGTTTTTTAAAGTTAGTACTGCTGTGTCCCATTAAAATTTTAAGTTCAGAATTGCCTGTTTTACTAATATTTAATCTGTGTGTGTGTGTGTGTGTGTGTGTGTGTGTGTGTTTATTTTATTAGCAGTGTAGATTTCTTTGAAACTTTAATGAAAGTATTCTTTTGATAATACCATATTGGGTGGAGGAGTGCGCTATGTAAATGTTTCACTATTATTATTATTAGGGGAAGACGGGGTAAAAAGCGCATGGGCGGGTAAGAAGCCCACCCCAATTATCTCATGAAATGAAGCAAATTTCAGTCTCATTTTGCCCATGAGACGAGCGTTAATGTCTAGCATTCGTCTCATGGGCAAATTTGACTGACATTTTCTTTATTTCATGAGATAATTGGGGTGGGCTTCTTACCCGCCCATGCGCTTTTTACCCCGTCTTCCCCTATTATTATTATTATTATTATTATTATTATTATTATTATTATTACCCTTTGGTGTTTGCGTACTCTTCGGTTCCACCAAATGTTCATTGTCCTTTGTTGAAAATACTTTCATACGTGGTTTTTTTTCAGGTTCCCAGGTAAAGAGGCTAACAACGAAAACAGCAAAATAATTAATGATCTTCTTAATTTGACCCATAGAGTAACGCATGCTTTTCGTTTTTCTTTCTTTGTGCATTTATTAAAACTTCAAATGACCGTAACATCCAAACTAAAACTTATTATATTTAAGTTCTGTTTTCCATGTATTCATTCAGCGTGTTAGGCAAAGATATTCTAAAATGGTAAGATGGACTACTTAAGAGCTCGGCGAACCGGGCTGATAGAGTTATCGTTAGTGGGGACAGTACACTATTCACAGTGCAGGCTATCCAAAAACTCAGACTGGAACTTGAACGGAGAATTCAACTGGCCTATCGACGTGTATAATGTGTCCTGTTTAAAAGGACATAACCAGTGTTTCTGTCCTCACTACTCATATAGGGAAAAGAGACCGGATGCTTATCTTCCCCTATACAGTCTTTGTTATAGTCCGTAAAAAATACTGTAACGATTTCTTCTTTTTTATTATCTTTTATTTACTGGGTATTTCATTCTTTTTTTTTTTTTTCTTTTTTTCTTCGAAAGGTGAAAGTAGCGTGGAGCGACATCGATCTCCAACATCACACCAACTTCACAAACTACGCACGCTTCGCATTGGACGCCGTCCACGACGCCCTGCGATTGGGCAGACTGGAAGGTCACATGACCGAAGCCAACATGGCCGCCGGGGTTCGCCGGGTGAAGTTGGCCTACCTGGGGGAGAGCACGGAGGGGGATAGGTTGAGGGTGAAGGTGTGGAGGGGTGGGGAGGGGGAGGGTGGGGAGCACAGGCATCTGGTGTGTTCTATGGAGAAAGAAGAGGGAGGGGCGGTGATTAGTCAGGCAACGCTTTCTTTTGTGGATTGTTGAGGTGAAGAAGAATGCATCTTTAGTCCGTC
>CM065706.1:14178575-14180935 GCA_017654935.2 Phymorhynchus buccinoides
GGATATCTTCCGAACGGTTTGGCAGAATCGCGTCAAATTTTGTGTGTAGGTGTGTCACCTTCATAGGAAGAGATCCGAACATGAATTGTCAAGGTCATGACCTTGGCGTACGACCTTGAAACCGAATCGCGTCAAATTTTGTGTGCTGGTGTGTCACCATGAGAGGAAGGCATCCGCGCAAAAAATTTTGCCGTCGTGACCTTGACCTTGGCGTACGACCTTGAAAACCGAAAATCTTTAAGGGGCCATAACTCCAACACCGTTTGAGTCTTCAAATTTGGCATGTAGGTACTATGGCTTATGCCCGTTCTGATGGTTGCATACCGATCAAGGTCAAGGTCACGGTCCGGGAGATCGGTAGGCCTTGAAAGTGGTAGGGGTCTACAAATTGGGTTTTAAGCCATATTTTCCACATTTGTACTTGACAGAAGCGCTTCAGATTGTGTGTGGTACTGTATGCCCTAGAGAAGAAAACATCCGAGCATAAATTATCACCATGCTGACCTTGACCTTGAAGTGTGACCTTGAAAACCGAAATTTCCTTCTTTGCGCTATATGTTTCTTCTTCAAGCTGTATCTCGTGAACTAGAAGACAGAATCCCTTCCAATTTTGTGTCAGGATGTGACACTCTACGGGGTGTCGCAAGTGCGTGGCATTGCTGGTGACGGACATGTCTGCCGCTCAGCGACGCCCTTGTTTTTTTTTTTTTTGCTGTCTGTCCCAAGGATATCTCCCGAACCGCTTGACCGAATCGCTTCAAATTTTGTGTGCTGGTGTGTCACCATGAGGGGAAGGCATCCGCGCAAAACGTTTTGCCGTCGTGACCTTAACCTTGGAAACCCGAAAATCTTTAAGGGGACATAACTTCCACACCGTTGGTCTTAGAGTCTTCAAATTTGGCACGTAGGTACTTTGGATTATGCCCGTTCTGATGATGGCATACCGATCAAGGTCAAGGTCAAGGTCCGGGAGATCGGTAGGCCTTGTTCTTTCTTTCTTTGTTCTTTGCCGATCTACGATCGCAAAGGAGTCTATTTTCGTTCGTGTATGTTTCTTTGTTTTTTTTGTCCTTTGCCGATCTACAAAGTAGATCGCAAAGGAGTATGTTTTCGTTCGTGTATGTAACTTTTGGTGGGGGGGGGGGGGGGGGGGGGTTGTGTGTGTGTTTTCTGTCTGTCCCAAGGATATCTCCCAAACCGCTTGACCGAATCGCTTCACATTTTGTTTGGTGGTGTGTCCCCATGAGAGGAAGTCATTCCGCGCAAAAACATTCTGCCGTTCGTGACCTTGACCTTGGCGTATGACCTTGAAAACCGAATAATCTTTAAGGGGCCATAACTTCCACACCGTAGGTCCTAGAGACTTGACACTTGGCATGGAGGTACTTTGGCTTATGGTCGTTCTGATGATTGCATACCGATCAAGGTCAAAGTCAAGGTCAGGGAGATCGGTACACCTTGAGAGTGGTAGGGGTCTAAAAATTGGGGTTTTCTGTCCCAAGGATATCTCCTGAACCAATTTTGTGTGGTGGCATGTCACCATGAGAGGAAGGCATCCACGCATAAATTATTGCCGTCGTGACCTTGACCTTGGCGTACGACCTTGAAAACCGAAAATCTTTAAGGGGCCATAACTCCCACAAATATGGCATGTGACGGTACTTTGGCTTATGCCCGTTCTGATGGTGGCATACCGATCAAGGTCAACGTCACGGTCCGGGAGATCGGTAGGCCTTGAAAGTGGTAGGGGTCTACAAATTGGGTTTTAAGCCATATTTTCCACATTTGTACTTGACAGAAGCGCTTCAGATTGTGTGTGGTACTGTATACCCTAGAGTAGAAAACATCCGAGCATAAATTATCACCATGCTGACCTTGACCTTGAAGTGTGACCTTGAAAACCGAAATTTTCTTCTTTGCGCTATATGTTTTCTTCTTCAAGCTCGTATCTCGTGAACTAGAAGACAGAATCCCTTCCAATTTTTGTGTCAGGATGTGACACTCTACGGGGTGTCGCAAGTGCGTGGCATTGCTGGTGACGGACATGTCTGCCGCTCGGCGACGCCCTTGTTGTTTGTTTTTTTTCTTTGTTCTGTCCCAAGGATATCTCTCCCGAACCGCTTGACCGAATCGCTTCAAATTTTGTGTGGTGGTGTGTCACCATGATGAGGAAGGCATCCGCGCAAACGTTTTTGCCGTCCTGACCTTGACCTTGGCGTATGACCTTGAAAACCGAAAATCTTTAAGGGGCCATAACGTCCACACCGTTGGTCTTAGAGTCTTCAAATTTGGCATGTAGGTACTTTGACTTATGGCCTTTCTGATGTTGGCATGCCGATCAAGGTCAACGTCAAGGTCGG
>CM065706.1:14181435-14183935 GCA_017654935.2 Phymorhynchus buccinoides
TGCACGCACGAGCGTGAACGCGTTCTTGCACACAGACATACCCACACATACCCACACACATTTCATCAAACACACAGAAAACACATTCTCACTGAAGCGCACACAAACTTACTCAAGCATACACTTGTACAAGCACGCGCACACGCACGCACACACATCCACACACACGCGCACTCACATACACAAAGCACTCATGTGTACTCACACTCACAGACACATACTCACACACACTCCTCTCCCCCCCCCCCCCCCCCTCTAGTGAACACAATCTCTTCTGCGCACGCATACACTCATACACATGCAAGCAGATATACCCACACAGAACACACACAACACACTCACACACACACACACCTGCTTGGAAGTGCGGCTGTGGGCGCACGCACACTCACATTCGTGCACACGCTCACAAATTACATACATACACATACACACACACAAATTACATACATACAAACATACGGACATACATCGCGCACACGCACGCACACACACACACACACACACACACACATTGCACAATCACACACACACACACACACACACACACACACGCACACGTGCACATGGAGATGGGGGTGTTATTGGAAAGACTGCCGGAACAGATGGGTTTTCAGGTTTGTTTTGAACGATGCTAAAGATTGACTATGTCTGACAGCAGAAGGCAATGAATTCCAGAGTTTGACTGCTGATGATGTAAAAGCTCTACCACCGTGCCTATCACGTTTAAATTTTGGTATTCGAAAGATCCTATTGTCATTTGCTGAGCGGAGAGATCGAGATGGAACGTAAATTTCAAGAAGCTCAGAGAGGTATTGCGGTGCTGTTCCTGATATGATCTGATAGCAGAGACAGGCAGCTTTGTAGTTTATTCTTTGTTGAACGGGTAGCCAATGTAACTCTTTAAGTAGAGGTGATGTGTGTTCAAGACGCTTGGCTTTGAAGACCATTCTAGCAGCAGAGTTTTGAAGTTGTTGTAAGGGTTTGAGAAGCGCCTGTGGGCAACCAAGTAGAAGGGAGTTGCAGTAATCTAATCTAGACAAAATGTATGAACTGACTAGCGTTTTGGTTGCCTCGGTCGTGAGAAAGGGGCGTATAGAGCTGATTCGCCTGAGTTCGATGTATGCAGCCTGGCAGATCCTAGTGATATGATGTTGCATGGAAAGGTCTTTATCCAAGAAAGCACCAAGGTTGCGAATATGTTCAGAAAAATGGATGTTGGAATCTCCAAGGGCAATGGTGGAGGGCAGAGAGCTAGAGTCAACAGATGGGGGAAGCACTCTAAGTGCTTCAGTCTTGTCATCGTTTAGCTTAAGTTTATTGTTTGACATCCATGTTTTCACTTCAGTGACACAGTCTTGAAGAGTGTGAATAAGCTGGTCGTGAGCTAGCGGTGAAGCATGATGATTGAGTTGAGTATCATCGGCATACATTTCATGACGGACAGAGTGTTTCGCTATGTCTTTCCTTGTTTGTTTCTAGTTTACTGAACATGTAATTACTGCCTGAAAAAGCAAGTGCGTTTACTACAGCACCGCCAATCATCATTACGAGTGAAGCCATTTTATTTTACATATTTATATTTTCTGGAATTATTCCTTGCTTAACTAAAAAGTCTTTTGTTGCGATTGAAGCAGTAATTACAGCGATTAGTTTAGCAGAGTCCTCTAGGTCAAGTTTTCCAAGGTCGGCTGATTTCATTTTCAATAATTTCTTACCAAGCATCATGTACCCCATAGTAAGTCCTCCAATTATAGCAGAGTGATATACAAGATTAACAACAGTTTTTTCAGCACTCATTTTTTGTTTTTCAAAATAAAAATAAAAATCAACTAAAAATGAATTGTGACGAACTACTATTAAATGCGCAGGAAGCAGTAATTTCTGATGAAGTGCCGGCAAGTGTTATGAATAAAAAGGAAAAACTATACTCTCTGGCTGCGTGCGGAAAAACGAAGCAATACTTAGGAACAGAATTTAGTATAGAACAGATTCAAGTAATGTCTTCTGCTGACATTGAAAAGTACTACAACAGATATGAAGCGCAGTTAGGATCTAAAATGGTTAAAAGTTTAGGTCAAACAGTGTTAAGCTTGTACACTAAGTTAGTTAATCAATTTCTTCCCGTCGATTCACAAGATTTAATGTACGATTTAAGTCAAGATCCTGTTTTAATTAAATCGTTAGAGTCTCTTAGTTGTGATCTTTTTTTATAGGTTTGGCGGGCTTCTATCACCAGTTGTTATGGGGTTAATTACTTTTAATCATATAGATTTTATTGCTATTAAAAATGAACGTGACAGAGAATCAAACGAATCAGACGGAACAGCAAACAAGCCCCAGTCCGACAGTGATCAAGGTAACGAAGAGCCCAGGACGAGTTGAAGCAGGTAAAAGGTTATCAGAGTGGAATCGACAGCAAAAAATGAATAAACAAACAAAACAAAAACTGTTGTCTCAGAATGAAGATGAATCAACCATAAGCGCAATACCAGTTAAA
>CM065706.1:14188935-14238212 GCA_017654935.2 Phymorhynchus buccinoides
CTCTCTCTCTCTCTCTCTCTCTCTCTCTCTCTCTCTCTCTCTCTCTCTCGCAACAAAGCTGACGTAGACATTGCAGTCAACACACAGTGAAACTAATATGGAGGGGGGGGGGGGGGGGGGGGGGGGGGGGGGGAGGGGGGGAGGGGGGGGGGGGGGAGGGGGGGAGGGGGGGAGGGGGGGGGGGCAAGGGTGTGTGTGAGAATAGAATCCAGAAGTAATGTGGCCTAAAGGTTGTGATGTAGCTTGAATAGGTGGGTCTTGAGAGCTGATTTGAAACATTGCAAGGACTGGATATGGCGAATTTCGCGTGGTAAGGAGTTCCAAACTGATGGGGCCGAAAAGGAAAAGGAGCGCTCACCAAACATTTTTGTTCGTGTACTAGGAACACAGAGAATTTTGGAATCTGAAGATGACCGCAATTGCCTTGATGGAGTATAGACAGAAAGCATGTCAGAGATGTAGCTAGGGGCATTTCCAGAGAAATAAGAATGACATAGAGTGGAAATTTTGTAGTCAATACGTGCTTTGATGGAAAGCCAATGGAGGGATATCAGGAGTGGTTGAACATGATGATACTTAGAGACCTTGAGGACAAGTCTGGCAGCAGAGTTCTGGACTTTTTGAAGCTTGTCAGTGAGGTGTTGGGGGCAGCCATACAAAAGTGAATTACAATAATCTAATTTAGAGAGAACAAAAGCGCAGACTAGTATCTTAGTAGTATCTATAGACAGGAGATGGCGAATCGTACCAATGCGACGCAGCTCACAGTATGCTGACCGACAGATAGTTTGAACTTGTGAGTCAACACTCATATCTTGAGAGATGTAGAAGCCAAGATTTCTAGCAGAAGGAGAAAACGGTATTTGAGTGTCACAGACAGAGATGGAATCAGGCTTTGGGTACGAAAGTTGTCTAGACGGAGAGTGGATGAACAAGGCCTCCGTTTTGTCGTCATTCAGCTTCAGTTTGTTTTGTAGCATCCATGATTTGATGTTGCGAATGCAGACTTCAAGTGAAGATATAGAAGGAAGAATGGTAGATGGGGATACAGGCTTGTAGAGTTGTGTATCATCAGCAAAAGACTGAGAATCAACTGAATGAGAAGTGATCAACTCGGACAGAGGCTTAGTATACATAATGAAGAGGACTGGTCCAAGTACTGAGCCTTGAGAAACACCACATGTGAGGCCAACCATTGCAGAAGATGAGTCATTGATGGAGACAGACTGAGTTCGACCAGAAAGGTAAGACGAGAACCATGACAGAGCAGTGCTTGATATTCCATAGGTGATTTGAAGCCTCTAAAGCCCGTTCTTAACTGAGCGAACTCTAGTTCGTCAATCCTGGTTCGCCGGACATGTGATCGTGTACGAATAGGAATATCAAACCATTACGATCATTACGGACAAGTTCGGAGGTTTGGATGATTTGACAAACTTTTGTCCTACTTCTTAACCAAATTATAATGAGATGCATACGTCACCACGAACTCAGCGGAAGTTGTCTTGGTCGTCAGGTCAGATTATTCAAGATGGCTGCACACAACAGCGCGATGATATGGATTTCAACGATCATTTAAACTGATATATTGATATACAAGCTTGTCTTCGACGTCAGCTATGGAAAAGAATCACTTGACGTCACAAGGTGCCGGGAGGAGTTATCGTTGCTTGAATTCGGTATTATCGACTGTTTCCGTGAGAACACTCGACATGATGAGTTTCGGGTTTACCGTCAGCAGGCCTATGTTAATGTTCGTTCTTGACTTTCTCACTTTCTCTTCGGCTTAGGCCTAAGCCTACCGCGTTATCGCTAGATCAAACACCAGACTGGGGAAAATATTAATGATCAGCAATCAAAATAAGTTTAAGATGGTGTGAAAGACACGTGTGTGCAAGGATGAACCGAGAAACACACACACACTACACAGGAGATACTAGAGGATCGTGTGGAAAAGAAAGGAACACAGCTTCGGCTGAAAGATATTTATTAGGTCTACCTTTGATTCTAACCTCTGATTCTAACACAAACTATGCCTACAGATAATGTATTCTGACAACTTTGTCAGTTTGTGAATGGTAGGCTGTGCATGGAGTTGTCAAATCTAGGCCTATATCAGTGCTCTCTCTCTGTGAATGGTACATTGGTAGGCTGTGCATGGAGTTGTCAAATCTAGGCCTATATCAGTGCTCTCTCTCTCTCTCTCTCTCTCTCTCTCTCTCTCTCTCTCTCTCTCTCTCTCTCTCTCTCTCTCTCTCTCTCTCTTTCTGGTGTTTGGGTGTGGATCATCCACTGTGGATGTGATCTGTAAATATTGGCATAATGTGTGTTCTTGCACAAAAGAAGGTATAGGCCTACATTTATTTTGAAGGGTACAAATAAAAGCTACAGTGCTGTACTACTACACTATAATATGCCTACACCAAGGCTATATTTATTATGCAGGGGGGAATGAAAGATAGTGTGTTAACATTGACTTGTATTGACACAAAACAATGCAAGATTGCACATTAACATACTGACAACCAGTGATTGACATAGTGTGCAGCTAATTAACAATTATCAGCAGAATTATTCCTACAGAACAGCTGTAGTGTTTACCCACAATGGGGAAGAAATGACATTTAAGTAAAAATTGTGACCATGTCAATCAATCACTCAGTTTATATTGCACTGATCAACATGTGCCCTAATGTTATGTGATACCAATAAATAATTTGTATTTTTTAATTCGGATTTGTTCTTGAGAATCTTATGGTTGTTTTGTAATGTCAAGAATTTACAACCACACACACACTCACAAAAACAACAACTATAAAACAGTTGACAGTTTGTCTGCACGTGCAACAACAACACACACACACGCACGCACACACACACACACACAGACATACACATACACTGACACACACACACACTGACACACACACACACTGACACACACACATACACACACACATACACACACTGACACACACACACACATACATGCACACATACCTGTGATGTTCCAAGGCCCTGGTCATAGAACATTGACTGATTAAAATTGAAATGTCATGTTGTGTTTTTCACTGTCAGGACAAAATGTCTTCTTTTTTTTTTAACAAAGATCTATGAACTTTGTCTTATTGATTTCTGCAAGGGCATGGCATTGTCCTATTGGTTTTTCTTGTCTCAGGGCATTTTGTCATATCACCTTTTGATCCTCAGTACATTACTAAACACACACACACGCGCGCGCGCGCGCATGCATGCAGACACACATGCGCGCACACACACACCATTATCCACTAGTCTAAACAACTTTTTTAAATAAAAAAAACCCTGCTACTATTAGAAAGTGATTGACAGCTCATAACAACAACATAATTATACAATATACATTGTACTTTTCAGAGAATTCTCTGAATTTGGAGAAAAGTGAATGCAAAAAACAAATCTCAGCAGGGGCTTTAAGTTTGAAGAAAATGCTCTTTCCCCAAGTTTGAACAGTTCTACATGTTCATTTCAAGAGCAACTGCTTTCTGATCGTCATAAAGGGCTTTTAATCCACTGATTACACCAAGACACATCTCCTCAAAACCTATAATATTTTCAGAGAAAAATTCTTTCCCTCCATTACCATGCCTGGCATACAGAACATAGAGAATGTGGCAAGTCTCTCTGTCCACTCATATTCTCTCTCATGACATTGTTACAAGTACTAAATTTATTCATACTTTAATACTGTTTCTTGCTTGGTCTTCATCATTTTGATGAATTAAATTAGCCTTGTTTTTGTATACTAGAATACATGTAGTTGTACCCAGTAAGCCTGTACTTCTGTCTTCCTTCTAATCCCACCTCCTACTTTTTCTCTCTCTTCACCATAGAAGATGAAATGAAAAGTAAAAGGTTTAAATTGTTTGTTTGACTCACACCATGTTTCCTTGCACTCATTTTTGTTCCACCATCACTGGGATATATATGCATCTCTCCAAATTTTTAATGAAATATTTTGTTGTTAATTTTACTCAATGAATATCTCTTTACTGATAACTGTAACAAAACATTCACAAGTGTGTATGTATAGCCACAAAGCAATACTTATGTAGTGTGCTGAAACATTTGTACATGAGCCTTGGATTGCACACATGTACACATTGAGTTGATGATTGGCAGTGTTTTTAGTTAACAAACAAAGTGCATCTCAATAAAACATGACTTGTTCGAAATACATAATTAGTCTATATATATACACAACAATATAAATGTATAATTACTGTCATATCCCTGCTCTACTCTTCCCTTTCATGTTTCTTGCTTTTGAGAAAATTAGAGATTTAATGTATCATTACTGTCATATCCCTGCTCTACTCTTCCCTTTCATGTTTCTTGCTTTTGAGAAAATTAGAGATTTAATATATCATTACTGTCATATCCCTGCTCTACTCCTCTTCCCTTTCATGTTTCTTGCTTTTGAGAAAATTAGAGATTTAATGTATCATTACTGTCATATCCCTGCTCTACTCTTCCCTTTCATGTTTCTTGCTTTTGAGAAAATTAGAGATTTAATGTATCATTACTGTCATATCCCTGCTCTATTCCTCTGAAGAGAACAATCAAAGCAAATGTACACAAATTCTGCTGGTACATGGATCATTTACTTATACATTGTCTAAGATATTGCTACCATATTCATACATCCTGATGTGAGACTAATGATTCTTTCTCTAATTAAATGTTCTCATCATACACACATTTCATTACATGGTACAGTATTCTTCTGTGACATGATCACACAATGTGTGCAGGTGTGCACATGGTACTGATATATTATTTGTATGCTATTGCAGCACATTCAAACACACACACACACACACACACACACACACACACACACACACACACACACACACACACACACACACACACACACACACACACTCATGTATGTCACACACTCTCTCTCATTCTTCCTTTCTCTCTCACTTGTATGTGCATGAACACATAATATGCATAAATAGAAACTGTAGTGTAAGGGTTCATTTACCACCCCCACCCCCATACACACACACACATCCTAGACATAACTATATTAAAGTAAAAGGAGTGGGTAGGTAGAAATTGACAAATAAACATTTGTCAGAATTGAGAAAAGGAGCAAGCAAGTAATTTGTGACGCATACTGGTGCACCTGATTATATGGTGCACCCCCAAACTTAACACAAAATTCAAATTTTGTGACACTATTTTCTTACTATATTATCAGTCACATTGTAAGGAGCGGGGGTCTCAGTCTGGGCAAAAAGCATCACTTTATAGTCCATAAACAGGGTACTTCTTATGTGGTGGTGGTGGCCAGCTGCTTTTATAGAAGTAAATGCACACACTTTACTTTTTGACACAAACACACATACAGATGTGCACATGATACTGATTAAGTAATATTTTTATGCAATAGCATGATTATCAGTCTCAAGCACACACACAAACACAGACCAGACTTTTTGTTTTTTGTGCTGCGAGTCTTGTTGAGGTGCACAGTCAGGGCAAAACTTTACACCCTTGGGCTTTGATTTCAGACAAACGCATGCAAACATGGATTGTCACAAGCAAACATGCGTCCAAATTCTGTTTGTCTGCAGAAGCAAAACAGCTCTTCATAACCAAATGTCCCGAACCCAGACAGAAATGAACAGTCGGTATGCGCCGAGACTTGTGTACGCTCGAAACTGGTCCATTGTGTACGCCAATCTCTCTGTCGTTCTTCGTAGCTAAAAATAGACGCTAATACAAAGTAGTAGTAGTAGTAGTAGAATAGGGACTAATCAAGCCGTTAAGCTTTTTAGCAGTCCCATCGATTTCCAATTTGATATTTTTTAAATTTGTTTTATTTATTTAATTATTTTTTTTTCTTCTTTTTAGCGGTCAAGGTTTTACGGTTGAATTTTCCTATAATACAAAAATTAATAATCAATGCTTCTAAATACATTTACTAATTTTGGAGAATTATCAAGACGATTTTTGAATATATTAACATTAGGTGCACATTTTAAATCAAAAGTTAAATCATTCCAACAATTTGCAACTCTGTTAGTAAAACAATTTTTTCTAATGTTAGTTTTACATTGCTTAATAAAAACTTTCCCGTATGAATTTCTTGTTGTACTGCATTGAGGTGATTTAAATATGTTATTCCAAGATAAATCAACAAGGCCATTGAATATCTTATGTGCTTCAATAAGGTCTCCCCTTACCCTTCTTCCTTTAAGTGAGTATAAATTTAAATACAAAAGTCTATTTTCATAGGTCATGCTTTTACATCCCTTAACCAATTTTGTTGCCCTGCGTTGAACCTTCTCAATTGCTTTTGATTGATATTTATACTTAGGGTACCATATTGTATTGCCATACTCTACATGCGGCCTCACTAAAGCTTTGTACAGTTTTGAAAAAATGTTGTAGTCAATATTAATAAATGTTCTTTTAATTAAACCTATCATTTGATTAGCCTTACTTACGCAAGTTTGGATATGACTATTAAAGGACAAATCCTTGTCAAATATCACCCCTAGGTCTTTTTCACTTTCACATGCTGTTACTGTGCACAAGTCATTGTTCTTAAACATAGTGTATTCTTTATTAGGATTATTTCTACCGACGTGCATAACCTTACATTTGTCTGCGTTAAAATATAGATTCCATTTTGTAGTCCAGCCTTCTAGTTCAGTTAAATCTTTTTGTAATATCTGACAATTACAAGAAGTGTTAAGAATTTTTGTGTCATCCGCAAAAATTTGACATGATGATGTAACACACTCAGGCAGATCGTTTATAAAAATAGTAAAAAGAATAGGTCCAAGAATGCTTCCCTGAGGGATTCCACTAAGAACGTCAGCCACAGAGGAGTATTTGTCCCCCACTCTCACTCTTTGAATTCTGTTAGATAAAAAATCTTTAACCCAGTTATATATATTTCCCACTATACCATAAGATTTGATTTTCAATAACAATCTGTTATGGGGCACACTATCAAAAGCCTTTTTAAAATCCAAATAAATTACATCCACTGGATACCCATTATCTAATAAATCCGTAATTTCTTCCATAACCTCTATTAGCTGTGTGGTGCAAGATCTCTTCTTTCTAAAACCATGTTGGCATTTTGCATATAAGCTATTATCGTTCATATGATTTACGATTGCATCCCTAATAAAAGATTCAAGGATCTTACATGCTATACAGGTCAAACTTACAGGTCTATAGTTTCCTGGGTCAGATCTGGAGCCCTTTTTAAGGATAGCTGAAACATCTGCTCGTTTCCAGTCTGAGGGAATTTCACCAGATTCTAAAGATTTATTGAACAGTAGGGTTAGAGGAAGAGACAACTCACTAGCTAATTCCTTGAGGACACGAGGTGGAATTCCATCTGGCCCTTGTGCTTTTGAAGCATCCAGATCCTTCATTTTTTGTTCAACTGCTAAAGGAGTTACTCTTATATCTGAAACAGAAATTCCGTTAGAATTTTCACATTCTTGCAGGTCTGGTATATTTAATGTATCTTCAATGGTGAACACACTAGCAAAAAATTTATTAAGAACTTCTGCTTTATCATCATCAGTAACAGCGTACTCACCATCTTCCTTTTTCAGTGCACTCACACCTATATTTGATTTAGATCTTTCATTTACATATCTCCAAAATGCTTTGGGATTGACCTTACAATTATTAGCAATATTATTCTCATGTGTTTTTCTTGCTTTTTTAATTGATTTATTACACTTATTTATCTTTTTTTTATACTTTTTATAGACTGGCCCCTTGTTATTACAGTTCTGTTTATCTGCTAAATAAGCTTGGCCTTCCTTGGATTGTAGAAATTTGGAATATTGTTTATGTTTTTTTCTTACTTGCTTTATCACCTTTTTATTCACCCAAGATGGTTTTGTTTTCTCTTCTGTAATAGGAACTTTAGGTATATGGCTCTCCATATTATTTTTTACAAGATCACGAATAACTACCCAAGTATCTTCTACATTTAGTTCATTTAATGTTGAAAAATCAAAGTCATTTATCTCTTCTATCATTTTCTTATAGTCACCTTTGTTAAGTTCAAACCTATACTTTCTTTTAGGGGTCATTTTGGTTCTGGTTACATAGAGATTAAATGATAAAAAGTCATGGTCACTTTTTCCCAAGGGGTCCATATGTATTATGTCTGATATTAGATTATCATCATTTACAAACACCAAATCAACCATAGTGGATCTCTGATTCTCTCTGTGTCTAGTAGCTTGTCTCACTTTTTGGAGTAAAAGAGCATCTTTAGTGCTTTCCACAAATTCATAAGCTATGTTACCCTCACCATTCCAAACCTCATTCCACCTAGCATTAGGAAAATTGAAATCACCAAAAATACATATTTTGCCAAAACTAAATACATAGTCTGACTTTATCAAATCAAGTAGCTTTTTAGTATTTTCAAGTGTTGAGTTGGGACTGCGATAAATACATCCAATTAGCACAGATTCATCATTTGCATCTTGAAAGGTGCACCACAAACTTTCTTTAAAACATGAATTATTGATTTCCTCGCACTCTCTGGCATTTAATGTTTCATCGAAATATAAAGCTATGCCTCTTTTAGGATCTTTATTTAAAAACATGTCATAATGTGGGAGTTCATATTCAGAACTACAAAGTGAATAAAGTTGATTTTTGGGCAATACTTCACTAAAACCAATTATATGTGGCTTAATCTCACTCAATCTTACTAATAGTTCATCTTTTTTATTTAGAAAACTGTCGACGTTGCTATATACAACTTTGCAAGAATCTTCAAAAGCATCAGAAGAAAATAACTTAGAAAAAATAGTATCATTATCAACAACTATATTTACACTATTTACATGTGACCCTCTGTTGAGTCAATGTCTGTCAGTCTTGGCATCACCCTTCCCTGCCTCAGCCTGAGCTGATGCCCGAGAAGGTGTCTGGCCGTCATCCGTCAGTGTTGCTGTCCTTTGGTCGTCTCTTACATGTCTGGTCACAATCCTGCATTCTCTGTAGTTTATCATCAAATTGGGCTCTTTTTCCTTCCTGATTTTGAGTTCTTCTTTGAGCTTTCTAATTTTTTCTCTCTCTTTGGGGGTACAATCATCATTGATGTAGACTCTGTTTTGTGGCGACACGTTTTTATTCAGATTGCCTACATTTTTCATGATCTTTCTCTTATTTTCCTCTGTTTTCACGGTCATCTTCAGAAGTCGTGGCATTGCATTGCTGCCTACCCTAACAGGGCCTAGCCTGACTGGGTCATCCACTTCTTGAATGTCCACATCATCAGCAATTCTCCCAACCAATTTCCTGACCCTATCCTTATCCTCTTTCTTTCTTTCCTCGGCTCTCTCATGCTCACTTTCAGGCAAGTTTGCTACAATGATGTTCAGTTTTCTCTTCTCCTTTTCCATCATTTCAAACATATACTCATCGACTTTGACCTCCACAGCCTCTAAGATCTTTTTTTCAATGACTTCTGTGCTACACGCAGAGTGCTTTTCTTCAAACCTGTCCATCCTCTTCTGCATATCCTCAAGCATTTTCAGTGCATTGTCCAACTTTGCTTCCATGCGTGTAAAGACTTCTGAACTCCCTGACTCCCTACATTTCATACACAACCACACCATGTAGTTGCCCCCCTTTCTCAAGCAGTTAAACTGCTCCTCTGTAAGGCTAGAGCAGCCCTGATGGCACCATTGTTTGCACTTGTGGCACTCAATCACCTTCCCCCCCTGACCATCAAGTGCATCCTCACACCCAACACAATTCCAAGGCGCGTTTGGATCAATTTTCTTTTTGTCATGTTGCCCAGCAACACGTTTTGGAGATTGGCTCCGGTTTGACTGCTTCCTCTGAGTTTTGCTCATCTTCGCGTTTGGGCTGGAACAGTGGAACTGTACAATCGTCAATCGAAAGTAAGCCTACTATAAAATATGCTCTGTACTCACCCAAAATGAAAACTCACAGCAGTGGTAACAACTTGAACAAGAAGAAAAGCAAACGTCAAATAAATACCTTCAGTTCCACCAATTGTTAGTAAGATGTGCAGTATGAATATTTAGTCCTGTACTGGTATACTTTTATAAAAACAAGGAATTACTAGAGTGCATCGGCCATCAGGCCGTAAACGAAAATGGCTGAAACTGAAAGTGAAACGCCAGACAGTGAGAGTACTCAGCTGTCAAGACAGCTCAGTGCAATTTTTCAAAATTCGTGTATTAATTCTGTTGTTGAAATCCAAAGGATACAACCCCTTGAATATTAGGGCTCTCAATAAGCCAGTTAATACATTTCTGCCAAAGAAGACTGCTTAGTACAAGCAAAAACTTTTAAATCCGAACAGCACAATTCAAAATGCAGCCTCCATTATGGACCTTGACCTTGACCAAACACTTCCTTTCACGAAGAAGAGCGCTCTTGATTTCAACCAATCAGAAACCAATCAGAAAAAAGGATCGCCAGGTTCGGAGAACATGTTGTCCGAACTCCGAACCATTGAACGAAGGGTTTGTCATCCCACTCGAACTAGGTTTGTCAAACCTAGATCGACTTTGATTAAGACAGAAGGAGGATGACGAACTCTTGAACGAACGATCAAGAGTTCGTCGAACCCTGCGAACCAGGATCGTGATCCAAATGAATGGCCTATTAAGAAGGGCCTTTAAGGAGTGTATGGTGGTCAATAGTATCAAAAGCAGCTGAAAGATCCAAAAGAGTTAATATAGATGCGTCACCAGAGTCAAGAGCTAAGAGAATGTCATTAGTTACCTTCAACAGTGCAGTTTATACAGTACCACACACCATCTGAAGCGCTTCTATCAAGTACAAATGTGGAAAATATGGTTGAAACCCCAATTTTTAGACCCCTACCACTTTCAAGGCCTACCGATCTCCCCGACCTTGACGTTGACCTTGATCGGCATGCCAACATCAGAAAGGCCATAAGTCAAAGTACCTACATGCCAAATTTGAAGACTCTAAGACCAACGGTGTGGACGTTATGGCTCCTTAAAGATTTTTCGGTTTTCAAGGTCATACGCCATGGTCAAGGTCAGGACGGCAAAACGTTTTGCGCGGATGCCTTCCTCTCATGGTGACACACCACCACACAACATTTGAAGCGATTCGGTCAATCGGTTCGGGAGATATCCTTGGGACAGACAGAAAAACAAACAACAAGGGCGCCGCCGAGCGGCAGACATGTCCGTCACCAGCATTGCCACGCACTTGCGACACCCCGTAGAGTGTCACATCATGACACAAAATTGGAAGGGATTCTGTCTTCTAGTTCACGAGATACAGCTTGAAGAAGAAACATATAGCGCCAAGAAGAAAATTTCGGTTTTCAAGGTCACACTTCAAGGTCAAGGTCAGGATGGTGATAATTTATGCTCTGATGTTTTCTTCTCTAGGGCATACAGTACCACACACAATCTGAAGCGCTTCTGTCAAGTACAAATGTGGAAAATATGGCTTAAAACCCAATTTGTAGACCCCTACCACTTTCAAGGCCTACCGATCTCCCGGACCGTGATGTTGACCTTGATCGGTATGCCACCATCAGAACGGGCATAGGCCAAAGTACCTCCATGCCATATTTGTGGGAGTTATGGCCCCTTAAAGATTTTCGGTTTTCAAGGTCGTACGCCAAGGTCAAGGTCACGACGGCAATAATTTATGCGCAGATGCCTTCCTCTCATGGTGACATGCCACCACACAAAATTGGTTCAGGAGATATCCTTGGGACAGAAAACCCCCAATTTTTAGACCCCTACCACTCTCAAGGTGTACCGATCTCCCTGACCTTGACTTTGACCTTGATCGGTATGCAATCATCAGAACGACCATAAGCCAAAGTACCTCCATGCCAAGTGTCAAGTCTCTAGGACCTACGGTGTGGAAGTTATGGCCCCTTAAAGATATTCGGTTTTCAAGGTCATACGCCAAGGTCAAGGTCAGAACGGCAGAATGTTTTGCGCGGATGACTTCCTCTCATGGGGACACACCACCACACAAAATTTGAAGCGATTCGGTCAAGCGGTTTGGGAGATATCCTTGGGACAGACAGAAAATACACACACAACCCCCCCCCCCCCCCCCCCCCCCCCCAAAAAAAGTTACATACACGAACGAAAACATACTCCTTTGGGATCTACTTTGTAGATCGGCAAAGGACAACAAACAAAGAAACATACACGAACGAAAATAGACTCCTTTGCGATCGTAGATCGGCAAAGAACAAAGAAAAAAAGAACAAGGCCTACCGATCTCCCGGACCTTGACCTTGACCTTGATCGGTATGCCATCATCAGAACGGGCATAAGCCAAAGTACCTACGTGTCAAATTTGAAGACTCTAAGACCAACGGTGTGGAAGTTATGTCCCCTTAAAGATTTTCGGGTTTCAAGGTCGTACGCCAAGGTTAAGGTCACGACGGCAAAACGTTTTGCGCGGATGCCTTCCCCTCATGGTGACACACCAGCACACAAAATTTGAAGCGATTCGGTCAAGCGGTTCGGGAGATATCCTTGGGACAGACAGCAAAAGAAAAAGAAAAACAAGGGCGTCGCTGAGCGGCAGACATGTCCGTCACCAGCAATGCCACGCACTTGCGACACCCCATAGAGTGTCACATCCTGACACAAAATTGGAAGGGATTCTGTCTTCTAGTTCACGAGATACAGCTTGAAGAAGAAACATATAGCGCAAAGAAGGACATTTCGGTTTTCAAGGTCACACTTCAAGGTCAAGGTCAGCATGGTGATAATTTATGCTCGGATGTTTTCTTCTCTAGGGTATACAGTACCACACACAATCTGAAGCGCTTCTGTCAAGTACAAATGTGGAAAATATGGCTTAAAACCCAGTTTGTAGAACCCTACCACTTTCAAGGCATACCGATCTCCCGGACCGTGACCGTGACCTTGATCGATATGCAACCATCAGAACGGGCATAAGCCAAAGTACCTACATGCCAAATTTGAAGACTCTAACACGGTGTGGGAGTTATGGCCCCTTAAAGATTTTTGGTTTTCAAGGTCGTACACCAAGGTCAAGGTCACAACGGCAAACTTTTGTGTGCGGATGCCTTCCTCTCATGGTGACACACCAGCACACAAAATTTGACGCGATTCGGTTTCAAGGTCGTACGCCAAGGTCATGACCTTGACCTTGATAATTCATGTTCAGATCTCTTCCTATGAAGGTGACACACCTACACACAAAATTTGACGCGATTCTGCCAAACCGTTCGGAAGATATCCCTGGGACAGACAGAACAAGGCTTACCTATCTCCCGGACAGTTACCTTGACCTTGATCGGTATGCCACTATCAGAACGGGCATAAACCAAAGTACCTACATGCCAAATTGTCGGTTTTCAAGGTCGTACGCCAAGGTCAAGGTCACGACGGCAAAATGGTTTGCGCGGATGCCTTCCTCTCATGGTGACACACCAGCACACAACAATTGACGTGATTCGGTCAACCCGTTCGAAAGATATCCTTGGGACAGACAGAAGGAGAAAAAATGACCCTCCGATTTTCAGGCTCCAGCGATTTTTTTGACCTTGACCTTGACCTTGATCGGTATGCCATCATCAGAACGGGCATAAGCCAAACCACCTTCATACCAAGTTTCAACATCCTATGTTGATTGGTGCCCGAGATATGGCTAAAAATAGATTTTCGGTTTTCAAGGTCGTACGTCAAGGTCAAGGTCACGACGGCAAAATGGTTTGCGCAGATCTCTTCCTATTACGGTGGCACACCTTCACACAAAATTTGACCCGATTCCCCAATGGACCCGATGGACCCCAATTTGATGCCTTTTAGTGACATAGGTGTTATATAACTGTGGTGCTAAAATGCGACTTTGGCGGTGAAAGTGTTAAAAATGTCTATACGAATGGGTAATGAAAAGTGCATTGAGTTGCTTAGCAAGATTATACGCTATATAAGCATTATTAACCCTTTCACCGCCAATGTCGCATTTTAGCATCACAATGGTTTAACACCCATGTCACTAAAAGGCATCCAATCCGGATCTGTTATCCAAAGACCCTGTTATCTTAATTTTGGGAGGTAAGGATTGGCCTAATGGTATATATGTCACTAAAAGGCATCCAATCCGGATCTGTTATCCAAAGACCCTGTTGTCTTAATTTTGGGAGGTAAGGATAGGTCTTATGTTAAATATGTCACAGAAGAATTCCCAATATTGCAGATTTTGGTTGTCTACCCAGTTAAGTTTAATAGTATTTTTTGGCTGAAAATGGCTGGCGGCGAAAGGGTTAATACTTATTATATAAGACCTACTACTCTGCGACATTGCCCTTCTTTGCAACTATTAACATTACCTCTCTTATACATCTCCCTCCCATTTATAACATCATTTTGGAAAACAATTTCAAGGTCCAATATAGTCTCTCTCTCTCTCTCTCTCTCTCTCTCTCTCTCTCTCTCTCTCTCTCTCTCTCTCTCTCTCTCTCTCTCTCTCTCTCTCTCTCTCACACACACACATTCATGCTATAAAAACACACACACAAACAAGAAAAAATTTCACCGGATTTTCGACATTTACTTTCTTTGTCCAGGCAAGTTGGGATACAATGACAATGATACTACAAGTCACATCGTCGCAGCACAAGCAGTAGCAGAATAAAATCATGAGTACAACTCATTCTTATTACATAACAGAATACAATCCCGTGCATTAAAAAAAAAAGAGTTACAAGTAGTATGATGGAGTGAGGTGGGAGAAGGAATGATGATGGAAGGATTGTTATGAAGTGTGAGTGTGTGTGTGTGTGTGTGTGTGCGTGCGTGCGTGCGTGCGTGCGTGTGCGCATGCGTGTGTGTATGTGTGTGTGCGTGCACGTGTGTGTATGTGAGTGTATGTGTGTATGTGTGTGTGCGTGCACGTGTGTGTATGTGATTGTATGTGTGTGTGTGTGTGTGTGTGAGAGAGAGAGAGAGAGAGAGAGTGTGTGTGTGTGTGTGTGTGTGAGAGAGAGAAAGAGAGAGAGAGAGAGAGAGAGAGAGAGAGAGAGAGAGAGAGAGGGAGGGAGGAGAAAGAGAGAGAGAGTGTGTGTGAGTGAAAGTGTGTGTGAGGGGAAGAGAGAGAGAGAGAGAGAGAGAGAGAGAGAGAGAGAGAGAGAGAGAGAGAGAGAGAGAGAGAGAGAGAGAGAAATGACAAATGAATGACAAATGAATTATTTAATGTCATCAGCAAGGTACATGCTATTTCACATGGGGGTACACAAAGTTGAAAGAAAATAAAAAAGATTTGTTGTAACAAAGAAAACATGAAAATTAATTTAATTTTAAGCAATAAGTCAAAGCTCATGCGACCAACAGTTCTTATTAGTCAAAGTGTCAGAACACTACAAAATTTAACTAATGGTATCAAGCTTCTTTTTTCGGATATTATTAGCTTCAGCAACAAACATTGCCATAGAATTTAAATAGTCTATTCTGTTTGTTTTTAACAGAGATGCTAAATCCCGTCTTTCTGCTAACGGTGATCTAAACACATTGCATTTCTCACGCAAAGCTTTATATGCTTTACAATAAAAGAAAAAATGTTGTTGTTCATCCTCTGTATCATTTGAAGAACACATAGGACGCTTCATATCAGGCAGTGTTTCAGTATTATACCAGCGCTGGCTTGCTTGGAGTCCAAGCGTTTTCGTTCTCAAACGGGCTAAAGAATCCCTGTACCATTTTCGTGTTATAACTAACAACTATTGTTCACACTGTAAATCACTATTAAACTGTAAAAACCATGCATACTTCTCACTCCCTTCCATCCCAGAATGCCATATTTGTTGATAGGAAGAAACTAGTCGTTCTTTGAATTCACATATGAAAGATTTGTCGTTCCCAACTCCCTGGTTGTTCCAGACAAAGCCAAACCCACTTTCAAAAAGCAACTTCTTTACATGAGAAACCCAGTTTTGTTTTCCACTTTCATCTTGAATGACTAACATGTTATACGCCTGTTTGTTGATTCTAGTTAACGGAAGTTTCATTAGACGAAGCCAGTACCTAATAGATTTTAGAGAGAGAGAGAGAGAGAGAGAGAGAGAGAGAGAGAGAGAGAGAGAGAGAGAGAGAGAGAGAGAGAGAGAGAGAGAGAGAGAGAGAGGAGAGAGAGAGGAGAGAGAGAGAGAGAGAGAAACCATATCCTTAAACGTTTGAAAACGTTTATATGAAAACAGTGTCATGCCAGAACCATATATAGCGTGCATTTTAACATATGTATCATAGATAAATAATGTTCTAAAGAAAGCATGGTTACGTACAGGTAACTGTAGGCATGTTTGACAAGTCCAATATTCAATAGATATTCTGTCTACTCCATATCTACATGGAATCATATTGACACCATACCACCAAGACATGATATACGCATTTAACCATATTTTTAATACAGGAAAGTGAACCTATTTTTAAATAAGGTAAATGATAAATTGAACAAGCATGGCCATGTCAAGACTGATTCAGCATAAAACACACATTAAGACTCCTTTAGGAAAATCATATACTATAAGTGCCACATGTCTTATGTAACGTTACACTAGGCCAATCCCAAACTGAATTTTAGGAGGGTAATGTGGATAGAATGGGGAGGGAGGGGGAAGGATGGAGGGAGAAATAGAATGAGGGGAAGGGGGAAGGAGGGGGGGGGGGAGAGGAAACCTCAACCAGTGTGCTGAAATGGGGACTAGCAGTAGTTTCAATCCATAACACTGAGCCCAAAAAGGACAAGGGATTTGAGTTTCTTCCTCCAAAATGTCTCCCTCTTGTATAATAACGTGTTTTTGGATTTTGATTAAAGAGAGAGAATGGGCATTGCAGTATAATAACGTATTTTTGGTTTTGATGAAAGAGAGAGGATGGGCATTGCAGTATAATAACGCGTTTTTGTTGCTGATAGAACTGCTAAACGAGGGGCCTTCAATAACACTAACACATTTTTAGATGAGAAATTGGCATTGTCAACACATGAAATTTACTCTTTGTTGGAAAAATCCATTCTAAAATTAAAATATCTCTAACATATTAGGTCTAAAGTCAAATGGATTGATACAAATTTTGTATCAATCCATTTGACTTTAGACCTAATATTTTGATGCATAGCAGATCCATAGTTAATTTAGTGTACAAGATACGTCTAAATTCATGGAAAACTAAATACATAGAAACTAATTGTCTCTGTACTCAGAGATTATCAATTCATCATTTACTATTAGAATGCCCAATGTTGCTCTCTAAATACCGAATGTTCAATATGGACTTTTTTCATAAGTATAATAATACCAAGGATATCTTAAGTGACGCAGAAATTGACATTGCTTTAATTGCGAAATTAAGGTTCTCCACGCCTATTGGATGTTTACTGTGGATGTTTTGCTTTGTTGTTGTTGTTTTAAAGCTTCCACGGTTTTTGTTTGTGGCTCAAGCCACAAACCTATAACTCACTTTGTCGGTCGGTCGGTCTGTGTCGGTCGGTCCAAAATTGTCGCACATTTTGACAAAATTGTCGCACTTCAAATCGAGGCTACACTTCAAATTGAGGCCGCTCTTTAAAATGATGTATTTTAAAAGCGTACAAAATAATAAACATACGTAATACAGACACTACAACAGACACGACGAGTATGCGGTGCTTCTTTCGATGAGTATAAGTAGGATACATAGTTTTAAATGTTTTCCAAAAGATATAAAAAGTTACGAAATGGTGCAGAGATAACATTCTGGTTTACAGATTAAAATTATTGAAAAGCCAGGGGAGGTGAATATTGATTGGAGTGGTAAAAATAGACCGCGTGCCACAAACTATTGCGATTTCGCGCTTGTTTTTAATTGGTTCAATTTTTGCATGTTGCCCAAAATCACTAGTCGTGCGAAAAGACATGACATTAAAGATGCATTCTTCTTCACCTCAACAATCCACAAAAGAAAGCGTTGCCTGACTAATCACCGCCCCTCCCTCTTCTTTCTCCATAGAACACACCAGATGCCTGTGCTCCCCACCCTCCCCCCCCCCCCCCCTCCACACCTTCACCCTCAACCTATCCCCCTCCGTGCTCTCCCCCAGGTAGGCCAACTTCACCCGGCGAACCCCGGCGGCCATGTTGGCTTCGGTCATGTGACCTTCCAGTCTGCCCAATCGCAGGGCGTCGTGGACGGCGTCCAATGCGAAGCGTGCGTAGTTTGTGAAGTTGGTGTGATGTTGGAGATCGATGTCGCTCCACGCTACTTTCATCTTGCGAAGAAAAGAAGAAAAAAAAGAACAAATGAAATACCCAGTAAATAAAAGATAATAAAAAAGAAGAAATCGTTACAGTATTTTTACGGACTATAACAAAGACTGTATAGGGGAAGATAAGCATCCGGTCTCTTTTCCCTATATGAGTAGTGAAGACAGAAACACTGGTTATGTCCCTTTTAAACAGGACACATTTTACACGTCAATAGGCCAGTTGAATTCTCCGTTCAAGTTCCAGTCTGAGTTTTTGGATAGCCTGCACTGTGAATAGTGTACTGTCCCCACTAACGATAACTCTATCAGCCCGGTTCGCCGAGCTCTTAAGTAGTCCATCTTACCATATTAGAATATCTTTGCCTAACACGCTGAATGAATACATGGAAAACAGGACTTAAATATAATAAGTTTTAGTTTCGATGTTACGGTCATTTGAAGTTTTAATAAATGCACAAAGAAAGAAAAACGAAAAGCATGCGTTACTTTCTGGGTCAAATTAAGAAGATTATTAATTATTTTGCTGTTTTCGTTGTTAGCCTCTTTACCTGGGAACCTGAAGAAAAAAAACACGTATGAAATTATTTTCAACAAAGGACAATGAACATTTGGTGGAACCAAAGAGTACGCAAACACCAAAGGGTATTAATAATAATAATAATAATAATAGTGAAATATTTACATAGCGCACTCCTCCACCCAATATGGTATTATCAAAAGAATACTTTCATTAAAGTTTCAAATAAATCTACACTGCTAATAAAATAAACACACACACACACACACACACACACACAAACATGTTTTGTTCATTATTTTCTTATTAATTAGGAGAAAAATACATTGTTGCAAATACTCATAATAATAGAGGCTAATAGAAATTAAGAAAACAAGTAGCATATTTAAGCTAGAAACAAAACAAAATCGAAGTTATTAAGATCCTAGATACAGGATATGTTGTCTTTCAAGAATGCAAGCCTAGATCCGCCAATGGGCATGAAATACTGGCAAAGGATTTGCTTAATCATTTGGTAAAGGTCAAGATGTGCCACCCTACCTTTACCAAACAATTTTGCAAGCTGCATGCATATAACCACGGACTGGCACAATACAACGGCTAGTCAGAATTCTACCCAATCTCCATGAAAGAAACATAATTTAAGAGGCAGACTACTTAGAGGGGACCTAATTGAGACATACACATTCTGAACTTAAAATGTTAATGGGACACAGCAATACTAACTTAAAAAAACACACCTCACTTTCCAACCGAATTGCACAAGTTTGGAATGCTCTTCCAGTTCAAGTGACAGAAGCACAAAATACTAACATATTTAAAAAATCTTCTAGACAGTTGTCCAAATTTTAATAAATTGTTTTATGATTATGATGAATAAATTTGAATGGAAATTATGAGTGCGCAAGCGCAACCCACATTTATGAAAAGCATGAAGGGGACGCTTGATAGGCCGCGAGGCCTAGGCTGATGAAGCCAGTCCCTCTACTACTACTACTACTACTACTACTACTACTACTACTACTACTACTACTACTACTACTACTACTACTACTACTACTACTACTACTACTAATTATATATATATAAAAGTTTTAGCGTCTCACTGACCTGATCCCAACTTTCAAAAACGTTTAATGAAATCTGAGCAAAACAAACCCCCAACTTCTGCGTAAAATAGAGCCTTTTCTTATACATGTATTGGTGGCAAATAAGAAACAAACACAAAATACATAATTATTGTTATCATCATTTTTATGACGTCAATATTTTAAGCTTCGTCAATTGTTTACTTTCTTATTATTGTTGTCTAGAGGAGAGAAAAAAGAGCCAAGCCCCCAAACGTTAACATTTTCATTTTCCCTTGGTTTTGGCGTGGATTATATTAACCACCAAGCTATTCCGATTGAACTTGAAGTGAAACCCAGCAGTTGTTTGTTCTAAAAGGCAAAAGTAATATTATGGCATTGAAAGAGCATGGGTGCTACTCCCCAAAATGAAAAAAACCCTGAAAGGCAGGGATCCAGGGAGCCCCGTCGGACGATTCAGGGGGTAAACTTAAGAGAGAGATACAATGAGACAAACAGACAGTTAAAATGAGAGACAGAGACAGTTTGAGTCTGATAAGCCTTGTAATTTTTTTTACATTGCCTTTGTAAACTTCCAAGATAAAACAACTAGACTAAGTTCAAAACGCCCCAAATCGCTTGTGGTCAATTTGTTTTGGGGGGATGAATTACAAAAAAACTGAACTTCAGTTTCTGGTAAAATTAAAAATACTGAAATCATATAGTAAAAAGCCAAGTGTCCGTCCGTGTGTGTGTGTGTGTGTGTCTGTCTGAAACACAAAACGGGCCTTATAACTCCACCGTTTTTCGACCGATTCGCTTCAAATTTGCTGTGAGCCCTAACGGGGCGATGACAACGGCAACCGCGGCGGCCGTGTCATTTGCGCGGTTCGGCAAATGCGCGAAACGCGCATCCGCCGGCCTGTTGGCGCCCGTATCTCCGGTGTTTCTGGATTGATTGCCTTCGCATTTGGCAAAAAGATGACCGGGGACGGTGACTATCCGTGTACCAAACCGGAAGCGAATCGGTTCAGAAACGCGCGCGCTATATGCCGCTTCACCTTTTCACGAATAACTCCGCCGTGTCTTAACCGAATCGCCTCAAATTTGCTGTCAGGCAAATTTGAAGAGAATCGGGAGAGCGCGTCACTCTCAGAGCAGCGCCAACGGGAAACGGGGCCTTAACTCCGCCATTTCTTAACCGAATCGCTTCAAATTTGCTGTACTCAGCGTTACCAGTACTTGGTGTTACCGTTACTAGGCGTTACCAGTATGGTGCATTGCCAGTACTAGGCGTTGCGCTAGTCAGTGTAAACATCAAAGAGTAGCACCCATGAAAGAGTGAAGCAATCCAATGCAGAGGCAGTCACCTCATAGATGCTCAGAGTGCCAGACTCGGGCATGTTCTGGGGTTTAATTAACCCTCTTGCATTTATTCTGGCCAATACCGACCAGCCAACACTGTCCGTAGCTTTCCCATCCCCGCTACAATCCAGCCTCGAAGGGGCATTGCCATCATGCACAAAGTTCTGGCTTGTTATGCTATACATCTTATATATATTTTTTCGAAATCTGTCTGTGTGTGTGTCTGTCTGTCTGTCTGTCTGTGTGTCCCTTATGCACGGCCACAGTTCTCAACCGATCGACACCGAATTTGGTATCAAGCATCCTTGGCACCCTCTGAAGGTCATGCCGTCCTTACTTTTCGGACACCTCCGCCAAGGGGGCGAAGCGCAATGGGGTGGGACCGAGCGCGAAGACTTGAAACGCAAAGCGCTGAGTCATTAAAGCTATGTCTCATGTGCCAAGGGTTGCACAGCTAGTACACACTATAAAAAAAACCTCACTATAGCCATAACGGTGACTATGCCATTGTGTGATATTGTGCTCTCTCTGTGTGCTTCAAAAGACAGATTTTCTTGAAAATGTTTGAAAAGTGCCTGAACACTAGACGCGGTTTTACTGTATCATCTATGGCAAAATATAAAGAGTGACACACAGGGCCTGTTACTTCTCATTACAATCGTTAAACTGCTTGGCCCTTTCCTCAAATGGCTTTTATCACTGGTTGACATTAGCCTGTAGAAAGGGCCAATAGTAAATCAGAGCTATACTATAAATGATATTCTACAGCATTGGAATATCATGCTACAGCTTTCGTGGAAGACTATGACTCTCGAACGAGGGGGCCCTTGCACCAGCTCTGGTTCTGCAGCCAAGGGCATTGGTTTGGGGACCTTCCCCAACGCCAACTCTCGTCTTCAAATCCCCTTGGCCGAGAGAGTGGGGATGTACCCTGGGCAAGGCATCTCCACTTTCAATTAATTATCGCCCAACCCGCCAGAATAGTATCTGCCCCGTCTGCTATCTGGCAGTCATTGTCGGAAACGACAGACAGGCAACAACAATCGAATGCAGTGGCAGTCGCCTCATAGACGCTGACAAGTATCGTGTTTTACGGACTATAAGGCGATACTTTTGTTTTCCTGGACTGAGACCCCTGCGCCTTATAATGTGACTTAATATATATATATATATAGCAAGAAACTGATAACAAAATCAAAATTTCGTGTAACATTTTGGGGGTGAGGGGGTTCGCCTCATAATCAGGTGCGCCTTATACGGTACTTTTCATTACAATTATTCAACTATGAAATAAACTAATGCAGTGTCTAGACTATCAGTGCACCTCGTAGACGCTGAGAGGGCCAGACTCGGGCACAGGCTGGGGCTTGATGATGAGGGGTTCCCCACGGATGCAGTGGCCCTGGTACTTTTCCCGCACATGGTCCGGGACAGGCCAGGGCTTCTGGGTGATCTTATCCACCATCACCAGCTGCCTCGTGTTGAAACGAGCCACAGTAAAGTCATATCTTTGCTGTGAAATCACTGTTGTAATTGTGAAAGAGAGAGAGAGAGAGACAGGGAGACAGGGTGGGGTGTGGGTGTGGGTGGGTGTGAGGGACAGTGGACACTGGAAAACTTTATTTAACAAAGGATAAAGATTTTAGAGAGAGAGCGAGAGAGAGAGAGAGAGAGAGAGAGAGAGAGAGAGAGAGAGAGAGAGAGAGAGAGAGAGAGAGAGAGAGAGAGAGAGAGTGTCAGTCAGGAGTCAGGATATTTTTAATTGTTAGGCCATGCCAATACAATGGAGTGAGTGTAACAACAACAACAAATTGACATTACATTATTAACTTGACATTACAAGAGAGAGAGAGAGAGAGAGAGAGAGAGAGAGAGAGAGAGAGAGAGAGAGAGAGAGAGAGAGAGAGAGAGAGAGAGAAATGCGAAATTTTAATTCTGTTAGGCCATAGCCCCTCAGAATGGGGGTGTACAGAATACAATACAATTTCAGAAATTCATATCAACATCAAATAAAATGCTAAGCCGATGTAACTTTGTGTTACATAGTAAGTTTAGCATATAATACCGTCATATCTATATAGACGTATATTAGGAATACAGCGCGCTGTATTAAGTCACATAATCTCGAATTTCAAAAGCTTCACGCAAGTATAAAGCTAACTGTCTAATGTGTTTCTTGTTCCCAATTGTCAACAACACAATTAATCTGAAAAGACAAAGCTATCTATAATATTTAAATTAACTGGAATAAAAAATTTCTGGACAACATGAAGCAAAATGGACTTCATCTTCACAAGCCTCATGACACAAGGGACAGATAGAGTTATCAAAAGTAACATTATTATAACTGTTACAGTGAACAAAAATATCAGATATCCCAAATCTAAATTTTGTTATGAAGCGTTTTAAATGTATTTTCGATTGCAAAGAAATATAATCTGGGACAGAATGCATAGGGTTTAAAGTACAATAAAAATCAAACCTATCACTTTCATGTATATGAGAATGCCAAATTTGCCATCTACAATCTATCAGTCTTTGACGAAATTCACTAAGAAAAGATTTTGTATCCCCAACATCCTGGTTCTCCCAAACTACACCGTAACCATATTTAATTAACAAAACTCTTATCTTAGACACCCTATTTCCCTTCCCTCTGGCATCAAGTACGACTAGCATATTGTAGGATTTACGTGATAGCCTATGCAATTCCATTCGAGTTAATGTTAACCAGCAACGAACAAAACTAACAATGGATGATAAATATATTGGAAATCCGTTCGTCTCACCATATACTAAATCATTAGGTGTTTGAATGGATACTCCTAGAAATTTCTTTAATGCATACAAATGAATTCTTTCAACTTCAAAAGCAACAGCAGTGATACCCAATAATTCTGATCCATATTGTACAATCGGCTGTATTTGAGAATAATTTAAAAAATATTGTTAACGAATTGTTGTTTAATAGATTTAATTTTCTCATGATACATAACAGAGCAAATTTACTTCTACTAACAAGATCTTTGCAAGCAAAATTAAAACTTAAGCGTGTTAAAAAATAAATACAGACATACTTGTAGACATTAATCACTGGCATAGCATTGCCTTTAAAAACCCATTTTTCATTTGCTACAAGATAACCGCCATTTCTAACAACTACAATAATAACGCTAAGCTATGAGAAGCTTTTCTAAGTTATTCAGTTGCGTTCATAGACCAATTACTGTTTCAGAGATCAATGCTACATCGTCAGCTAATAAAAGAATAAATATCTCTAGCACATTATTTATAAACTGTGCACCACGTTTTCCTGAATTAATAACTTCTAATGTCAAATCATTAATAAATAAAGAAAACAAAATGGGACTACAAACATCCCCTTGCTTAACTCCTGACGTGCAATTAATATAATTTGTTAACGAACTACCACATCTAACTCTTGCTTTGACAGAAGTGTACATGCTAATTATACATTTATGCAATTCACCACGAATTCCATTCTTAAACAAAATAGACCAAAGTATATTTCTATTGACAGTATCAAATGCTTTTTGAAAGTCTATAAATGCTACATAAAGCTTACGATTTAAACAGAATGTTTTCTCTATAAATGACATTAAAATAAACATGATCTATTGTTGAATAATTCCTTTAAATCCCGCTTGAAATTCCCCAGTAATGTTATTTTCTTCAACCCATTCCTGCAGTCTTCTATTAATAATAGTGCTATACAACTTGCTACAAATATTGCTGAGAGAAATCCCTCGATAATTACTTGGATTGCTAGTATCCCCTTTCTTAAATAATGGCAGTACAATGGATCAAGAATCTGGAAAAATACCATCGTCAAACAATGTATTAAAAAATTTAGTAAAAAAATCAACAAAAATGTTAAACTTACAAGCATTCTTAATCATTTCGCCAATAATATCATCAGGTCCAGCCGATTTTTTGTTTTTCAATTTCCTTAATGCTAATAATACATCGTCTTTAGAAATAGGACGATCTAAATTACAATAAACATTATTATTACACACATTGCTATCATCACAAACTATTAGAACGTCATGAACAACATTTTCGCTAGATTCAAGCAAATTTCTAACACAAACAAACCAATTATCTACACTAATATCATTAGCAGGTTGTTTCTTTCTTACATTGAATTTTATGCACAGTGTTCCAAAAATATTTCTGACAGTTTACAGAAGCAACCAATTCATCAATCAATGAACGATTAAACGCACTTTCTTTCCTCTTTAAAAGTTTCTTGTATTCACTTCTTGCTTTACAAAAAAGCAATCCTACCTGGAGATTCTAAAGTACAACAAGATTTATTTAGCAATCTACGAGCATTTCGTTTACTTAATTGACAATCTTTATCATACCAATCATCAGATTTGTAATGTCTATTTACATTCACTTGTTTTTTCATACATTTTGCAGCATCTTTTAAACATTCAGTAAAAATAGAGACTGCTATATTAATCTTAGTTATTGCTTCCTTAATCCTTTGCCGCATTTCAGGTGAGCCAATCACATCCAACTATCAGCATGTGTGTCATCCCAAACAAATTTTTCAAGAAAATAATCTACATTTTGGTCATTTTTGTGAGCTCTCGTTTCTTTAGAGCAATGAATACTAAGAACTAAAGGCAAATGATCCGACTCAATACGTTTACACACTTGCAGTACACAAAAATCAGAAATATTAGCAAACAAATCCCCACACAATTAAAAACAAAAAGTCATTGACACTGTTACCTTGTTCAGCAATGCATGTGTAGCAACCGTTGTGGTGGCCATGACACATACCATTCATAATAGCTAAATCCACCCGTGTACACATATTAAGCAACATTTTACCATAGTTATTCAGCTGTGTATCTTGAGAATTTTTTGCAGCACACAAGGGACCACTTTTTATGAATATTATCAAATTTCAAGTTATCATCACTAACACCACGAGAAAAAGAAGAAGTTCTGCTATTTAAATCACCACTGATAAAAATATACACCTCATCACATGCTAACAGACAATCATACACAAATTCCTCTAGCAATGAAATTCCATTGTCAACATTGAAATGTCTTAAGTACAATACCACAAATAGATTTGTCAATTATTAATGCCATTTTGTTTATTTGACTGAGCATTCTACATTTTAACCATAGCACTATACTCCTTTCTTACTAGGCACAACAAACCACCTGAACGTCACCCACGATTTGTAAGCGCAATAGCAAGTTTACAGTACACATCATATCCAACAAAAGCAGAAGAACTGAAATATTCAAGAAAAGTTTCAACAAGAGAAACGAAATGAAACGAACTATCAAAGGAAATAAAATCTCTGTCACACAGTTTAGATAATAATCCATTCACATTCCAGTGTAGAAAACTAAACTTGTTGGCTTCATGGGGTAAATATTTTATTTATTTATTTCATTTGGGACACTAGAGGTGGGCAAAGAAGAGCGCGTGTTTTGATATATACTGCTCACAAAAAGTAGGGGATATTGACTTTGCAATATCACCATAGGTTCAATAACCAGACCATAAGTTTCATTTCATGTGAAAATGATAGTTCAGCCTTTTATTGGCTGTAAATTCGAAGACAAAAATCAATTTTAAAATGTCACGTGACTGCCAGAGGCGATAAACACCAGTGGGTATGTTATTCCAAATCACAAAACACCTTCACACAGTCAACAGATTGTTGGGCCACTGTTTGCTACCAGGCATTCAAGGCAATGCTTTCTCATGCTCTGGAACAGTCTCCTGAAGATTTTCTGGAGGATTGTTTTTCCCGGCGTCCCTAGATCCTCTTACGACCGTTACAATGGTGCAAGCTAAAATTGAACAAATGCCAGCGTTGGGCAGATTTTATCCTCCAAAATAACAATTCGTGTCCATTGAGCACATTTTGTGCAAGATCATCTTCACATCCACGAAACCTAGACCTTCCCATGGTCTACAAGGTCCCCTGACCATTTTCAATCAAATGCCCCACTATGCCTTGCAGGAAACTGGTCCAACACATTTGTAACTGTTTTATGACTATTTTGTGACTTTTGGACATTGCACCCATTGATGTCCATCTTCTCTGGCAATCACGTGACGTTTCAAAATTAATTTTAGTTTTCGATTTTATATTCAGGGCATAATATACTTTTGTTCTCAAATTGAAAAGAACTTATAATTTTGGTATTGAAGCCATGGTGATCTTACAAATCACAATACAGATCGACACAGTTTTCTGATACAGAATTGTCAAAAGAAACACGATCAATTTGACTCGTTTCAGAATGGACATCGTCCGTGCTATCAACACTGTTTACATTTCTTTTACTCTCACCTTCTCTCACTCCACCTTCATACTTACCACTCTCACCCACCCTGTCATGCACGCCCTTTCTGACATGACGAATCATGTCAGTGCTTTTAATACGCTTTGCACGGGCTTTTTCACACTTACCCTATTCACTTCACCATCACCCGCCCCAACAAACCGATCCCCTCCATCCTGTGAAGAAAACAGGTGTTACCCCCAAAGCTTGAAAACAGGAATTTTTACCCACGGAAATTTTGGGCAGGCCTTTTTCCTATTTTGTTTCTACAACTTTGTCACTGCTGTTCACAGTGAATTTCATGCCATCTATGAGGAGATAATTGAAGATCATGATTGCATGTTTTCCATCATTTCTAGCTTGCTTTACATATGGGGTCAACCGTCTTCAAATTTCTCTCACATGAACAGAAAAGTCCTCGCCAATGAAAATCTGACTACCCTTGAGTTTACTTCTAGCTTTGAGCACTGTCCTTTTTTGCTTGTAGAACACAAAACATGCTATGATCGGTGAATCAGGCTCTGAATTTTAACCTATGAACCCGGTCAAACTCAATTTCACCATGAAGACCTAACTTATCAATCATAAGGTCTTTCCATACCTTTACAGTCTTCGTTTGTCTCGCCGCTTACCTTTCTTGCCATGCCGTAGAACATGAGGTTATTTCTTTTGGAACGTCCCTCCAGGTCGTCCACCTTTGTCTCCAACCTGGCAACCTTCTTCTTCAGGTTGTCGTTCTGCTGGCTTAGTCCGCTGAATCTCTTCATAGCTCGTACTGCATGCCTGAGCTTTCTTCTCTAAGGACATGGATGTCGGACTTCACGTCGGTAAAACCTTTGTCCATGTCAACAAAACGACTGTCCATCCTTTTACCCATGGAGTCAAGCAACTTCATCAGGTTATCATTGCTGGGTTGTTGGTCATATTCTTTGAGGTTTTCGTTTCTAGGAGTGCCTGGACTTTCCATGCTCAGCCTAGAGGAAGTGGAATTCATGCTCGTCCGTTGAGTTTGCTTTGTTTTTCCCTCTGGTCGGTTCGGGCCCGGGTTCGTCTCCAAATCTCCGCACTGAAGGAGGATATGAAATAAACTCCCCCAGACAAAAATATGACAGGGTAAGTCCAAACCTGACACTGTCACTTCTCCTTGTCAGCGAAACAATGGCGATACGCATTGCAAGTTTCTGTTTGACCCGTTTCAACATGGAGCACTGGAATACAGCATTGAAACAGCCACAGACATTCCTAAAGTCCAGAAATACTGATGCCACCCTCCTTCACACAGTACCTTGCCAAAACTGGCAGCACAAATCCCTCCTTAACCGCCGAAATAATGAATTAATTGCAGACAAACAAACAGGGATGTTTACGCTTGAAATCACAGCTCACCCCCCCCTGCCCCCCCCCCCCTCCCCCCCCCCCCCCCCCCCCCCCCCCCCCCCCCCCCCCCCCCCCTCCCCCCGAGAGAGAGAGAGAGAGAGAGAGAGAGAGAGAGAGAGGGAGAGAGAGAGGGAGAGAGAGAGAGAGTGTGTGTGTGTGTGTGTGTGTGTGTGTGTGTGTGTATGTGTATGTGCGTGTGTGTACATATGTGTGTGTCTGTTTCCAAAATTTTGTAATCGCAAATACATTGACTTCAACATTCAAAGTGTGAGGACTTGCTTGACAGGTTGCCCAAGCCACTTTAGACAGCCATACGTACAACATTCGTCTTCACCTTTCCCAAAAATAATGAAAGCATCGTTATTATAAAGCATAATTGCCGCCCACCCACCCCCACCCCCACCCCACACACCTGGTTGATGTGGGTCATCAGCGTGTGGGGGTCATGGTCAGGGTCAGCAGGAGAGGTCAAGGTCTGCACCGTGCTCAGGGAAGTGCGACCGATGTGACCATTTTGCATCTTCAGCTGCACATACACAGAAACGACATCATGAGGATGTGTGCCTACATATCATCATGTACTATGGTGCACACACGCACACGCACACACACACACACACATACACGCGCACACGCACGCATGCACGCACACGCACACGCACACGCACACACACACACACACACACATGACACACACACACCTCCAAAGGCGAATCGTACATTGCAGGAAAAATGACATGCACAGACATTTACAAACACACACACAGTGACACATACACACGAAAGTGATACAAATGCAAACACACACACACACACACACACACACACACACACACACGTGCGCGCGCGCACACGCACACACACACACGACACACAACACACACACACACATGACACACACACACACACACACACACACACACACACACACCTCCAAAGGCGACTTGGAAACAGACGGATCGTACATTGCAGGAAATATGTCCACTTGAGAAGCAGCGACAAACATGAGACATTGCTGGGTCAGTTTGTCATACTCAAAAAACGAGAGGCCAGTTTCGTCAGTTGGCATGTGCATCCCATACAGTAAGCAAACCTCCGTGATTTTGAGAAGGTTTGCGAGTCCAGGGAGGCCTGGAACAAAGAAAGTAACACACTTTGATTTTGTCATAGTGTTTTTGTGGACGTTATTACCAAACCCTCCAGATGATATTAGCAGTAGTAAGTGTTCCACGCCTGACAGGCAGCATGGTCACGAGCTCTGATATTTTGTTTCACTGTAGTGTTGTACCTAGATCGTCTATTGTTGTGAAAAGTGTACAAGTGTAGCATGATGGAGTGGTGCGTGTATTGGTGCTTGTTTTGTGCAGTTCTTCCGCCTGATTTGCTAGTTATTTGGACTGCTTTTTTGTTTCAACTGTCCAACTCTCACGCCATTCCCCTACCAGCCTGCTTGCCAACATGTGGAACCCATTTCTTCCATCCCCTATCCTCCTCACCCCTCCTCTCCCCCATTCTTGTACGGGCCTCTCCCTCCACTTGTTGACTCTACTCCATCCAGTCAAACCGCCCCTCACCACTCCCCCACCGCGCCTCCTTCTCGAATCTCCTACAGTCGAGAACAACTGCTGTCTGTTGCCCCTGCACCACTGGACCTCTCTGTAATGGAGGCTATCAAAGGAGTGGGAATTGGCTATCATATTCCCCGAGTCCGCAAGCACTGTGGTGGCCGGCAGAAACAGAGAAAGATCAGCACAGTGTGTGGTAACAGACCTGATTCGGCCACCACTAAACCGCCACGCCTGACATAAACCAACACTGGGTCAGTCGACACGCCTTGCCTGTCTACCCCCCACCTTCCTCTCACTGCCATCCTGTGGAACAATCCCTGAACTGTACAAATACTAACTGTACAACCACGCGTTTCCCTGACAACCTGATACCCATTCCAACTACCCATGGGCCCTCCAGCACAACACAACGCAACTATTCCAATGGTCTACAACTGACCCTCTTTAACGCAAGATCTGTCAGCGACCCACTGAAACGAGCAGAGATCCGCTCTTTCATTATGGACAACGACTGTGATGTATTCGTAATAACAGGATCCTGGCTTCAAAAACAAGGCAATAAAGCAAAGTGTGCTGACCTGACACTGTCTGGCTACACACTCTCTTCCTTCCCTCGCCCGTCACGCGGTGGGGGGATTGCGCTCATCTCTAAGAACTCTCTGGCCAAGCATCTTTCCACCTCCACTGCCTTCCCTTCCAACACCCAAGCTTCGAAGCAGTTCGCGTTACCCTGGCAACGTCGTCTTCTCCTGTCCACTTCATCTGCGTGTACCGACCTCCACCAAGCCACAAAAAAAAACTGACTGATGCTATGTTTCTCAGTGAATTCCCTGACCTTTTAGAGTACTGTAATAACCTTTCTGGAAAGTGTATTATATTAGGAGACATTAATGTTCATTTTGATACTCAGCACAGCCCTGTAACTGCTAAGACGATCAATGCTTTGGATATGTTTCATTTTAGTCAATCTGTTAAAGAGCCAACTCATGAATGTGGCCACATTCTGGACTGGGTCATTTATAGACCTGATGATGATTTGCTACGCTCTACTCATGTCACTCCATCTCTTGCTTCTGACCATTTCTGTATTGTTTGTGAACTATGTTTGTCTGTCCCGTCTGACACCCCATCGCACAGACAGTCTCGTAATGTATGCGGCATGGACAAATCAGCATTTCAAGCAGAGTTGCCCGCGACTATCTGCCCTGAATCATGCCCCACGGTCAACGAACTTAACAGCGCTCTCACTCGCGTTATCAACACACATGCGCCGTTACGTCACCACCAAGAGCGTGCCAATAGACTGGAGCCATGGTATCCTTTAGTTAGTACTGAACTGAACTTGGCGAAGTCAGAAAAGCGTGTAGCTGAAAGAGCGTGGCTTAGGACCCCACTTACCATTACGAAACAAATCTTCAACGCTGCGAAACGAAAAATAGCGAACATAGTGTTGACAGCAAGATCCTCCTTTTACACTGACCAAATAAACAATGCAGTGACCTCTAGCCGGTTGTTTTCTATCTGCAGCAAACTACTTGGGCGTGATAAAAGCACCCCTCTCCCTACCACCTAGGTACCACAGGGTTGTCAGTGACCTTCCAGATGTCTTTAACGACTACTTTGTTCAGAAAATCCAGCTGATCAGAAACGAACTTGATCAGGTTTCTTCTGCACCTACCACCCAGTTTGACCAAATAGGAACAACATCCACGTTCTTGGAATTTCAGCCAGTTACTGCCTTGAATTGAAGAAGATCATTCTAAAAGCAAAACCCACTTCCCGTCCTCTTGACCCTATACCAACGCCACTTTTCATAGAATATCTTGATGAACTACTCCCTACTCTCACCCATATTGTCAACAGCTCTCTAACATCTGGCTCCTTTCCATCTGTGTTCAAAACTGTCATTGTCAAACCACTTTTAAAGAAATCATCCCTTGACCCAAACACTCTACCTGTATCCAACCTCTCTTTCATATCGAAACTCATTGCAGGGTTCATTCTTGGCGTCGGTCATCGGTCATTGACGCATAAACCTTCGATTTTGACCGATAGTTTTAGCAGGCAGGCGGTCATCTGACCGATTGATTTTTCATCAAAGCAGTCAACAACTTCAAGGATTCTGTCGTCTGCTAAACTTGAGTTATTCCGCGGCCTCGGACCATAATCAGAACTAAAAAGTTGTATCTGGCGAAACGAACGCCGAAACGAAGAAATGGCGGCATTGCACATTCAGTAAAGCTTTTCCGATCCAACTTTTTGAAGACCAAATAAAGTTCCAGCGTGACCTAGTCTTCTAGTGCTAAGCAAGATCGTTCTGATCGTTTCTCGGCCTTTTGACAACAATTCGTGTTTAAAACCAGCCATGCCTCCCCAAAAGAAGCCACGAGTAGGAAAGGGGCAAAAGAATATCAATATGTTTGCTAGTTTCGGACTCGCTCAGACATCGTCGGCAACTTGTAGGATCGTTGGAATTAGGTCAAGCCACCCCAACTTTTCCACATCAAAACTCCGAACCCGATTTTCGCTTCGTGCCACAGCGGTCAGTCTGTTTGCTTTGGTTTTCCTGGTTGTCAGTCTTGTTTCTGACCATCCGGGGTTTTCCTTTCTAAAGCAGACACATGTCCGGTCATTCTAAAACGATCTTTGTTTACATCTGAATGCTTGTTCACGAGAGCGAAGCGCTTCAAATTTTAGGTCTGATTTCTTCGTTGACCAAATCTGAACGGTACAGGGCTCCCAATCATCCCGCAAAACAAGGGGTCCCATGGACTCCTTCGCTTACAGTACAGAGGGTCCTAGAGGCGGGATAGAGGGTCCCAGTGGCATAACGAATGCTAAAAAGAATGTTTCTAGTGCATCCCTGGGACCCCCTGCACATTCTTTTAGAGGGTCCTGTAGAATTTTAGTGCTTCATAGACCCCCAAATGGGGGTCCCTGGGAGCCCTGACGGTAAATAGAAATTTTTTGCAAGTTCGACAGAGGAAAAAGCAGCATCATCAAGCCGTTCTTTTAGATATGTGAATGGCATCATCTCAAAAACATAAGTTTACTGCATTAATATGCAAATGTGTATGTACGCTTGTGTGTCTGTCTGCCTGTCTCTCTGTCCATATCTCGATCTGTTTGTCTCCCCCTCTCTCTCTCTCTCTCTCTGTAGTCAATTGTTGAGAAATGTTTTTTCCAAAAGGGGTGGGAAGCTTTATGCCTGTTTTGTGGATCTAAGGAAAGCCTTTGATTCTGTTCAACGTGAGCCTTTGTTCGATATATTATCAAAGATTAAAATACATGGAAAGTTTAAGAAAGCAATAATGGCTATGTATAATTCTATGTTATCTTGTATAAGAGTGAAGGATGAATTGACTGATTTGTTTGATTGTCCAGTAGGCTTACGACAAGGTTGTTTACTTAGTCCAGTTCTCTTTTCAATTTTTATTAATGAAATAGCATTCGCTGTGAATGAAAATGGTATTCAAAAAAGCAGGAGCATAGGGTTAAATTGTGAGCAGGAATATTAGTTTCCTTTGACTTTTTTTTTACATTAAACTGTGAAATGGCAAGGTACATTTTACACTGTGTGTGTGTGTGTGTGTGTGTGTGTGTGTGTGTGTGTGTGTGTGTGTGCGTGTGTGTGTGTGTGCGTGCGTGTGTGTGTGTGTTGCGCGCGTGCGTGCGTGCGTGTGTGTTGTGTGTGGGGGGGGGGGGGGGGGGAGGAAGAGAAATTAAAAAAAAAAAATAAAAAAAAAATCTGATGAAAACCTTCAACCATGGGGAAAGGCCACATCTGTTTGCTAACCTTCATGAACATGGTAATGTACCACAGTAAATCTGTGACCTATTGTTTTGGGAAAATGACCTATTGATTTTTCTGCCAACCGGTCAAATGACCTATGATGTCCTGTGGCAAGAATGAACCCTGCATTGAGAAATTAGTTCTTCATCAACTCCTAGGCTATCTCAATGAACATCAACTCATCAGTCGTTCACAATCAGCGTACAGGCCATTTCACAGCACTGAAACTGCACTGTTGAAGGTAACTAATGACATTCTCTTAGCTCTTGACTCTGGTGACGCATCTATATTAACTCTTTTGGATCTTTCAGCTGCTTTTGATACTATTGACCACCATACACTCCTTAAGAGGCTTCAAATCACCTATGGGATATCAGGCACTGCTCTGTCATGGTTTTCGTCTTACCTCTCTGGTCGAACTCAGTCTGTCTCCATCAATGACTCATCTTCTGCAATGGTTGGCCTCACATGTGGGGTTCCTCAAGGCTCAGTACTTGGACCAGTCCTCTTCATCATGTATGCTAAACCTCTGTCCATCTAGACAACTTTCGTACCCAAAGCCTGATTCCATCTCTGTCTGTGACACTCAAATACCTTTTTCTCCTTCTGCTAGAAATCTTGGCTTCCACATCTCTCAAGATATGAGTGTTGACTCACAAGTTCAAACTATCTGTCGGTCAGCATACTGTGAGCTGCGTCGCATTCGTACGATTCACCATCTCCTGTTGATAGATACTGCTAAGATACTAGTCTGCGCTTTTGTTCTCTCTAAACTAGATTATTGTAATTCACTCTTGTATGGCTGCCCCCAACACCTCATTGACAAGCTTCAAAAAGTCCAGAACTCTGCTGCCAGACTTGTCCTCAAGGTCTCTAAGTATCATCATGTTCAACCACTCCTGATATCCCTTCATTGGCTTCCCATCAAAGCACGTATTGACTACAACATTTCCACTCTATGTCATTCTTATTTCTCTGGAAATGCCCCTAGCTACATCTCTGACATGCTTTCTGTCTATACTCCATCAAGACAATTGCGGTCATCTTCAGATTCCAACATTCTCTGTGTTCCTAGTACACGAACAAAAATGTTTGGTGAGCGCTCCTTTTCCTTTTCGGCCCCATCAGTTTGGAACTCCTTACCACGCGAAATTCGCCATATCCAGTCCTTGCAATGTTTCAAATCAGCTCTCAAGACCCACCTATTCAAGCTACATCACAACCTTTAGGCCACATTACTTCTCGACTCTATTCTCACACACACCCTCCCCTCCCCCTCCCTCCATATTAGCTTCACTGTGTGTTGACTGCAATGTCTACGTCAGCTTTGTTGCGAGAGTCAGACACACACAGAGAGAGAGAGAGAGAGAGAGAGAGAGAGAGAGAGAGAGAGAGGACGAGAGAGAGAGAGAGAGAGAGAGAGAGAGAGAGAGAGAGAGAGAGAGAGTGTGTGTGTGTGTGTTGATGCTTTCTTCAACTGATTGTATTTTGTATTGTGTTCTTGGGTGGGGGTGAGTGGTGGTGATGGTAACGGTGTGTGTGTGTGTGTGAGTCAAGTCAAGTCAAAATCATCTTTATTGAGGGTTAAAGAATAAGCTAACAAAGCTTTTTTTCATCCTGCCCTCTGAGTGCGTGTGTGTGTGTGGATATGTGCGTACGTGCGTGCCTGCGTGTATGTGTGGGTGGGGGGTGGTGTGTGCATACATGCCTATTTTGCATGTGTGTGAGCGATTACTTGTTTTTGTTCTTTAATTTCTTGCTCTTAATTTTTGTTGTTGCTAAGCACATAGAGCTCCACATTTGGTGGAGGAGTGCGCTATATAAATGATTCACTATTATTATTATTATTATTATTATTATTAGATTATAAATGTGTTTCAGTTTGTGTGGAATAAGAAAAATGATAGAATCAGCAGAAAAATATCATGTAAAGGAGGTATTTGTATCCCAGATGTTCGTAAATATATACATGCACTAAAGATTACATGCATTAAAAAGTTACTGATAGGCAATCATAAATGGAACCACTTAGTTTATACTCTTAGTAACAAAATTTCCTTTTTAAAATCAATAGGTACTAGAATAGAAATTGACAAGCTTAAAAATAATTTTTGGTATGACGTATTTAAAGCATACTCAGAACTAGGGAAGAAAATAGAAATTAAAAACATCAATAAAATTATTCTCCGCTATTGTCTTCCAACTAACATGAGCTTAAAGCGTGACTGAGGTTTGCGCGTGCGCGTGAGTGTATAGGGTGTAGGTGGGGAGTAGGGAGGTGGGGAGGGGTGGGGGGGGGTGGGGGGGGTGGGTGGGTGGGGGTATGGTTGGGGTGTGGGCGGTTTGGCAAATGCATGAAACGCGTATCCACCGGCCTCTCGGCGCCCGTATCTCCGGTATTTCTGGACCGATTGCCTTCGAATGTGGAAGGTAGATGACCGGGGACAGTGACTATCTGTGTGCCAAACTGGAAGCGAATCGATTTATAAACGCGCGCGATATACGCCGCTTCACCTTTTCACAAACCGCGGCAAAACGAGACCCGATATTGACTCCAAATTTCGAACGTGCATGACCAGCGGATAGTGACTATCTTGGTGCAAAATTTCAACAGCATCCGTTCACAAACGCGCGCGATATGAGCCAATTTACATTTGCGCCCACCGAAAACGGACACAAAGTTCAACACTATACGGAGAAACAACTGCCGACCAGCGAGAAAACGGATGGACAGCAGAGATTACTTTAGCGAGGATTACCTTACCTACGTACAACATCGTGCTATTCTCCGCTATTGTCTTCCAACTAACATGAGCTTAACGTGTGCGAGTGGGGACTCATTGACGTTGACTGCGTGCGCGTGTGTATAGGGTGGAGGTGGGGAGAAGGGAGGCGGGGTGGGTGGTGGGTGGTCGGGGTATGGTTGGGGTGGGCGGGGGTGTGGTGGGTAGTAGAACGGGATGAGTGAAGAAGATGGAAGAAGGGAGAGAGACAAAAGTAATAATATTTCGCGGACCCTGCGAAACCAGTACTCAGCGTTACCAGTACTTGGCGTTACCGTTACTGGGCGTTACCAGTACTAGGCGTTGCGCTAGTAAAGATAATATTCAGCACATTTTCTGGAACTGTGAGCATGTGTTATCGCTTTGGATGTATTTTCAAATGGCACTACATGACAAATGTGAAATAGCCAACAATTTCCAATTTACTCAGCATCTTGTGATATTTGGTTGTGAAAAGAATGTGAGAACAGATGATGTTATTGACTTGTTATTATTACTGGCAAAATCTTTTATTTATAGATGTAAAATGAAAAAACAGATAGCATTATTTAGGATGTTTGTTCCTATAATGAGATACCGATATAATATTGAAAAATACATTGCAAGCATCAATATTGTTTATGATGAAACAGTTCAAGCTTGGAATCCCTATACAGTCGAACCCGCTTATAAGAAAGCAATTTTTTTTCCCCGGCTGAACTCCTTCTTTCTTATGTATTATCAAAACTCGGATATAAGAAAACCGCTTATAAGAAAACTCGGTTATAATGAAGCAAATTCGTTCTCCCATCCGCGATGTAAACTCGGATATAAAAAAATGATTTCATACAAGGGAGTTGGTTTGCAGTTCATTTTCTTATAAGCGAGTTTGATTTTCTTATAAGCGATTTTTAAAAAATTAGGGCATGAACTGAAAGGATGTTCCAAAAAGTGCAGTTGTTCCAACAAAACAAACAAAAGAGGAAAATTTACGTCAGAGCAGCTACGGGAGAGCAGCTACACAGACACTCTACCCGCACAGGCACTTGATTGCAAGACTAACAGTTATTTTTGTTCCTTAAATTTCATGCTTTTCTTCAGTATTCTGTACAAAATAAATGCTGAGCAGAAGAAAAAAATATTAGTGCCGGTACTTTTGTGTTGGTGGTAGAGAGACTGTCCATCCTTTTATTTTCAGCAGCAATGGCAGAGAGGAAAAAGCAATCCATTTCTTTAAGAAGATAAATACAAATAATTGAATATGTGGACGAAAATCCACATAAACAAAAGCAAACGATTGATAAAAAGCTGCATGGGTGGACAGTAAATGGTAATAGTTCAGTACAAGAAAGGTGAAGGGGTATGTATTTGATAACAGTGAAAAGGAAAAAAAAAGCTTGTTAGTTTGAGTGGTTGAAGGCACCTTTAAATCTTCTTCTTAGTAGACGATTTTGATTTTATGATGTAAGAAATGCATCAAATTAGGAAAAAGGATGTTCTCTTCATTTTGTTTCGGATATAAGAAAACTCAAATATGGTAATAAGCAAAAACTGATCTCCCTTCGATTTTTTTATAACCGAGTTTTGCTGTATTTTGATTATGTGATGTAAAACATGAGTCATAAGGTCGCAAGTTTCTTTATAGTCCATTGGCATTGTACAAACGCAAATACAAAATTGTCTTCCACTGTGTAAAATGAGTTATACATCCAAATTAGGATATTGATTAAAAACAAGAAACCGAAATTTACATTTAAACAAATATGTTACTCTCACACCACACCCACTCATTCATCTGCTCTCCGCTATCTTGCTCGTTCATCATGCAACTCACAGCACGTCTGCCTTCATTTTTGTTTTTAATTTTCTGTTCCGTTCTTTCTTTTTTTCCTCCTTTGTTTTGCATTTTTTCCTTTTTTTCATGCACCAAATTAGGTAAAAGCATTTTCTCTTCGTTTTATGTTTTTGTTTGTCTTTTATTATCTTTTTTTTCTCTTTTATTTTTTCCCTTTTTTTTTCCCCATTCAAATCGGTTATAAGAAAACAAATTCAAAATGTTTTCTTATATCCGATACTCGGATATAAGAAAACAAAAAATTATCTCCCTTCGATTTTCTTATAACCGGGTTTTACTGTACATCATTGTTTGTGTAACTTATAAAGACCCCCTCTAGTGCCGTAGTTTCTCCCCAGAATTCGTTCGGGGTCGAAAAAGCAATGCCATGTGCCATAACCGCGACACTCAATTTGACCCAGTGACCTAGATATCGGACTCTGAAGACGCCATTTTGCACCTGGATTTTTTCCGGAAGTGAAAGGTTACAGCTGTAAGCGTGATTTTCACGCTTACAGCTTTGTTGTCCTTGACCTTGCGCTTACAGAAGAGTAGCTGATCGCTCCTGCATCTCCTAGGAGTTGTGCTTTTATTTTAGTCGCATTCTGTTTGCTGATAAGTATTGTAGCTATGCCTTGGTTTCAGTTTTCTCTTCTAGCAACCTACTTCAATTGATAACTTTCTTACTTGCCGATAACGGCGGCAATGTTCGATTGAGTGATCGAATTGAGCATTCGTAAAAGACACGGTAAAGTAAGGTCAATAACTCTGGTCTTCTTCATGCTAGCCGAGACTAAAACAGACACCTCCAGGATGAATGCGAAGGTAGTTTGGATCGTGATAACATCTCTGCACATAACTTAGCCTACCGCACTTCCGGCAACAAGGCCTCGGCCTAGAGTCCATGCCTTACCTCATAATCAAGACGACGTACTTTACATTTAGCCCCCATTCATTTCAGTCTTGAAAAAAAATATACGGAAAATCCAGGGTTCGTCGATTTCACTGCCTTCGACGTACGAATCCTTTGTTAGGCCTAGACGATTGATCACCATGAGCAAAGACTGTACAGGGGAAGATAAACATGGATGAGCTTGCTGGCTGTGACCTTGACCTTTGCTTTGTGGCAGAGGGGGGGGGGGGGGATTAACGAAACGAAAATAAAATATTAGGACTAATATAAAATATCTTACAGAAATGTAGATGATGTGGAACAAGTTTTCATCGCATGAACAATCAGTTTAAAACAGTAACAGATCAGGAGTATGGCCTTACGAATCACGCAACTTCAATTATTAATTTTCTAAGAGTAAGAGGCTTAGACCCACAGGCAAAGACTAGGCCTACTACAGGTGTCCGTAGACCCCCCTTACCCCGGCGGGGGGGGGGGGGGATTGGTCACTATGTTTTTTTCTGAAAGCTTGGTCAATATGTTTTTCAATTTTACTTGTTTGCCAAAAATAAAAATAGGGCTCCACTATGTTACATGCGCATACATATAATTAAATTTTAAAGAAAGGGGTAGGGGTGCATTAGAAATAAATAATTTAATTTACACAGTAAAATAAAAATTAATTCTGTTTTCAGATGCACAAGTGTCTACATAACAGTATTCTCTCTATACAGGCATGGAAATTGTCATGGGAATTCCCATGCCTGCTATAGTAATAAAAATCAGACGTGAGCCTTGCAGGCTTTGCCTCTTGTTTCTTAACACATCAAGAGTGCTCACACTGCAGTGCCAAATGCGCTAAGCTGTTGTTACTCATTACATAACTATTTGTAGTCAATTCGATCTATTTCAATCAGACATACTACTGATACTAGACCAGAGAAGAAGATTGTTTCGACGTTTGCAAACACTAGGTCTACTTTGGTAGAATTATCATGACTAGATAGTAGATCTAAATTTCGCACATCGTCATCGAAACAGTTTACTTACTTGCAGATCTTATCCTCATGCTCTCATAGCCTGTGGCTGATTGCATTGTCAAAATAAAAAACACAACATTTCGTTGTCTGCATCTCCAAAAGAAAACAAATGCGACAAAGGGATACACTGCTGCACTGACTGCCAAACAATGGCAGTGCTTGATATTATGGTTTGGGACTGCCAACAAACATGGACGTCTTTTAATTGCTACCGATGTGAGGGGTCAATCCAGGTGTGTCAAACTGCGTCAAAGTCAGTTTTTACCGTTTTATTAAAAAGCTGTGTCGATTTTTATAAAATGATTGTTAGGGCAGGGGTCCTGTGTATGATAAGATGTCGTTCAGCCGAATTTGGTGCTCTGTTAGACAGGGTCTTTAACAGGCACTTATCACTTTAACTGGTCTATTTTTGGTGTTGTTTTTCCTCCTACAAATATTTATATGGCTTACGTAAATTATGATTATGCAGTGCATTCTTCAATGCCCACTTTAGCTTCTCTGTATGTCTTTCTGTCCCTATCTTTCTCTCTGTCTGTCTTTTCTTTCTTTTTGCTCTCTTAAAAAAAAAGGGAAAACATTGAATGTAACAGCAATTTTATTTATGTTTCTTTGAATGTTAATAATTATGTATAATATGCATGTTATACAAAATGTGTTTGATGATGAAATGTATTTATGCACGTTCAATGATAAACAAAAAAGTTCATTACAAAAAAAGAAAGTAATGACACAAAAAATGGCGTCTTTTGGGCAACACCAAAAAAAGCCTAAATGTTACAAAGAGCGATAACTTCGCAGCCTACAAAACCTTGCAAAGAATGAAGCCAGCTTTCTTACTTCCCACCTGGTGAAGTGCTAGTGTTGTTGCAGGCAGTGAGTGAGTTCACGAATATCCCCAGCTGTAGTGTAGGTGAAAGGGTGGGAGTACAAAAAACCCGGCTTCAATCAGCTGCGGCGTGCAAGCTCTTTGTATATTCAGGCTTTTTGGTAACACCCGAGAGCGACAGCAGGTGAGCTAACATTTACTCCTATCACTTTCTTTCCTCCCTTTTTCTTTCTTCCTTTCTTTTGAATTCTATTTCATTATATTTTAATATGTTTATTTCATTCTATAAATATTTATTGTACCCCCTTTCCCTTCCCCCCTCCCTGCCCCCCCACTCCCCCATTAAAAAAAAAGAGTTGAGTGTGTGCACTAACTTTTCAGTCCTTCAGAGTAGGGGTACGGAGCTGACTATTCACTGAGATTTTCTTTCATACTATTTTTATCCTTAATTTGGATACCATCTCAGTAGTTGGCCCTCTCTAGTCATGTCTATTAGGTTTTGAAATTAAAATTTCAGAACATTATTATTTTGTTCATTTTACATAAGATTTTCATAAGATTTTTTACTATTTCTGGTTTAACTTTGTGCTGGTTTGCTTTTATTGTGGATTTTCGATTTGATGCAGAGAAGACACCATTCTCTTGTAGAATGTCTTTTTTGATCAGGTTGGCATCCACTGGACAGTCAAATTGCAGGCCAATCATGCAAACTGATGAGATCTTCTCAAGATCGAAACAGCTGTCTTTGCATAAGGCACTGTCCCTCCCCCATTGGGAGAAAAAAGTAAATCAGCACAAATATATATTATTTTAATTTTTAATTTTTTTAAAATTTATTTATTTTTATTTTATTTTTTTGAGCACAGAATATTACTCAAAGTTAAACGTTAAACTGGTTTATGGACACAGAAAAGTTTTATCAAAGCAAACTATTCTGCATTTCCAAATGTTTTGTGCACAGGGAAATATACCATGTATAAACCCAATCACCTTTTTGGACCTCAAACCATATGAAGAAGGGGTAGGATGGGTTTATATAGTTTGCTTTGATAAAGCTTTTCTGTGTCCAATGTCTTTATTTGTGAACCTCAGAAAACAAAACCAGTTAACGTTAACTTTGAGTAATGTTCCGTGTTCAAAAAAAAAAAGAAAAAAAAAAAAAAAATTATATAATTTTTTTTACTTTTTTCAAGTAAATCAGAACAATTTATATTAAAAAAATTTTATTTTTTATTTTATTTTTATATATACAGTATACCCCGCTTATAGTAAAGTCCAGGGGAGCAAGGCTTTTCCTTTACTATAACAGGTTTTTCTTATAAACGATGTTCGGATATAGTAAAGTTTTGATGATATTTTTTATCTTATCCGATGACGTTTTTCAAAGTCAAAGCTAACGTAAAATACTGTAATATAAACCCATCCTACCCCTTCCTCAAATGGTTTGAGGTCCAGAAAGGTGATTGGGTTTATACATGGTATATTTCCCTGTGCACAAAACAAAACTAGCTGTAAAAGCATATAGTGTACAACCTCTAACTTCCAGAATCGCCTTTGAATGTATTCATGCATGCACACGCACGTGTGTGCGCAGCGCGCGCGCGCGCGGCGCACACACACACACACACACACACACACACACACACAACACACACACACACACACACACACACACGCACTGTGACTCGAACAGTTTGCCTGCGGACATTTCGCCTACGGACACTTTGCCTACGGACATTATGCCTATGGTCACCATGCTCACCGGACATTTTGCCTACTGGACATTATGCCTACAGACATTATGCCTGATAATAGATTATCATGCCTGCAATAAAATATCGCATTTTCATGATGCTACAGCAAAACCCGGTTATAAGAAAATCGAAGGGAGATAATTTTTTTGTTTTCTTATATCCGGGTTTTCTTATATCCGAAACTCGGATATAAGAAAACATTTTGATTTTTTTTTCTTATAACCGAGTTGAATGGGGAAAAAAAGGGAAAAAATAAAAGAGAAAAAGAGAAAACAAAGAAAATAAAAGACAAACAGAAACATAAAACGAAGAAAAAAATGCTTTTACATAATTTGGTGCATGAAAAAAAAAAGGGGAAAATGCGAAACAAAAGGAGGAAAAAAAAGAAAGAACAGAACAGAAAAATTTAAAAACAAAAATGAAGGCAGACGTGGTGTGAGTTGCATGATGAGTGAGCAAGATAGCGGAGAGCAGATGAATGATTGGGTGTGGTGTGAGAGTAACATATTTTTGTTTAAATGTAAATTCCTGTTTCTTGTTTTTAATCAATATTCTAATTTGGATGTATAACTCACTTTACACAGTGGAAGACAATATTGTATTTGCGTTTGTACAATGCCAATGGACAATAAGGAAACTTGCGACCTATGACTCATGCTTTACATCATAAAATCAAAATACAGCAAAACTCGGTTATAAGAAAATCGAAAGGAGATGATGTTTTGCTTATTACCATATATCCAAGTTTTCTTATATCCGAAACTCAGATATAAGAAAACATTTTGAAGTTTTTTCCCTCATAAACAAATTGAATGGGGGAAAAGAGAAAAGAAAAAAAGAAAAGAAAAGAAAGACAGAAAGCAAAACGAAGAGAAAATCCTTTTTTCCTAATTTGATGCATGTCTTGCATCATAAAATCAAAATAGTCTACATATTCAGTTATTTGTATTCATCTTCTTAAAGAAATGAATTGCCTTTTCCTCTCTGCCATTGCTGCTGAAAATAAAAGGATGGACAGTCTCTCTACCACCAACACAAAAGTACTCATATTTTTTTCTTCTGCTCAAACATTTATTTTGCACAGAATACTGAAGGAAAGTATGGAATAAAGGAACAAAAACAACTCAATTAGTCTTGCAATCAAGTGCATGTACTGTTTAGAATGTCTGTGACACAACTGGTTATCTTGGAACATCCTTTCAGTTCAGGTCCAACTCACTTTTAAAGACACACTGACACCAACACGATTAAATCCCTTGTTTTGTTCTGGGTAGCTGTGACCCACATGCAAATTCCCCCAACTTCAAATTGAGGATGCTCTTTAAAATGTTTCGTTTTCAATTTGGGGGCATTTATTTGTATGGGAGTCAAACCTGGTCAAAAAACAAGATTTTGCTACCAGCTATAAGAAGGAAAAACCCGTGATTTTGGGGGGGGACTTTTTTTTTTTTTTCGTGATCTGGGGGGTCTTTAAGAAAATGGTTTGTCAATGGTAATTCGCTTATAAGAAAATAGAACTCGCTTATAAGAAAATGAACTGCAAACCAACTCTCTTGTATGATATAATTTTCTTATATCCAAGTTTCCATTGTGGATGGGAGAAAAAAATTGCTTGCTTATAACCGAGTTTTCTTATAAGCGAGTTTCTTATATCCCAGTTTTGATCATAGATAAGAAAAAAGAAGTTCGGCAGGGAAAATTTTTTTTTGCTTCATTGTAAGCGAGTTTTCTTATAAGCGAGTTTCTTATAAGCGGATTCGGCTGTATATATATTTTTTTCGGATTCATTTTTTTCCACTAAGTAATGAGGGGAAAGAAACATGTTTTTGAGTGCCTTTCAATTTCGTTGATAAAGGTGGGTAGAGGAAGTAGTGAGACTGTGATGTATACATTGATGACGTATTTACAAAGGTCAGGAAGAGGACAAAAAATTTTTATTGTAAAGAGGAGGAACCACAAATGACTTTACTATAGGAGTTTTTTAAAATTTTAATTATAACCCAGTTGTTATTATGGGTGGGTGGAGGGAGTGGTAAGACTGTGAAGCATACATTTGTGACGTATTTACAAAGGTCACGAAGAGGACTTTTTTTTATATTGTAACCGAGGAGCCATTCCTGTGGGGAACCAAAAGTAACTTTACTATAGCAGTTTAAAAAAAAAATTATAACCGAGTTGCTACTATCCGAGGTCTATTTAGTAATAAAACAGTAGACCTTTGGCCGGGAACCAGTGATTTCCTTTACTGTAACCGAAATTTCTTATAACCGAGTTTACTGTATTTTTATTTTTATTTTATTTTTTTTTTTGAACACGGAACATTACTCAAAGTTAACGTTAACTGGTTTTGTTTCTGAGGTTCACAAATAAAGACATTGGACACAGAAAAGCTTTATCAAAGCAAACTATTCTGCATTTCAAATGCACTAACTTTTCAGTCCTTCAGAGTAGGGGTACGGAGCTGGCTATTCACTGAGATTTTTCGTTCATGCTATATATATATATATATATAAATATATACTATACTACTTATATATAAATATATATATATAATATATATATATGTGTGGTGTGTGTGTGTGTGTGTGTGTGTGTGAGTGTGTGTGTGTGTGTGTGAAACGTCAAGTCAAAAATTATCTTTATTGACGATAAAGGAGAAACAGCTACAAGCGTTTTGCCATCCTGTCGTCATGAAAAGAAGAAAAAAATACTGAAACAAATAAAATGTAAAGATCAACGATTAAAATTGGCGTAAGGAACCAAAGCATAATGAACAAAATATCAAAAACAAATCATACGTGTGTGTGTGTGTGTGTGTGTGTGTGTGTGTGTGTGTGTTCACACCCTGCTTCCTTAAACCACTGCCACATTAACATGATCCCCCCTCCCCTTCACTTTCCCCTTAAATCTGTCTTTTTGCTTTCACTCTCATTTATCCATGATTCGTACTCACGAATCCCTCACTTTTCATTTTGAGCTCTATTCATTTGCTTTGTTTTTTGTCATCCTTTTTAACCATGTCTCTTTCCCCACTCACCCAGCCTGATCAAGCTGTACGAGCGGAAAGCTTGCCTCTTCTGTCTCTACCATGTTCACCAAACCCAAACCCTGGTGAGTTTTTCTCCAAACTACCATGTTCTTCTCAAAAGAAAGTAAATACTTCTGACAAAATGTAAAGGCACACGAAGGAAAAAAACTATTGAGCTGCTGCTGCTGCTGTGCTACAAAAGTCAAGGTCAATGTCATCAAGGTGTTCAATACTTTGCATAATGCATGACCTACAGCAGTCTACCATATATTTACACAATTAGCAAATTTGAAACCCGTAACTGCAAAAATGTGAAAGATATGGCTAAAACAACAGTCTGGCATGTCCAAGATCAAAGGTCAACAACATAATTGGTACCCATTATTCCAATATATTTTAATTAAGTCAATACAACAAATTCGAAGCCTTTTACTGCAAAAATGTGAAAGGTATGGCCCAAACAACAAATTGGCATGTCCAAGATCATTGGTCAAGGTCATAGGTTAACAATACTATGATTGGTATGATTATTCCAAATGATCTTAAGCCAATATACCCACATACCAAGTTTGAAGACTGGACCTCTAACAATATCAAATATATGGTCACTGAGAAAACCAACTGTTCACGGTCAGTATGTATCATTCGTTCTCTTACCGTAGTGACCAATGGATTCTGGGGACAGGCCGGGGTGGATGACTGTGGCACACATGGGAGATGAATCTTTTGTCATGTGGAGATTAGCTCTTTTCAGATCGTAAATAGTTTAGGCCTCAACAAATGACATGTATTTTCTGGAAAAAAATAAAACTGAAGTAACAGTGGCGATTCATTTCATGACAAAGCAGACAAGTGCGACTCTATAGGGTTCTTGCGCAGAAACTTCCGCTGCTGCCCAGCTGAAAGTAGGCGTACAGCGTACATCTCCCTGGTGTGCGATCAACCCTCGAGTATAGTGCGTCAGTGGGGGACCCCTGTCTCCAGAAAGAAAGCAATAGGCGTACAGCTTACATCTCCCTGGTGTGCGATCAACCCTCGACTATAGTGCGTCAGTGTGGGACCCCTGTCTCCAGAAAGAAAGTAGGCATACAGCTTACATCTTCCTGGTGTGCGATCAACCCTCAAGTATAGTGCGTCAGTGTGGGACCCTTATCTCCAGAAAGAAAGTAGGCGTACAGCTTACATCTCCCTGGTGTGCGATCAACCCTCGACTATAGTGCGTCAGTGTGGGACCCCTGTCTCAAGAAAGAAAGTAGGCGTACAGCTTACATCTCCCTGGTGTGCGATCAACCATCGAGTATAGTGCGTCAGTGTGGGACCCCTATCTCCAGACAGATATAGACTGGCTGGAGAGCATCCAGAGCCATACGGCTCGCCTCATCACCCAGAATTACAAAGTCTGCACCCCTGAGTGCATCAGAAGCATGCTTTGAACAGCAGAAACTACCTCCACTGCAAACCAGAAGAAAAGAACAACGCCTCACCCTGTTTTTAAAGATCATCATGGGTGAGATGCCAGCTTTACCAGCGGAACAGTTCCTCAAACCTGTAGCCCAGACAAAAAGAAGAATAGTGCCCAGCCAAGAGAAGGACCACATAACAACTAACGTGGTGTCTAGTATGGCCAGAAACAACTGCCAGTGCTTTGTGGTTGAGAGATCAGATACCACCATCTTTAGAAACTCCTTCTGTCCACGGACAACTGAGTGAAACAGCTTGCCAGATGATAATCGTCACCCTGTCGTCGGCCAGCCAGTTCAGGAGGGCTGTGTCTGATCCCAGGCTACTCACAACTAGTTATACGGCAACAGCCAACACACAGAACTCTCTCTCGGGTGGGTGCCTGGGGTCGATGTTGGGGTTGTTCACAGGGGGTTTGGGTGTGGCGTGCATTAACCTTTGGGGGGGGGTAATGCTTACCCATACTAGGGATGGGTGCTGGGGGTGTGTGTTTGTGTTATGCTACTATTAGTTCCCAGTTGTTCTTCAGTCTGGATGAAAAAGTGAAATCGTTTGTTATGTAATGCCTTGCCCTGCCGATCAACTACCCCCCCCCCCCCCCCCCCCCTCTCCTTACCTACCCCCCCCCCTCCCCTAATCTGATCTATTTGTTTATTTTTGTTCTTTAGTTTTTGTGTATATCATAGTGCTCTCCCACAGCTTTTTCCCACGTTGGTTTTTACATCCAAGTTGGATCCTGCCAACGAGATCAAGACAGCAGGAGGTTCACCAAAACATTTAAAAATAAAAAACAACAACAAAGAAACAAACAACGACAAGACAACAAATTTATTTTCTTATAGCCACACATAAGTAAAAACCCTTCACATAACCACAACTTGAGACTTTTAGCACGCACGCCCGCGCGCATACGAGGAGATGACTTTAAAAGACAGAAAAGAACAAAGTAAGGTTCTTCCAAATCCAAATCTAAATCATCTTTATTATCTCATAAAAAAGAAATTGCAGCCTTCTTCTTCTTCGCTTTCGTTGCCACAGGCAGCCAACTTTATCCAGTTGAAGATTCTGCTGCACTTTCAGAGTAGTACAGGCTGTGACAAGGTGGCACGCGCACCCCCACTTTCTTTATCTACACCCCCCCCCCCCTTCTCTATTTCACCCCGCCACGTTAATTACAATTCAGGAACTTCACAGAGTCGCCGATTCTTAGGCGCTATCTGTTTGAACCCCAGTTTTCCCTCTGGGCGCTTAGGTTGTGACACCGCCATTCACGTTTGATCCCCTCCCCGCCCGACACGACGAGGAGAGGAATGTGACACGTGCCAGGTGA